>CM056460.1:3360382-3960382 GCA_029783895.1 Triplophysa bombifrons | reverse complement strand
TATACATTATACACATACGGACAGTATATACACATTATAAATTGTATACATCACAGGAACTGTCTCACTCACTAAAGTAGATTGTTTTGCTGACAAAAAGTTTTTAAAAGCTTTTTATTGATCAAACAATTCTCGTTTACAGAGTCAACTAATTTTAAATCTAGCAGGTCAAAGGGTCATGTGGCTGTATCTTTGTGGACACTTGTGTGTATTGACACAAAACATGGTATGTACAGTTGTGTTCAAAATTATTCAACCCCCACTGAAATTGATTGTTTTGGTCGGTTTGACATTGATTATGATCATTCAGTCATCCTTCTTACAATTAAATCAAAGAGGCACGTGTAGGTCAGACAAATATAACATAACATTTATAATGAAATAACCACAAATGTCTTTTCTGAGCTCACATCATTATCAGTTTTATTCAACCCTCAAGTGACATTCAATCTTAGTACTTAGTACAACATCCTTTTACAGTTATAACAGCTTTTAAACTAAAGCATAGCTTGACACAAGTGTCTTGCAGCGATCTACGGGTATCTTCGCCCATTCATCATGGGCAAAAGCCTCCAGTTCAGTCACATTCTTAGGCTTGCGCACTGCAACTGCTTTCTTTAAGTCCCACCAGAGGTTCTCAATCGGATTTAAGTCTGGTGACTGCGATGGCCACTTCAAAATGTTCCAGCCTTTAATCTGCAACCATGCTCTAGTGGACTTGGAGGTATGCTTGGGATCATTGTCCTGTTGAAAGGTCCAACGTCTTCCAAGCCTCAGGTTTGTGACGGACTGCATCACATTGTCATCCAATATCTCCTGGTACTGAAGAGAATTCATGGTACCTTGCACACGCTGAAGCTTCCCAGTACCTGCAGAAGCAAAACAGCCCCAAAGCATGATTGACCCCCGCCATGCTTCACAGTAGGCAAGGTGTTCTTTTCTTCATAGGCCTTGTTCTTCCTCCTCCAAACATAGCGTTGATCCATGGGCCCAAACAGTTCTAATTTTGTTTCATCAGTCCACAGAACACTATCCCAAAACTTCTGTGGTTTGTCCACATGACTTTTGGCATACTGCAGTCGACTCTTCTTATTCTTTGGGGACAGCAAGGGGGTGCGCCTGGGAGTTCTGGCATGGAGGCCTTCATTACGCAGGGTGCGCCGTATTGTCTGAGCAGAAACTTCAGTACCCACATCTGACAAATCTTTTCTCAGTTCCTCAGCAGTCACACGGGGACTTTTCTCCACTCTACACTTCAGGTAGCGCACAGCAGTCGAAGTCAGCATCTTCTTTCTGCCACGACCAGGTAGCGTTTCAACAGTGCCCTTTGCCTTGAATTTGGGAATGATGCTTCCTATGGTGTCTCTTGGTATGTTTAACATCTTTGCAATCTTCTTATAGCCATTGCCCTTCCTGTGAAGAGTAATCACCTGTTCTCTTGTCTTCCTGGACCATTCTCTTGACCTCACCATGTTTGTAACCACACCAGTAAATGTCTAGAAGGAGCTGAGTATCACAGTCATTTTAAAGCTGCCTAATTGGTGCTTATTAGGCTTTATTGCTGCTCCCTGATATCCACTGGTGTTTTCAATACCTGATTGAAAACAATTCATTGAACCTCTGTTCTTCAGAGTGGTAGTCTTTAAGGGGTTGAATAATTATGTCAATGAAGAATTCACAAAAGAAACATTTACTACTGTATTACAAAACTAATTGATGTCATTTTAGTTGCATATGGTTCTTTAAGAAGTCCTTGTAGGATTTCATTCTGAATACAATTACAAATGTACACTAAATTCCCTAAAACCATTTACAGCATTGGGGGTTGAATAATTTTGAACACAACTGTATCTTGTCTGTCTCTCACCCCCTTGTGGTCAAAAGTTATAAGCAATTTTATTGTATTCCATGTGCATTTCCCCTGTGTTTTTGAACTTGGTTTTCAAAATCTGATCATCTGACATGTCCAAAATTTTTCCCGTTGGGCAATTGTTGGGCTTGAACCCATAATTGCAGCTTGCAGCTATATTTCTTCTTCCTTTTGTTATTATTCTTCAATCATTCAGGGCTTTAGGGGGCGTTTATCATGCTCAAACCAATTGTGGCAGCTGTGCAAGGGACTTGGAAAACTTCACGGGCTGAGAATGGACTCTTGATATCTAAAATACTGTTGCCATGGCAACGTGTCAAATTTGAATATACTTTTCAGGTGTTTTTTAAGCACTTAACATGTTTATAATTGCATGAAAATCGACACAAACATTAGTATTAA
The DNA here is from genome assembly GCA_029783895.1 of Triplophysa bombifrons. Classification (NCBI taxonomy): domain Eukaryota; kingdom Metazoa; phylum Chordata; class Actinopteri; order Cypriniformes; family Nemacheilidae; genus Triplophysa; species Triplophysa bombifrons. Next base: position 3,958,110 of record CM056460.1, on the reverse strand, counting down.
TGTTAGTTAGACACTGGCAAAAAAGGCGTAGAGCAGGCGCTCTATGGCGCCACCTTTGACAAAAGTTTGGGGTTCGTGATACAGTGACTAAACTTGGTCCATATATTGTTCTCATTAAGCCAGACAACTTTTTCATTTACTGTCATTAGCTACGATCAACAGCAAGTCAGCAATTTTGGTTTGAATGTGGATTTTTGGAATTAATGCTCACTTCTCCTAGGAGACTCGTGCGGGTAACACCAAACTTTGTCAACCTGAAGCAAAGATCCTGAAGATGCTTAGTTGCAAATGGATTTTAGATATCTTGAATAGTGTTGCCATGTTGATTTTGTAATGTAACATTAAAAAGGCTGTAATACTACAGCACAAACACTGCATGTTGCCCTATGGGTAGGCTAAAATGTGTCCTTGTGCAACAACTAGCAGAAATAAAATAGAAAGAGTGACAACGTTTAATCCGTCAGTTCTGTTTCATCCAGAGATGAGGATTCAAAACTCAAAATATGGCCATTCGATTTCTTCTATTATAATCCTCTTTTTTTTAATTTTCGACCAGTTACAGTGTTTGATTTCCCTTTTCTGAAAAATGACAATTTTGATATTTTGATCATTACATGATAGTCCTAAAGACTAGATAAATAGCCCTTTTTTATTATTCATACACACCTTAAAAAGCGAAATCTCTTATTTTGGGGGTGTTAATTGTATTTCCCCACACACAACTCTTTGCTTGGTGATTGACACATGACTGCCCCTCTTTCTGTCAAAGTTGCCTTGGTTTGATTATTTGTTGAATTTATTCCATAGCTACATCTCTTGACACCAGCCTTTTGTGTTTTAAGCCGCTTCAATAATTTTTTTTTCTGTTCTTTGGCATTTGAGTCTGTCCAACAAACCCAAGAAGGGTCTTGAAACAGACGTAATACAATGAATCAATACAAAAACAATATTTATTTGTAAGTAGGGCACACAATTAAGCTTAAGCAATGGCATGCATAAACTAATTCGGCTTAATGACAATACACTGTATAAGGATGAAATGATTCCATCTAATTTGTGGGTTAAATGAGTGCATTTAAATGTATACATTGTGGAAGATATGACATTATTATTCGATCATAAATGAGCTAAATAATAAATGGCCACAACGTCCTGCGATTCCATTTAAGGACTTTGTTGCGTGGTGTTTGGTGACCTCTTGTGGACGTCAGGTACAACTGCAACTACAACTGTCCCAAAATAAGCAAAAAATAACTTCCACGTGAAAAAATACTGTAGCATGTAATAGAATTTAAGTAAAATGTAGTACACTTATTGGACATAATAATTGTAAAGTGAAAATAATCTTTAGTATTTTATAAAACAATCAAAAAAGCCACACGGGTGTAAAATAAGCTAGTCGTTATGTTTATGACGAATGTCCGCGACACTACAGTCCGAAACAGTCTATACACGTCATTCCCTTCTTCCCCAAAAAGTGGGCTCAAATGTCATTCACTATATAGGGAATAGTGGAGTAGTGGACGAGGCAGCGGATTCAGACACATCATGCGTGTTTACGTCATGTCGTAGACCACAATGCCCTTTTTCTTGGAAAATACCATTTCGATTTTTCGGGCTCTCATGTTTCCAGCTAACGTCACCCTTAACAAACAGTCACACTGGCTTACACAAGAATAGTTTTAAGTAATATATAATTTAAATAGTATATTATAAGACGTTTTTATAATTGCTTGTTAAAACAAATATGAAAGCTAATGATCTGTCAAATGTACCCATCCCTTATAATGGTATAACCCAGCGCTCAAAGCACACGCTCCTTTTTCTCAGCGAATCGGCGCGATGAGGTGAGAGTAGGATATTGCTCCTTCAAAAATGATTAAAGTTGTGGTAAATATGGTGTAAATCTTTATCCTTTTGACAAAGTGTTTAACGCAATTACGTTGTTTTATAGAACTTAACCTTGACGATGTTATCTGCTTTTGTTAATGAGTTTTACGACTCGGAAGCGCTCACATCACCCTCCACGTTGTTTCGGCCCCAAAACAGCAAAACTTAAATGACATTTGTGTTCCCTGAAATTATTTTGTATAACATAGTTGTCTTTACACAGTCGGTTTGACGCGTAAAACTTTAATATTTTAAGTAAGCGTAACTTTCCAGGAGACTACAATGTGATGAAGGCCGTAACGTTACCATTTTGTTTTGACACGTCCAACTGTGTAATGTTTTAAGTCTTTGAAGTACATTGTGATCACGTTTAGATGCCGTAGTCGGCTTTAAGTTTAATTGCTGATGGCGTTATTTCTTATTTTGTTAAGAATTGTTATGCATTTTCTTTTCCAGCATGCTCCGGCTGCAGAAGCGCTTGGCGTCCAGCGTCTTGCACTGTGGCAAGAAGAAGGTCTGGCTGGACCCCAATGAAACCAATGAGATTGCCAATGCAAATTCTCGTAAGCAATTTACTTGAATAATTCAACATTTTCAGTCTTTGTGTTCAGAATCAAAAGTTAGATACCATTCATTTGGCATTTTAAGACTCTTAAAAGAATGCTACAACCAGAATTTAAAATGAGAATGGTTACTTATTATTAGGGTTTGGTATCGTTTGGGTTTTTCCAATACCGAACCGTTGCCTAAAGTGATACTTAAAAAAGAAAACGGCTGAAAACACTGGTGGATGACATTAAAGAACCAAACGCTCAATTAAAAATATTTATTAAGTAATTAAAAATACACAACAAATTAAAGTTTTAAGTGAATGTGAGATGAGCATGGACGATACAGTTGCTAGATGCAATTTAGCTACAACTAAATGCTCAACCATAGTTGTATTAAATATGGGCTACTGTGTACATTCGAACGCTGTTGGCTCAGCACCTGTGCACATACATAACGCTGCAATAATGTCTCGCTCGAGGAGTGGGATTCTTTCAAAAAGACATCTCGCATAAACTGTAGTACATTTCTTTAATCATGCAAGCATCTTACTTTCAAGGTTCATTCTTTTATTGTGCAAACGAACTCACTTCATAACATCTCTAATCAGTACAGGGCAGAGCTGGTTTGTCTCATATCCACCAGCTCATGTTAGAAGATATATTAACGTTGGGTATAAAAACTTTGTGCTTGAGTTTCGAAGTAACTCGCTTGCAATTGTGCCTCAGGCTAGTTTTGTTTAACCAGCGATTGCGAAGGAAAATAAGACGCTTGATAAACCACGTGATGACAACTTGAGGTTAGTTTCACTTTGGTTTCCGCTTCCAGTCATGTTTTCCTTCTCAAGTCGAGTTATCTTTGATAAAAGCTGCACGATGACTGACTATTGTTATGTTTATTTCTGCAGTCTGTTAGACTTTAGGATTAATCCATATCGAGTCAAAATGCCAATAGCTTATCATCGTTATCGAAATAAATTCTATAGCGATTCAATATGATATTGTTTATCGGCCCAGCCCTAGTTTATATATACACATGTATGGATGAATGCATTTAAGTTAAATTACTGGAAATTCATTTAAAAGACTGGATAGGGATGCCATACTTTCAAAATGTTGGGGAATCCATGATTCAACTTGACATACTGCTCATTTTTAATACTGTTCCAAACATTTTGTTGCTTAAAAATCAAATCTATTTTTATTTAATATGACATTTAAAATAACAGATTTGAAAGTTGCAACCGCCAAACCTAAAAACCTTGATCGCTTGGTTTAAGGTTACCATACCGTTAAAATATCATACCGGCTCATGTCTACGACTGACTGCCTGGTGCAGAGCCGAAAAGTTGTGGTGTTCTGCATCTCTGATAAGTTAACAGACAAACAAACTAAAGCATTGGAGAGCCCTGCATCTATAGCGTGACCTGAATCATGCTGGAGCGTGATTGTCCCTGCTGGCCTGCTCTTACATTGTACATTACCATCCGCACCTGAGCACTCTTTCATCATACATTGTGACGTATACAAAGCGATCGTTCTCCGCACAATAGAATCCACCGCAATATTTGGTTTGAGGTTGATAAGGTGTGTATAACTTCATGTGTGCGGTGCGCAGACCAATCCACTTTTGATATCATAGTCATACGAAAGCGATATGAGAGTAACCGGCTCGTATGCTTTTAAATCAGCCCTGTGTACTTCATTATGGTAAAACCATATCATAATATATATTTTATATACATATATATATAAAATGTTGATCATAATCCATAATGTAAATGTTCATCGGTCTCCTGCTTCGCTGTTCACTGTTAAACTGCACATTGATGGCCTCTCTCACCTCCTTCAATTGACTGCTGTAATGCATTTGTCACTAATAAAATTTGTCACTAATAATTTCGGGACTTCATGAGATGATTTTATTCATTTGTGGACAGAAAACACAAAGCACCTTAACAAAGTTTTATCTTCGCTTTGCGTGAGGTAAAAATCTCTCTCTAACGTACCTGCTCTCACACCGCGTTTTGGCACATATTGATTTAAAGATGCAGACTCATTGTAGGTCATGCATGGTGCAATTTTAGGTTACGCGCAAAAGCTTGATATTTACAAAGTAGGCAACTGTCCACTCAGGAAGCATTAGCAAGAAACAGGTAGATCATATAAGTATTTTTTTTCTTTCACACTATAATTTCAGAGTAAACACAAGTCTCTCTCTCTCTCCCGATGAGTTCAGTGCGCTTGAAGGGGAGTGATGTGTATAAAAAAAGTTCCTTTTCATATATTTCTGAACTTGGACGACTTAAAGTCTCCATAAAATCAAACAGGAAAGTGTTTATACAGTGTTGCAGTGATTGTTACAAATGATTTATCCATGCACACATTTTTATTTATTCATTTGTACTTAAAACATTAAGCTCCTGTCCCCCTCTTAACAAAAACTCTTCACCACATGAGGTCAGCAACATATTTTAAACAGCACAGGATTTGTACAGTTGATAAGTGTCTGCAGAATAATGTTGATCTGTTAACACGCTTTATACATTTTTGTCTTGATGTAAAAACGTGATTCTTTTATTTGTAGGCCAGCAAATACGCAAACTGGTGAAGGATGGACTGATCATTAAGAAACCTGTCGCTGTTCACTCTCGTTCCCGATGCCGCAAGAACACATTGGCACGTCGCAAGGGGCGCCACACGGGTGTCGGTATGTTGAGCCAAGATGCATTTTGTTTTTTTCCTAGAAATTACAAAAACATGTCAATCGTTTAAGTTGTAAGTTTCCCAAAACATGTGATATGACTCTTTCCTCTGTGGAACACAAGATATTTTGAGAAATGTCTCAATGGGTTTGTTTCCATACAGTTAATGGAGCCCCAATGTTGTTTGATTACCAACATTCTTCAAAATATCTTTTGCGTCCTGCAGAAGAAAGTTATACAGTTTTGAATTGACATGACTGAAATGATGAGTAAAATGTCATAGTTCGTCAACATATGAAAATTCTGTAAAACAAATACAAGTCAGTGGTTACAGCTGTGCTCCAGTTACCAACGTCCTTCAAATTATCTTTTGTTTTTTGCTGAACAATGGAAAGGCATACAGGTTTGAAGTGACAACGGTGAGTAAATGATTTCAGAATTTTCATTTTTAGGCGAACTATCCCTGTAATGGGGTTTTGTTAACTGTGCGTTCTGGTTGTATCTAGTTGACATTTATAAGTCAAGTAGATGTCGACCTGTTGCTGATTATGTCATTAATAAAAACAAAAGTATTGGTAATGCTTTGCTACAAGTGTGTGGTAAGACACTTGTTTGAGCAGAGTGCGAGAGAATAAAATGATTAGTTTGACTAATCAAAATGGTTTGACCCCTGCAAAGTTGACTAAGACAAGTAGAAAAAAATCATCAATCAAGATGACCGTGCAGAAGCAGAGAGTACTGAAAACTGTGTCGGCTGTACATTTACATGCAGGCGTTTGCAGTGGGAGCAGGACAAATGTTGCAGATGACAACACAGGGTTTCTACGGAGCATTGAAAACCATTAAAAGTTGATTTTGGGGAAATGAAGGCCTTCTTTTGTCCGCCACAATTATTTAATGTTCCCCCTCATCTGTGGCAACCTTGTGACTTTGGACACTGTGCTGTGTTAGGAAACAAGATTGTTGTCATAGAAACGGTGCCAGAAGGTACCTAGATCTCTAAAACAGTACCAGCTTCTCTAAATTATGTATGTGTTCACGATGAGTACAACATAGTGAACAATGATCAAAAACATTATAAAATTCCTTCATAGTGTTCACGTATAAGATAATGTGTTCAAATTTTAGAGACCCAGTGCAGCACAACTGGAGTGCAGCCTTCTTCCTAATGTTGGAAAAACATAGTATACTTCCTTTCCTTAACCGCCGGAATCAAGTCGTTCGCCCAGAATCACGGAAAGGTCAAAACGTAGATAAAAAAACTTAATCCGAAGAAAACTCCCCAAAGGTTTATCTTGTCAGAACCCCCTATCTGTTAAATGCCAGGGTTTATTTCCGTTTCATGTAGTGATGCACAATACTTGCCGAAATGCTGATATTTTTCAAGTCATTTTAGTTAATATCGATATACTGTAGGCTTTAAACTTTTCTGAGGATGAAAGCACAAGGTGTGTCCCCTATCCAAAAATGGCCACTAGGCCATTTCACATTCGCATAGACACTAATGTTACTACTCATAGCTTTTCTTTCTCTCATGAATTTTCCTAGTCTGAAAATATTTTCCTGACTATTCTCGCACTACATGAATAACTAGCGATCATGTGAGATGCCAAAATTTGTGTTCTGATTTTGTCCAGTTCATACCAGTCTTGGTCTTTGTAGCTAACCCTTAATGATCGGTGAATAGTCAACGTCAAGCCTGCAGCGTCATGGCAGACCATTAAAGTCGACTGGTTTGTGCAAGCTCTCTTGTGTATATATTTTACTCATTTTTTTTTCTTCATTTGTTAATCTCTGTCAGGTAAGAGGAAGGGTACAGCTAATGCCCGAATGCCAGAGAAGGTTATCTGGATGAGTCGCATGAGAATCCTGCGCCGTCTCCTGCGTCGTTACAGGGAGGCCAAGAAGATTGACAGGCACATGTAGGCTACGTTTTTTGTGTCTTTATTATTCAATCGTTTTTTTTGTTTGCGTTTAATAGTTTTTTATGGTTTCCTTTTTAGGTACCACAGCCTGTACCTCAGAGCTAAGGGAAATGTTTTCAAAAACAAGCGGATCCTCATGGAACACATCCACAAACTGAAGGCTGATAAGGCTCGCAAGAAGCTCCTGTCGTAAGTCAAAATGGCAGGATTTGAAAATGCTTACACTGGTATCTGGTTACGTTGGCATACAATTGCAAATTAGGGATTGCAATGTCTGCAGCGTGGGATGGGTTTGCTCCAGTCCAGAGCTGAGATTTGCTGCTTTAGTTTATCATTTATGAAATATTCCGTAAAACAGTATAGTAATAAATAGGGGTGTGATGAGATGCGTATCCCATGAGACGAGACAAGTTATGTGACTCGCAAGACCAATCAGATCTCGTCACACCCCTTGTTATCAAAGAGGGTAGCCAGTTGGAAAATGTGCAAGTGATGACTGAGTATTTTCTAACTTCTTTTGTCATAGTGACCAGGCTGAGGCTCGTCGTTCTAAGACCAGGGAGGCCCGTAAGCGCCGCGAAGAGCGTCTGCAGGCCAAAAAAGAGGAGATCATCAAGACCCTGTCAAAGGAGGAGGAGAGCAAAAAATAAATGTTCATCTAATGAAAAACCTAGTTTCGGTTGTAATAAAAATCAACAAAACATCAGTTTGTTTCATTGTTTTCATTTGTAATTTGATTATTTTATCAAACCTGACTTAAAATGTGGCATAAATTGAGACAGCAGTTTAGACGGTGCTTGTTCAAGCAAAACTTTGTAGATTTCCGAACCTTAAAATATTGCCTCCAAAATTATTTCGGTGGTAGAACAACTCCTAACCGGACAAATTGTAATGCTGCTGCTAACTGAGCTGCCTCATAGCGGCTACAAACGCACTATGTAAGTTCGGAAGAGTGCGACATGGTTTCCAAACAACATTTCTGCTTTGCCGGTTCCATCAGCTTAGTACACAAAACTATGTGGAAGCTTATATACAGCTACAGATTTACCACACTGTTAACAGACACTTGTGCTTATCAACCACATGGGGAACCCATGAGCAAAAGTTCTGCAGTGTTGATTTGAGATTAGCTTCAAATGCCTGATGTCTAGACACATCCGTTTTCCTCTCTAATGACAGAACTATTTAGTTTTGTGTTACACATCCTCGTTCAGAGATGTTTAATTTATATTCTGGTCCCCACAACTTTCAAAGCATGACATTTTAAATGAATAGCTTTTTAACAGGTTTTTGTCCGATTTTAGTGTAGTAGTATAAGGATTTGGCTTAAGGCAAAGAGGAAAAGTTGTTTGTCAAGTGTGTTTATAACGCTTTTAAGTTGAAGCAGCTGTACAGAAACAGACTGTAGATTGAGTGGGGAAAAAAAGATGGAAAATACCCGGATGGTCTACTGGCTGCACTGAGATTTGCGAGTATGCATTGGATGGACACTGTTCTATCCCATGATGTTGCAGGAGCGAAGGAGGCTGCAGATTCTAACGGTTTATAAGAATTGAAATTGAATGAAAATGAATATAAAAAGAGGGGAAATAAGTTAAACAATTAATATAATTAAGCTTCCCATAAAACAAAATAATTACATAAAAACACCACAAAACTGAGCATATAATATTTGGGCCAAATACTTGATTGAATATAGAATTTCCAGATTAAATATTTTTAACCTAAAAAGAATAATACATTTAATGTGATACAAATTGGTAGGAAATGTAAATAAAAACAATAATTTGATTAAAGTAATAATATTAATAAAATGTTTTAAATCACAAATATGTGAAGTAGAATTATTTGGAATTAAAGGGTGGTGGTCTCCAAAAGAAGTGTCAAAAGGCTCAGTGTTTGAGTGGTTTTGGGTTAGATAAACAGGTACATCTAAAAAAATATGAATAATATTGAATAGTGTAAAAAAGGTCAATATTTTTTGTCACTCATTTCAGTAAGTGAAATCAATGTAATAAATAGATTCATTACACATATTATAAAATTATATTATATTTCTTTATTTCTTGAAATTTTGATGATTATGGCTTACAGATAATGAAAACCTATAATTTAGCGTCTCAGAAAATTACATAAGATCAATAAAAAAAATATTTTAAACAGACGTGAACACACTTTTTAGAACCCTTACACTTCTATGTACTTAATATTTGGTTGGGCCTCCTTTTGCAAGAATTACAGCATCAATGTGGCGTAGCATGGAGGCAATCAGTCTGTGGCACTGCTTAGGTGTAATGGAAGCCCAGGTTGCTTTGATAGCGGCCTTCAGGTCACCTGCATTGTTGGGTCTGGTGTCTGTCATCTTCCTCTTGAAAATACCCCATAGACTCTCCATGGGGTTCAAGTCAGGCGGGTTTGCTGGCCAATTAAGCACAGTACCAACATGGTCATTGAACCAGCTTTTGGTACCTTTGGCAGTGTGGAAAGGTGCCAAGTCCTGCTGAAAAATGAAACAGCATCTCCATAAAGCTGGTCAGCAGAAGGAATGGGTATGAACGTCACGAAAACCGCTGGCGATAAGTGCGTGTGATTATCAACACAGTGTGATCAAGTCTTAAGGCCCCCAAAACAAAAAAAATCTCTTTATTTCTATATGCTGCTTCACCATGGCAACATAATTCAAGATATAATATATGTAATATGTCATCTTCCTCTTCCCCTCCTGTGTAAGCTGTTGTCTATGCCTATTGAATTATTGTAAGTAGAGTGTAAATACATTATTCTAAGAGGTACATGGTTAAATATTAGTGCACAATTTTAAATCTTGTTGTGAGTGATGTACAGTACTTCCTCTCTAAATCACCCAATGTACGCAGCAGAGCAGATATGAGCACTTCCTTTTTCTATGAGTTCGCAATAAATGTATTAGAGATATCAAAAATACACTTGCAATTTAGCCTCTCCATGAGTATTATTTAAAAGTTCATGACATGCACTTTTTGGTAAACTCAAATTTGCCAACTTAAGGGTTCAGGTCAGACAAGTTGGCTGGCCAATCGAGCACAGTAATATTATGGTCAGCAAACGTGGGCAGGTGCTAAGATCGGCTGCAATGAAATTGAAGCTTGTTAGCAGACGGAGGTATAAAGTCCTCTAAAATCTCCTGGTAGACGGCTCCAATCACTTTTGACTAGATAAAAAACAGTGGACCAACTCCAGCAGATGACATGGTACCCCAAATCATCACAGACTGTGGAAACAGTTTACACTGGACACTGGAGCAACTGGGATTCTCTCCACTTATCCTCCCGACGCTGGCACCTTGATTCACGAATGAAATGCAAAATGTATTTAAATCTAAATTGAGAACTTTAGACCCCTGAGTCCAGTCCAGTTATTTTTCTTCTTAGACAAAGTTCTTTCTGGTTTAGGAGTGGCTTTTTTTATGAATGTGACAGCTGTAGCCCTTTTCCTTAAAATGGATAGTTCACCCAAAAACGAAAATTCTGTCATCTTTACTAACCTTCAGATTGTTCCAAACCCTTTTAAATGTCTCCGTTCTGCTAAACAAGAAAAAATGCATTTGGATTTTTTCTTGTTTGAGAATGCATAGGTCTATGGTTTACTTTGGCACGTGCTTGTGATGTGTTCTGTATTATGTTAAAGAATAAAAAAACAAGTTCATTGAGAAATACCAGGGGCTCACATATAAAATGTTGCCTAGAAACCTTCTTTAATTTGTTTTTATGATAATTTCTCTCAAAAAAATATTTTGCATACTACTGAATACAACCAAACTTAAAGGTAAGCCTACATTTTTTTATTAAACGATATTTGTTAAAATAAACAAAAATAAGTTAAACAAATCAAATGAAACACCTCATGCATTTAAATGTCCTCTTAAAATAAAGTTGTCCCTAATATATGGGTAAAATTGTACAAGCAGCGATAAAATTAGAAGTCCCTACTGCAAAAAAAGCCTTCCAAAAAACGTTAAGATAAATGTGTTTATTTGATATTAACTTATAATTACAAGTTTGTTCATTTTGTGGAGTTTTTGACAGTAATTTTGCCTCTGCTCAATGCATTGTACAGTGGATGCAAATAAGATTACAAACATGTTACTAAATCATTGAAGTATAAAAAGAATACTGTTTGCTGAATTTGAAATTCCTATTTGTACTGGACAACGCTCCCCCATAATCCCCAAAATATAACATCAAAAAAGTCTAAAGTACTGTACACACCTTTAAATGACTCTCAAAATAAAGCAAAAGCACATTTATAGCACAAAAACATCTAAAAAAACCACTCAAACAAGGCAGCTAATTCTGAAATGACACCATCTGTCCGTAAGAGAGATACACTGAGAAGTCATGGCTCACTATCTAGGCCAACCTCATCAAAAAAAGTGAGCAAGTTTTTTGGCTCAAAGTTGCTTTTATTGGACAGTTCAGGGTTGATCCAGCTTCTGTTTCTGCTGTTTGGCGAGTCTGATAGATGGTGATGAATAGGGCTCAGACTGCTCCTCGAGTGGATACTGGAGGGAGTGTGTGTTTGCAGGCAGTGTGTTGGTGTGTGTGTAGTACTTGTGTCAGTTTTTGGCAGTGGTGTAGAGGTGCTGCCCGCAGACAACCTCGCCTGGACTCTGTACAAGTAGAAAAAACAACAGCTAATAACAGATCAAAATCATACGGAGCATGTTGACTTGAAAATCCAAACATGGGTGGTGTTTGCCGCAAAGTTAGAGAGCTGTACAGTAATATCAACTCATTTAAAATTGAAGTTCTTTCCATGTTGAACAAAAATGGGGAGATTTGACAATAAATATAACAAAAATATTGGACGGTCATGAATTATATATGAACCTTTGATCACTGATTTTTTGTGCTTTGAAGCCTCAGTCTCCTTTATCACTGCATGGAAAAGTATGACGAGAGCATTCGTAAAGAGATAATCATTTAATCACCCTCCTGTCGTTCAAAACTGTTCACTATTGCATATGACTACCCTAGTAAAAAATAAATATACTAAAAAGTATTTGAAATACTTTTATTTCATGCTATGTATATGGCAAACTATTTACATATTATGTATGTTGAAAATACACTGCGATTGTATTTGTGGGATACTAAATTGGTATACTAAGTCTGATAAATTGGAATAGCAAATTTATACTTAATATACTTTAGTTGTGCTGAAGTCCAACTAAATATACATTTAAGTATATTTGATTGTGCTAAAGTGGAACTATTGCAAGTATGCTTTATTAAAAAAAATCATAAAATCCTTATCAAAGGTTACATTAAAAAAGAAAAAAAAAATTAAACACAGGCTTAATATGAAGAAAAGTGCATTGTGTATAAATAGTTATCCAAATGACGTTAAATTTAGGGGTCTCCCGATATGTGTTTTTTCAGGGCTGATGTCGATTATCACAGATCAAATAGACCGATGACTGTTATTTTGAACCGATATATATGTCTGGTGAAAAAATGAAAATAGGAATTAAAAATTAGGAATAACAAGACGGAATGTAAACCTTTCCTCTTTCTTTAAGACTGTCTGAAGATCCGCCGCACATGTGCAGTGTGACATCGGCCAAACGCACAGTAAAATCAACATATTTGAAGAAGAATTTTGCTGTTTTGTTGTGCCATTATTTGGGGCTTGCACAGATCATGTGATATAGAGCGCTCTGCGTAAGGATGTGAGCACATAATGAGCTAATGCGGGAGAAACTTCACCTGTCTTTAATTTCATACATAGTACATAATCAGAGATTATTAATATTAATTGGATAATTTAAAAGTAGACACTTCAAGCTTTCTTTAGACACATGCTTAACGTTTCTATGATGATGAGTTTTAAATCTGTTTTAATGACGTGTTTTAGAAAGATGCACACGGGTGAGTGACAGCTGAAAGCACAGCCTATATATTTTCATTATTTTGCAAAAGCAAAACATTTTGTAAATAATGCGTAAACACAAATAGACCAATCACAGTTTCGAATCATGTATTAGTCTTATTTGTATGACCAAAATTACTGGAGTATTCAAGTCTTTCTAGGCCAGAGGGTAGTGTTACAACTGAGGAGGCTGCATTAGAGCCAAATAGCGCGGTTCACAAATAAATTCATTTATCTGCAAATCGGCTTTGAACATGACCGATGTAATTAATCATAAAATTGCTTAATACCGACGTTGATAATTGGCCAGGGTGATAATCGGTCGACTCCTAGTTTAATTATAATTTTATATCAGTAAGTCATGTCAGTAAAGATGTTAATAAATCGAAACTATATTTAGCATGAAATAAATGCATTTAAATAAACTGTTTTTTTACTAGGGTATTCCTTCATCAACAACTGTAATAAATCTTCAATAGCACATTTTGCACAGTGAGTTGTACCTGTGTGAGAAGATAGGAGAGTCAAAGGGTTCATCTGGAGGAAACACACAGTCATGAATGAGAGGGCTGTCTGAATCAGAGTAAACGTTGCTCAGATCTGTTTCTCTCTCCCAACTGTTTTTGGGAGGAGTACTGGGTGGTGAGGATGCTAAAGGAAGACTGAAGGAAAATGGACGACTGAGGGATGAAATAAAACGCCAACTTGCTGCAAGAAGGGACTGTAGAGAAAAAAAGAACAAGCAGTAATGTTAATGCTCAAAGTCACAGATTTGTCTCATGGATAGTGAAAAATAAAACATTCCTGGTAAGCATGAAAAATTTAGTGTGAATGCAGTCACATTTGCAGTTTTTGCACTTGACCACGTGTTCTCAAATGTTCTAGTGGGCACGGAGATCCCAAGTGAGCATGTAATTAATGTGCATTAAAGTTAAAATATTTTTTGATCTGTTTGGCTGTCGCGGCGGGAAAAATACCCTTCGGTCACAGTCTAGAGCCCAGCTTACATTTAACAAACTGAGGCCCGATTAAATTCTCTTGCTGTTATCGCCAGGTGATATCTGTAAGCTTACTTAATAATATTCCATGAAAGCACATAAATGAAATAAATCTTTTTTTGGATCGAATAGAACTAAAAACTCAATACACACAGAACTGACGCCACACTTACTTGACAGCTATGGAGTAGGAATAGGAAGCTTTCGATGATGTAGAGGGACAGCTGTCGTCGCCATTTATATTTGCACACAGAGGGCAGAGATAGCAGCTGTGACGCTGTAGCTCTGTCACCGGGCTCTGGTGTCAACATGAGCCATAGTACATACTGAAGCTCTGCTGACAGCGCTAAAAAAAGACATACACACTTTTTTAATCTAAAATATTTTCTACAGCAACTACATAAATATCGACTGCGTTCCTGGTGAGCATGCGTACTAGTACTTTAAATGCCTGTGCCATTAAAACACTATTTTTTTTTCAATATCAATCTATAAACATGTTAATCACATGGATGGGTATGAACATCTGAGTACTCAAAAAGTAACACGTGAGACTTGCCATGATCCACCACAGATGGTGCATGCACATCATAGCGAAAAACATTTGGGTAAATCATTTACATTATCCACATATGTCTAATATATCTTGAAACGGACAAACATTTTGACATTTTGAAATTCTCCTGTAATGCCCTTTCCCTTACGTTTCCAAATAAAAACAAAATACCTTCCAACTAAGGCCATGAACCCACCTGACGTCATTTTTGACAAGAAAAAGTGGACAAAAGCGCATTTTTAGTTTACAAGCGCTGGCAGCGTTTGGTTACAAACAGCAGCCGAACGCCATGTCTTTGTCGTCAGCGTCTGTGCACAAACGCAGCACAGAGAAACAGATAGGCAGCGTAACGGAAGTCTTTTTTTCAAGCTTGATCCTGCTCGACCAATCACCTCCCTCGCATGTTGTTATGGAAACGACACACTACTCGCATGGCATTGGCTAGCTGTGAAAAGGAGCTTGACGTAGGGCGTTTTTTTTCAGAAAAGTTGAACATTTTCATCAACGTATTTTGAAAACACGGTTTACTCCATAGGATTATAATGTAAAACAGACACTAGCAGCTTCAAAAAAGAAGTCAAGTCTGAACACGGCCCAAGGCACTTCCAAGGCACTTCAATGGGCCTTTATGGATTTAGGCTGCCTTTGTTTTAATATCTACATTATATTATACAAATTACATTGCTGCTACTAAAGATATTCAGCAAAATGAAATCAAGTAATGTTTGTCTTAAATATTCAATATTTTGTTTATGTGATTAATATTAATTACGCAATGGAAAATGAAAAAGAAGATGCTTGATAGTAATGTACCATTAGTGAATTCAGCAGGCAAGTGACCCTGTCTGAGCTGTTGCCAGTCATCTCCACCTTTAGGAACCTCAATGTTACAGGCCAATTCCAGAATAGACACTCCTAAACTAACAGAAAAGACAAGACATTCTTATTCATATAACACAACTTGTTTAGAGCCACATCTATAAATACAATTTGCAATAGAAACACGAAACGGGCAGACCCAACAGAATAATAGAAATATTAGAATTATCAAGACGTAACAGAACTCTCAGATTAGGGTGTTTTACAGCAGACGGACATGGACCATTATGCCATGATGGGGCACTGTTTTTCAATAAAAGTATTAAGGTAGGCATGGTTACTGTGTGTTCCCACAAAACGCGAGTGAATCGCAAGTGATTTACACGTTAAGCTAATGCAAAGACGCGATAGGTCATCCTGTGGCGTGATTTGCACCAATTAAGCATTTCGGGCGTTTGACACACGTAAAGCATGATTTGCGCGAGTTGAAAAATCTGAACTTTGGCGAAAATTTGCTCCTTGTTAACCAATCAGGAGCTTGCACTAGTAGTGACATGATTATGACGTAGCAAGCGGAGGCAGAAATCCGAAACAACAATGGAGGACAAAATCATCGTTGCTGTATGTGGATAACTGGGGGCTTATTTATCAACAGTGCGTAGAAAAGGTTCTATATTTTGTCCTACAAATGAAATTTAGAATGTGTCCAAGCACCAAAAAATCTGTATTTATCAAACATGCCCAAACCAGTGAGTAATCATTCTTATATGATAAATCCCACATGTTCTTAAGCACCATGCTCATTCACATTCATGATCATTTGCATTCGGAAACCCCCCCAATGAACCATATATGGTGATGAAACCTTTTCTTTATAAAATCGTTTCAAATGATTCCCCATCTGTCTTTTGTAGCTTCTCACAACAATTAGACAAATGTCTAGCTTGTTCTTTGAATTTACTAGCTGAGTATTTGCAAATACTCTAAAAAATTAAATAAAATTGTCCAACTATGCGTGATTTATTCGCATAAGCGCGTTTTGTTGGAACACTCTGGCAGGCCTACATATGCATGCGTTTACAAGACCAGTAATTTTGTGTTCTATTAGTTCAGCTAAAAATTTTGTGTTCTATTAGTTCAGAGAATAACTGCCTGATTGTACACTGCTGGTAGGGTGACATCCAAACATTAAAGCGAAAGAAAGACAAGATACAAGCAGGAAAAATAAATGAATGAAAAATGAGGAGAAATATATAATTTTGAGATTGAACAACTAATACTCTGCTTTATCATCTCAACCAAACAATATTGAGAGGTGTTCTTGGGATATATATGGGCCATTCTACAGAATTGGTGCAAACTGGTGTCCCACATAAAAAACAGAATTTGAAAAGCAGTAAAGTATTAAAATCTTTGTTGTTTACTATAATCTATTGAAACCCACAATAATATTTAAATGATCAGTAAGCTTAATATATATAAATATAAAATCATAATTCAGTGCTCATCAATTTGGTCTTGTGTATTCTGAGTTTAAACAGTGTCTTAACTTGGCACCTAAAGCTTCTCTGTAGGCTCTTCCTCTTTTTAAAGTCCGAGTGACATTAAAATATGTGTTCTGAGTTTGTCACACAACCGAAAAGTGCGTTATTAACCACCAAGCCAAATTTGAATGGATAAAAAAACATCAAAGTAAATAAAAGAAGTTATCAGGCTCTCAAACGCTGAGGGCTTGTCCGCTGTTGCCGCTGAAGCCACGCCCACTCTTGTAGCTCAACCAACAATAAGTCCCCAACCCAGTAGGCTATATGTGAATTTTGCGAATTCGTTTTATGGGAGTTTTATTTTTTCAATTCAAACGCATCAGAGTCAACTTAGGACAAAAGCTATTACAGAACAGCATTTCCTAAGTGGATAATATTATTTAACTACAGATAGGAAAGGAATATTACAGAAGAGTCTTAACTTGACAAATAATAATAACGGTCTTAACTTTAGGAGAACACCACAGCTGTCCTTACTTTAAAATATTTAAAAACTAACAGAAAAACCGCTCACAATTGATCTGTCCAACAATGGCATTACATTAATAAGAATTGAAAATGAAGAACGTTTAAAGGAAGAAAGACTCTTGGAGGACCCTGAAGATGTCTTACATGTGTAATGAAAAAACACTTATAAGTAATTACAGAATGCGGCGCAACTTGACATTACAGTTAGCGCAGAAACTGCAACCAGCATTACAGAGGTCAACAAAACATCACAGAGCATTACCGGTTATAGTGACTAATGCAGTACCTCAAATGAAAAAGTCACATAACAACTGGCTTTTACTTTAAAGATACCTTCATAGTGCATTTTCTAAATGACACCCAACATTTGTGTTTCCAAAAGTGTAAGCGATGGAGCTTTCTTGTTCCGGTTTTGTTTTTCCATTTTGTTAACCTCATCACCTCTCACAGTGTTGGTTGCTTGGTAACAGACCTGAAAGTGGATTGCCGAGCCTGATGGTGCAATTTAGGATTTCCTAACTAGAGACAAGAAACGATTTTGAAAGATAGGATCGGAATCTTAAATCAAGCTTCTGTAATGCGAATTTGTGAAAAATCCTATTTCAACGTATCATATGTTAAATTAAGACCTAGGCAAGAAACTTTCTGTAATACGCCCCCTGATGCCAGGTGCTCGGATGTTCCATTGCGTCATCAATCCCCCCGTTTTAGCCCCGCCCAAAAAATACTGAACATAGAATTGGTGAAAAACAGTTTAACACCACTAGTGTTAGAGTCTTTGTAATATGTTTCAGCAATACATTTGTAACATCTATAATGTGTTTAGAAACAATTCTCAGAATTCTCTTTACCCAAACTTTTTAAATGATGAGCTGAACCAAACCACTGTCACATGCAGCCAAATGCATAGACAGGTAGTATTTTTAAAATATTTTATCACATTTACATTTCTGTACAAATGTAAATGCATATAAAACTGTTCCACAAAAAATTAGAAGTTATTAAACACATCACTATAGGAGTTTGTGTGTCACCCTCAAAATGAGGTGGAAGTGGTGTCATCCTTATCTTGTAAACACAAACGCATATGTAGGCCTACTGTACCTTTAAGTGGTCTAAACCAAACCCTTTACACAAAAAAGGATCCACAGTTGGAAGCCCACTGTGGCATGAGTTAAACACTAAACAGCGAAATAAGAAATAAACCGCAAAGCAATCAAGAATAACATATACTAACCTAAATATGTCTGCAGCAGTCCCATACCTCCCTCTTAGCAGCTCAGGGGCCATGTATCTGGGGTCCCCTTCCTGTAAATCATCCTGATATCTTCCTTGTTTTTGAGCATCACTAGACAGCTTTATCAACAAGCCGAAGTCTCCAAGTTTGAGGCGTCCAGACTTCGTGATAAAAACATTTGCTGGTTTGATGTCCAGGTGGGCAAATCCTTGAGCATGAAGATGCTCGAGTGCTGAGAGAATGTCACACAGGTATGTCCAGGCCCATGCCTCACCTGACACAAAACACACACAAACACTTAAATACCGTAAAGAAAACACTTTCTTTAGAAAATATGAAAACGACACAAGCATGTAATCATCAAAAAGATTTTTTTCATAGTGTGCAATATACCAGTTTGGGATGGCATTTCTTCAGTTTGAACCAGCAGGTTGTTGCAACAGAGCTCAGTCTGTATGTAGAGACGACCACCCTCCTCCCAGGCTGCGATGAATTCCAGCACATGAGGGTGTGGATACAGTCCCTCATGACTACCAGCCTCCTTTATGCTTCTCGTTCGCTCCCCCTCACTGCGGAAGCGCTGTGCTGAGCGCTTGACGGCATACTGACAGCCATCCAAAAGACTCACAACCTAATAAAGAACGAAAACAACAGTATTATTTATTATTATTTACAAACACTGCTGGAGAGAAAACTGTCATTTATATTCTATTTAAAACTTGATATGTGTTGTGCATTTTACATAATGGATTGCAGTTTGGTTGTTCCATTTTAGACGCAACGATTTTTGCAAAAGCAACTTATAATGCAATAATGCATACAGCAGAAATAGCACGAGGGGAAATACTTTTCCGAACTCATCCTAGTATTACGGTCACCGAGTGTTTCTCACCTTAAACACTTCACCGAAAGAGCCTTGTCCAATCAAGCCCAGATTGACGAAGCACTGGTCGAAGAACGACTGTGGTCCAGACGGATCATAAACTGAGCGAGGAGGTGGTGACTCTGTAAGGGAGCGTGACAAGGGCGTCCACGGGATGGGCCGGTGGGGGAATACTCGACTGAGTGGGAGGCAACCTTTAGACGGGGGTCGTGGTGGTAAAGAATGAGAAAGCGGACGAGGGGACAGGGAGGATGATGATATTGATGAAGATAAGGGAAGTCTGCGTTTCCTCAGGGAGAAAGACTGCTCGGCATGAGAGAAATGAGTAGGCTGTGGAATGGGAGTGCTGATCACTGTTGTGTGATGGGAAACCGACATGAGAAATACAGACAATCGGCTTCACTAATGAAAATCCCGAATCAAAGGAAATCAGATGCTCCTCAATATCCAATAACCTGTAAGAGAACACAAGATGCCTCGATGAACATTTAATATCAAACATAAGAATACAACAAAGCTGGTAGACCGAATGATTTGAAAGAATATTATGGCATTACACAGGTAGTGTCCAAAACTACCTGGCTCTGCACGGTCTTACTTTCACACCCTTCGACAGCCCATCTAGGACCTGGCGCTCATGAACGGCACCTGGTAATACCCTCACAAAAGGGAACTAAATACCTTTCTGGCTCTTTCTCCATCATTACTTCCTTGCTGATGGAACTTTCTTCCAAATGTGACATTAGTCCGGTCAACCACATCTCTCTCAACATTCAAAAACAACTTAAACCATATGTGACCCTGGAAAACGAAGCCAATCTTAAGGGTCAATTTTTCGAAATGGAGATTTTTACACAATCTGAAAGCAGAATAAATAAGATTTCTATTGATGTACGAGTTTGTAGAAAAGGACAATATCCTGCCGAGATAGAACTCAGGAATCTGAGAGTGCAAAAATATCTAAATATTGAGAAAATCGCCTTTGAAGTTGTTAATCAGGGGCACTGTAGCAGGCCATCCACTCACAAATATAAAGTTTATATATTTAAGGAAGGACATTTTCTAAATATCTTCATGGAACGATCTTTACTTAATATCTTGATGACTTTTGGCATAAAAGAAAAATATAATATAATATAATTCTGAAACATACAATGTATTTTTGTCTTTTGCTAAAAATGTTCCCGTGCTACTTTAGACTGGTTTTGTGATCCAGGGTCAATGCTTGACTGGTAAATGTTGACGTAACGTACAAATAAAAACGTTTTCAATCTGCCTTTGTAAAATGTAGTATCTCGGTGTATGTTAAGCACTTATTGCCTCCTATTGACACATCGCTTTATATAAAGTTAATTGTCAATGTCCGAACACGTCAAACGTCTTAGTAAACACGTAATACCATAGTACCTTCGGTTAGTGTAGTGCTATAGAAAACTGCTCACAAAAGTGTAAATGAAACCATTTATCGCTCATCTGTCGCTTTACTCACTTATAATACTTCGCTTCTGGCTGTTGTTAAATATCGTCGTGTAATTCTTCACTTACGTGGAGCATGTTTACTTCTCAAAATCATGATGTCTCGCGCCACGATCAGATTACGCGCCAGAAGCACATAATGACGTATGCGCAAGGACAGAGTGCATTGTGGTCTAGGGGCGTGCTGTGGAGCGCTGAATGGTGACTGCAACCCCAAAATGGTGAGTAAAACTTTTTTAACGGGGTGAAATGCGCGTCGTTTATTATTTAATGTTCTTTTTTCGGTTACTTTGTTATGCTGTTATAAGTCACTGGTCTGAGAACAGCTGATAGAGGCGTCGCTTTTCCACTAGTTTCTTTTGTTTATTGCATTGAGCATTGTGTCCGTGGCTGCGTCCCAATTCGCCTACGTTACTTATATTATGGACTTAAAGTATGTACTCTATTTGTAAGGGAAGAGTATATACATTTTAGAGTGTATCAAAACAATATACTCGCACTGGGACTACTAGGCAGCTAACAGGAAGCGGAAGTGGCCGTTGTTGCCTGGACAACATTGTGGCCGTTAAAGGGACAGTTCACCAAAAAATAAATATGATGTCATCATTTACTCACCCTCAGGTTGTTATAAGCCTCAATAAATTTATTTGTTCTGTTATTTTTTTATTTTTGGGTGAACTATCCCTTTACCTGTCACACACATCAAAATACAACTCTTGTTTCCATAAAGATATTTATTCATTCATTTTTTATGTATGTAATGTTTACTGTATACTTACATTTAGTTTATTGCTTCTATTGTTTACTTGTTTGCTTAATGTAATTTAGTGATGTATCAGTTATATAATTTATTAATGCAGTGGAGGGTCACTAAAATCTGCCTACTTGGTGAGTTGTGGGTAATATTAGCCTTTCCCACGTGAACATGCAATTATTTGCTGAAATTACAAGCAGCTGGACTCGACGGTGATCCTTACGACTTCCCTACGACTAATAAAGGAATCAGGGGCATGTTCAAAACGGTGCGTAACGTTTTGCTACGTTTTCCGGGTTGAACGAGATTTTTCCTGGAAACGTTTTGCAACGGTGTGCTGTGGGGTTTGAGATACGTTTTCTCTTTTTTAGTGGGTGTGTCAAGAATGTCAGCCCAATCAGCAGCATCATGTATATAACCCACGCTGTATTAAAGAGATCACTCGCACAATGGTTCCAAGGAAAGTCATTCAAATGTGTCTGCTGCAGCTCGGTATATGCAACTATTGAAGATATTAGAAGAGATGTATTTTACAGTATTCAACACCTATTTCTACCGATTTCATCAAAATTCTTCAAAAAGAACACAAAGAATGACCATTTCAGCTGCCATAGTTCAACTTGTGCGTCATCACAACAGGGTGTTCAACCGATATCCTATATATTGTCCGATATACAGTATCTAATTATTATTATATAATTCCCCAAGACTAAAACATATGGCAAAAAGTGGACAAATGCTTTTATTTGAAAAACTTCACTGCAGAAAACAAGAAGCCATTAGTTCTCTTTATGCCCCTGAAAATTATGTACCAAGCCTACTGTACACTAGTTAATGATTCTTTAACTTTCAAATTTTTCTGCTATATTTATTAAACAACTAATAGATGTTGTTCCAGAAACAAAATCTCAATATCCACATGTCTGAGGCGCGACTCACATTTCGCATAATCGTTAAAAAATATAGACACACATGTCCAAATAGGGAGCGACGCAATGGCGATGTGCATGCACTTTTTTTTCAGGTGCTTTGGCGCCGCATCAAGATGAAAACTTATCAACTTTTCAGAAATCCGCAAGTGCATCACAGGTCAAGTGACAAGAAACAACGAATGGCTTCAGCCTTTTCGCATATACACATTGTATCAGCAATATTTTGAGAATAGCAGTAAGTGATCACGACAGAAAGACAGTACTGTTCTGCATTTTAACTGTGAGCAGGGTGCAGATGAAGTAGTTCAACCAGAGGAAATGATTTAAGATTCATCGGCTATAATATATCTGCCTAAGTTTTATTATTATTTATTTATTAAATGAGCATGAAATTATGTTTCGTAACAACTTTTCTTATGAAGAATTCTCCCAGAAAAGCATGCCCACGCGGCAATCAGCGTGAGCGAGATGAAAGAGCACGCCAAAGCGTCAAGCATAGAGAGTCTGAGAAAGTCAAAGTCTGCTTAATTGTTAAGTACATACATATAGAGGATTGAAATTGCGTTACTCTCAGACCCATGGGGCATACAAATAACACTAACTAATAAATAAAAAATATATAAAAAAATACAGATTAAACATATATGATAAATACAACTATTACAAGTAAGGATATTTAAAAAAAGAAGATAGGTAATGGCAGATAGAGTGCAAACCAGTGAAATATACAATAGTGCAGACGTAAGGAGGTGCAAAGAGCTTATTAGTCTGTTTAAAGTTAAAAAAGAGAGCAGGCTTTGTGTAACCTGTCAGAAGAGGTAGTTGAAGAGGGGCAGACAGATGCTGAATGAGGTAGTGAGCAGTCCAAGACTGCATAAGTAACTTGTGCGGGTCAGTGTATGTTGTGGGTGGAGGGGTATGTGGAGAGTTGCAGGGCTTTGCGGGTGAGAGGGGTTCCATAAATGTCCTGGAGAGAGAGGACACAAATGATCTTCTCAGCTGCTCTCACTATGGGTTGGAGGGTCTTGCGGCAGGACGCATTACAGGCGGCATACTACACAGTGATGCCGCCAGTTATAAGGCTCCCGATGGTGCCTCTGTAGAAGGTGCATATGATGGGGGCTGGGGCTCTGGCTCTTCTCAGTTTGCGAAGGAAGTAGAGACGGTGCTGTGTTTTCTAGGCCAGCGCCACGGTGTCCAGGAGAGATCCTCAGTGATGTGCACCCCCGGGAACTTGGTGCTGCTCACTCTCTCCACAGTCGCACCATTGACGGTCAGAAGTCAACAACAATCTCCTTCATCTTCTCCACATTCAGAGAGAGATTGTTGTCACTGCACCACCTGGCCATGTGGCTCACCTCGCTCCTGTAGTTTGTCTCATCTCTGTTGCTAATGTCCGCAAACTTGATGAAGAGGTTTGAGTCGTGTGTAGGTGTGCAGTCGTGAGTCAGCAGGGTGTAGTGGAGAGGGCTGAGCACACATCCTTGAGGGGCCCCTGTGTTCATGGTACAGGATGTGTTACTGCCGACCCGTACTGCCTGAGGTCTCCCTGTCAGGAAAATCCAACAATCCAATGCTAAACTGAAGTCTATGAAAAACATTCTGACGTACGATTCTTTTTTGTCCAGATGAGTGAGTACAGCATGGAGGGCAGTGGCGATGGCATCATCGGTCGAGGGGCCCCCGTGTTCATGGTACAGGATGTGTTACTGCCGACCCGTACTGCCTGAGGTCTCCCTGTCAGGAAAATCCAACAATCCAATGCTAAACTGAAGTCTATGAAAAACATTCTGACGTACGATTCTTTTTTGTCCAGATGAGTGAGTACAGCATGGAGGGCAGTGGCGATGGCATCATCGGTCGAGCGCTTGGACTGATATGCAAATCGGAAGGGATCCAGGGAGGGGGGGAGGACAGACTTGATATTGTGCATGACTAGTCGTTCAAAGAACTTCATGAGAATAGGAGTAAGTGCAACTGGACGGTAGTCATTGAAGTAGGATGGAGATTACTTTTTTGGAACTGGAATGATGGTGCTAGCTTTGAAGCATGTGGGGACAACAGCCTGACTCAGCGAGATGAAAGAGCATGCCAATCAATGCCAGTAGTGATCGCTGTAGCCCGGAGAACTGCAGGTGGGAGGAGTTAACAGCACAAACTGCAAGTGGGAGGATCTTAGGAAGAAAGTAGGCTGGAAAGTTATGCCTATTCTTGTATTTTAATTTCAGAAACCACAATTTCTCTAAACCAGTGCGAGCACTGCAGTTTCTATTTATGTTACCAATTATTAAACTGATCATTCACTGCTGTTCTGACATTTTGTGCTAACATGAGATTGTGCTGCCCTTTCATGTGAGTTAGGTTTAGGGCTTGAGTTGGGAGAGGAGTAAGTCTTGTATTTTTTAAGTTATTTTGAATGGGGCATTGTAAAAGGCTGTGAAGAAGCGCAGTGTATGCTTTTGCGTGCATGTCTGAAACAGTGAGGTGTCCTCAATAAAGTGACCATCGAGAATTATGGCCTTCTCTGAGTCTTCTTTTCGTAAGTATCCCAAGATGCTTCACCAACTGTGGATCATGAACCAATACTACAACACATGACATGAAATAAACCAGACACGACCACTTTCTGTCGCCAACGGTCACTGTCGCTCCTGTCGCCGGAAGTCGCCAGCTCTCCATTGAAATGAATGAGATCGCGTCGCTCTGCTGCTGCTAGTTTCTGGATGTTTGCGAAATTCAGCTGTGTTTGTTTGTTCACTGCATTTCGGTGAGGAATGTTAAATGGGGGATATAACACTAGATTTGCAGATCGTATGAAACTGATAGATGCCTGGGTCCTGGATACGCGAGCCTGGATACGCCGCCCCAGCGCTAAAAGAATCCGAAACTGAGTTAAATGTCTGTTTTTTTATGGGCAATCGGCGCGTACTTGGTGAATGGCATGGCATACCAGTCTCCGCCCCGTACATACGGGTATAAAAAGGAAGATGGCGTGCCCATTCATTCACATTTTGTTCTTCGGAACCTGCTGAGCATACATGCTTATTGCATTGTCTCTGGGAAAAAACTACTGGATTCTACAACGCAGAGCAGTGAATTTACCTGGTGTGTGCGATTTCCCTTGGGCGTTTCAGGAGCGAGCCGAGGGTGTCTACTAGAGGAAATATTCCTAAAAGAGGTAATTTCTCGCAACTGTAATCTTGGATTTGGACAGCTCATCGTCAAATCTGACAGGCATGGTAGCTGCATCGGATATATGGATATCCAACATGCTGAGGTCACGGTTGGCTGTGTTCTTTTTGGACCCAGTCACAACATTGTCTGCTTCCCGTATCGCGGCAGCGTCACGCGGACCATCCATGCCCCATCACGGTTGCCTACCCTCTCTCCGATGGGCGATAGTAGACCAGCCAATAGTGCATCTACGCATCAGCGTACAGAGTATGAGGTGTCAGTCTAGGCATCGGATGGCGACTTCCTGGCATCAGACGCTGAGGATTCCCTGGAGCTCCCAGGACGAGTCTGACGTGGAGATGACAGGCATGCTTACCCGAGCCGCCACGAGCCTCGGGTTGCAGTGCACCGCACTGCCTTCCCCACAGCGCTCATGGCTGGATTCATTGTACCTGGATACAGAGCGCGGTGGTAAGCCGCATGAAGGTGCATGAAGAGCTAACGAAGACCAGTGCAGAGAACCTCTTATTTCGGTATGGAACTGGACTCTGTTACTATGACAGCGCACCTCACCACTGAGCGCGCCCAGTTAATGCTGCGCTGGCTCATCCACGTCAGGGAGCACTCGGCGGTCCCGCTTAAACTTTTCAGAGGATCCTGAGGCATTTGGTGCTCTCGACGACAGTCGTGCTGCTCAGGTTGATGCATACGAGACCGCTTCACCATTGGAGTCGTGTTCCTAGGAGAGCGTGGCACAACAGCACAGGGGCGTATTCACATCACCTCCCACTGCCGTCGCACCCCAGCCCCTTAGACAGACATGTCATTCCACCGGGCTGGAGTCCCTAATGGGCAGGTCTCGAGGTGCGTCGTGGTGACGACATATGCCTCCCTCCTCCTAGGTTGATGTGTGCAACTGGCATGCAGTGTCGGGAACCCCATTCTGTCAGTTTGAGACAATGTGGAAAGACCGACAAAAAGGGAACGTCCTGGTTACGTAGATAACCTGAGTTTCCTGATGGAGGGAATGAGATGATGTATCCTTAATGCCACAACGCTTCGCTCCTGCTGCAGCAACCAGGAATGCCTCTCAGGTTCCTCAGCCCAAAGGTGAATGAATGGGCACGCCATCTTCCTTTTTATACCTGTATGTACGGGGCGGAGACTGGCATGCTAAGTTCATTGGCCTTTTAAAAGTACAATCAGAGATGATAGGTTCTCAAGATCAAACCCCATTCTGTTGGTTCGACACAACGTCTTGTTTCCTCCCTCAGGGAACTGAGGTTACATTCATACTTAAATTTTGAGCCATGTTAGAGGGGATAAAAAATGTAGAGAAATATGCCAGCATCATAATTTTATTTTGACATAGAGATTGGTATATCTGTTCGTAAATGCGGTTGTCCTTAGCAATCTTTGATGGGTACACCCAAATTTTGTCTTGCTTGTCAATATAATACTACTGCACTTAAAACAAAAAATAAAGCAAACCAAGTTAATAAAAATACCCTTATTCAAATATATCCCTAATTCAATGGACTTAGTGACACCAGAAATAATGTAATGTAATCCTGTAACAAAGTAGTAAATTAAAAGTGTTATTCAACATATGCCAACATCCATGCAAGCTGAGCCTGACTGAAAACCTTTTCACTTCACGTCTTTCTAAACTCCGCCCACAAAAGCTGACTGTTCTCTCAGAAGGTATACAAGGAATGCACAGACATAGCTTGACATTACAAGTTGTTTAGGATAGCGAACTGTGTGCACCCCTCCACTGTGCGATGTCAAAGGATGTCGGGAGTGGCTAGGCTTTCGACCGCCTGCTCCCGTCCAAAGTAAAGACGCTTGCGTCCAGAAATTGACTCCCACGCCGCAGGTCACATGTTTTGTCTTTCTCTTACACTTTAAAATGCTTCAAAACACTGCAGGGATATTTGCTGCATTAATAAAGCGTTTGTGTCTCTCTCTCCTTGTGTATGTATTGAAAATGTATGTAAATGTATTCGGCCATATTTCACTTTTAATTTCGGTTGCCGAACATTCAGTGCATCTCTGTTCATGTTTGACAGACTCCGATAGCAAAGATATATCATTTAATGAGTGATGAATTGGTTATTCTAAAAATTGATTCAACATTAAATCAATGTTATCTGGGATACTAATAGAGAGTGGAAATAAGGCCAGAAACTCATGTGCTTCTTTTTTAATTAAACCTCATTCTAAAACTTATAATCAAACTCCACACCGTTTTTACAGGATGTGTTCTTAATGATCCGGCATCACAAGACCACAATCTTGACAGATGCCAAAGAATCCACGACTGTCTATGAGCTGAAGCGCATTGTCGAGGGCATCCTGAAGAGATCACCTGAAGAACAAAAACTCTACAAGGTATAAGCTTAGCAATGTCTTTCCAGTGTTGATATTTCAGCTTTGTCCTGTGTATTTTACCCCTGCAAATGTTTGTTTTGTTTCAACTTTAATAGCCTATTAGAGCAACATTTATAATAACATTAATTACAACATTTATAATTACATATGCAACATTTATAATTACATATAATTACATTATAAATGTTTTGGGAGACCGTTTGTGTGAATTTGGCATGATTTTTATGTTATATGTGTTTTAGGATGAGCAGCCGTTAGAAGACAGTAAGAAGCTAGGAGACTGTGGCTTCACGAATCAGACAGCTAGACCAGAAGCCCCTGCAACTGTTGGACTGGCCTTTCGTGTCAGCGGTATGTGTCTTACAGAAACATCGAAAATGCTCATAATGAGGCCCACATGAAAGAAGCAAGAAGTAGTAGGTTACAGTGCATTTTATAACAGCTAAAGGGGTTTTAATCATTCTGCTTTGTGTTGTGCCTTACAACACCCCTTAGCTCAGCTAGGTAGGGCATTTAGGTACTGCGGAGGGGGTGCAGGTGATCAGCATCAGCAGAACAAGAGAAAGTGTAATACACTGGCAAACTAAGAAAAGCCATAACAACCCTGGAACACGATATCCAATGGATTGAACAGCATTTCTGCTATATTCATTTAGCTGTGGCATGCTGCCAATCCCTACTTTAGCCTTTCTGACTGATGCAGTGTTTCCCATTCATTCCTAATATATCCTGCCAGTGTTGCTAAGTTAGCAACTCCTTTGCATGAGGTCTTTCTCTTCTGGCAGAGTGATAACCTTTCTCTGCGTCCATTCTGTGAGATGAGCGTCCGGGAGAAACAGCACATTCAGTTCACCGTACCCCGGCCGGCTCATGAATAAAAGAGTACAAAACTGCATTTCCAAAACCTGTCACTGTTACTGACTGTTTAAAAATAGACACACCTGTTAATAAGTATTCTACTTCCACATGGAATGCAATCACTGCACAGACCGGGACGAACGGTTCACGAACACATTAGACCTTTAAATATATATAAGAAATATGAAAGCAAATGTAGTCCAAATATTCGGAACATATTGAGTGACAAAATACCCGATCTGGAAACATCTCGGACAACACATCAGTGAAGTCGTGCAGAGGACCCACAGCTTTATTCACACACTCCATGATTTCGATGTCTTGCCATGAACAAACTGCAGAGTTTTTTGAGCGACCCAAGCTTTCTCCTGATCAAAAATCCTCAGATATATTTTGTCTTGTACCCCGCATGGTGAGGGTCTCTGTCACAAACTCGGCCTGTGTAGATGCAAGATATTTTCTCTTTTTCCAACTGAAGGAAAGTGCACTTACACAGGGGTCGCCTTTATCGCAAGAATTTTACTCGCATTTGTGACTAAAAATAGATGCTTGCGAATTGAAAAATTTATTTAGAAGCACATCTGTCATCTTGTCAGAGAGACTACAGAAAAGATGATGCACCATTCATCTTTTTTTGCCATTAAAATGATCATACATGTTTATTTTGTTTATTTAGACTGATATAGTTACTATCTGTCATTGTATGGGAAGGTGCTTCTTTGCTAAAATAATAAATTTTCCCTTCTCAGACGCATCATTTGAGCCCCTGCAGGTGGAGCCATTCTCTTGCCCTCCTGAACTTCCTGATGTTATGAAGCCACAGGACTTGAGCACCAACGTGATGAGTAGAGTTGGGGGGACTGACACCACCACGCATCATGACTAAGCAAATACAAATTTGAGGGATTTAAGAAAAAAATTATACCAGTCCTTGACTGCTGTTGAAATAAGTCAATTACAAAAGGTAACATTATTATTGTTTATGTATGTTGTCTCTATTATCTTGACATACATTTCTGTCTCAGGCGACCGATTTCGTTTTGTGTACCAAAGTTTTTAATTTGGGCTAAATAATATTTGAGGGACACTTTTTATTACTGAGACTGATTTGATCATTTAAACAAAGAATTGAGATTTAAGGACACAATGAAGCAAGTGTAACGCATATGGTAATATATATTAAAATGCAGTTGTGCATTTATCAGTTTCGGTGTGTAAACCTACCTTAGCCTAACATCTTTCGACGAAGAAAGCTTTTTATTCATTCATCTTGTCTGAATACCCTGATCTTTTGTGCATCATGTGTCTTACATTTTTATGAAGATTTTGGTAACCCCTTATTTAAACAGTCCACCAGATTATTAAATGACAGTTTTGCATCAACTGTGTCTGTTCCCTTTTTGTCCTCATGATTTGTTTATGTATTTGTTCCTGCACCCTAGTATTTTTACCCCTCAAGTTTTGAAATAATTACGTTTTTGCTTCCCCCTCTCATTTCGTATACTTACAATTATCCGTGTTTTGTGAAAGTATTAAATTTGTGTCGTTGCATTCGCTGCCTTCGACTCGTTTCTTCTGCCTTGTAGTGGTGATGCAGTGGTTCATGAGAGAATGTAACGGTACCGAGCCCTGAAAACAGGGTGTTGTCATGATACGATTTGATTCGTTTAAATTCGAAACATCTATTCGGTGAAAGTATCCCGTTTTTTGACATCTCGAAGTGACTCGTAGCTTTATAAACACTGGTGTTCGCCACGAATTCACAATCCCAAATATGGGCTGGGAATGTCACCCGACCCGCCTCCGCAGGGCCGTCACATCCTCTGAAAAGAAAACGGTGCCGTTCAAGGAAAACTCGGAGCCTGAAAACTTATTCCGGATGAGCGGGAATAATTTATTCCATCTCTTCAAAAAAGGAAAAGCATCACATTTGTATTTCGCAAATACATCCTTCTTTTTTATCTGACCCGAAGTCACTCATTTGATTGTTTACTGATGGACGATTTGGGTAGGTGGTTTTACATTGTTTATGTTTTATAGATTTTCCTTTCGCTACTATCACTAAATCGATGCGACAGAAAGAAGAAATAGAGAAAGGGTGGGGACAAATGTTGACGTCGTTTTATTTTAATTTATTTATCAGTTTCTTGTAAGGCGATTAACTTATTATAAAACATTCTATGACACGTGAAATCGTTCGGATGAATATAAGGCAAAGTAAATATTTGATACAAATACCATAAATATATTTACAATGTCGTACATGTGGTTGTGTCTCCACATGTGTGTGTGCCACACATCTGCCCACATCTGGTAACGTTTGAGGGGTAGGAAGAGAGAAGAATGGATGGATCGTATAGAGAACCGTACGCCCTTTTACTAAAAATGGCTGTTGTTTTCTGGTTTGTGTTAGTCATTTATTGTATATGTTTTAATCATGCATTTTAGCAAAAGTTGCTCTTTGTCTCTTGTGTGTTTGGCGGTGTTTGCAGAGGTATTTGTTGCATCAACCCTCATGAATTTAGAGTGGGCTGGTCTGTGGCAGAATTAAGCCAAGCCAAATAGACAGGCAACTCTAAATATGGTTTGAATTCCCAAAGAGACAAATTTCAGCTCCTTATATGAACACAGTGCTTTGTCTGCATGCGTGTAACTATTTTTTAAAGACTTTTATGCCATGTGTGTTTGAATTATGTTTTGCACTTTTATAACTGCATGACGGAATAACTAACGATATACTTTATTCTTTGTTCTCCTATAGAAACTTTTTTGTTAGTTTGTTTATTAAACGGTATTGTCCTTGCACAGGATACAAATACTATAAAACAGTTAAGTGCATGAATTGGCACAAGCTGGTGAAACACTTAGCTCTCATTGCCAGCTTATCTACAAATTTGACTATGATCTGATTTTGTATGAAAGCATTGGTGACAGACAAAATGTACATCCAACATTTTCCACATATCCCAAAAGTCAATTGTTCATACAAACTTAGCATGTTATTAAACATGTTGCCAAATTTCATCAAATGGTCTGCCATTGATCGATCAAACACTATTGTCACCCTGTCTCTCAACATTCCTGTTGCACGAAGTGAGATGAACAAACTCTGAGTTTCAGAGAAAGTTTTAAAGGGATAGTTACGGAAGCCGCTAGGTGTCACCGCACTGCAACGGTAGAAAACACATGCAAATTGAAAAAGACAAGCACATTCAGATAGCATCTTCATAAGTTTGGCGACACATGCCCTAAAAATACGAGCAACACAAACAAACACAGAAACGCGCTGCAAATTCTCAGAATACAAATACCGAAATGCGATACAAGTGCCACTGAAGACATAGGAAGGGTTCCAGTGTACTCCAAAACTGATACATCAGGGCTGGGACGCGCTTCATTTCAGTAAGATTCCAATCCAAAGTGTGAAGACATGTTCAGTATGAAGGGCACTGTGAACGGCGTAACTGTTGGAGACGAAACATTTACATCTCTTCTCTAGTCTTCTCTGCCGTCGCCTTTAGTCTGAGGAACAGACTTTCCAGAGTAAAATAGGCTTTTACGCTTGTTTTCTTATCAAGAACATGTAAACAAAATACATAAGATAACCATATACCACAGACTGTAAATAAACATTCTGTTTTGACCACTTTTGTACGTTTTATTTTATGCGTTTGCTCCACGTGGATTTAAACACAGTTTTTATCCATTTTTCTTTTTGTCTATTCTAGCTGGCAGATTTAAACCATTTAACAAAAGAATCTATGAAACATAGTGTTAGCTGCCCGACATGCTTTCACAAGTGTCAATAGCGTGGAAGAAAGGAAAAGTTTAATATTATTTAATCAATCGAAACAAAATCGAACTCATTGTCATGTTCAAGAAACCAATTTGAAATGATTCGATCTTTGTGACATGGTGCATTATCCTGCTGGAAGTAGCCATCAGAGGATGGGTACATGGTGGTCATAAAGGGATGGACATGGTCAGAAACAATGCTCAGGTAGGCCGTGGCATTTAAAAGATGCCCAATTGGCACTAAGGGGCCTAAAGTGTGCCAAGAAAACATCCCCCACACCATTACACCACCACCATAATTGCATTAATGAGAAATTGAACAGGTGTTCCTAATAATCCTTTAGGTGAGTGTATATGGCAGCAACAGGGTGCAAAAACAGGAAAGTTCACAATACTGTAAATAACAGACTGCTTGTAGCACTTCAATGAAAGTTTTTAATCTTTACGTTTTAATTGATGAGGCAATACTGACAAAACTAAGCGAGTTGCTGTAATGGAGTGAAATATGAGGGGTGTGACGTGGGCTCTTTTAGGCTTATTGAAGAGTACACTTGCTGCTGTCTTTGTAGGGCATGATGCAAAGCCACCTTAGTTGTTATAAAAATGCACTTTTAACCCATTGCTTCTCCGGACGGATTGCCTTTATAAAACGGTTGATCCGTGTTTATCAAGGTCAAGCAAAACGCTGCTCAACCAATTAGAATCAAGGACCAGACCTGACCGTTTTATAATGACATCGCTATTTCAAACAAATGGGTTCGGAAAAGCATTCTGTGTACGAATCTTTAAAGTGAACTTTCCTTTGAAAATACACTTGTGCTCTGTTCTTTAATACATAAATAAGATGTTGAATAAACACACAAGCTATCAAGAGAACAACACACTTCCTCTCTGCATAGCTGTTAATGTTACAGCCTGCTGTTTCCCCTCTGTGGTTTAGACTTTGTTGGAATTTTGTTGTGGCTTAAGCAAAATTTTGCATGCCTTCTTTGGAGCGTTTCAGAAGCTCAACCCTGCTACACAAGTGTTCTCTCTCGCTGGACAAATGCGTTTTCTGTTTGCCTAATGTAAAAACGTTGGAATGGTTGCCAATTTTGCTGTGCTCGCTAATACCGTCTGTCTCTCTGTCTGTGGTTTCTTAGCATGTCTGTCTTTCCTCAGGTGTTCCTGATGCATTTAACTACCCTCTCAGTCCTCGTATTGTTATGTTTGGTATGTAATTTTCAGTGTCTATGTTTTCCTTCTTGTTAATGTTTTATAATTGACAGCCTATGAGCACAAAACCTCGTTTTAATGGAGCAAACTGGAAGTAGGATGTAAAAAAGGAAAAACAGAAACGACAAAACTACAATGTAAAACTTGAGGAAAAGAGAGTAAATGTGACACAGCTGTTGCATTAAGAGGAAACAACCAATGGTTAATCTGAATATATATATAATATATGAAAGTGTAGATAAGAAATAAGGCACATAACTAACACCAACAAGCACCAACATTGAAAAAGATCAAGAAACGCCAACGCGGTTTTCACACTGACTGATCCAACCAACGGCAAGTCTCACAGAAAGACGTATTTGTAACTTAAGTTAAATTTAAGATAAATTTTGTAATGTATTTTATATTTTATTTGACTCTGCAGCACTACAATGAGAATGAACTGACTAAAGATACTGTTAGAAAAATAGATGACAATGATAAACAATAAACGGACATTGATATATATACAGGATGATCCTAGAAGTTATATTTCTTGATAACTTTGTTTGATTTTGTAGATGCTCTGCTTGCTGATCTTGAGAACTCAGCATTCCCTCTTGCTCGCTCTCCCGTCCTGCTGACGTCTGACCCTCCACTGACCTCTGACCCCCCATCCAGTCCTCAGGATTCGGTTCAAATCCGACCACCCCCTCCTTCATACACACCGCAACAAGTATGTTGTTAGACTTAACTGAAAACAGTCATATATCTTCAGAGTTTTCTATTTGAAATATATTTATTTATATGTGTTTTCTCTTTGAAAGACCGTTTCTGCTGCAATGAAATCAGGATCTCAGAACTCTGACCCAAACAAACTTTACAGGTACAATAGCTACTAACAACATGATTTTCATATATGCATGACATTTTTTTCAGCATGTTTCCTCAGTGCCACATGCCGTGTCAATTTTATAGATTTTCAACTTTTGAGACACAGCCTAGCTTAAATGCACAGGGACACACGGGGTTGAGGATCCAAATAAAGTATATTTATTAAGGGCAATCCAAACATGTAATCCAAACAGCAGGAAAGAGGTCAAACACAAACAAGCTGTCCAAAACACTAGTGATGTGACATTTGAACCTCGATTCGAAGCTCATGTTGTAAACGTAGAAATCACGTGACCAATGACAAACGAAGCTTCACTTTCTCTGGGTTAATGTTTAATGAATAGCCTCGGGTTCGGGTCAGTTTTGTAAAAAAAAAGGCTATATACATAGTCTGTGTTCTGTGTTCTGTGTTTGTGTCTTTGCTGTGTTGCAACAGCCAAGTCAGTACCATCTGTGCTATTTCTTACTTTTTCTTGTGTGACTGCTGAGAGCCCTGTTGAAAGAAACATCATATGCTGGTTAGGTATGTTTTGATCTGCTGGTCCTTACCTGGTCATGTGCTTGTCCAACCAGCATCAAAACATACCTAACCCAGCAAATTGTTTTTTTCAACAGGGGGGGGGGGGGCGTGCCTTGATGAAACTCATAAATTCATTTACTATATTGACCATTCACACACACGTGGTACTCTAATCTTTATTTGTACACATAACATTAAAACTCTTACGAATTTCATCTGCTGGTTGCTCGGTTTGGTGGGGCACTTTTTCAAAAGCGACTGCTATATGTTTCATTGACCAACAGATGCCGGTGTTTTCGACACTCTCTGAGCTTTGAATAGTTTTTCGAAACAGTCAGGGGAAAATCTCAGCTATAACGCATAAAGTACAAGACTTAGCAATGAATGATTGGATGGACAGAGTTAATCAGACACAGGTGAGGGTGATTAACACCCAGTCTGGGCAAAGGGTTATGGGAAATGTTGTCCAGGTGGTCTGTAGTCCAAGAGCCGAAGGGTGTAAAAAAAAGGTGTTAAGTTGCCAAGAGTTGTCTTGTGCTTTGAAATACAAGAATGCGTTCTGTGTGAATGGCTCTAATATGGAGATGTCTATAACTCTAATAACTAAATTAATTTTGAAGAAGGATGTGCTACTCATTTCCATTTAAATCCCAATAATTATCTTGACATTATTACGACAGTTGTCCATGTGATTTATGAGCTTTAGGCCAAGTCTTTAAAAAACAATAGTTACATCTTTTAAAGGGGTGATATGGCGCGAAGAGTGTTTTTCAGTGTCTTCGGTGCGTCATAAGTTGCCCATGGATGAATTAGAGTTATAAAATTGCAAAAATGAAAGTGTCGGAACAATAGATGCATTCAATCTAAAAGCGAATGCTCACCCAGACCTGCCTGACAAATCTTGTGTAATCACACCCCCACAAATCTACGTCAGTTTGTGGTATGAGATGACTAAATCCACCAAAATGTATACGCAAGTAAGGTGGGCGTACCTGTCAGTACAATTGCTTTGGAACCTGATTTTCCAAATTTGGTAAGAGACGATACTTTTCTGTCATACGCTTGCAGTATTCAACCAATCACTATGCACTGGTTAACTGGCCAATCACAGCACACCTCGCTTTTCAGAGCCATTAGCTTCGTAAAGAGATACAAACATGCACAGTACATGGAAAATACAGCGTTTTTAGACCTTCAATCATGTATACTCATTGCATTACATCTGAAACAAAAGAAAATGTAAGTTTTTGCCATGTCATATGACCCCTTTACCATGAGTTGATGCACAATAAACATGAATGAAAAATTATATTACTGCTTACTAATACTAAGTACCTTTGTCAACCTTTTTCTTTTCATCAGTACGGTATGTAAGCCACACTCTCCCCGCACAGCCGGCTCTACTCCAGCTTTCTCCTCCTCATCAGTATTGGGTGGAGGTCTGAGTGAGCTCGATCATTTACTACAGGAGCTCAATGCTACACAATTCAACATAACAGGTGTGTGCTGTTATAAGTCAGGGGTTCCCAAACTTTTCAGTTTGCGACCCCCAAAATAACAGTCCCAGTGACTCGAGACCCCCACTACCCTCGGAGGTGGTTAAAGTATTCGAACATTCTGTGCAACTGCGCACATGCACTTATTAGGTCTATCCAAACACGCGCATAACGACAATACAAAAGAACAAGGTTTAACATAATATTATTTTATAGTTATTTACTCATTACTTTACTTGTTGTTTTACATAAACTATCAACTATTGCTACAGATGGTCGAATTTCATCAAACTGATCTGAGTGCTGATGTACTCGGCCTCTTCTCGTACCTAAGGATGATGGCCTTTCTGACTACGCCGCTTCTCCGCCCTCCTCCGCTGGCCTCCCTGCGTCATCTTTGGTTGATATTAACCAATGTTTTTTATTTCGACAATTAAAAATATCCTTAACTTAAAACCTAAAAATAATCTGCGTGCACATGGGACTGTTTAACATGGTCCTGTAAATTGACTTCCTCGCCCTAACCTAATGCGCTTGCTAATGTTGTTAATGTGACCTAATCCCATCAGGGTTCACGATCGCATGGTAGGAAATTCCAAAGGCTGATGCCTTTTTATTTGCATGGTTTTATTTTTAATTTAAACTAATATTTTTTATATTTTGTTGCACTTATTGATTAAATACGTTATTTCGAACAATAAAAAAAAGATTTCTGGAAATCATCTTGCGACCTTGCCCTCGTGGCCCTGCGACCCCTCTAATTTGGGAACATCTGTTATAAGCAAACCAACTAATATTGTCCTGAAATCCCTAATCCTTGTTGTCAAAAAAAGTTTAATAACGTTTGTTCCTCACTGACAAATAGAATTTGGTAATTAATAGTTCAAAAGCATAGAAGCTATTGGTGAAGTATACACTATATTATGAATGTATGTGTATGATTTATGTACATCGGGCCTCATTCATGAAACATGTCTAAATATATTAGTAAATTCTCGTAAAACAGACCTTACCGAAAATTTTCCTCCGGATTCACAAATACTTCGGAAATGTCAGATAGTAAAATCTTTGTATTTTAATGAATCATTCGTATAACAATTAGCATAATCCCGCCTATGAATTACGCGTTGTTCTGGAGATGCATTGGTTGCTATGAAAATAGAAAATCCGCAAAAGCTAGCCTACTTGTTTCTAGTTTCTTATTTTGAAGGATATTACTTAATATGAAAATGCAGTAACCATTAATATTAACTTCTCCATTATTGTGTTTGATGGTTGGTCAATGTAGTGTTTGTCCGGCCTATTTTCTCCACTGTGATTGGACGGCTGTTTAAAAAAGGACAGTGACGAGCTCTGCGTTTAGTTAAAAGGTAAAAAATGATAAAAGACAGGGCAAAAAGTTTGTCTAAACGAATACAGAAAGTTACGTGTGGTGTTTTGCACTTTTACAGCAGGAGCAGGTGTACACTTCTTTCGTACCAACTAACATTTTGAAAATACGAACATTTTCATTTATCCTAAAATTCATGTAAGAATGAATAGAACTATTTACACACAAAAATTCCGCTCGTGTTTTATGAATGAGACCCATTATGTGTACCTGTAAATATGCAATCAAATATTTACATGTAATATAGATATAATACATAGATACTCAACGTTTTAATTTAATGTGATATTTTGGTAAACTAAAACTAATATCATTTTGATGTGAGTTTAGATGAGATTTTGGCCCAATTCCCCACCACGAAAAAAGATGACAAATCTCCAAAGTGTGATTCATCTTCTACTGGGTTAGTACACCAGAGTATATTCCATGAATGTCTTTTTTCCATTTACCCATTTACCATTCTCTTACAGTAAATATCAGATATCTATTTACAGACCATTTGTTGCTAATCTTATTTTATGAAAAAACCCCTAATGACTATATACATGTTTTCAAAAAAACCTCCATAATAAAAATATTTTAATTTGTAGAAAAATCTACTTAATAGAAAAAAGTCTAATTCATAAAAATAATATAATTCATATAGTTTCATAGAATATGTTATGTGTACATTTTGTCAATGATTCTAGAGCGGCGAAACCCTCGGCTACATCTGCAACTCTAGAGCTGGACAAACTAATGGCATCTCTGTCAGACTTTAGAGTGCAAAGCACGGTACGTCTCACAGCATTTTTTATATAAATGCAGTATGTTGGGATTATCCTCTGTTGTTTATTTTGTGATAATATTGTATGGCTGTGTAAGCTCACACACACGTTTCCAAGATTGTTTACTCAAACTTTAAAGCATCTGAATTATAACATACTTCTGAAATTATAACTGCATTCTATGCTTTAGTTGTTAATGATTGTTTTTGAGTTCTGAAATAAATAAATCAAAACATAAATTCTTTAAATGTAAAATGTTATTTAGGTTGATTTTGGTTCATTTTAATATAAAATGCGACAGCACAAACGCCTCTTTTGGGTTAAAAAAATAATATTGGTATTTACTCTTCAGACACAAACTTTGCAGGAAGTATTTAAATCAATCATCCACCGCGATTGACTGAAGTATATAAATTTACTGGTATTTGGCCATTATTTAACGCCCAAAATAGCATGTCTTAAACAATTTTTCATTTAAAATGGCTGCGATTGTTTCTGCTAGAAGGAGGCACCGCAGAGATCAGAGACCGCACGGTGGAACGGAGAAGATTTTTTCCAGACATATGTGATCCTGGACAACAAAACCAGTCTAGGTCAATTTATCGAAATTGAGATTTTTACATCCGCTTAAAGCAGAATAATTAAACTTTTTATTGGTGTATGGGTTGTTAGGATAGGACAATATCTGGTGGAGATACAACCTTTAAAAACTCTGGAATATGAGGGTGCAAAAAAAATATATAGAGAAAATTGCCTTTACTTAAGTAATTAATCAGAGGCACTGTAGCAGGCCACCCACTCGCAAAAATAAAGTTTTTATATATTTATGGTATCAAATTTAAAAAATATCTTCATGGAACATGATCTTTACTTAATATCCAAATGATTTTCGGCATAAAAGAAAATCGATAATTTTGACCCATCCATGTATTTTGGCTTTTACTTTAAATGTTCCCATGCTACTTAAGACTGGTTTTGTGATCCAGGGTCACATATGAATTCTATTTGAAATGCCAGAACACCACATTATCCCTACATAAATCTGTCCCTTTAGCTTTAATGAAAACATTCTATTTATTATTTAATATTAATATTCCTTATTCCTCAAGTTTGGGTGTAATTTTGACCCACATTTTCTATACCAGCCTACAGCCTCTACAACTCCCGTGAGTCCTTTGACCCCTTCAATACAGCAGACTGGATCTGCGCTGGCTGCCACCACTGGAGGCTCGTTGGACAGCATGCTTGGTCTCCTTCAATCAGATCTGAGCAGACAGGGAGTGTCCACCTCCTCTAAAGGAAACTGTTCTGCCTGTCAAAAACCAGTTGTAGGACAGGTGAAATCCTCTTCTTTGACAAGTGGGATGGGGCTTTGAAAACTTATTAGGGAAGGCATGATGATTGATAAATACATCAAATAACGATAAGCAAGCATGTTAATAAGCTCATGAATCATTTTCTCATGTGTATGGTTATATCTCTCTCACTGTAGGTTGTGACAGCTCTTGGACGGGTTTGGCATCCAGAGCATTTTGTTTGCTCTGAGTGTGAATGTGAGCTTGGCAATCGTAATTTCTTTGAGAAAGACGGTCGACCATACTGTGAGACAGATTACTTTACCCTGTATTCGCCTCACTGCGCACAATGCAACAAGCCCATACTCAACGTAAGCATATGTTTGTGTGTTCTTACTTCTTGTTATTTTGAAATGGGACTGTGAGTTTAGTAGATTATTAATAGACAATGGGATTTTTTTGTGAAACCTGTTGTGGAAAACTCATTATTGTCCTTATTTTGGCCATTTTATTTAACAATGTTTATTTAGAGATTATGCAGATAGTGATTAAACCGGACAACATGGATGCAGGAATGCATCTACAGTAGGAAATAAGGACATTATAAACACTGGTCTCATTATTTGGTCTTATCGCCTGTGCGATTTTCCTCTCCAGAAAATGGTGACTGCGCTGGATAAAACCTGGCATCCGGAATGCTTCAACTGTGTGAAATGCAGCCGATCATTTGGAGATGAAGGTATGTGCGAATGGGGTTTCAGGGAAATATTCTTTTATGTAATAAAATAGCACATACAGTATGTCGGTCTCAGTCTATAGGTCAAGAATATCAAACAGCAAGCTTAGCTTAAAAACACTATTGTTGTACAATAGATTTGTGTCAAGAATATTAAGAAACCTTAAAATGAAGTCAATGATAATCTTCTCCTCCAACACAGCTGCCAAACCTCATGTACGCTTGCATTCAATTTTTCAATTCAATGTAATTTATATAGCACTTTTTACAATTTATAGTGTTGCAAATCAGCTTCACATGCACTATAAAGAGTATTATTATTAATAATAGATGGATGGATGAATAAATAAATAAAGCAAAGACAAAACAATGTATTAAAATACATGGTATTATGGCAAGTTTTTCTCTATGACATGTAGATTTATGAAACTTAACTGAAATAAATGCTAAATTTCATTCTCAGAAATGGTCAATTGTTTAACTGTAGTAGTTAATCACAGTTAAGCCACAGATAGTGCTTCTGGGATATTTATACTATTGTAATGTGTAGATTGTTGATGCCTTATCATCTTTATCCACATTATCTGTGTTTTTTCATATTTTAGTGGACTGCTTTATTGATTTGACCATTGACTGGCGCAACCAAAGTATTCTGTTGCACATCCAGCACATTACATAAATGTAAAATTTCAGCATTCTGTAACCTAACATATAGTTGGAAGATCTTCAGTTTAACAAGTATTTATGCTGCTTCACAGGTTTTCATGACCGTGAGGGGCTGCAATACTGCCAGCAGTGTTTTCTGGCCCTCTTTGCCTCCCGCTGTCAAGCTTGTTCCCAACCCATCATTGAGAATTACATCTCGGCTCTAAATGCTCTGTGGCATCCACAATGCTTTGTTTGTAGGGTGAGTGAGACAGAGGAAGTTTGTGCTGAATTCTAAAGTAAAAGGTTCCTTGAATCCAATGAGTTAAAACCTGTTTACTGTCTGAGCCCTTTTTGAGCTTACAAATCAAAGCGCATGTTGGAACTAAAATGGCGGTAACTCATGAATTCTTTGGAATACAGACTTAGGGTTGGTTTCATTTGAAAAAAGAAAAGTAGCAGATTATTGCTAAAAAAA
The DNA here is from genome assembly GCA_029783895.1 of Triplophysa bombifrons. Taxonomy (NCBI): domain Eukaryota; kingdom Metazoa; phylum Chordata; class Actinopteri; order Cypriniformes; family Nemacheilidae; genus Triplophysa; species Triplophysa bombifrons. Next base: position 3,915,829 of record CM056460.1, on the reverse strand, counting down.
AAATCACACACACACACAAAAAAAATGAAAGGTATGTTGTAAGGTTTATTGAAAAAAAAGTTTATGTTTTTCTTTGATTAAAAAATACATTTAATAAATATGGGTTGCAAAAGGATAACAAAAATCAAAGCACACTCTTTGTAAAAAAGAATCAATTCCTCTCCCTACATAAATTATTTAAAAAAACACAGAAATCTGTATTCTAGAAACTTAGAGCTTTCCAATGTTATAAAGTTTTTCATGATTCAATTAGAAATTACATGCACAATATTGACACAAACTTAGGTGTCCCGTATACGGAACGGGTGACAGTTTACAGGCCACGTTATATTTTTTTTGCGCTTCTGAATGAATGAAATGAACATCATGCAACATCATGGGCATGTGTTAATTCCATAGAAACATTTTTTTTTCTAATTTTATGTCATTATGATTACATACCCTTTCCACATACTGTAGGAGTATATTAAAAAAAACAGAAAAGAAACTCTTAGACTTTAGATATACAGTATTTTATACGAAATTGTATTTTTGCTTCTCAGGTTTTTGTTCTTTTGAGGGATAGACCCTAGTAATATAACAGGGTCATGACATTTCATGGTTATATTAAATTTATATAATTTTACAGCTAATACAGGCAATAATTGCTAACTTGTTAATTGGTCAATATGCATTAAATTTCACATGGTTTCACACGGACCGCTCGGCGTTACATCAAAGTAACACGACAGCAATTCGAGATCAGACTGCTCAATACGCTTTTGAATCGTTCTGTTGGTGCTTTGGAGTCATACGCCGATGGATCTGTTCAGAGCCGTATGAAGTTGAACACACCAAACTGTACATTGATGTATCTTATACAGTAGATCTTCAGCCATTTCATTGGGTGCTTGAGTCTCCAAGCGCACCTGGGATTGAAGCCTATAGTTTTGAGATGAATGTTATAGCTGTGCTTAGATTTATAGAGGGTATGCATTGATTTTACTTTCCCATGTGAACTTGGCAGAACACGCCCCCTTGAGTGGCAAAACACTCAGCAAAATAGCTTTCAACAGGAGAAATAAAGAAACTGGGACTAAAACACGCAACTATTTGCTGAAATGAAAACAGTTGGACTCAACGGTGATGCTTATGACTTACATAGGAACCAGGTGTACTTGGACACCGAAATGTTGTGTAGAATTGCATTTCCTGATATTTATATTGTACACAGTACAGATAACAGTAAACACTACAACATTCAATCTTTCTGCCACTCAGTGTGTATGCCACTCACTGATTTTCATATGTGGTGATGTCACGTGCATACCCTCTGTGCTTTGAAGTCTATTAGGAATGGAAAGTCGGCAACACCAAAGCTCCTAAAAATATCAAAAGATTTTTATTATTAAAAAACTATCACATAGTTGACTGGCGAGTGTCAACTATGTATTGAATTGAATAATTTAGATTGCTTTGAATTATTTAAATATCCTCTAAACATATGACGTTTCCAGCATGCAGGCTCTTCATCAGACAAATGAACAACATTGATATGCCACTTTTTAAACACCCGTGCAGGTGATCAAAGGTCACATGACCTGACAATCCTATCATAATAATAATAATAATACCCATACAAATAAACCATAACAATAACAGAAAATACAAAAGAAAAACAGAACATGAAGCTATGCAATATACAAAACCCAATATTTAATTTAACAGCATTAAATAATAATACCTACGTACATAAATTCAACCAGTACCATCAAAATCTTAATTAAAGCTATATAAATAAATAGATATTTTATTAATTAAAGAAATGGACTGATATCAAAGTCTTCATTCAATCCTCTAGGGGACAACGTGTCTAATGTGAAAATCCAAAAGGCCTCACGTTGTAAAAGTAATTTATTTCACCGCTTTTACAACGTAAGGCCTTTTGGATTTTCTGTTATTGTTATTGTTTATTTGTTTGGGTATTATTATTATGATAGGATTGTCAGAGCATGTGGGGTATAAAAAGTTGCATATCAGTGTTGTTCATTTGTCTGAAGAAGAGCCTGCGTGCTCAATAGTTTTTTAATAATAAAAATCTTTTGATATTTTTTGGAGCTTTGGTGTTGCTGACATAGCATTCCTAATAGACTTTTACTTGATTTTTAGTCGAGCAACCATTTGAGATCGATGTGCGTGCTTGTTGCTTGCTTATTGTGCTTGAAGTGAAAATATTTGGAGTTTGAAAACATTATATATATATATAATATTTATGTTGTTAATTCTTAATATATTTCTTTGCAGGAATGCTATTGCCCATTTGTGAATGGAAGTTTCTTTGAGTTTGAAGGGCAGCCCTTGTGTGAAGCCCACTACCACCAGTCCCGAGGCAGCATGTGCCAAGCATGCCAGCAGCCCATCCTGGGGCGCTGTGTCAGTGCGATGGGTGCCAAGTTTCATCCCCACCATCTGGTGTGCCACTTCTGCCTAAAACCACTTAGCAAGGGCTGTTTCAAAGAGCAGGAAAGCAAACCTTACTGCCATCCCTGCTTTATCAAACTCTTTGGCTAAGGATAATGAGAGGAAAATAAGAAATTCTCAACTACCATACAATAAAAATGTATAAAAATGCAAATGTTGATAGGACAAAGAGATGCCAAATGATTATGGTGAATACAATAAATTAACGCATGAATGAAGTGGATGGAAATCCAAAGCTTTAGTAAGCAAAACATTTTATTTAGTAAGCAATACAAATACATGACTTGAGGTTACCGTCAGCTTGAACATGCTCAGTGTAGTAAGAGCAGTTTCGTATGGGGATTGGTTGGACATGTTTCAGTTACTCATTGAGTTCTTATGGGGGGGGGGGGTGTTGTACTTGGAAGTTTTAAGGGGAGTCTTCAAGGTAAGAAATTGTTTCCAAAATGATATCTCAATCTACTTTCTCTTATGCCTTCCCACAAGTATATGACATTTTTTGTTAAAAACAAATGAATAATGTTCACGCCTAGAGATCACTACATTGGACCGCTATTCAGTAAGCCATCTCTTTCTTATGCATGGGTCTTGATGGCATAGTTGCAATGAAAACATAAAGGAAAACATCCTGACTGTGTTGTGATTGTAATTCATGCACAGAAGGGTTAAAATTGTATTATTTTAGCTTAGCTTAGTATGTAGGCTTCTTAATGGTAAAGCGGCAAATAGAACGTCAATTTATTATTAAAGTAATTCAAATGACTCCAGCAGGTTAATTTCTTTGGAAATGAAATGTTTGCTAGAGAAAGCAATATTTTGAGCTAATCTACTAAATATGCCAAATAAAGAATTTAGCACTCGATTGTGCTTGTTTTCATTTTAATATCACTAAATAAGCTCAAAATTGTATTTAGTTAAATCCATATAGGGTTTAGCTTGTAGAAAGTCCTACACATTTGGGATGGCACAAGGGTGAGTAAATTCTGAGATAATGTTCATATTTGACTGAATTATTTTTTTACAAATCAAACATTTAGTTTTACACTATAGCTTTGTGCTGCAGCGTATGTTCATTGCTAAAGCATTTCTTTTATATTCTCAATTTCCATTATTAATGTATTTGTTTTTGTAATGCAAACTATATGCAAAAATCTGTGTTTGCATCATTTATGATCAGTGCTTTATCATTAATCAGTATCCATCCAGTACATTATATTTGTACAACGTTACACAAAATAAAAGTCAATTGTAAATTGTGCTGATTGTATAGTAAATATCTCAAAATAATGTAGCTCTGTAAAAAGGTTATTATTGAATGATGAATCAGCGCAGACTGTATAAAAGATGGAAAGCGGGACGCCGTATCAGTCCATTGTAACGAATTGATCGTAAAACGTCCGAAGATGTGTGCTGACGTTTTACGCAAAACGTCAGTATGGAGCCTAGGCATGCGCAGAAGGAATCGTCAGTGCAGACAACGCAGTAGTGAGCACGAAGCGCAGCGAAGGATCAAGGTCCTGTCATATTCCCTGATGACATTTTATAATTAATTAAAACCAAACGTATTCAAAAATTAACACTTGGACATACATCAACCTGATAAAACGGACTAAATATCAGAAAACATCTTTGGAAAAAAAAATTGAAGTTTAATTGGATTTTACAGCGTGGCACCTGTCCCCCTTGTGTCCCTCAACCAGTAGATGGCGCAATGGGGTACAAGCTGAAGTTGAAACCAGGCATTAAACTAGACGTGATCCCAGGAATCAAGAGAAACGTTTTAATTTTCTTTTCTATAATACTTTTTAGCTCTACTTTGTCTTTTTGAAGATTACAGCCCATTCTCTGTTCAATTTTAAGTATTATTACGTTCTTGAAAATAACAAGTAGCCTACGGACACCACAAGTAAGAAAACTTCCACCGGCTTTTGCAGAACATCCTCATACAACAGATGAAATTGAACAGACTGAGGTCCAGCCGTCTACTGCATATTCCTGTCATTCACAGAGGGGCACCGGTGCACACGTCCTGACTGACGAGGGGCTCGCCAGTCAAGATGCCCTCATCATTGCCATCAAGGACTTGGCACCTGGTCTCCGGAAAATAAATGACACCTTGAATAAATTGTTAGCATTGATAAGCAATCAAATAAATGTCAATAATTGTGTTGAAGCAAATAATTTAGATTGCTTTGAATTATTTAAATATCCTCTAAAATTTATACAAATTTCACCCTTCTTAATCACTGTAGCAAAACTATAATGGACATATTTTATACCATTATAAATGTAAACAGCTGAATGCGTGCCTGAAGCGCTGCTTGGATAGGAACGTGTATCTACATCTGTCTAAAAGGGATAGGTAGCCTACATCCTGTGTCATCGCGATGATATGAAATACACAGCAGGCTAAAATAATCTGACAGATGTTCTTTATCGTTGAGCACACACGGGCATGTTTCAGGCTGTAGCGCACTTCCTGGGGGGTCGTTGGGTTGGCAAGGGGTGTCATGAACCATGTTTTTAGACCATAACACCTATCACCTACAATAAGCATATCATGGTGAACCTGTATTTAAATGAATCAATGAATTCTGTCTGCTTCTATTCACCCAGAAGCAACCCCTTTCCAACTGCTCCAGCATCAAAGTGTTGTCTAAATGTTTTGTAAAATAAAGTAATCGTGTGTTCCTCCAGGCCAGCGAGAAACAACATTTATTATGTTGCAGCTATCACCGCAGACTGAATGTTGATGGAGTGGTCATTTTTTTATGTTCAAATAGTTTATTGCGTTTGCGGATGGTGCTTTGATATGCACATGAGTACACTCAAAAAAAGCTGTTGAACAAACTTATTAAATGAAGGAAAACTTTTCCAAGAATTGGAATTACATTTCTCCAACAAAATATAATTACAATTCAAGTTTATTTATATAGCGCTTTTCACAATGTGCATTGCTCCAAAGCAGCTTTGCAGGAGCAAACAGGAAATCCTGAAAATCACAAAGGTAAAAACACAGCAGAGTGCATGGTGTTTATAGAACAATCAAGATCATTCTAATAAATAATATCTAATAATTAAATATATAAATGCAGTCTTCCGGTGAGCAAGCCAACACTGCCCTACTGTGGCGAGGAACCCAAACTCCAACGATTGAAAAATGGAGAAAAAACCTTGGGAGTAACCAGGGTCAGGCGGGAGGGCCAGATCCCCTCGGACGTTTCATAGATGCACTCAGCGATCAAGAGCAACCGAGCAAATATCCACGAGGAAGTGGGAGAGCTCATCATCCGCGACCCAGAAAGTCCCACTCGCCGAAAACCGTGCAGGTCCAATCCGGTCCCAGTCCAAGGTCGACACCAGAAAACAGAGGAACAACCAGGGGAAATAGTAATGGCATGTTGTAACTTTATTCCTCTGTTGTCCGACATCGACCACAAAACAAGACCAAAGCAGACCCACACAGCCGAAACAAATAAAATTCCCCCAACCAACGAGCCCCCCCACTCCCCACAAACACCCACCCAGCGACCTCCAATCAGGACCACTGAATGCAGCTATATCTTCAAACTGCTGACATTAAAGTCCAAGTGTTGTAACTTCAGCAGTAATGTGACAAGTAGTCCGTCTTTGCTCTTGGTTGGGGATGGAGTGGTCTGAGCTGGGATGGTCAGATGGTCGTATTTCTCTTGGGTGGTGGTGAAATTGCCTTAGATGGAGCTGGGAGGGTCAGTCAGTCCACAGCTGTAGCTGGCGTAATCTCTAGTTGGGGATGGTTATATGTCGATCATCTGGACCTGGTGGAATTTCTCCCTACCTCGGGATTGCCATCACGAGGCGGAGGCAGAAAGAGAATAATCAGCGTAGCTGCTGTTCATTAACTATGCATTAAGTGAAAGCTTGGCTGAAAAGATGTGTCTTTACTCTAGATTTAAATTGGGAGAGAGTGTCTGACCCTCGAATAGTATCGATAAGACTATTCCAGAGTTTAGGTGCTACGTATGAGAAAGCTCGACCCCCTTCGGTGGATTTAGTTATTCTAGGTGTTATCAAAAGTCCTGAGTTTGAGATCTTAGAGAGCGTGACGGGTTGTAATGTGATAGAAGCTCTATTAAGTAGGTACGGGCTAAACCGTTTAAGGCTTTATAAGTAATTAAAAGAATTTTAAAATCAATACGAAACTTAATTTGTAGCCAGTGAAGCGATGATAAAACTGGGGTTATGTCATCGTATTTTCTTGACCTGGTTAGAGCTCTGACAGCTGCATTCTGAACTAAGTATAGTTTGTTTATTGATGATTCAGGACAACCACTAAGTAGAGCATTACAATAGTCATATCTTGAGGTCATAAATGCATGTATAAGCTTTTCTGCGTCAGTAACACATAAAATATTTCATCATTTTTTTCAAATAAATATTGTAACCGCCTACGACCTAACCAAAGGCACGCTTTTCTGAACAATGGTAACCACAAACTCAAAAATATAAGCAAGTCTTCAAAACCTTTAAGATAAATGAACATTAAACATTAACAAGTGTTTCTTTTTACTGTAACATGCATAAAATAACACTTTTTCAAGAACTCTTAAACTACAGTTATACGCAAAGCTCCTTTATGTTGACCCAACATGAATGGATTCTATTATATGACTAAACATAAAAAATCATGTTCTGACCACATTTTTCTAAAGTTGTGTTGATTTAACTTAAGCAATTTAAGTAAATTGAACAAGCAGCAAAAACTATTTTTGGGAGTGTACAATCTATTACACCGATGTGTTATGTATGACACTCATCTCATAGAACCCCCTCTTAACTACCATCTGGTGTTCCGCGTATAAGGACATTTTACATACGTAGGCGTATGTACACTAGCTAGTTACACTAGCTTTTACCACTTTGTGAATGGCACGGCTCAGGTTGTAGATGAGGAGCTATTGGGGGAGAGCGGTTTGTGGTATGGCTTATGTGCCGTTCAAAAGAGTTAAATAAATCAATAAGGACTTCTCTATGCAATCTAAAGTGACTGAACAGCCATTCGACACCCTCAGCAAGCATATCTTTGCAATATGCGCACTCTCCTGAGAGCACTCGCTGCAATATCCTCGAGGAGTGCCAAGTACGCCATGCCTTCTAAATAATACAGCTATTGCCTATATATCAGCTATATTTAGGTCTACATCAGGTGATTGTTGTTTGGACTTCTTATTAGTAATTACATGTAACATGTAATATGTATTATAATATTATATGTGTTATATACCTACATGCCTGTAGGCCCAACATACATAAACTATTGAATATATATATATATTAATTTTTTCAGTTTTCAATGTTCAAACCTCTTGTGATTAGTGCGTACGTCTGGTTTCTGCAGTTCTTACATTTTTACGTACATTTAGAATACATTTCAATATGAACGTTTTGGTGAATCATGATTTTTTGTAAAATCGTTCCTACGCACATTTTACGCATGCTTAATGAATGAGACCCAATCTCTTTTGATTATTAGGATTATTTTATTGAAAATAATCTCACATGCTCCATGTGACTTGCATTAAGACAACTCAAATGCCATCCGTCCTTCAGTTGAGAAAAAACATTCCTTTCAGAGGAAAACTGGACCATAGAAAGAGTCTGCAAGCTTGTAATGACATTAGTGGATGCAGCAATGAGACAGTTATTCCTTATTCTTCCTCTTTATCCTCTCCATGAGTAATGACGTAACAGATGTTCTTGTAGTCTACATTGCCAGCTACATCTGGAGGGAAAGCTGCCCAGAGGTTCTTAATCTAAGAGGAAGAACACCGTCAGAAGTCTTTAAAACATCGGTCAACAAAAAAGAATACAAACAAAACCTAATAAAGAACCACTTACCTCTTCTGCAGTGAACCGGTCACACTGTGTGGTTAGGAGTTCCTCAAGGCTATGAAAATAAATACATTTATGTTCCTCAAAATTTTTAAGACTTTGATTGCAGACACGTGGACTAATAATAACATTATTAATGTTAACATAATAATTATATTTTGCATGCAAATGTTAGCACACTGAGGAAACAGATGAGTAAGCAGGATCTATATACAGCTATTGGTGAATAAGGTAACATCCCCAATAGGTGAACTAAGCGTTTAAAATGCAACGCATCATTATTGACAATACAAAGATCGGAAGAGTCATGATATCCTTTAATCTAACTCTCCATTTAGGGTTGCACCCAAATATGTTTAACAGATTTATACCAACACATTTTTTATATAAAAACCTTTAAAAGGTTGTTTTTGTACCCAGAAAGCTTCCCAAGGGAAGATCTATAGTGTAGTTTAAAAAACAGCAATTGGTCAAAACGCTTACAATTCTGTCTTGATGATGCCAGTAGCCTCAGGGTCCAGAACTTTAAAAGCGCTCACGATAACATCCTCAGGGTCAGCACCTGGGAGAAGAGTTTTACAAAAAAATTAAATGTGGAATCAAAGATATCTATTTTTTACAGCAAGAAATGTCAGAAAAGACAACTTACCCTTTAGCTTCTCACCAAACATGGTGAGGAAAACAGTGAAGTTGATTGGGCCACTGGCCTCTTTGATCATGGCGTCCAACTCTTCGTTCTTCACGTTCAGCTGTCCCATAGAGGCCAGCACATCTCTCAAATCATCCTTGCTGATGATACCGTCCCTATTCTGGTCAATGATTGTGAAGGCCTGTTTGTTTTGGAGACAGTTTATAGACATTAAATGCCAATTCATATTGCATTCTTCTCATAAGCAGACAAGACGCACAGAAAATCACATTTCCGATATGCATTAATTTAATGGGATATTCTACATTAAAGATAATGTAAGTTGTATAGAAAAGTTTTGTTGTAAATGACTGTCCCCAGAGATGTGTCTGCTAAAATAAAGCAAACCCTTAAGAGTTTTAACGTGACTTTCGTTCTATGAGATCTTTGTGCTTCCACCCTTGAAATTTGAGATGACATCTGAGACCAAGAAGTCTCTTGGCAGGTGCTGACCACTTGTCTTTCTAAGTTGTTAAAATGGTCACAGAATGTACGAAGAATTCTCAGGGGATATTTATGGAGAGGGGATAAGTTACTTTTGCAACCCTCATGAGTTAATCTTTCTGTCCCCGCTTCATACAAGCCTTTCGTTCTTCTTGCAACAGCTATGTTACATCATTTTGACATGATGTATGTGTGATCATTTTGGAGTGGATATATTTTAAGGAACTTAGTGTTTTCATTTTGAATCCCTTAATTTCGAATTTTCCACGTAGACTCTTTTGTTAATATGCGATTTTAACCCATTCTCTATTGGGTTCTACAAAGCCTGAAGTTGTTAAACAACAGGTATGCCTTAACAAGTGGGCAACAACTCACTGCTCTAATCAATATTGTAACCATAATATTTTCAAATATAACACATACGTGAATTCCCTAACCTATTATTAAAATATATATCTGCAACCTGGGTATTTTTTGGAGTTATCTTGTTACTAGGTTACTCGGTACTCGTTGTAATTTAACATTTATGAACACTTTAGCATGGGATAATGCTGAACAGCCTCCCGTCTTTTGATGTTATACGTACTGTATATATTAAGAGATTATCAAAAAGAAATACACGTGTGTAGCTTGTGCATATATGGGTGTAAAGTAGGAATTTCGTAAAAACGCATTAAAAAATTTATATAGCACTTCTCATATTATTACCTCCCTAAAATGAATCGTTTTATTGCTATTCTCACTATTCTTAGCTGCTTTTTTGTGTAAAAGTAAAAGCAAACTGCTTAGATGCAAATGTAAGAATGTGAAAGCACTGCACCTCCTTGTATTCCTGGATCTGGCTCTGTTCAAACATAGAGAAGACGTTAGAGCTGCCTCCTTCTGCCTGCTGCCTTCTCTTTGCCTTCTTGGGTGCCTAGAAAGAAAACCATGGAATACACGTGTCAGTCGTTTGGCAACATTTTCGAATATTAAACGGACTCTGTCAAATAGAGTGTCTGAAAGAGAAACAATAATATTTTGCTTCTTAATAGTTTAATATTTTAAAAGAAAATGGGTTGTTATTGCTGCAGACATTCATATATATTTTCAGTTATCACGAAAATACAAGCAAAAACATCAGTGGTTTCTGAAATTGTGGTTTGGACAGAGGTTGAGGAAGTGATACCCTGTATAGTCAGCATTCGAGGATGTCTAGTAAACCTGTTAAGTTCTTTGGCACCTCAACGTCACTTCTCTGCCAAATATATGTCTAAGAACACAGACTACCACTGAACTTACAAAATATCTGGTTTTGTTTATGATTCTTTAGTAAATAATGCAATGCATTACCAGAAATGTTATTATCTTACTTGCAACAGAACATCATTCTTAAATTCTCCTGTAAAAAATTGTAAAAGTTTGCTAGGAAACACTCACCATCTTTAAAAGTTTTGTGTTCGGTCAAAAGAGAACTCTACACAACAGCGATGCCACTGACATGACATGTTGTGCTTTTCACATGTGGTCTTATATACAACCCCCTGTGTGCTAACTTTAGCCCACCCATCAGGTTTGGCATGGAGAGATGGTGCTGGTGAATGTAAAAGACGGGAGTATAGAGTGCTTTGGGTGTCATCTTTCGTTTCTGGTCCAAAATAGGATTTGCAAGCATTGGAATGAGGTGAATTCAGTCCAGTAATTTTGGCAACAGTTTGGTTCACCTCGTAGACAAATATGGAAAGTCAAAGTTGCTGGCTTTACTGTAGGACTCCGTTTAATCCCATGTCGGATTAATTAACAATATCACCATATTTACTGTCTGTTCACACAAATAATTTGTAGATCTATAAATCACACAACTTTCTGATATATTCAGAATTTATATGGCAGTCACAAAAATGAGTTTTCCTGTCATGTACAGTATAACTTGAGGTCAACCTGTACTTCTTTTTTTGATCAGTCGTTTCTCTGTTCTGCAGTGTTTCCTTAACATCACTTCTATTTTGATTTCTTCTATTTTCTAAATTTTGATAAGCTGCCTTGCATGTAATTTATGACAAGCGCTGTATCAATACACATTAATTAAATTCTCTAGAAACAGCCACAAACGCATTTATGAAGTTATCCTGAGTCTCTCGAATAATAGCCTCCTGAATTAACACAAATATAAACTCAGTATCTATCTTTATATAATATAAATATGTAGCCTGCTGTATGTTTCTATTAACAACAAAGTTTACATTAGCTTATAGTGTATTAGCATTTGCTTAATTCCACTGGTATATTAGTTTTTATATTGTATTATCATTTACTTATTTCTAGTTTTATATTAGTTTTTAAATAAATGGTGTTTATTTCCTTAAGATGTATTTTTTAAATAGTTTTAATGTACTTTATGCAAAGCATCTTTATACAATCCACAACTGGTCATTTATCACAAGCAAATCCCAATGTCTCCAATTGAAAGTCCTTAAATTAAATATTAACTCCAGATCATGACGTCTGCTATTAACATGTATTTAATAGTTTTATTCCCTTTGCGAACATTACGTGCCTGGTTGCACGAAAACTCTTAAGGTAAGACAACCCTGAGATGTAGGGTTAAGGGAACCCTTAATGACAAAAAGTGTTTCATGAAAAAAACCTATTAAAGTCAGAGTAAAGTGACATTGATATATGTGTTCTGAGTTTGTCACATAACAGAAAAGTATGTTATTAACCACCCAGCCAAATTTGAATCCAGAAAAAACATCTAAGTAAAAAGAATAACTTATCAAAATCTTTGAATAATAAGCAGGACACTCTGCTCTCAAACGCTGGGGGCGTTTCCACTGTTGGCGCTGAAGCCACCCCCACTCGAATCGCTCAACCTGAGTCCCCAGCCCAGGCAATATGTGAATTATGTGAATAAGTTTTATGGGAGTATTTGGAGTCAATGCATGCGGTATTCATCAATAGACAATTCAAGAGCAGGTTAAAGGTATGCATATTTAGCGTATTTCCGGGAAGAGGGCTTCTAGCCTCTCCCCATGTCAGGGGTGAAGGCTCCGGACCTGGTATCTGCCCTAACCCAGAGCACGTTGTGGTTACAAATAGCAGCCGGCAATGTTCAAAGATAGCATTTGTGCAGGGAGGCAGCTTAGACGGACAGGCTTTATACATAGGTAGCGTAACAGAATTCTATTTGAATTATAAACAGAGATGTCTTATATAATCACATATTTAAACACTACAATACTAATATCATGATAGAAATAAAATCTAAAGTTATTAAAAGTGAAAATTAAACGTACATTTATACAGAACTATGTTTGGCCGCCATTATTTTTTTTTAGCATGAGCCTTCTCGACCAATCACGTTCCTCGCATGTTTTTACGGAAACGACAGGTCTCCATCAATGTGCTTGACAGGACGTTTTTTCAGAAAACTTTTTTCGACCTCAAAAGACACACTGAGCTGCAGAAAAAGACGCTGGGGTTTTAATAAGCGCTCAGGACTCCAGGCTAGCATCTTTAAAACAGATGCCAGCAGCTTCAAAAAAGAAGTCAAGTGTGAACACAGACAGCTTTATCTATTTGTAGTGGTTCTCTCTTGAGCTGATATGGTAGATGCTGAGATTGCTGATAACTAACCAGCCGGTTGGATCATCTGCTCGTGCTCGTCTGAAAATTTGTTAATTAAAAATCATTCACTGAAGCATGTTGCGATAATGCCAGTGATTTGCCTTCCATTTGCATTATTCTCCTCCGTTCATTCGCGTCTGTGTTACCATTTGCTTGATGTTTGGCGTGAGATTTGTTTAGTTGGGCAGAGTGAGAGTCTGAAAGCATGTGCGAAAAGCTTACAACCATGAGCTTTGGATTGAGCAGATGAGCAGATAACTGATGCTATGCGCTCCAGTGATAGGGGTCACCGATCTACCGTTTTAGCTCCGCCCAAAAAAATCTGAACTGGTGAATTATTGTGAACCATTGGTGAAAAACTGTTTAACGGTTTAACTCCACAATTTTGTACTATATACTTCTGAGTCTTTGTTATGTGTTTCAGCAATACATTTCTAACATCTATAATGTGTTTTGAAACAATTCTCAGAATTCTCTTTACCTGGACTTTAATGCTGTCAATAAGTATTTACCCTTAACTAAGGACTAAGTGTTCTCTTAAAAAATTAAGGGACCAATATAGCTCCCTTAAGTCTTACTCGCGATGAATGTAATCTTGTTCATTAAAGTGGAGGAAAAAAATAAGCTAATTTTTATTGATAAAATAAGACTTACAATATGTAATTATTGATAAAATATAAGTATAAAGCATTATTGCGGATTTAGAGGGTACAATTTTTTTTCCTTTTTGCGTTTTTATCTAAAATACTGTCCTCTTTAATGTCTACATTTTTGTCCGCTACTCGAATGTTTAAGAAGCTGTAATGATAAATTTGTGGTCTATTAAAGTCAATGGTAAGTATGTTTTGTAGCGTGGGTTTTCATGCAACAGGAAACTGATATATTTGAGTTTTTTCATAGGACTGTTTCTATAACTGAAAATGTGAAATCACAGAAGGGAAAAGAAAAGAAAAACAAATTTGGAGCGCCACAACAAGAACAAGAAGAGTGGCAGCTGTGGCCAGAAATAACCCAGCATCCCCTATTTTCACACCCCCTGTTTTGAACAAATAAATAGTGGTCTCAAGTAAAATGCTCCTGTTTCTCCAAGGTACAATGTTTCTGACTTATACAGCACACTCTCTATTCTGGCTTTTTCAGAATCAACCTTTAATAATAAAATAGAATATAATACCTTGTCATTGCACAGAAGAACAGTAGAACAGACACAATTTGAGCTTCCTCTTCAGTAGTACAAATGCTTTAATGCACTACAGCAGGGGTCTTAAATTTTTTGGGGGGCATGAACCGCTCAGATGAGAGATGCATGGAGCAGGGACCCCTTATACTGTTATATTGTTTTATACTGTTGTGTGAGGTCTAGTTATGACGTTCACGTGATTTTTACATAAAAAAACTTCACAATCAAGAAGTAATAGGCTATTTTCTACAATGGTTTTGAGGCCACCGCTACAAATAAAGGGTTTTAATGGGCATGCCGGATTGAAGACTTTATAAATAAACGCCCACTGCTTTGATTGGATAGCAGTTTTAGTTGGAGCCTTCTGTGAATTTGGTTAAAGATGCAATGCTAGGTTACACATTAGCACCAGTCACAGTTTTCGCATGGCATCAGTATTATCTGGAGACCTCCTGTGATTTATATATTACCTCCCTAAATCAGTTTTTCATGTGACGCATTCACAAGATTTACTCAAATTCACTGACTTATTTCCCGGATGTGATGGCAAGGCTTTGCGTATAGTTTGTATAGACTATAGTTGTATGGTGTTTAATGATATATGACCATTCCTTTCAGCATTCGAGACCAGTGATTGCGAACCAGACAAAAGATTACTGCGATCGTGGGTCTCAAATGTTACAAGAGTTTCCATGATAAATAAACAAACTGGATACCTCCCAGTCCCCAAAAATAATATCAAAACACTTCCAAACAGCCTCCATTATTCGCAAACGGTGGATAAAACCTTAAAAATGATATTTGAGCCCGCCAAATCACAGAAATGCCGATTCGCACGGACTTAAGATCACAGAGAACCTCTGCAAGTATTACAAATGACTAGAGGTCCCTAGGTATCTTGTGCGATTGAAAGGTAGCCTCCAGGTGGCTTTTACCGGCTCCTCACTAACCACTGGAACGAGACACAGGTGTTCATAATGAGCACTTGACCTACTTACCTCTGTCTCCTGCTGCAGACCTCGATGAACCACGCCCCCCTCGTCTCATTCCCATTGGTGTCTCGAACCTCCCACCAGTCGGCGACCAGGCTGTTCTCCCCCTGTGGGTCAAAATCTCCCCTGTGGGCCAATATCTTACTTTGTGGGTCAACTGCTCTCCCCCTGTGGGTTGAGATCTTCCATGTGGGTCAATTGCTCTCCCCTGTGGATCAAGATTTCCCTTTATGGGTCAACTGCTCTCCTTGCGAGTCTACGACGGGTCGAGTCCTCTCCCTGCAGATCTCAGCTGCCTGTGGAGCCTAAAGGATTGAGCATTTGAGTTTCCGCCTCCTTGTGTGTCATGAAAATAATGCTGTATAAAAAACTTTTCATGCCGTAGTTTACACAGGACTGCCGGGAAATGTGCGATACGCCTTCGACATGGAAAACAAACACACAATATATTTACATTTTTTGTCACAACTTCAACAACAAAATATTAATAACACGTCCCTCTGCCGCACTCAGCGTACAGGGCTTTTGTATGATGCCAGAAGCCACCAAGACTTTGAGACTATTGTGAACCATCCTCTAATTATTTAGAGGAACCACGTGTTTACAGGTTTTCAGGCTGTTTCAAACCTTATATATTACACACTGCCTATCATATGTTCCAACAACTGCAGAGGGCAATACTTAAAAGAAACTGAATGCATGATTTGCTGAGAAATTTAATTGATTAGCTCTTCACTTTATCGTTCTCTAATTGAAATGTTCATTTTGATAATGAACACACTTTGTGCTTATTATTAATAAAGTGCTGGTAATGTACAGTCGTGGCCAAAAGTTTTGAGAATTACATAAATATTCGTTTTCAAAAAGTTTGCTGCTAAACTGCTTTTAGATCTTTGTTTCAGTTGTTTCTGTGATGTACTGAAATATAATTACAAGCACTTCATACGTTTCAAAGGCTTTTATCGACAATTACATGACATTTATGCAAAGAGTCAGTATTTGCAGTGTTGGCCCTTCTTTTTCAGGACCTCTGCAATTCGACTGGGCATGCTCTCAATCAACTTCTGGGCCAAATCCTGACTGATAGGAACTCATTCTTTCATAATAACTTCTTGGAGTTTGTCAGAATAAGTGGGTTTTTGTTTGTCCACCCGCCTCTTGAGGATTGACCACAAGTTCTCAATGGGATTAAGATCTGGGGAGTTTCCAGGCCATGGACCCAAAATTTCAACATTCTGGTCCCCGAGCCACATAGTTATCACTTTTGCCTTATGGCACGGTGCTCCATCGTGCTGGAAAATGCATTGTTCTTCACCAAACTGTTGTTGGATTGTTGGAAGAAGTTGCTGTTGGAGGGTGTTTTGGTACCATTCTTTAATCATGGCTGTGTTTTTGGGCAGAATTGTGAGTGAGCCCACTCCCTTGGATGAGAAGCAACCCCACACATGAATGGTGTTAGGATGCTTTACTGTTGGCATGACACAGGACTGATGGTAGCGCTCACCTTTTCTTCTCCGGACAAGCCTTTTTCCAGATGCCCGAAACAATCGGAAAGGGGTTTCATCGGAGAATATGACTTTGCCCCAGTCCTCAGCAGTCCATTCACTATACTTTCTGCAGAAGATCAATCTGTCCCTGATGTTTTTTTTGGAGAGAAGTGGCTTCTTTGCTGCCCTTCTTGACACCAGGCCATCTTTTAAAAGTCTTCGCCTCACTGTGCGTGCAGATGCACTCACACCTGCCTGCTGCCATTCCTGAGCAAGCTCTGCACTGGTGGCACTCCGATCCCACAGCTGAATCCTCTTTAGGAGACGATCCTGGCGCTTGTTGGACTTTCTTGGACGCCCTGAAGCCTTCTTTACAAGAATTGAACCTCTTTCCTTGAAGTTCTTGATGAACCTATAAATTGTTGATTTAGGTGCAATCTTAGTAGCCACAATATCCTTGCCTGTGAAGCCATTTTCACGCATTTCTTTGCAGGTCACCATGGTTAACAATGGAGAACAATGATTCCAAGCATCACCCTCCTTTTAACATGTCAAGACTGCCATTCTAACCCAATCAGCCTGACATAATGATCTCCAGCCTTTTGCTTGTCAACATTCTCACCTGAGTTAACAAGATGATTACTGAAATGATCTCAGCAGGTCCTTTAATGACAGCAATGAAATGCAGTGGAAAGGTTTTTTGTGATTAAGTTAATTTTCATGGCAAAGAAGGACTATGCAATTCATCTGATCACTCTTCATAACATTCTGGAGTATATGCAAATTGCTATTATAAAAACTTAAGCAGCAACTTTTCGAATTTCCAATATTTATGTAATTCTCAAAACTTTTGGCCACGACTGTATGTGTACAAAAAACATTTTGTTTGCAGCTAGAACGCTAGATAATACATAGGCGCTAATAAAAACTTGACTTGATATTGTCACTTCCACAGCACCCAAATATTTAATAAAATGTGTTTCAACAAAGACATACAGCATTTTTGTTACTTTTGATTTTTACTTTTGCATTTTCCCTAGAGTGTGCTGAATGCATTGCACAATTACAGTAGATAAGCACATCGGATCAAAATAATTAGCCTAAACATTTAGAAAAAAAGCACGTCCTACAATAACAAGCCACCGTATAAGGAGACATTTCAGCACCTGAAAAACGGATAGCGACTCGTTAGTAGCACTGAAAGCACTGTTACGTACAGTTGTGTTAAATGCATTTTTGGGAAACGTACATGAAATGATGTCGAAGGATCGCAAAGTTATAAGTAAACCCAGCCCTGGTGTGACGCTGAGTAATCCAGGCAGAGATGCGTATCCAAGTGCAGTGTAGATTTATTGAAAATAATATAAAATAAAACAAACCAAGGTTATCCACAGAGTCTAGGAGGCACAAAAACAAAGCAAGAAACAAAGACCAAACCCAAACAAAGGAAACACTAGGGCTTAAATACACTGGGATAACAAGGAAACGTCTTGGTTACAGATGTAACCTCAGTTCCCTGATGGAGGGAAAGAGACGTTGTGTCGAACCGACAGATGGGGTTTGTCTTGAGAACCTATCAACTTTGACTAGACTTAGAAAAGGCCTATGAAATTTGCATGCCAGACTCCGTCCCCGGATATCCGGGTATAAAAGGGAGACAGCGTGCTGCATTCATTCACCTTTGGGCTGAGGACCCTGAGAACCCCTCACGACTGCTGCAGCGGGCGGCACGTGTTGTGGCATGAGGGACACAATGTCTCGTTCCCTCCATCGGGGAACTGAGGTTACATCCGTAACCAAGACGTTACCTTTCTGTCGGTCTCTCGACCTTGTGTCGGACCGACAGATGGGGTTCCTAAGGAAAACGTTATGACTTCAGAGAGTGATTTTTTTTGTAGGACTGAGTTCCTTTCCAAAACTATAGTTCTCATAGTTTCATCTTTATTGAAAGACATTAGACATAATTAATTTTTAGCTGGGGTAGAAGAGTGAAGCACCTTAGTAAGCAAATAAAATATTTTGACCATCACATAAAGTATAGAACATGCACAAATCATGTTTGTCTCATAAGAAGGTTACAACAAGAATTATAGGCAACAACAAAGCAGTTAATCCAGAAAAAAACAGGAGCACTTTATTTTAATGTGTCCTTTGTTACATGTTACAAGTATTTAATATAGTAATAACGGAAAATTTTGCATCGTTGCAAACCAACCCTAAACCAAACAATGAGTAGTACAATAAGTTGTTACAACCCTGGTTGTTTTGTGTGGTGTTTCTCAAATTCACAAATTACTGCATTGAACACAATTATATTACATTACACTATAGTTTCAGATAATACAAATGAACAACTACACAACATTTCTTAAATAACTCCATATAAAGCACAAGTCTAAAATAAATAAACAGCTCAGGCCCTTTAGGTAAATGTTTCTCACAAATGTTGATAGAGAAGTTGATATGTTGACTTAATTAACACAATCCAATGGTAAAATGTAAACGAATGAAGGTGACAGATAAAGTCTTACTTAAGATAAACCTTGGATCTGTTAAATTGTTGATCCTGGCAGATCATTGGTCAGTGTGTGCCAACGCTCAACCTTCTGGCCTTTATTTTTGAGACAGTCTATCCAGTGCTGAAGAGCGTCACCCTGTGAGTTACATCCTAGCGACACGCCACCTGTCAGATCAAAACATTATAAAGCTGATTAACATCATGTATTGTAGTCCTCATGAATTGGTTTGATGATGATTTGTAATTTGCTATCAGCTAAGGCAGGTTGTATTAAGTCAAGGACACTGTCATCAAAAGAGCATTTTATTGGAGATTACAGGGGCGGCGCTAGGGGTGGGCTAAGGGGGCTGAAGCCCCGAAAGTTTTCAGTAAAGCCCCGAATGTTTTATTACCATGCCATGTACAACTTAGGGCCATTTACATTTTGCGCGTCTACCCAAGGGTAAATGTGAGTGGGTCCTTCTTCACAAATGTACAAACAACGCAGATTCTGTGGCTTAGTGAGTAAGAGGCATGATGAGTAGATCTGACACTACATAAGACTGCAAGATTGATTTCACCTTTTGCCAAATTAAATTCACATCACATATCAGATCATACAGGCATTTGTTTTCAAAAATATTTGAAAATGGCTTACAACACACTCCAGTCTTGTGGACCTCCTCAGAATGGTGATTTAAGGAAGTGCAGACATATAGGGCACTAGACACGAGTCCGCAAGGGTACATGGTAGTGCATTTTTGGGACAGACTTGGGATCATCACGCCGGAAAGAGGAAGCAGAGCCGCATGGAGTCGACCTCACTGCTGTCCCATTGTTGTTATTTATGAAAGGAGCTGCCTGTTTGGTGGAGACTATGGAGATTATGGAGATTATGCAATAGATCCTTAGGTTTGTATTGCAACTACTTATATATATTTATTTATTTGTATAAACAATACTTAATGCGATGAAATATTTCTCTATACACAGAAGCTGTGTTGTTCAGCTTCACAGAGCCCAGAGACAACTAGATATAAATCTACAACAAAACATGGCTCTGACAATGCACTGCATCAAAGGTATTTTTTTCTTGAATAGTTATCTTAATAGAAAATAAATAATCAATAATGTGAATAAGAAACTATTTTGTAAAAAAAATTATCAAATCATTCATTTAAAAAAAATCTGTCATTTTTACGTATATTTGACATCCACGACACTCCTCCCATCTGTTCTGTGATTGGTCGTTGACAAGGATTCCTGGGTAGGTGACTTTAGCGCAGTCTCCGAAGATGCGGGGTTCACTTAAGACCGCATCAAGATCACATAGAGGGCGCTCGTGAGCATACTTCTGAGCTATAAAAATACGAAGGGGCACCCTATGGACTCGTAGACTTGGTGAGCACGCGCAATTGAAGTCCACGAGACCACAAGTCCACATGAAGAGCGCCATTAAGGACAGGGCCTATGTCGGCACACTAACCACAGGCCATTCAGTACCTGGTTTAAGAGATTACGTATTTTTGTAGGCTAACCCGGAAGTAAGCGCAACGCTGGTTCCCTCGACAGGAAGCCAATGCATTTTTTCCATACGCTTTTGGAACATCGCAAAAAACAAGCTTGTGATTAACAACTGTTTATGATGTTTACACGTTTTGTCCATCAAAATAATCTTTACAAATGAACACCACATTTGCTACTTTTGAAGCCGAAATCAAATCGGCTGAAGTAAAAAGCTAACACACGATGCTAAAACAGACTAAACTTAAGATCGCTCGATATCAACGTCAGCCTCCGACAACACTTTCAAACTTTGTTAAAAATGTGTTCCATGGAAATTTTACTCCGTGAATGAACCCACATCTACATTTTAAGAGACTGGTGCCCATGTTGAATTATTTTTGAGCTTGATACTGATAACTAAAAAGCAGCTTAAAGTTACTTGTCAGTGAATAAACGAATTATTGCAAAACAGGGTTTACTTACATGATTATAAACATTTGTCTGTAATTATTAATTCTATGTTTGACAACAGAAATTTCACATATTTAAACAACTTCAACTTTAATGAGTCTTCAGTTGTATTAAAACACAATTACTTTAGTTCATAGAGCAAACGCATGTACATAGGCTAGCGATGATGTCACATTTGGAGCGATAGAACCGGAAATCCTAAAATGCTTACTCGCTTCCGGGTTTTGCATATAAAAATATGTCATCTCTGAGCCTCCCTACTGGCGCCGACACTATTCCCCTCTTTTTTGCGCTTGGTAGTTTAAGCTCCCTTGGGGTCTACCGTTACCTGTTAACACTTAAATAAGAAACCTGAGTAAACAACCAATGTCCAGAAATGTGCAATGCGGTCGCAAACAGACGGAGGTGGCCCGTTAAAAGTTTTTTCATATGGGCACGGACCTGACTTGCAACACCACTGTGTTCAAACACATTTGTGGAGGTCTCTGGGCTAAGCCCCGGGTATCCACTCACCCTAGAACCGCCCCTGTTGGAGAACATATAATGCTTTGGTTCTTGGAAAAGAATATAGATGGGTATTCCTGCTAGTAACATGTATTTATTTTTAACATTACACAAAACATTTGTTGCTTGATCTCAATTTAAGGTCGGTTTGGACATTAAAAACCAATTTAGTTGTTTATAAGGAATTGACAACCATAATAATAATAAATGAAACATGCATCTCAATACTGCATGCAATCAACAAAACCTATGTGATGCTTTATTTGGAGATATAATAGTGAATAGTATGCATCTCAGATTTAAAACAGTGACAAATTACTGCTTACCAATGAAATCATTGGACCTTCCCAAATCATAGTCCCAGACCGAAACTTCTAATGTCTTGGCGGATAACTCATTAAATGTGATCTCATAAAAAAACTCCTGAAACAAGATGTTTAAATAGACAACAGCAGAAAAGACAAATTAGTTTATTTAATATAGCGATTATCACAAGTAATTTTATAATACAATATATTCTTGATTTTGTTTTAGAAAAAAAAAATGTTTATTCAGTAAAAGTCCAGCTTATGAGCTTCAGACCATGACCAGAAGTGCGTTTCCCAGATGATGATTTGCTGCACCAACTAGATCAGTGTTTCCCAACCAAGTCCTACGTGGCACCCCTGCTGATGAGTTAAATCAGGTGTTTCATATTGGGAGAGATCTAAAACATTCTGTCAGGGGTCATGGACTGGGTTGGGAAACACTCAGGGCTTGACATTAATTTTTTTGTGCTAACCGGCCACAATGGCTAGTGGTTTTCTAAAGTTACTACCCACTCAGCATTTTCACTGGCCACAATTCTATTGTTGGGAAAATACATTATGATTAAAGTTGAAATTGAATGAATTGATGAGAGTACAATTACTTGATTTAGCTAGATTGAAAAGCCTTTCAAATATAGATTGACCACCCTAATATATCAGCTGGTATTCACCACAATACTCACCTGCATTCACATGTAGTCTGTAAAGCATCTACATTTCTTCCAAATAGAGTGTAGGTTCTGAAACGGTAGTTCAACTCGAAGGCTGCGTCTTTCGGAGGTCACATTTGACGACCGCGTATGTCATCAAGGTTGTCTCATTGCAGTTAACAAAAGATGATAAAATCCCATTTATTTCTCGTAACCTTAAGACGTAACAGTTGTAGTTCTTTCTTACCTTGAAATGTAACGGTTGCCTTTAAAAAAAAACCTGAATAATAAACCTAGATGCACCTGACAAATGCTACCTCCAGAGGGAGGAGCCTTCGAACCGAGACGCATCTAGTATCTTCGTCTTTTTGAGCTCAATGGAGTAGGGGTAAAGGACTTCACCATCACACTATCTTGTAGCGAAGCTGTGTTAACCTGCTTAAATGACGTGCTGGTGGTACGACCAACAGACTTTTCCGTTTACAAGCTGGGCGCAGGGAGTGCATATTGTTCGTTATTTCACATGACTTCAAAAATACTAAAAAAGAAAACAACAATCAAAAAATGATATTCAACCAGCCAAAATGGCTTGTTGGAGTGGCTGTCTTGCTGGCGACAGCTGAAATCTACCCGCATTTGGCGGCTGTTAATGTCAAGCCCTGCTCACCACTGTTTTCCAAAAGTGACTATTCGCACATTCGACTATTCGTTCAAGTCATGTTTGTTCAACAGTATATATAATAATTAACATTATTTAATCCATTCCGATCAAATCAATGTCAAAATGATTGTTGTAAATAACACCATGACATCTAAATTCTCTTATTTTTGTTCTCTGTTGTTTTATTATAACATTTATTGAGCATTACGGGTGCAGGCTAGAGTGCACTGCGTATGCAAACAATTTGCTTAAAAACATGATCTATGTAATAGACATAAAACATACATTCTAATTTACCTCATTAAACTCAGGGTTCAGAGTCTTTTTGATGACTGCAGTCTTATGCTTGGATTTCTTCTTAAGGTCAGGTTTGAGATATCTGTTGAAAACATTGAAAGCAAACAACTGTTTTTTTAAGTTAATATAAAGCCTCTTCAGAATACACTTAGTCTTCAGTGGGCATTTTCCTACCAGAAATAAGCATCCCTATGCCCTGTTTCCTTAGATGGGCTGAGCCCTTTAGGTGAGCCTTTTGAAGGGTGTAGGGTGCACAGAATTCAGAACACAGTTGTTCCATTTAAATGCTCATTTGGTCTAATAATGTCTACAGTAATTGTGTCTTATTTTATTTTTTATTGATTATTATTTATAAATACAGGAGAAACCTGTAAATATTTGAGCTTGATAAATCATATTTTACACAAACAAAACATGTACCAATGCGATCAATGAACACTTAAAGTTTGTTTCTAGAACCTACCGTTACCATATGATAACAGCAAAAGTGACAGAAGTGCTAACGTTACAACTAACCCCATGGGTGGTGTTCATAGTAGTCAGAAGGTTAATTAAAATCTAGTCAATTTATTGATTAGTCATGAATTCTGTTTGAACATAGATAACTCAATAAAATTCTGTCTAAAAACTTATTTTGTTTTAAGTTTGTACATCTGTCAATAATAGAAAGATATCTACACATCTATCATGCAGCCATCCCTCATTTAACCATCCTTCTGTTATAGATCAATACATAAGGATATATTAATTAGAAAATGCTGCACAATTAAAACAAAACAAAACCATAACTGTCAATTACTCTCCCTGATCTTTTCATTTCAGTTATGATTTTGATTGATGTCATTTACATTATTTCATCTCATTGTCACTGTGTGAAATGTGTCCATATTTTTCAAAGCCTTTGTTCAACAGTTGCTAGGAGTTGCTGAGATTTCTCACTATGTTTTAGGCGACTGGATTTGGTGACTCTCACAACCAACTGAGTAATTAGAAAAAAAACATATGAACAAAAATGTACTTTCATGCTGCCAAAACACTCTTTGTCCTATATCTCCATGAATACACATAAAAGCATTTCAAAAGGTCACAGAAGACTACCTTTGACAACGAGAGAAAAATTCAAAACGCACAAATTGCTCGACCCATGATCATACACTGGAATATGGAATAAGTTTATTCCAAAGATATTGTGAAAGCACTGCTGTAAGCATGCTTTTGCTTGTTTTCTTCCCAGCTGTAATTATTTTCCGGGGTAATCATGTCATAGATGCCTTTCATATAGCTTCACTTGTATCAAACCTGCATTAAATAGATATTAGAGGCACTGAGGCAAATAGAAAAATAGAAACATTTTCCATTAACCTCTATCTAATATTTGTCAGGATGAATCATATTATTATTATTATTATTATTATCATTATAATAGACACAGGTTACAATTATGGCTAGATCAACAGCATCATTGCTTTTGAAGAAAAGGTCTTTAAACAGCACATAAAACCAAAATTTGTAAGAATCAATACAATTATTTTTAAGAACAATAAACTAATAGTTGAATTAGAGAAAACGTCTTGGTTTACGTATGTAACCTCAGTTCCCTGATGTAGGGAACGAGACGTTTGGTCGAGAACGACAGATGGGGTTCGCCCTTGAGAACCAATCAACTCTGACTACTATAGAAAAGGCCAATGAAATTTGGCGAATGAAATTTGCATGCCGGGCTCCGCCCCCGGATATCCGGTATAAAATGAAGCCGGCGTGCAGCATTCATTTACCTCTTGTTCTGAAGAGCCTGAGAGCCTCTCACGACTGCAGCAGAATACAATACGTGTTCGTGGCATAAGGGACACAACGTCTTGTTCCCTCCATCAGGGAACCGAGGTTACATACGTAACCAAGACGTTCCCTTTCTGACGGTCTCTTGATGTTGTGTCGAGAACGACAGATGGGGTTGCCTATGGAAAACGCCACAACACTGTATCGCGTCACAATGTCAGCGAAGTGACGGTAACAAGCCTGGGCGTGTCAGCTCGAAACTTTGTGAAACTTTAACCTTCCAGTGTGGTGGTCGGGGGGTTCCAGAGCTTTCTCTGAGAAAGATGGGTACAGCCCTGACCGGTAACCTTCACGGACGGGGCCTTAGCTCTCTACAGGCGAGAGGCCGTCCGGCTCGGTTTACACCGGGTGAGCGCGACTCCTAATCAGAGAAGCGCTTCAGAGGCCACCTCCTACCCGTGGGGAGGAATATGGTGGATATATGTATGGTCTCGTCCTTGGAGGAGAACGCATGGAACGTGCGGACTGAGTAGTTAACCGCGAGGTGGAGGTCCACCTGGGGAAGCTCATGGGTTACCATGTGTGGGAACCATTGTCATGAGGATATAGCAGACGGAACAGCCCACGGTGGGGGTGTTACTGCGTCTGATAGCACCAGGTCCGGTTAGAACTATCTGTGATAGGTCATATGGTATCCCGGCCTAAGGGGGAAGGCTGCTCTGCCCAGCCAACCCCCAGGGGGTGCTTGCTTAGTGATGGATGGAATTCCTGTTCTTAACCAGTGTCTGGGTAAGAAGGAAGGTTGGTTAAGTACCAATTTTCTTAGCCATGTGTTTGGGTAAGAAAAAAAGGTAGATAGCACACTGACCCAACCCCTTGGAGGGTGGGAAGGTACTTTCGCAGGCATACGCCCCCCCGGATGCCAGTCCTACATGTCGCCACGCAGGACCTGGCCTGACAACGGGTTTACGCGAATGTTGTTAAGCATTGCGAAGGTGTTTGGGCGTAGCCCAACCCGTAGCTCTACAGATGTCTGCTAGAGAGGCGCTTCTGCCTGTGCCCAGGAGGTGGCTAAACTCCGTGTGGAGTGAGCCCTCACCAATGGGCATGGGAGATTCTGAGATCGGAATACCGTCGTAACGGCATCCACGACCCAGTGCGCCAGCCTCTGTTTGGAGACAGCCTTCCCCTTCTGCTGTCCTCCAACAGACACGGAGCTGGTCAGAGCTTCAGAGCTCTGTGTGCGGTCCAGCGTACTGGACACAACACTGATCGGGTTGGGTCTTCCTCCCCTATGGGGAGAGCCTGCAAGTTCACCACTTGGCCCCGGAGGGAGTAGTGGGAACTTCTTGGGCACGCATCCGGGCCTGGGTCTCAAGATAACGTGAGAGTTACCAGGGCCGAATTTAAGGCAATCCGGGGACACGGAGGATGCTCAGTGGTCCCCTACCCTCTTGAAGGAAGTGAGCGCCATTAGGACGGCCGTCTTACTCTGTGAGGAAGATCGGAACCTCCAAGGGGCTCTTGGGGGGCCCTGAGGCTCCCCAGGACCACTTAGGGTCCCAAGAGGGTATGGAGCGGAGATGAGGCGGATTCCGCCCTCTCGCGCCCCTTAGGAACCTCGTGATGAGTGGCAATAGCGACTACATACACTTTCAGTGTGGAGGGGAGATGTTAGTCTCCAGTCTCGTGAGAAGGACAACGCAATCCTGATCATGCACCTCAGTGGGTCTTTCTCAGTTAGAAAGACACCAGGACGAGAAGAGGCACCGTCTAGAGGCATGTGACCGCCTTGTAGATGGGGCCCTAGCCTGGGTGATGGTCTCTGCCATAGAGGGAGAGTAGCCATCTCAGGATCTTCTCGTCCCGCCTAGAGACCAAACATGGGTGCTCCAGAGGTCTGATCTGGGATGCCAGAACGTGTCCATCCCCTGAGAGAGCAGGTCCCCTGTCAGGGGAGTGGTTCAGGGGGTGTCGCTGTCCAGAGCGTCAACTCTGAAGCCAAGAGAGATTAAACCAGTGCGGTGTAACCAGTAACACTTGGTGCTCCTCTTCCCTGACTTTGCACAGTGTCTGTGCAAGGAAGCTCCTGGGGAGGGGAAGGTGTGCTTCCGCCGCTCCCGTGGTCAGCTGTGCGCCAGGGCATCCGTGCTGAGGGGGGCCTCGGTCAGGGAGTACCAAAGCAGACAATGGGTGGTGTCGCGGGAGGCAAAGAGGTCTATCTGTGCTTGTTCGAACAGCACCCAAATGGGCTGGACCGATGGGTGGAATCGCCACTCTCCGCATGGCGTATACTGACGAGAGAGCGCGTTGGCTGTCTGGTTCAGTGTGCCTGGGATGTGTTGCCCACAGGGAGCGGATCACCTGCTTAGTCCACAGGAGGAGGCGTCGGGCAAGTTATGTTAGCTGCCGTGAGCGTACGCCACTCTGGCGATGTACACTATGGCTGTCGTTCTGTCCCGGAGGACCAACACGTGCTGGCCCTGGACTAGAGGCCGGAGCCTTCTCAGCACAAGCAGCACAGCCAACTACCCTAGGCAATCTTCGTGAAGACGTGTGGAGACAGGGACAGACCGAAAGGGAGGACTCTGTACTGATATGCCCACCCCTCGAACGCGAACCGAAAGGCCGGTGTCGAGGGGATCGAGACATGAAAGTAAGCGTCCTTCAGGTCGATTGCCACAAACCAATCCTGACACCTGTGAGATGTCAGGATGCATCTCTGCGTGAGCATCTGAACGGCAGCTTGAAAGGTGCTTGTTCAGGGTACACAGACCTATGGCGCAACCCCCGTCTTTCTTGGGAATAGTGAAGTGGTGATCTTGGTTTGAGGGACGAACTCGATGCCTGTTTTGCCAGAATCGAGTAACCAAGAAGGACCGCACGCATTAGCCAGCGAGACAGTGTGGGCAGCTCTCGAGCTCCCAGGGACTGTACAGGGTGACCAAGGGGGCAGTCTGCTTCATCATTCCCACGGGGGTGGTTCGTCGGCTTGCGGAGCTAACCATCTGTCGCGGGAGGTCCCCGGAGGGAAATTTGGCTCCGCCTTTTTACCTGCCTGGCGGGACAACGGCACGCACTGTCGGTTTGAGAGTGGTGACAGCTGTCGTATGTGTACGACCTCACACCCCGCCAGGGTGTGAGGTCGGTTTGCTGAGCACAGTCCAGTGGAGTGTGCGATCGGCTGCAAGAGCACCCGGGGAGAACGGAAAAACTCTGTGAGTAAGTGGGCGCCAGGCCCTGAAAAGGACCCGGCTTTGGTGACGAGGCAGGAGTCGTCCCGTACCGACCGATCAG
Organism: Triplophysa bombifrons; assembly: GCA_029783895.1. NCBI lineage: Eukaryota > Metazoa > Chordata > Actinopteri > Cypriniformes > Nemacheilidae > Triplophysa > Triplophysa bombifrons. The sequence continues at coordinate 3,887,134 of CM056460.1, read as the reverse complement.
AACCGTGGCTGTGAAGGTTCGGGCCCGATGTTGTTCTCCCTGGGGTCTTCCCTTCAGTGTCCATTCTTTTGAGAAGGTTGCTGACGGGGTTGAGGTTTCCCCCTCGACCTCTGCTTCCGGGGTGCCGCCTGTGGGGGCACAGGAACCGGAATCGATGTCGAAGGGGTCCTGGGTTGCAGGGAAGGAGACGTCACGCGGGATCTCGGAGGCCTTTTGGCGGCCTAGTCGCGGCGTGTAAAATGTGGCTAATTGCCACTGTCTGCTTCACCGTCAAAAACTGCTGAGCGCAGTCCTCGACGGTGTTTACCAACAACCCACCCTGCGAGATGAGTGCATCAAGAAAGCGGACTTCCTTGCTGTCACTCCTCTGCACAAGGTATAGCCGGGGGTGTCTCTCCTGGACCACTACCGTGGACATCGTCCGACCCAGGGCCCCTGCAGCCGCCTTGGTCGCCCGTAGAGCGCTGTCAGCGGCGGCATGGAGATCCTGCTTTATACCCAGGTCGGCCTTATCCTCGTGGAGCTCTCTCAACGCCCTGGCCTGGCGGACCTGCAGGATGGCCATGGCGCAGAGAGAGGAGGCAGCCTGGCCCGCGGCATTGCAAGCCCTCGACACCAGTGATGCCGAAGTCTTACGTGCTTTGGACCGTAGGCGTGGCCGATTCCCCCCAGGTGGTAGCCGTCCGTGGAACAGGAGCACCGCGGGCGGACGTTCCACCCAGGGATCACGACGCAGTCTTTGGCTGCCCCACCATCGAGGGAAGTAAGGGAGGCGGAGCTGGTTTTCACTGGAGCGGTCCGTGGAGCGCTCCAAGTTTTACACAGCTCCTCATGCACCTCCGGGAAAAAAATGACAACCGGGGTGGGCGCGGTTTGCACCGCGCTCCGACCTCAGGAACCACGTTTCCCCGTGTTAGCATGAATGACATCACTTCTGCTTCCTCCTAACTCGACCGCTGGGGGTGGAGCTCGGATTCGTCAGAGTCGGATGCCAGTCTCCCTCCGATGCTGCGAGCGACATCTCATCTACGTCACACATCGTTCCCGATGTGTGTCGTGAGAATCCGGACGGTATGCCACCGCCGGTTGAGGAACGTTCAGAAGAGCGAATCGGGGTGCGATCGGCCCGTGAGCACTTAGATGGCGGGTTTACGTTCGCAGAGTTCCCCATATCACTAACGCTGCTAACGTGGGTGGTCATCGGGGCCGTAGCCACAGATGTCACAGCCCGGGTAGCAGACGAAATGGTGGCTGGTTCCCGTAGGAAGACAGCCACCCGTGACCGCAACTTCTGAATGACAATCTGCCCGCAGTGTGTCAACGAACGCTGCTTCAGTGTGCTGGACGCCCAGACACCTATTGCAGCAATCGTGTCCATCCCCCTCCTCGATGAGGGTGCCGCACCCAAGAGAACAGCGGGACATGCCGCGCTGGAGAATGCTCAGTTTTAGATAAAATCTCAAACACCTCCGGAACTGCCGAGACGCCCAGGGGAAGGTCGCTGCAGGTAGGGACGATCCGCTGCTACACGTCGTAGATCCGGCAATGTAGAAGAAGAAGAATTCATTGAATTCGTTCTGTTCGTAGTCATGAGCGAAGGCTCTGAAGTACAAAAGGTAAATGAATGCTGCACGCCGGCTTCCTTTTATACCGGATATCCGGTGGTGGAGCCAGGCATGCAAATATCATTCACCAAATTTCATTGGCCTTTAATATAGTAGAGTTAATTGGTTCTCAAGGGCGAACCCCATCTGTCGTTCTCGACACAACGTCGAGAGACGGACAGAAAGGGAACACTTATTGCCTCCCAAATATCAGCCCAAATAAACCAAGAATGATTCATAAAATCATTAACAGTGGAATTATAAATAATATGGTTAAAATGGACACAGTTAATGTGATTTTGCAAAGACATGTTTTGAATGAGTTGATTCTTAGCTGTCATCACAATAATGTGGAAAAATGTTGTTACCAGCAGTGCAAATATGTATAGGTTTACATATGCATCAAGCTGTAGTTTTATACTCACATTTTCACATATGGGTCAGAGAAGCCATTAACGTCCATAGCTGCTAAGTGGGCACAGCGGCGGACCCCCACACATAGCCCACCTTTGGCATGCTCTTTAGCTTCTGTCTGTCCTACCCTTTCCGAATACTGGGATGCGGACAGAAATTGCAGACATAGTAGCAGACGACCTCGCTCTTCCAAATTGCGCTGCTGCTCACTATCCCACTGTACACAAGCACAAAATTGTTGTTTTCACACATCTAAAATGGATTGTTATGTTACCGTAGGTACTGTTGTTTAATCATATTTACATGTGACTTGAAATTATTTTTAAATGTTCATACTATAAAACTTCAGTCTCATTTCCACAACTTGGGGATAGGCCTTAGGACATGGTTATTATGGTAATGGAAATTTACATATTGCATGAGCTTTGGCTTAAAGAGAAGTTGCCAGGTGACACATATGCCGCTTAATGAATAACAGAAAAACCCCGGTACACAAGGTGGAGCTGCGCAACTTTATGCTTCTTAAACGTGCTTGCCACACAGAAGAAGAATTTATCCTGCTTCCTATTTGTCAATGTGTGCTCGGCAAAACTGTTTTCTGTAACCGTTTACTGTAACTTCAGCAGCTCCAGGTCCTTGAATAACGACCAGTTTCTAACACAGCACGTCAAACCAATAAAATGAGCCTGAGGCGCAAAAAAATGACGCATTTACGCCTGCCGTTTTGCACGTCGGGGTGCACTCGAGGCGTTAAACGTGGATGATAAACACGTACGATTATCCTCCTGGTGTGGACAGGCCATTAGAATGTTACTGCTTGTTGCTTAGCAACAAACAAAGAGTGCCTCATATCACAAGCTTTATACAGTCACCAAAACCTTGTTGTTTCATCATTAAAATAAAGTCAAACAGTGACAAAAGCATGAGTATAATGATTTAAACAACAACATCAGTAAGGTTAGCAATGTTTGTATTTGTCTTGGACTGCTTTTGTCCCATAGATCTGACATCAGTAGCCTACATTTAATCCATTTACAAGTGAGCAAAGAAAATTAAAAAAAAAATGTGTCAAGTAAAATAAAAGTGATTCTTTTGCTTTTGCTCTTTCACATTAGACTAATATTACATAGTACCGATATAGCACAACTGCTGGTGCATTTATCAGATAACACAATACTTAATAAAAATGTGGGGAAAATGGATGTCAATAGTGTTTGGCATCAGAAATATTTGCCTTGAATAGGTCATCAGAGGAAACGACAAAGCAATTTATTGTAATCACAATCTATTCAATGTTAAGAAGCTCCTCTGAATATGAGGCAGCAGGGAGTCAATTGTGAAAAGGAAAAGCAAAAGCATTAAGGAAGTCAAGTGAGAAAACTATTAGGGAAGCAGAAAACATGGAACCTGAGGCTCCATGAGGAGCAGAAAGGACATAAACATTGAGTGTGTCATTTGTGTCCCTAGGCACTGCTATATATTGTTAGTGATTTATGTTATTTTCAGCTGTGTGTGAGTCACAATTTATCCCTGTGTCAAAGCTAAAACACAGACGAATATTCTGATCATATGCTCAATTTAAAGTTTTTTTAATTCTGAAAATGTGGTTGATTTTATTTCATCGTTAGGGTGTGATTGTATCTATTTAAATCTGATTATAACCGCCTCTAAACTAATTATTAGTCTGCAGTCCACTAAACTAGCATCTCTGTGCGTCAGTACATCTGGTAATTAGATGTTACACTGCAAGATATAAAAAGCATTCCTATAAGATCATTTTACAGATGACCGAACGATATAGCTGAATGTTTCGAGAACAAAGCTTGAATTGCCAATGTGGGATTGATGAACCTACAGTTAGCCTTGGAGAACATGTCAGTAAAAAATAACAACTGTTATCTTTACCTCTCTCAGATAGCAGGAGATTCCTCTCATAGCTGAACTCATTGCTGTTGGAGATGACAACTGATAGAAAGAGAGAAATATACACATATATTACATCCACAGTGACTATTGAAGAACCAACAAAACACTAACCTTAAATTGATAGTTTACCCAAACATTGAAAATTATTTGATCATTTAGTCATTCTCATGTCATTCCAAACATTTATGAAAGCATTTTTCTTTTGTGTTTCACAGGGTCATACATGTCATTAATGTTAATAAACAATTAAGATTTTTGGGGGGTGGGCAACTATTCTTTTGACTACAACTGGCATAAAGGTTTAGGGATAGTTCACCCTAAATCACAACTTTTTTATTATTTACTCAGCCTTATATCATATAAGCACCCAATGGATTTTTATATATTTTGAATCAAAGCATAGGGAGTGGATTACGGATGGTTTTGGTGAAAGAAAGTATAATATAATATAATAGAATCCCTTATTTGATGACGTTTCCATTTCTTATCACCAAATATGCCTTCATGACACTTGAATCCGTTTCTCATATCTGCAGGTGGGCCAGTGCCCCACCAAAATATTCATCCACTTGTTTACACGTGAATATGTCCAGCATTATTTAACAAATATTTTTTGTAATATAACTATAGTGTTTTAAGTCATAAAATAGAATGCATATATATAGGAATTTAGCACTTGGGTTCATGACAGTTTACTAACCCACTGCATTTAGGTCTGTCTTGAGATAGAAAATAGAAGAAAATAGAAGGTTTTTTCATGGTAATATTTTCTCAGGCAATACAGATGCAGTAAGCTGCATAACCAAGATAACTGCAAACAATCATACAACCGTGACCTTTGCACTTGAGTATAAAGGTGGTTTACACTTTTTTGATTGCCTGGTCCGAACGCTAGTTCGATTGCCTCCCCTGCCCCCACTGGACTGCATTTATATTATTTTATTTGGATCCAAACCGTCAAGCAGCTGAATCAAATATTGCCTTAACATCTGACTCAAATCCTCAGCTCATTAAGGGACAGATCCATGGACTGAAGTAAGCATGCCAGTAAAGGAAGACATACAAAATATGCAGAGCAGTGGCTTTCCAGGAACAGGTTTGGGAACCAGAGATTTAGAAAGAAAGACATAGAATGCACTGCATGTCGCTTGCTTATTTTGCTCAAAAGCATGATGTATCGAAGTCTACATGTCATAATGAATTAGTTGCAATGCTTATAACCACATCTCCAGACCTGTAGTTCCAACCATGCAACTTTGTGATGCTGTTTATGAAAGTTAGTTGTCACAATGGTTTCTGGAAATACTTGAATCATTAAACTATGTAGATACAACTGAACTTGCAACCATAGTTAGCTAATGATGCTGTGGTGAATATACAGCCCCCGGGGACACCAGTCTTAAAGACCAACACCTACACCTACATTCATCAGAAAGGGTGTCCCTTACCCTAATTTATTGAGTCCTGCCAGAAAGAAATGAATAAAACACCTTAATACAATATGGATTGACAGCCATACTGTTTAGTTTGGAAAGCACAAGGTAAGATTTGAGAACCGTGCTCTAGATGGTTCAGCACAGTAACCACACAGTCATCAGTGTCGCTGTGATTTTGATTGGAAAACTGATAAGGATTATGATGGTTCTTAACCTTTTTCTCAAGCTTCCACATCACAAGCCTCTCCAAACACTGTATCACAATGCAGGTTAAGGCAACTGGATGATAGCCTTTATACTCTTGAGGACTAGGTCTTGATAATCCATCTACAAAGGTTTTCAAAACGATAGCAGAAAGACCATCCAGCCCAATGCCTCTTTGGTGTCAAGACATAAGCTACAACAATATCATCCACTTTTATTTGTGGTTAAGGGACAGAGTCATCAATATTGATTTCCTTCTGTACATTACTGCAATCATAAGATTTAACATCAAACCTCCAAATAAATTGCTCTGAAAAGTCAGGTGTGCTATGATTGTCCAGTTAACCAGTGCGTAGTGATTGGTTGAATACTGCAAGCCTGTGACGGATATGTAATGCCTCTTACCAAATTTGGAACAACAGGTTCCAAAGCAATTGTACTGACAGGTACGCCTACCTTTCTTGTGAATACATTAGGGAGGTTTTAGTCAAATCATATCTTGACATGACATAGATTTGTGGTGGTTTGCTTACATGAGGCGGTTCAGGCAGGTCTGGGTGAGCATTCACTTTTAGATATAATGCATCTTTTCTTCCGACACTTTAATATTTGCAATTTTACGTGTCTAATACATGCATGGGCAACTTATAACACACCAAAGACATAGAGAAACACGTATTCGCGCCGTATGAACCCTTTGAAATATATACACTCACCTAAAGGATTAATAGGAACACCATACTAATACTGTGTTTGACCCCCTTTCGACTTCAGAACTGCCTTAATTCTACATGGCATTGATTCAACAAGGTGCTGAAAGCATTCTTTAGAAATGTTGGCCCATATTGATAGGAAAGCATCTTGCAGTTGATGGAGATTTGTGGGATGTATGAAGCTCCCGTTCCACCACATCCCAAAGATGCTCTATTGGGTTAAGATCTGGTGACTGTGGGGTCCATTTTAGTACAGTGAACTCATTGTCATGTTCAAGAAACCAGTTTGAAATGATTCGAGCTTTGTGACATGGTGCATTATCCTGCTGGAAGTAGCCATCAGAGGATGGGTACATGGTGGTCATAAAGGGATGGACATGGTCAGAAACAATGCTCAGGTAGGCCGTGGCATTTAAACGATGCCCAATTGGCACAAAGGGGCCTAAAGTGTGCCAAGAAAACATCCCCCACACCATTACACCACCACCATAATTGCATTAACGAGAAATTGAACAGGTGTTCTTAATAATCCTTTAGGTGAGTGTAAGTGGCTTTGTTTTGTCTCAAGATGCACACCGGTAATGTATTCTTCTAAGGCATTTTTATAAAAGCGACATAAATATCTTAATTCAACTAAGGCAAAGTCCTGGCTTAAGATAAGACATGTCTGTGAAACCAGACCTATAAATCTTATTTTAAGTTTAAGCGTATTAAACTGGTCCAAATTTACAAGTATCGGGTCCCTATTTTTAAAAACCAAGTGTTTCTGATTTATACGCGGGACTGATATACAGGACTGATTTCTGAACCAGAAGTGGCAGCCCTCCTCATGTGAAGACCGATGAGATAAAGACCTGCAACTCTATCTCCATCGAGCAAAGGACACCGGCAAGACACTGCAACCCACACTAAGTTTTTCTACTGCTATTCTTCTTTCTTATCTGCCTTATCGGAGATGGTGGGCTAGTGGGTTAAACCACTGAACTGGTAAATCAAAGAATGCTGGTTTGATCCCAGCAGCCACCACCAGTGTGTCCTTGAGCAAGACACTTTACTCCACGTTGCTCCAGGGGGATTGTCCCTGTAATAAGTGTAATAAGTGTTCCTGTAAGTCGCTTTGGATAAAAGCGTCTGCCAAATACCTAAATGTAAATGTAAATGTCTTTCCCCTACTTTCTATTGTGTTTTCAGTACATTCAGACTATCCACCATAGATGCACATACACATTTACACAGCGGAGACCTCATCAAAATATTTGTTCCTTCTGCACAGGTCATCCACAGTCAGCTTGTCTTGTTGTAGGGCTCTGGAACTGTCAGTCATCTGTCAACAAGGCAGACTTCACCACTCAGTCTTACCTCAATATTATGGCACTGACTGGAACATGGATTTGCAAATAGAAGACTACTACTCCATTGGCCCTCTCCACCAACTTCACCCACACCTGTCCCCTCAACCTGAACCCTTCTCATCTCCTGAAGGCTGTCTTTCCGCCACGGACTCAACTTACACACATTATAAACACCTCCATCACCACTGGTATTTTCCACCTCATTTAAACAGAAACCAACACTTGAACCCTCAGTGGTCATCAACTACAGACCAATCTCACTCCTGCCCTTCCTTTTCAGGGCCCTCTAAAGGGTAGCATATAACTACTTATCTTCTAATATCTCACAGAATGACATCCTGGACAGTCAACAATCCGGCTTCAAGAAAGGACATTCTACAGAGACTGCTCTCCTGTCTGTCATTGAAAGCCTACAGGCAAGAGCTAAGTCCTTGTCAGGTGTTCTTATTCTGCTTGACCTCTCTGCCACATTTTACGCAGTGAACCACAAATCCTGCTGTTCACTCTCTCCAAACTGGGCATCTCTGGAATTGCACTCACTTGGTTTGACTCATATCTCACAGGCAGATCCTTTAAGGTATCTTGGAGAGACGAGACATCCAGATCTCACCAAGTGACAAATGGAGTTCATCAGGGATCAGTTCTTGCCCCTCTCCTCTTTTCTATACACACCACCTCCCTGGGTCCAATTATTAAGGGATATAGGTTATCATAATATTTTTATGCAGACAATATGCAGCTTTCCCTCTATTTTCTGGCAGATGACCCCAGCATCTCTGCCCGTTTTGACAGCCATGTTTGATGGCCAGCTGAAATTCAACTCTCACCTCGCAGCAACCACTCGAACATGCACATGAACAATATCAGAATATCAGGAAAATCAGACACTTCCTGTCTGCAATTCTTTATTGGCTGTCCTTCCATCCAATGCAGTCAAGCCCTTGCAAACGATCCAGAATGCATCAGCACGTCTGGTGTTCAATCAGCCTATATGTAACAGCAAAATCTCCCCATTACCTTAACACACTGCTGTAGTTCTACATCCCCTCCTGCCATCTTCAGTCTGAAAATGAGCAATGCCTGGTTGTTCTATCACCACAAGGCACCAAAACCTTAACTCATTTGGTTCCTCTGTGGTGGAATGAACTGCCAGCCTCTACCAAGATGCAGCATCTATTACAACTTTCAAAAAAAATAACTCTGCATTTATCTGACTAACTAATAACTGTTTCTGTTTTATGTCTAATCAGGACAATGTATTTATAATGTTCATTCACACCCTTGCTTACTTCAGCTTTAATATTCCGAGTAGCATGGCCTTGTAAACTATCGGTACTGTTTAGCGTGGTGACAAAATGTTATATGGTCTCCTACTTGTAAATTGCTTTGGATTAAAAAGTATGCCAAATGAATAAATGTAAATTTAAGACACATTCTAAAGTATATAATATGTTAGTCTACGAAATGATCGAGGCCCTACCCTCTCTGGAGTTATTTTTTAATCCTTTGAACTGTAAGTCTTAAAAAGAGGGTCACATCCACTTCCATAGCAACCAGAAACACCATATTTTAACATTTCTTTTGAAGATCAAAGAAAACCACTAGGGGTCTGAATGATACAATGGTGTATAAATAATGGCAAAATTATGATTTTATTTAAGGGAATAATTCACCTTCTAAATGAAAATTCTGTCATTATTTATGACAGAACAAATTCTCCATAGCACCCTATAGTCTTGTGATTTCAAACCTGTATGAATTTCTTTCTTCTACAGAACACAAAAAAATATTTTGAAAAATGAAAACCATTGGTCCCCCATTGGAGTAAATGATAACAGAATTTCATTTTGAAGGTGAACCATTCCTTTAATTGTTATTTAATGATTTAGGGCATTTTACTAGCCACTTTTATGGGTTTTACACGGAAGCTTTTAAATATCTGCCCTTGTATGAAGAAGGTCACATTAATTTGGAACAGCATGAGAGGGCGTAAATGATAAAAAAATCATATATTTATTTACATACAGCTATTACTACTTTACTATCACAGGCACTCACGGGAGGTGGATGCTCTAAGCAGATGTTATAGTGTTTGGGTTGGTCAGGCTTCACTTTGCGTAATGCCACCCGTGACTCTCCAATGAACTCATTGTGAGTCAGCTTGTCCTCATCACACACAGACACCCTAAGAGAGACAGACAATATCTTTACTCACACCATCAGGGAAGTGGGACGTGAAATAAAATGGACACTTCAGACACTAGCAGTCTCCCTTGCATTTGCCAAAAATGCTTCCGATCAATCTGCGTGTTGAACTGATAAGGAGAAATTGATGCCATTGTTACTTTTACACCTTAGGAAAAACACATAAAACACTGTATAAAACATATTAAATTGTTGATACATATGAGTGCTATACTAGGGTTTGACAAATCACCAAATGGGTGTAGATCGTTTTTAGGGATCGGTTTTAGGGTTACTGTATTAAAAGTGAAAAAACAGTTGCAGATAATGCATAGATATTCTGTTAAACTTTTTGTTTATCTTTAAAAAAAACTTGGAAAAGTATCCTTAAAGAATGTGGTAGGATATAAAACATGTAGATTGCATGAAAAGCTAGTACTTACATTCACATTAAATACATACAGTATAGTGTAAGCTTCTGTAAAGAACTTCTTTAAACCTTCATGTGTCCTTGTTGTTATAAGGAGTTACATTTGCTTGACCTGTCTGCTTCAATCTAGTTTAACCCCCAGACTTACAGTTTCCAGCCTCTGGGTGTCATAAAACACAAACAATCTCTCATATGCAGAAACTTTAGCCTCATGCAAACGATTCCCTGATTTTTCAGGGGTCAGTGAAATCAAACGCCCCAGATACAACAATGACCTCAATCTGTCACTACAGCTGAGAAAGACACGCCAAGAGAGAGGACGGACAAAGAGAGAGAATGGAAGTGAGATGAGAGGTGGAAGCAATAGTAACTGCGAAATTTAATGAATATTCTGGGAAAACAAATTATTGCATGTGGAAAGCATGTTTACTGCTCTTCTAAAAAAGTCTCTTTCAAACCAAATATGGTTGAAACGCTTCTTCAGCGTTTTATGAAAAGTGAAGAAACCATTCTTTATTCCAGCGTCTTTCAGTTTATCAGTTTTAGAAACCATTTTATGAGATATTTCATTATATACATTGTGGGAATTTTGCTTTATTATTTGTGTTAATAATGTGCTAAATATGAATATGTATATGTTAATAATGTATTTAAATATTTTCATATATAATTCTCATTGTTACATTCAGCTCAACTGTATTTAAATTTTTATGTTATTTTTAAATGCTTGATTGGCATCTGTACGATAACATAAGCCTGTTTTGTCTCCATGTGTCATACTTGGGATCCTGAAGACACTGAAGCTCAAACATGACCACAGCCATAGCTGGAAAATAACCTGCAAATGTGCTCCCACTGATCTTGCAAGCCCCTGCTTCTAGCTGGCCATAAGCTAAACATCACACATACAAAAAAAACAGTATGCAGTCTCCGCTACTTTACCCTGCAAAAACTTCCACAAATAGTAATCATGTATTTTTTAAATTCTCCTGTTTTTATGTATCCACGTATCCATATGTATACTGTATATATATATATATATATATATATATATTGTACTGTAAGTACATGTATTTGAATTTCATTACTTTCTCAGTTTAAAATTTCTACATGTGTGTTCTTTTTTTGAATGCAAAGTTGTGAAAGGGAATTGTGAGTGTCACAAGCTGCACAAATACACACAAATGAGGGTTGAGGATCAAAATGCAGTCTTTACTGAAAGGTCATCGAAAGATGTAATCCAAAAAACAGGCAAAGCTTTAATAACTCATGTAAATAGCCCACAAGAACACCAGAGCAAATCACAGACAAGTGGGTAATCCAGACGACAGGCAAACCATGAAGAACCATGAACCAGAGAACTAGGAAGAACTAGGATGTGTCCCAATCAGCTCCATAGCACCCTATAGGTTGTGAATCAGTATATCGTGTACACAGGCTCGGGCACTAGTAAGGGCCCTAGCTTACTTCACATTGGGATTACTTCACATTGATTTATTTTTCTGATGCAAGCGCAATGTGATACTTAACAACTGAAATTTTCCAAGAAACAGGCAAAATAGAAATCTCTTTGCCTTTATTTCTTAAATACTGGTTAAAGTAGATCATTAAAACCAACATTTGGGGCATTGGCGTAGGTATTCTCCTCACTGAGTTCCCACAATGTGTGAGGGCAAGGTTGGCTCCTGTTAAACAGGGAATTTGTCTGGAGCATGGCGTCTGCTCAAGAGTTCTTGGACAGGCTATAGGATATGGACAACAGGAATCTCATAAAAAATATAGCCCATCTTGTCTAACGAGGGGTGAGACGTTTGATCCATTGAGATAATTACGGTTTTATGGTCGCTGAGTACTTGAAATGAGTATTGAGCTCCTTACAGCCAATGGCTCCACTCCTGCAGGGCCAGCTTGATGGCCAAGAGCTCCCGGGCTCCGATGTTGTACTTTGATTGAAAGCACTGCTCTTATCCCAGACGAAGAAGTATCAACCTCCACAAGGAAGAGCTATGAGGAATCAGGATGGCTGAGTAGTGGTGCGGTGATGAATCTCAGCTTCAGGAGTTCGAATGCCTGTGTGGCCAAGGAAGACCTGGACAGAGACTTGGGTTTGCCTTTGAGCAGACTGGTTAGGGGATGTTTGACAGAGCTAAAGTCCTGGATGAAATGGAGTCGTTGAAGTTTGTTTATAGTAGTGGGAATGGGCCAGTTGCCCAAGGGGAAATATTCACTTTCCCCTTTTCCATCTTAATACACTATTGGTTGATGTTGTAACTCATAGACCGAAATGAGGTCGGGTGAAAGCTGCATTTTTCAACTTTGAGGAAGAGGTTGTTTTCCGGAGGTGGAGCAGGAACTCTGCATCTTGATGGGGATGTTCACCCATGCTTCGGGAGTAGACGTGGATGTCGTCGATGTACACCAGGATAAACTTGTGCAGAAACTGTACATGTATATGTATATATATATAACAAGTATATGGTGTGCAACTTGAATGGACATTTGAATCAATCTCTCCAGGACGATGTCATCGCTGGATCATACATGCAGCCGCAACTATGGGTTGAGCCCCTGCCGACACGTTGTTATGAGTGATGACTCATTCGATCTACTTGCCGCTGCTAGGGTACGGAACTTGAGAGAGTAATCTTGTATAGACATCTTTTCTTGTTTTAGGTGATATAGTTGGTTACTTACGGGTGTCGCATCAGGGGAGTGTTCAAACAGTTCCCTGAAATGATTGATGAAGCATGACAGTGACTGAACAGGAGGTCCCGCTTGAGCCTGGTTGCATTCAGCCCATTGCAGTGCTCATCCTGTTAACAACTTTAGCAATTTTAGCTCTTTCAGAGGAAGCTTATGCGGCTGCATCTCGAGGACAAGAGAACACTGGAGAATAAACTGTTGCAATCCTCCGCCAAACCAGAGTAGGGAGCAGGATTTGCCATGGGACTGCAGATGACCACAAGAGAGATAGAGTTGTTGACAGAAGAAGGGGTGCTCTGCGTGGCGGTGGGTGTTAGAGTCCGCTAGAGTGTTCATGATCTCTTCAAAGTTATCCATCTTCTCATCTTAACATTGTTGGTCTGGTCTTCTGTAACAGAACGACTCAGAGACTGATGGTAAGGACAAGGCATCTGTTTATTTAACAGATCCAGAGCAGCAAAATGGCAGGTAAGTCAATGTTCAGCTGTATATTTGCATACAATATAATGAATATGGTAGTGACACAGTTCTTATGATTAGAGATGGTCATGATGGAGATCGTGGACACAGGGCTAGCCGGATGACAGCACATGCCTTGTGATGATGAATAAGGTGAGATGACAGTGGAGCTGACTTAGGGAACTGAAGAATGAAGGAGCAAACTAGGAGATGACTTGGGAAGATCAGATAACGTAGAGATAGATAAGTAGGTAAACACGCTAGACGTGGGAGTAGTATGCATACAATTACCAGACAATGAATGCAAGTGAGGTGTTGTGATGAGGAGGTGATGATGTGCAGGTAATCGGGTGATCAGCAATTGGGAGAGAGGGAGCTTGAGGGTTGCGTGGTGAGAGAGCCTGGCAGATGAACATGAAACCTTCAATGCAATCCATGTCCAATTTCAAATTATTTTCCCTACAAACTCAAGTGCTTAAAGTGTTATATCAGCACTAAAAAGGCCCCATGCCATCTCGACAGGTAGAGGAGACCTACTATTTTGAACAATTTTAATGCATAAGTGTGCAATATTTAACTAGTTTGGCTTAACCTTCTGAAAAAAGTGAACTGATACCCAATTGGTATTATGGGAGTTGGGAGCTCCAACAAGGAAGCTGATGTCCACATATGTTTTCATTTGAAACAAGTGTGATAATTTTATATTTTAAACATCCACAGTACCATGCATTTGTTATGTATACTTTAAGTATTACTCCACATTCTTTTTTAGAGTATTAAACTAGCTGAAATTATTTTCTCTGGTAACTGACAGCATCTGTGGCATAAGGTTTAGTTGTATTCATTGTTGGTGAGATGACTGGTCATACCTGAGGGTTCTTCTGTACATATCCTCCACCGTGATGCCACAATATGTAAGCGTTTCATTCCACACTGGGTTTAGGGTGTTTTTCACAATCTTCGTCTTTAGCTTATTGGCCTTGGACACGTTATTAAAACAATAAAAACATAAAATTCCATTACAACAATGTTAAAGTGCAAAATTCACAAAGCATAGCTTTTCCAAATGACGTAAATTAACGTTTGAAAACATTTTCATAATTCGGTAATACAGTAATAAAAATACAATATTAACACAAAAACATTGTGGTAATTGTATTAATAAAATCACAAAATATTTGGAGTTACTATTAGTTTGACATTACCAGCATTATATTTATGTAAACCCAAATCTGTGCCAGTAGATCTGCAGAAGGGAATTTATGAAGATATGATATATCATATTTAATGTATTTTTTAAACTAAATTTAATAATTTGTTGAATGTTGTGATGAAGTTGGTATTTTTGAGCAAACTGAATTTTTTTGTTGTTGAAAAGTAGGTTAAATTAAATTGAACAGCCTGAAAATGCAACATGCTGTGAGAAAAGAGGAACAGAGATAGACCAGACCTTGCAGGCACCAGGAAGCAGATGTAGTTTCACATATGGGTCAGCCAAACCATTAAAGTCCATGGGTTTTAAACCCTGTATACATGTAGGAAAGAAATTAAAGATTTGTGTAGAATGTAGGCAATTACAGAAAGGAATAAATACAATCATTTTAAATGATTAAACAGCCAATTAACTCTGCTATAATAATTAATACCCCACAACACACACAATATGCTCGCACACACAAACTTTTAGAATTGACTACATTTGTTAAGCTCATCTTTAAATTACTATATTTTAGGAACTGCAAGAGTCATATATCCATAGGAGTTTGTAAACATCAAACAGGAGTTCAGATTATACAGTTACCTTTGCTCTAATGACAGTGCAGTGCAGAGCACTTGTCGCGGTTTCATAGAGCAGTTTGAACTCCAGGGTTCCCAAGGATGCTGCCACATATGAAACATCAAAATATGTTTATTAAAGACTGCATTCAATTAAAGATATTTTGCTTCAAGTCCATGACTATAAGGTGTGGTTAACATGTATCATTATGCTTGTCTATATTAATTAACTTAGCATAAATACGTATTTAAGTACGTCAAGTCCTGGAGACCCAGACCATAAGACATTATATATGACTCTTTTATCTAACACATCTGACATACCTTAACCATGCAGCTTATTATTAATGAGACAAAGAACATGAAATGAAAGGAGTGTGGAAAGAAACCTAACAGAGAACCATAAGAAGATACCAAATAGGTAGCGAATCCACATGCAGTTAAAGCTTATTAAATAATCCACAGGGCTAAACAACACCAAAAGCAACATGTTCGGCTGTACGCGTACCTGTAAAGAAAGCATACCACAGGCTTTAAACAACAGATACATTCAGGTAGTGACACAATCAATGACTGATAAAGAACAAAAACACTAATGTACATGGAATAACAACAGACACCTGAGACAAATTAAACACTATGGAGACTAAAATGGACAAGTTAAATAGGACTTCGCAAGACGGGGGAGATAAAGACAGGGGCTGTGACAGTGGCTGCATCCGAAAGCTCAAAAATGCTGCTTCCGTGGCAGCATCTCAAGGTAGGAATGCATCTAGGCACCTCTGAATCCAGTGTTTGCTATATGATCTGTATCCTGAGATACCTCCACCATGTCAATTTTTGAAGGCAGCTGGATATCCTTAGTATCACCGCTGCCAACATTGTCCCACAATTCTATGTTTGTGCTCACGTGGGAGGATGTGATTGGTCGAGCAAGGTCAAGTTAAAAAAACGAAATGGCGACCAAGAATGCGGCTAGAGCACAGATTTTGTGTAAATAAAGTAATAACTTTTCTTTTCACAACTTTTGATTGCATTAATAATCAAGTAGTTTTAAAATATTGGATTAGTTATTATAAAGGCGCCCTCTGCTTTATTTCAAACAGAATTCCGTTACGTTGCCTCTGAAGGCTGTCCGAATGTATTTCTCGGAGCTGCCTTCGTACCTAAATGCTGCCTCCGAACGCATTGCCTCGTGAGACAATGAGGCATCAAGTCGGCTGCCTTAGCTTTGGGATGCAGCTACCGTGTCATGAAAGTATGCAGTGTTATTGCTCTTCAGGACCAAAGTTAAAGAGGAAGTTGACCCTAAATGAAAATCCAATGGCTGTTTACACACACTTTTGTCATTTTACACCTGTGGGGCTTTCTTTTTTCTGCAGACACACAAATGTCATATAGACATTTAGAAGATGTCTGTAAGATGTTCATGATTAAGAATGTATTTAAAACTGCCTTTTCTAAGACGTTCATCATATGTTTTTTACACATGAGATTTTTTCCAGATGTTTTTTAGCAAATATCTCACAGAAGTAGCTGTGCTATCTGGGAACCTAATCTTGAGGCCTATCTAACAAAGCTGGTTTTAGGGTTTAAAACAGATTTACTCCAGTGTTATTCATAAAATTATTCATAAAATCACAATGAAACTGGTCAAAATAGTGAGGTTTGTAAAACAACAGGACAGGATAAGATTAGTTTGTTTTGGTCAAATATGCAGCTCTGAATTTTTCTTTGAACTTGCTTTGGGACATAGGCCTAAAGATGAATTAAAGAGTCATTTAAGATGCATTAAAACACAAACACTTCTTTGTTTGCTGTTATAAATAAGGTCACACGGCAGATCTTTGGACTCACTGTTGTCATCACTGTCACAACTGTCAATCTCTATGGACGTGTCCATGCTACTCATTGCTGAAAGTGTGCCTCCACCTCCAGTGGCTCCTGCTGAGTGAGGAGACAACAGAACTCCAACTGCTTTGGCTCCAACTGCATCTGAGGAACAGCTGATCAGGTTTGGCGACAAGGAATCAGAGAAGGAGGATGTCGGGGAGTGTCTGGGAAAGTATGCTGATATTTGACGGATGGGTTGAATTGGGCCAGGACAGACGTTTATCGCCATGTTTTCCTGAATTGAGATCCCCATCCGCTTTCCTTTTCGTACTGTCATTTAGCTGAAGAGCACAAACAAAAAAGAAGTATGCTCTTTGTGTATTGACTGATTCCAATCCTGCTGTAGTGTGGTTGGTTATGTTTAAAACCAATTGCTTATATAAATCAAATAAGACTAAGGTATATTAAATAAAACAATTTAAAATTTATTTATTTATAGAACATATTAAAAAATATATTGTCACCAAATACAACTTATATTTTTAATAAACTGAAAATGTCTACAAAAACTAAACAGGATTTCCCGTTCATTCTGCATGATTCCAAAACTCACACCAGTCGACAGGTTGGCGGGAAGTGTAACTATTAATCTATACTACTATACAAATTAAAGTAAGTACCACTAAACATTTAAGAGGTAAGAGACGGCAGATCGGGTGCTACATGGCCTATCAAAACTATTAAATTAGCTAAATGAAACATATCAGCACCAACTACAAACCATCTGTCCTAGTTTTGCTAGATGTATCTGCAGACTTTGATACCGTTAATCATTAGATCCTGCAAGCTACGGTATCATTGCTAGGGATCACATGTACCCCTCTTCTCTGGTTTAAATCCTACCTCTCGGATAGATCTTTCAGGGTGTCATTGAGGGGCGCATTGTCCACAGCTCACCACATGGTCACCGGGGTCTCTCAAGGATCAGTGCATGGACCACTAATTTTCCATCTACACAACATAGGACCTATCATAAAGGCACAAGGGTTCTCCTTCCACTGCTATGCATGCATTGCAGCCTATCTGGAATAGTCTCCAACTGAACCTTGCCAAAACGGAGCTTGTATTCCTGGTGCCCCATGATACGATATGATCCCACCATACAAATGAGCAATACAACAATTTCTTGTTCCAAAATAGCCAGGAACTTCAGAGTTATCTTCAATGACCAGCTGTCCTTCAGTGATCACACAGCAAAAACAACATGGTCATGCCGATTTGTATTATACAACAATAGGAAGAGTAGTCCCTACCATACTGACTATGCCGCACAACTCCTTGTTCAGGCCCTAAATTGTGATCGGGCATGGTGCTTAGTATGAGTACACCCTTACACCCTGTCCAGAGCCTTTCGCTCAGTGAATGGACAGTGTCTGGTAACACCCTCACAAAAGGGCACTAAACACTTTCTTGCTCATTCTCCTGCACTTCCTTGCTGGTGGAACGATCTCCCAAATGCAGTCCAGTCAACCACATCTCTCTCAAAATTCAAAGACCAACTTAAAAAAGATATCTTCTGTTAAAAGTTGGCTGGTAATTGTTGACTAACACCCCCTCTCTCTCTCTTTCAATGGGTGTTGTTCCGGCTTTGTGAAAACAAGTATCTTGGTATTAGCACTTTTGCCTCCTATTGACAAATTGCTTTATTGTGTCCATTATCTTCCCTGTAAGTTGCTTGGAAAGAAGCATTTGCTTAGTGCCAACATGTAAATGTCAAAAACCCTCCTATACCTAAAATACACATAATTATGTCACTGTTTTAAATTAAGCCTAGGTTTGACTTGAAAATTACTGCATAGTATTAGTAATAATAAAGATAGTCAGTCTTAAAGAATTATTACTGTTCTTAACCTAGAAATAAATGGATACTCCATCAATAAATGAAAATTCTGTCGTGAATTAATCATCCTCAATTAACTCCATACCTGTATACATTTCTTCGTTCTATTGTACACAAAGGAAGATCTTTAGAATGTTTTAGAATGTTGGCTGTCATGATTCTGCATTTCCTAGTCATGGTTTTCTCAGTCTGGTGGCAGAATCATGTTTTATGTGAGAAAGACATGGCATTGTTTGTATTGGCATGTCATGCGCATCCTCTCGTTCCCTCATTATTGATAATTGATTAGTTTATGTCCTACACCTGTTCCCTCTTGATTTAGCTCCTTGTGTCTGCTGTTCTGTGCTCGTTAATTTTGAGTGCTTTCATGTTTGCATTGCATAGTGTTTGTTTGTTTGTTTGTTTGTTTGTTTATTTGTTTGTTTGTTTGCCTTGCCCTGTTTGTAAGACGTTGTGTTGTTATTTGTATTTTGTTTATCTTTTTCCTCCTCGTGCCCCTTTGTATTCTTCTTTTGTTTCCGTGTTCCTAGTTCGTGTTGTGTTGGTATTATCCCCATTGTGGGTCTTTTATTTGTTATAGTTAAAGTCTCGTTTTCGTTAACCCCTTCACTGCTGCTTGGGTTCTGTCTGCACCTTGACAGTTGCCAACTGAGATTTCTGGGGTAGTCAAAGGTGCCCTAGAACAGTTTGATTTTATAAATTCTTCAAAATACCTTCTATTCTGTTTAACAGAACAATAAGAAAAATTCTACTTTGGTAGTCAATGGTGACCCAGAAATATCAGTTGCATTTAACAATAAAGCTTAACAGTAAACTTTTCCTTACTGACCAACATAATTGCAAATATATAATGTAAAGTACAATGTAAAATTGTACCATACCTGTATATTAAACAAAGTAGCTAAATGTAAGTGTAATATACATCAGTTTCAACAATATTTACTCATCAGCAGTGTTAAATTAACACTTTAATTCACTGCTAAGCCCAACTGTGGATGACTCATTGCATTAAAGTGGAAAGAGCACTGCAACCGTAACATGTAAGATGCATCATAATTGCAACATTGGCCAATCCTCAACTTCAGACATCAATGTCAAATTCATTTATTTATATATATATATATTTTATTAACTATATTTTTTTCTCATTTCACATTTCTCCCCCAAAATTCTCATTACTTTAATATAAACTGTAGAACACCTACAGTCTCAAAAAGGTGCTTCAAAAGGTTCTTCACAGTGATGCCAAAGAAGAACAATTTTTGGTTCTAGAAGAACCATGTACCCAAAGGTTCTTATAAGAATCTATTCTTACTTATTTAATTCTTACTTATTTTTATAATCTAAAGAACCGGCTTCTTCCCCTACAAAGAAAATTTTATGAAACGAAAAGGGTCTTGGCATGTTACAGGTTCTTTCACAAACGTGGGAACGTGAAGCATCTTATTATTTTTGTAATTTCCATGAATATTACTATAGGACAGGATTTATTTAAATGTAAATTTAAAAGACGTATAAATAATGATTATTTGTAAATTTTACAAATAATATTTATTATTTACTAAGTACTGATATAAATTTTCTATATAGAAAAAAGGATGAAAGATGAAAGATCCAGACAGACTTTAAGAGCCTAAAAGAACAGTTTTATATATTACTTCTTCCAGAAAAAGCAGTCAAAAACATGTTGATCACAAAACAGCAACATATGACAGATAACCCTCCCCCTACATAAACCCCTGCTTTCCTTTCTAATTACACCCATCGCTCATAGACACTCCTCCATTCTCTAATAACCCCTCTATCATTTCCAGTCATCCTGTGATGTTATTATTTATCTATGATTTTTCTTCCATGACAGGGACCATAGATTCAAAATTTAGGGATTTTATGAAGATTTAATTTATACTCAGGAAATATCAATTGAAAAAACAACAGTAACCTGATAATGTGTGTATTTGTTTTGGATGATTCCCCTTCTTCGAAAGTCAGTGTGATGGTCATTAAAAACAGGTTGACAAAGAAGAGAGTAAAAAAGAATAAAAAACTGCCTAATATACCATGAACATTAGCACACTAGCATGAAAATATGTACACATGTGAAAATAAAGAACTAAAGCTAAAAACAAACAGTAAAAAATAACAAGCAACATAGTACGTCACGTGTAAAAATACAAGCCTTAACGATAAATAATATTAAATAAAATGTATAAAAGCATTACAGATAAAAAATTATGAAAAAGATGAAGAAAAGGCAATATGAGTGATCCTGTATAATATAAAACATCTTACCTCAATGATAGGCGGTGACAAAAGAAAAACAGAAATTCACAAGAGAGACGTCACACAACGCTGTGGAGAAAAGACCACCAGAGAGAGAGAGAAATAGATAAAGAATGAGAAACAGTGAGAGGAATAAAGAGAGAGAGTGTGTGTGTCTGTGTGTGAGGAAGAGCAGATAGGGAGAGGGAGACCTCTAGTCTTTATCCATTTCTAAACAGAGAGATATAGAAGTCATGAGCATGTTCAAGTGGACGGAGACAAAAGCCATTTATATTCTTTATAAAACGTGACCCTTTATAGGATTGAGCTGAAGATACTTTAGAACATTTGTTCATGATTTTAAGATTGACACCACGTGCATGCAAAAATGCTCTCTCTCTCTCACTCTCTCTCTCTCAGCCTCTCTAATTATAGGTGACTTGTCAGTCCCTAACAGACAACACTGTGCTATTCCTAGCATTTGTTCGACAGCTCAATTCAGCTGTTTTCCCCTTTATTGTTTTCTGTTGTATAGGCATATTCAGCGTGTCAGTAGGTGTGTCTTCAACAATTGCTTATTTTGTGTCTTCTGTCATTCTGTCATACATTCTACTAAAATATTCAGAAACACATTTTGAATCAGGGGTTGGGGCTGTCATTTTTTTCAGTTTCTTGATGCCAATTTTTGGGACATCTAGAAAAGCTCTAGCCAACAATAGCTCAAGTCAAGTCAATTTGATTTTATAATAAGTTTTACAATTTGCAGTGCGTCAAGAAAATCCAAAACCAAAAAGAGAATATATTTTGAACTTGAGAAGGCACATACACATAAGTATCTCTATACATTCCATCAAGGGAAGTCATGGGAATTTGCACAATTAGCATTCCGAGAAAAATGGTTGTTGTTACGATTGTAGTCTGACTAATGCATTAAAATCAAAATTTAAGGATAAGGTCCTAAGCCTGATATCAGTAAGAAAACCCAATAAGGGCAAACAGTGGCAAGGATGTCCAATGATGTATATAAGTATATATAAGAGGAGAAAATAACCTTGGGAGAAGCCAGACTTGAATGTCGTGAGACATGTGGTTGACCTGACTGAGTAAGAAAGAATATTCCACCTGGAATGTTGTAGCTGGAAATGCAATCATTATTTCGAGTTTATTTCTGTCAGAGGCAAGAACATTGCTGTGCGTTGTCATATGGTGGTAAGCAAAACCCTCTCTCCCACGAAAAACAACCCGAAAGGGCAGTACAGCACTGTTAAACTTCTCGAGACAGTAACGTTACCGGGCACAGGGAGCAATGAGTCAATAGGCTTGTTGCACGAAGCCGCCATATTAGATTTCTGATCAGCGCGTGTGGGCGGGCTTACTTACGGTCGTATAACAAATAACAAAAATAATGTTTTTTTTCTAAAAAAATATGAGCGCATTTAAATAAAAAAGTAAAAATGTATATCATTTTATAACAAGTCATGTAACATAAGACGGCATATGTCTATTGTAGATTTCCACAGAGATGCTTTTCTTTTGACAGTTGGGGGACTAAGAAAGGCATTAAAATCATTTATTTCCACCTATGTGAAACTGTTACACAATCTCTCTACACACCGGGATCTATGACTGCGCGATGAACGGAATACAAACGCCACCTGATCGTGACTGTATTCATACTATTTCATAGTAAGTACAACACCATAAATTCGCTAATCACGGAAACTCATCACAAAGAACACGACATGATTGATCCTTCACCTGTAACTGATGCTTGTGCTGTGTGACAATGAGTTTCACTCTTGCCCAAAACGCAGAATATTCCATCCATCTGACTTTCATCATATAGAACTTGTAACAATGAGTTAAAACTAAGACACAAAACATAACGGATAGCAGTGTGAGTAGTGCGTACGAGTTTATTGTTGTGTTGCTTAAAGAATATGGTGATATGGGAGAAACGCGGGGAGTTGCATAGACTGGTATAAAACATCATCAGCCTTTTTTGCTGTGATATCAAGTTATGTTGGCTGAACGACGTACTCAGAAGTGTACAAAAGATTTTCTGTCATATCACGGATATATCAAATTTTATAAAATTTGCCGTCCAAAAATCCTTATTTTGGCATCCAATGTCATACGACCGGAAGTAAGCTCGCCCACACTCACTGATCAGAAATCTAATATGGCGGCTTCGTGCAACTAGCCTAAATGTACTGTCGAGTGCCTGGCTGGTATTAGCATCTTATGTTTTGTCAGACTAGTTTTTGTGGCTCTAACGCTGATATATTTATTATATGCCGATGAAATCATCATAGAAATATGCAGAAGCTCTAGTTAAGATATACAAGTTCAAGAAACTAAGGAGAGACTTTACATTATGGAGAATGCAGGAATAGAAATACTGCAGTTAACTAAGGAAAACCTTTTAAGTTAAAATGTCACAGAGTTTCATTATTTTTATTATTTATGACAGGTTTTATAATGGAATAAGCTGAAATAATTTATTAAGATAATTAAAGACATGCTTAATTTAGTTTTTTGCGAGATAGAGTGTGCACTTCCCAATAAAGTTTAGTAATGAGATGGCTGAATTACATTTTTTAGGGATGTAGGGGTATTATTAGTAATGTAACTAGTAATGTAACGAATTACTTTTGAAATAAAGTAATCAGACCAGAAATTTGATTACTTTTAAAAGGAGTAATCAGTAATTTAATTACATTTCCAGAGTAACTTGTCCAACACTGGTTGTCCGTCATTAAAACAACCGTATCTAAAGCAGTAAGTGCATTATTACATTATAAAAGCAGTAAAAAAAAACAATAAAATTCGCTTTTAGGCAGTGATATTAAAATACCAATATTCTTACATACCTTGTAAAACATACTAAAGCACAGGCAAAGAGATGAGTCCAGAATATAATCGCAACAAATAAAGTTTTGTATTCTATATGCGTTTTCTTATTATAACCAATACAAAAGAAAGTGATGTACATGAGACTTTACACATCAAAAAAAAGAAAATTAAAAGACAAATCCAGTGCAAACTGTAATAAATCACACTCCATACAGGCGAGCAAATGAGACCAGAACATAAACGCAACAACTAATGTTTAACCATGTTTTCCCACAGTAAAGCAGTATAGGTGAAGTGCATCAGTCAATGAATGTAATGGGTATGACGCTCTTCTCTTCTGCACAAATACACAAAACTCCTCAGATACAATAGACTGAATAGGGTGAATTCGGTTATCTGGGACATTTTCTGCAATTTTGACTTCTGCCATTTATTTCGATATCTATCTGTCACATTAGATCAGCACATTAGAATTTTCTGAAATCCCTAAGATTTTTTCTAACCATACCAGAAAATGAATGTAGATATTATACCCAGAGGAGACGTGCCACAGCTAATATGTTTTTTGGTCAAAAATAAATCTTCCTGAAACTGATCTTCTGAGACAGTTCACTTTGTAATCTGGGACACACGTATGTATTACGCCTAAAAAGCCTATGTTTAACATTTTGAAAAAAATAACAAGTACAGAAAAGGCAATGTATTTTCCAATATCAGGAAAAATATATAGATATTTACACAGGATTGTGATAAAATTGATAAAGTCTTCCTATGTGTTCATCAGAACAAAGAAATGTATACAGATTTGGAACAACTCGAAGATGACTAAATGATGACAGAAATTGTATTTCTAGGTGAGCCATCCCTTTATATAAATTATCAATTGTTTATTAGGTTGAAGTTCCAGTGCTTTTGCCTTTATAACCGTATATTTCCATTATTTATAATATAGTTATAGCCTATTGCATTATTACATTGCATTACTTTCTCGCAGTCACAGCTGCACAAATACTGACTTAATTTTTAACTTCATGCTCCGTAGATTTTTATCAAACAGACTAGCTAAGGGAAGAAAAGCTTAATAAGCCTTTTTCCGTTTGGGAGAAAATGTGTTTTGCTCACCTCACTGACCCCTGTTCAATATTTAACAGTAAATTAATAATAAATGTTTTTGTGATTTAAACAACAATTCATGTGAGCAAATCTGTGGAAAACCAGCTTGTGTAGTCTATGATGAGCTCAAGCAACAATATTTACTGTGTTTTGGAAAATGAATGCAGCTAAACAGTCATCTTCAGTGACAAAAATGTGCTCTGACAGCACAGCTGGAGGCAGTTTTACACCATCTTACTTTAATGCACTTGACACACATTGAATAAACACATAAAATGTTACCAACCACAATATTGCTCAAGGGTTCACACACATGTCTCACACACAAACATAAACACACAAACACTCACCCATGTTGGGTTTCATTGTTTTATGGGGACATTCCATAGACGCAATGGTTTTTATACTGAATGACTGTATTATCGTATTGCCTACCCCTAAACCTAACAATCACACAAAATTTTCTGCTATTGTAGATTTTTTTTAAAGTTCTTTTGTATGTTATATAAGCTTGTTTCCTCTTGGGGACCAAAAAATGTCCCCACAAGGACTTTGGATATTGCCATATTTATGGGGACATTTTGTCCCCATACCGTAGGGTTTACCCTACCCACACACACAACATGACAGTCTTCTGCAAAGTGACATACAAATAATATACATTTTCTCAAGAGGACACAGTTCTTTACTTTCAATTCATTAGAGCTGTAAATGTAACATTGTAATAGTTTTATGCAATTAATTGTATAAAACATTGTAAAGTGTTCATTTTGAGAAACTGTGAAAATGAACTAAGTACTAATTAACTTTAAAAGTTTTGAAATAATTTTAATATAATTAAAAGTCTTGGATTAGATCGTCTCCCTAATGTAAGTAATGCATAAAGTAAATGTTTTAATGCTCGCAGTGAGCAAGCTGAATGCAACTTTAGCAGGAAATCCATAACATGTCAGCAGTGAATTGAAATTTCTGTCATATCACATTTAAAATATTTAGAAATAATTTTACCATTACAATCAATTTTGCATTATATTTGCATTATATCTCAAAAGTGCTGTCAGTGCTGTAAGACATCCTGCGTGTGAGAAACTGCGCCATCTACAGGTCTACACTGTAATTACTTAGGGTTTCTGTTAGTCAATATCAGTATTTGTCAAGTTTCTAAACATTTTTGTCTTGATTACTTTGAATTTATAGATTTTGAATATAAAATATCTAACCATTTAAACCAAAGGACATTGTTTGTGTGTAATATTTCTTTACAGGCCCATGTCTCTTTCTCTAAGACACATTTTACTTTTGCTTCAGCTTATACGTGTATATAAGATATTATAATGTTAATCTTTAGTGCTTGTTTTCTTATTGACGTTATTATGTATAGACCCGCAGTCTCGTTGTATCATTAAAGCAAAAACATCAAGAGAAAAATAAACAATTTTGACCCGTGTGCAATGACAAAAATACAGATTAGGACCTCAAACATTTTTATTTTTTATATAGGCCTATTGCATTACATAATGAGTGTTGTAATTTAAAATAAAGCAAAGATAGAAAGAAGGAAAGAAAGAAAGAAAGAAAGAAAGAAAGAAAGAAAGATAGATAGATAGATAGATAGATAGATAGATAGATAGATAGAAGAAGAAAGAAAGAAAGTTCAGATGTAGAAAGAAAGAAAGAAAGAAAGAAAGAAAGAAAGAAAGATAGATAGATAGATAGATAGATAGATAGAAGAAGAAAGAAAGAAAGTTCAGATGTTGAAAGAAAGAAAGAAAGAAAGAAAGAAAGAAAGAAAGAAAGAAAGATAGATAGATATAGATAGATAGATAGATAGATAGATAGATAGATAGATAGATAGATAGATAGATAGATAGATAGATAGATAGATAGATAGATAGATAGATAGATAGATAGATAGATAGATAGATAGATAGAAGAAGAAAGAAAGAAAGTTCAGATGTAGATAGATAGATAGATAGATAGATAGATAGATAGATAGATAGATAGATAGATAGATAGATAGATAGATAGATAGATAGATAGATAGATAGATAGATAGATAGATAGATAGAAGAAGAAAGAAAGAAAGTTCAGATGTAGAAAGAAAGAAAGAAAGAAAGAAAGAAAGAAAGATAGATAGATAGATAGATAGATAGATAGATAGATAGATAGATAGATAGACAGATAGATAGAAGAAGAAAGAAAGTTCAGATGTAGAAAGAAAGAGAATACCGTTTTCTGTCCAATGACAATTCACACTCAGTGTTCCGCCCCCTTGGTGTCAGTTCTCTCATGGTGATTTACTATAACAGCCTACCCCCAACCGTATTAGGAAAGGAATACATACAATCCTTACCAGCTCTTTAAGTTAAGTTAGGTTAATTAAATTCAAGAAATATCTTAGACTCGTAAATTAAACGGCAGAGGTTTAAATGTTTTTATCCGCGGCGTTTGACAGCATTGTCCGCCAATAACGAGTCACTGAGCTCGGTGTGAGATCCGCTTATGGACCGGTGAGTTATTACTGTCACTGCTGTTATTCCTCAACTTTAAACATAATATCAAGTGTTGATAATTAAACGTTGGGTGCAGTATGCAAATGCATGCACTAAGTACTTTAAAAAGTGAATATTTTTAGATGTTTAGCGCACGACAAGTTAAAGTCCATAGACATTGTGCACTTAGGAGCCAATAGAAGCAAACTCATATATGCTATGATTATATAATATGAGTCATATTACCACTTACAAAATGTTCATTTACTGGAATATTTCCAGCAGGTCATAACTACAACATTGCCTAATCAAAAATGTTTCCTTGCTACATAATTTTAAAAATAGCTACAATCACCACTGAGAAATTATGCTATAAAACAACATCTGTACTTTAGCCTACATATACTCAACTGCTGAAATATCCAGAATGTGCCCATATGAATGCTGTTAATACGCATACATATTTTTTCTTGCAGTCTTGCATCTGTGGAGCATTACAAAGCAGGCATGCTGCTCAGTGGGGTAGGAGATGCGATTGGTTACAGAAATCAGTTGTGGGAATACAACCAATCTGGTCCTGCCATTCATCAGGTATAACAGATATCTATTACAGCATCAAACATATTTCTCTTCAACCAAGGTTTTGTAGACACTTGTTATGAATGTACTGTCGTGCTTGGGCTAAATGTTTAAAGTCCCAATGCAGTCAATAATTTTATCCCTTAAAACTATTCTTTGATCATCAAAATTACATATTTATCTTATTGGTAAACTTTGGTACATATTTATATAATCTTTATCATCTAAGCTTCAGTAGCCTGTTAACTGTCACCCGTTCCGTATACGGGACAACTAAGTTTGCTTCAATATTGTGGATCTAATTTCTAATCAAATCATGACAAACTATCATTAGAAAGGTCTAAGACTCTAGAATTTCTTTGGTGTTTTTTATATAATTTATGTAGGGAGAGTAATTTATTCTTTTTATAAAGAGTGTGCTTAGTTTTTTGTTATCCTTTTGCGACCTGCATTTTTTTAATGTATTTTTTAATCAAAGAAAAACATAAACTTTAATTTTTTATTTTGTACAATAAACCTAACAACATACCTTTAAAAAAAACAAATGATCAGCTACTTTTTTCTAACGAGACCAACCGTAAGTCTGTATTCCAAAGAATTCATGAGAAAAACAACATGCGTTTTCACGTATAGGCTCAAAACGGGGCTCCGATAGTTCACAGGTTTTAAAGTTACAATTAAAAAATTTTCATGAAATATTGAAGCGTTTATTGTAAAATGTTTACTAGGGAATGTGAGTGTGTTATAACTTGTTCAAGTTAACCGTTTTTTTTTTTGACTACAGCATATGGTGTTTGTTTATTTGTTTGTGTCCTCTGAGCTGAAAGCTCCACAAGCATCACGCGTCCAGTAATCGCAATTACTCTTTCACACACATTCATGCAAAACAAGCAGAATACATATTCAAACAGTATCTGAATATTTCGTTAGCCCTTACGTTTAAAGTTAGCTGTTAGCTCTTAAGCGCTAATTTCTTGTTAGGAAATAATACATCAGTAAGATTCCGTGCCATTCCTTGTCATACAGCACATTCTGTTTTTATGTCTGGTTTGCTTGATTCCATCTGCGTTTCCCGCAATCATAGGGCTATATGAGATATTGGTCTTTGGTATCGGTGTGACTCATTACGAGTACGAGAACATGAGCTTGACATCGGGCCCGATACCGATACTGGTATCGGTGCATCCCTAAGCTTACCAATGTGGGTCATTCTCTTAGTGAAATAACTAAGAGTATTCAATGCCCTCTTAATCTTCAGTTAAAAACTGAAAACGCACTTCTGCCCACTAGTGACTATCCATCTCAACTCCCCCTCTTCAGCTTTCAGTGTGCTCCCAGTTCCATTTCAAAATGCAACAGCTGTTTTTATACATCCAAACAAATCGCAGTGAAACAGTAAGCCACGGAAACAGTTTTTTCTCATTCGAAATTGAACGATTGTAACTTCCAGTTCACGGGGACTATAAGTCTACATAGATACATGAATATGCAAGTTAGCTCCACCTCCACTCAGTCGCACTCAGCAGTTAAAGATGCTGCTAAAAGTGAAAATGAAAGTGAACTGAGAGCTGACACAGCAGTGCAGTGATCGATTCGGCTCGAATCTATCCACCATCGTTGCATATTTACGCCACAAACAGCTGATCCAAGGGGTCAAATAAGTTGATGTGATTGGTTACAGGCTTATGACGTCATTAACTGGGGCAGTTCCAAACTGCAATTTTTAACTGTTTTTGGTAAACTGCAGTTTTATGGAGAAAATACTCGTCAAACGTTTGTCAAACGTCATTCCTGTGGCTCAGTGATTACAGCATGGCGCTAGCAAGTGCCAAGGTCATGGATTTCACCACAGGGGGTATTTAATTGCTTTTGCGATAATATCGTGATATAATAAACAAGTTTTTTTCAACCACAAAGGCTTAGATTAAAGGAGGGGGCTGCGCGGACCGATCAGCACATCAAAGCACTGCAAGAGCGTCAACGGGCTTGTGCTCTCTGTGTGTCTGCCATTGCTAAGAAGACCAGATTTTCAGCACTGACAATCCCTTGCAGTAACTCTGCTACTATATAACTTGACGTTGCGAAAACCCACCCCTGACTTTGACTTTCTGCCATTGACTTTCAATCATACGCATAAGAATGCAACAGACCGGAAACGCAAGCCGGTCCGAAGATATTTCGCATTTTGCTGCGTAGCAAAGTTCAAATTTGGTGAACTCTGACCTGCAAATTCCCATCACGTGAGTGAGACCAATAGAAGATCAAAACATCACAGAGGGAGTTCTCGTTACAGAAATGTGAAAGATGGAGGAATCGCTCCCGCCCATTTTCGCTACACCACCCGAACGAATTTTGCATGCTCGACGTCTAATCTGACCACGGAGTGAAGCAGTCTGCAGAGAAAGCATCAACATGGCATGCTACACTACTACGGCACTAGGCTGGTGAGCACCACCGCTGGCTTTTTAAGAAAACATTTTTAGACTTTTAGAACTTTTAGAAATACAGAGGTCCCAAACAAAAATCAGTGACTGCCTTATATTACATGTAAATATGTAAGTCTATGTATTGTAAGATATCCAAGTCTTTTTAACTCAACCTTTTTTCATCAAGTTTGTCTCCATTGTATGCATTTTAATACGTAATATTGGTCAGAAAAATGTATTCTCATTTCACAAACCTAATGGTGCTGGTAATGATGATTACCAATCAGTTCAGGTTGTTTACGTGTCACATTTTAGTATCGCTATGGCTCGCTTGATACCTTAGCCGAGGTGGACCTAAAATAAAATATCAGGCACTGGCAGGGATTTAATTGGGATTTGTTATGTGGCAGAGCTCTCTGGGGGGTTTTGAGGTGTGCTGTATACAAAGCTTATTAAATTGACAAGCTGTCAAATATAAATTGAGATGGCCCTCTACATGTGATAAGAATATAATCTTAAAACTGCTCATTATGTTGTGAAACTTGCAGACAACAGTGCACACTGGATGATCAGCAGTGCCGCGCGTCATGTCTACTACTCACAAATAGGCAGTGCACGGCTGGGCACTGCAAAAGGAAACACGAGCATGTAGGGATGTAACTATATTAGAACCGAACCGAATGATCATAAACCTCCCTCGATACGAACGCGAAACACCCATGGTGTACCGTGAAACCCCGCCTCTATGCATCATCTTTTCCATGCGCAGATTAGAGCATATCACTGACAAGTTTAAGTTAACATTAGTGTTATTTATTTCATTTTTTTACTGAGGCTTGCTGGTCTAAAATATATAAAAAACTATAGTCAATAAAGTTCAAGGAAACAAGTTAAATTGTTATTGTTGTTGCTGTTGCTGTTATTATTAAGTAAAAACAATTCTAGTGTTCTGTAGCATTGCTTGTGCCATGGCATGAACCCTGCCCTCACATCTAACCAAACCAAACCAAACAATAAATACCTTACCATGTGAACATGTAATATGTAAATATGTCTTGTTTGTTTTAAAACTCTGACATTTTACTTCGGGAATTGACGGAGGATGAATTAATTACAGCTCACTTCATATTAAACCTTAATGCTGGTTAACCTCAGCAGTCAACCATTCATCCAGGAACTGCAAGAGCTCGGAGGGCTAGAAAACATCTATGCTGAACTTCCTGAATGGCCTGTGAGTGATGACACAGTACTTCACTTAGCAACTGCTGAGGCTCTAGCAACAGGTTGGTCCATCAACATGGAGGGGTCTAAGGGCCTCAGAATAATTTTGATTTTGAATATTTTGAA
Source organism: Triplophysa bombifrons (assembly GCA_029783895.1). Classification (NCBI taxonomy): domain Eukaryota; kingdom Metazoa; phylum Chordata; class Actinopteri; order Cypriniformes; family Nemacheilidae; genus Triplophysa; species Triplophysa bombifrons. Next base: position 3,855,125 of record CM056460.1, on the reverse strand, counting down.
ATGACTTGTTTCAGGAAAAGAAGGTGAGGAGCTACTGCACGAGGTTGCCTTTGGTTATGTAGAGGGAATGAAGGACATGGAAGGAAGGAAGCCTGGACCATCTAGCATTCTGGGTAAAAGACCTCACATGGTGGTTATTTATTGATCATAATTATTTTAAGTTTACGCCTTTTTAAGGTTTAAAGTAGTTTTACCTTGAGTAAGTATTTTTTTTGTAAAGCTTAAATACCATAGTTATCTTTTCATCTGAACCTTGACGTGTCAATAACTCTTTCTCTGCCCACATTTTTTTTAAACTTGCCACCCATGCCAGCATTTTTGATCATTCTTATAAACTGTGAAAATTGGTTCTATTAATAAATGATCAAAACGATAACAATAATTATTGCTAAATAATTTTTGTCAATATAAAACTATAACAAAAGTTCAATAAATGTTCAAAATAATGTATGCTCATGTACAAGTAATGCTGTGCATGAATGCATGAATGAAAGCTTAGCGTCCAGGCTAATTAAAGTCAGTGGCTGACAGGCATAGAGTGGAGTTGAGAAAATGAACATTACAGTTTTTCCCTGTCTAGTTATAAGTTGGTTTGTCATGTTCTGAAAATAAACGGTTGTTTTATAACAGTTAACTGTCTGGTTTTCAGAACTTTTGCTCATGAGCAAAAATCTGCATTGAAATTAAAAAAAGATGTAAATTGTATTGTGATATCGATATTGTAAAAGAAACAACAAAAACTAGGTGAAAATCAATCACTTGATCGAAGTTTAAGGTTTGCCCCCACAGTATATTTTCTGCTTGCCCCCCTAATATTTTTAGTGAGGTACAGCTAAAGTACAAAAGTTAGTCTGGAGCCTGGTCTTGAGTCCTAGAACACTATCCCAAATCATCCTGAAATCACCTTTACCATATCATGATATCATAAAAATACATAAATTGCATAAAATACAGATAAAGATTTTCCGGATTTTTTAAAGCGTCACAGATAATTGTTTTATATAAAAGGGCTTTGGTCTCTAAAACATGCATTCTGTTTCATCTGCTTTTTCTCCTTGAAGGTATTTCTCAGTTGCGGCCAGGCATCGAAGGAGGTTACAGGATTCTCTACAATCCAGAGGGCACTGGTTGTGGGGCAGCGATGAGGTCCATGTGCATCGGCCTTAGGTGAAGGTCACACTTGTGATTTTTGTATTATTAAAGATATTGGTGGTAGTATTGCAGCTAAGTGTATTTACTGCACAGATATCCTCGTCCTGAGCAACTTTCCTCACTGGTTGCAGTTGCTGTGGAGACTGGAAGAATGACGCATCCTCATCCAACCGGATTTCTCGGCGCTGTGGCTTCAGCCTTGTTTGTCGCCTACGCGGTCCAGCGGAGACCAGTCGTGACTTGGGGTTTGGGTTTGCTGGAAGAGGCTTGTCCTATAGCAAAGACATTCGTGCAGTCTACAGGTTATGCTGTTACTGAGACTCAGAGAGACTGGGACTACTTTATTGAGAAATGGAAATGGTGAGAAACCAAACTAAGGCAGTGTTTGACTATTACTAATGTAATAGAACCATTTAGCAGGATAGCTTTCTTTCTAGATTTGAACCAAACTGGATGTTTAATCCGAAATGGTCATGACCAGTTTTGGCTCAAATGATCTTACTCATTACTCATCAGTAACCTGCCTATTTATGTGATGACCTTCCCTTGTGTTTTTTTTTTATATTTTAAACTTGTCCTACAGCTTATAGGACTTTAAAAGTTTGTAAGCACCAGTGCTATGTGCATAAAAATTCACATGTAGCCCTGACTCCTTTAGCTTAAGCTTGTAGGTCAATACACTGAAAGTGAAGTTGGACAAAATTGTTGATCATCAATATTTTAAGCGTAAAATGAATACAAAACGCATATTACAGCATTACAATACATAAAATAAAACACTTGTATCTTCTCTAACTGTATAAAAAAAATGATATGCCTATGAAAAACGAATGTAAAAATAATAAATTTTTCTTATCCACTAAGGTACTTAGATCTCAGGGGACTGTCTTCTGGAATTGGGCCAGTTAACTTGCCGGACCAGTATGGGCCAGCTGAACGAGATGAGGCTTACAAAAGCTTTAGCCTATCAGGGTGGGCCGGTCGGAGCGGTCATGATGCTCCAATGATAGCTCTGGATGCCCTTTTGGGGGCTGGGTCAAACTGGGAGGAACTCATGAGTCGAGCAGGATTACATGGAGGTCAGTTGGCAATCAGTTAATTTTTCTTGAATCTTTACCTGCAGTTAAAAGGTTTCCAGATAGAAGACTGTATTTGTTACCAAGGGCTCACAAACGTTTTGTTGCAATTGTATGTTAACTATATGTGACCCTGGATAACAAAACCAGTTTTACGGACTTTAGATGTTTTCTGAAAGCTGAATAAAGAAGCGTTCCATTGATGTATGGGTTGTTAGGATAGGATAATATCTGGAGGAGATACAACTGTTTAAATAAAAATCTATAATTTTGACCCAAACATTGTTTTTTTGGCTATTACTAAAAATGTTCCTATGCCACTTAAGACTCTTTTATCCAGGGACACATACTGTACATAATAATACACTTTAAAAATCTTTTGAGACCTCACTATTGTATGTTAGATTTTGCTACAGGCAAATTATTTTTAATCCGTATATTCTGAAACCTTTTTTTAAGCCTTTTGACAGAAGAAATAGCTTCTAACAAATAAATCAAGTTGCATATCCTCTTTTGGATTAGTTATCTCATACAGACAATTTTGCTATCAATTTCAAATGCTTACATTGCTAATTTTCTTATAATGTTGGAAAGAATATATTTCATACAGGCATTGTCAAGTTCCAAAATAAAAAAAAAGGGCAATATCATAAATATTTCAATAGTTCTCCCGAAAGCACATAAAAGCTAATATGAAGAACAAAAATGTACTACGTAAATTATGTATGTGCGCGAACCAGAGGTGGAAAGTAACAAATTACATTTACTTGCGTTACTGTGTTGAGTATTTTTTTGTGTACTTGTACTTCTTTTAAAATTTGTAATTTGAATTGTTCTTAAGCATGATTGGTGTGATGGATTGTACTTCGTTATATTTAAAATCACATCCGTTATTGAGTAAAAAATGAAAACATTGCATGGAAAAAAACATGACCGTAAATTACTCCAGTGAATGAGTTTGGAGAAGTTAGACTTCGGTGGAGCACTTGTCCTAAAGTTGAAACCCATCGAACTCTGTGACTGCTAAAGACAATGAAGTAAAACCCTATTGAAGCAACCATTTCAGCTTCGAGACAGGATTATGGACACTGTGCAAACTAGCATTTTAAAAAAATCCTTATTTATAAGGCCCTCCTGGACTAACTTTGGACACCCCTGCTATAAGAGAACCAAGCAGCTGTTTAGGTGAACGTCGTCACTAGGGGGCCCCCAAGAGCACATGAAATTACAGCTTTTTTGTGATATATTCACGACACACATCCATTTTCTCACGTAGGGCTATACCCACAATATTTTCTGTGTTGTTTGTCAAAATAATCTTAATTAAAAAAGATGAAATCACCCTCAAGGGCTGTATGCGCAAAAATTCAGAGGTAAAGATAAATAATATTTGTATATATAATGCTCGTACCCTTGTTTAATTGGTAACTCATAAGAAGTTTGGACAGTTTAGTAAAAGTCAAAATAACATCGGTGCATAATGCTATTTTTTAAGTGTTTAATCCCGTTTTGTAGACGCACGGTTCACTAATGTGTCTGCACCACATTTATGCAGTGTGTATGGAACCGAACAGAAAAACTTCTGCTTAAATTACATATTTAAACATGCATCATATGTCTGTCATCTGTAAGCCCGTGGCAAGAAAGTCAAATGAATATGCTTACTATTTCATGCGTTTTGAAAACCCTCACCAGCCCTGTTGAAAAGGAACCGTGCTGCCAGATCATATTGTTGAAAAGAACCGCAAACAATGACAAGTCTAAAATAAACCTACACATCGACACATTTAATAAGGCAAAAAAACTATGCGCAACTGTTCACTTTATTAACTATATAATGTTTATGCTTCATAAGAAAAGACTAAACAACAAATGCTATCGAGGCTCTTAAAAGTAAGTAAACATGGCCACACCACAAGAGTGTGAAGCTCTGAACATAAACAAAACACAGCGTCTCTGTCTGTGTTTTAGTTCAAATTGCTGCACTTAACCAGTCTTTAACCGAAAATCCCTTATAAGTGTTCCCCTATTTTTAGCCCCAGTTTTCACTGTGCCGTGCTGGTTCTTTTTGTGCCATTGAGTTTGTGAGTCCCTGTGAGTATTTCCCAGCGTCTAGTTTTTGTATTCATGTCTTGCCTGGCGTGTTTTTGGACTATTTATTCTATTTAGTCTATCTATTTAGTCATTTTGGACTTTCTTAGTTTTGCCCCTCGTGGGAAGTGTTTTTGTTTTGAGATTTGATTTAGTTAGTTCTTTGCACCAACGTGGGTTTTTGTTTTGTGTTTTATATAATATAAAGGTTTTTGTTAATCCTTTAACTGCTGTCTGCATCTGGGTTCAGTCTACAAATTCCTGACATGCAAGGCCGTATAGAGAAGGGGGCCCAAATTCTTTGTCATGTTGTTTGTTAGGTTATAAACAGACCCTACACATTTTGTTCCATACAGCTTCTATACCTTATTTGGTGAGAACAGGTGTCTTATTGTGCACTATATAAAGATGTGTCTTCCGTATAGTTTCTATACCTTATTTGGTTATAACAGGTGTATTATTGTGCACTATAAAGACGTTTCTTCCCTAGAATAAATGAGCACAAAGCTTGATGACACCTCTCTGTGTCTTGTCTTTGTGCTCCCAGATCTGCAGAAGAACTCTCTCACAACAACCAACCTATTATGATTCGATTTAAGGGGTGATCCAAAACACAGAAAGAAACTTAGTGTTCGAAAGCAACCTGATGTTTAACAGAAATCAAGGCTTAAAATCTTTTTTATGTATATTGATTTAATAATCGTTTAGTTAATATTTCTGCTATATGATTTTCTGATATTTCTGCAAAACAAGACAAACAATTCTTTATTTGTTGCAGTAGACTTGTAAATGGTTTTAATATATAAAATTAGGCACTTTGATGACCTTTGTTGGTGTTGCAAAAAAAGGAGAGGTCCCCACTCGCTTTTAAAAAGTAACTTAAACTTTGAGTAAATTTCAAACACGCTACTTTTTACTTTTACTTGAGTAGATTTTTCGACTGGAAATTTTAGTTGTACTCAAGTACAGTTTCATCAAAGTAGTAGTATTTGTATTTGAGTATAATATTGTTTTACTTTTTCCACCTCTGGTTCAAACACCGCATTGTTCTGAAATCAATATTTTCCCTTTTTTTTTATAGGAGACAGTGACAGTACTGCAGTGATCGCCTGCTGCTGTTGGGGTCTGCTGTATGGGACAGAGGGAGTGCCCGAGTGTAACTATAAAAACCTGGAGTACAGAGGCCGCCTGGAAAGCACAGCTGAAAAACTATATGCTCTTTCTCACTGATACAGAGGCAAACTCACAAAGGAAAACACATGAGAATATGAGAGAAACAAGCCAAAAAGTACAATAATCACTTTCACCAACTGATTCCCAGATATTGTTATCTTTTGAAAGAATACGCTTTGCTTAATAGACTCATAATGAAGAACATTTACATTAGACTCTTATGCAGATATACAGTATGTATGACTTCCTTCCTTCAGCTAATGACAAATTAATATTAGTATGTATGACATTATTTTATGGCCTTACTTTGGATAGTGCTGAAATGAAATATGCTGGCATACCTTCAAATAATGTTTTCTGTTTAGCTTTAATGTGTTTGTTTTGGTTTCGATTCTGCTAATTCAGTAGAAAATATAGGTGTCACCGTATACTAGTATTCTGCATAAACCCTTCTTAACATCTAATTTGTCAAAGTTTACTGTAAAACTTTATCTTAAAATACATGTTAGATGGATTTCAATGATTGCCCAGTTATGAATCAAATTAACAAATCTTAAACATGCTACAATTGTTGGAAGTTCTTTTTCTCTTTGTGTGTTTACTGCATTATTATAAAGTTAATGGTAGGCATGTGGTTTGGGAATGGCAGCTTGCTACAGGAATAAATATTCATCATGCTTGTTCCTGAGCCTAATGTTTAGCTAAAATGTTTAAAATGTCATATATTATATATGAAGCAGATTATATATAATGTAAAAGGGCTAGTCACAGTGCCAGCAAACTTGAAACCAGTAAAAAACTGCACTCAGTGTCATTGTTACCAGTAAAGTGTTTCTGTATAAGATGCATATTTTAATTTAGTACGTACACATAAATGGCTGACATGAATATATTATTCCTACCTCTATATTGCTACATTTTATGTTCCCTACCTTTGCATATGATATTTTTTTAATTTTGACTCACCTTTTCTTTAAAAGTTTTTGTAAAAATGATTTGTGTTAGCACATGTGGCAAAATAATACATATACAAATTTTGCAGAGATGTGTAAACCTGCTCTGAGCGGGAATAGAAATGATGATAAATCCAGAACGGGAAGCAGGCACTCTAACAAGAAGGCCACTACATCACTAGAGAACCTTTAGAAGTCAGAGAATGAGGTTTACCTCCACAGCTTACACTAGCTGGTCTCCATAACACATGCATAATTGCTGCGTTTGGATGATGAATTACACTGCCCGTCCAAAAAAAAGTCACCACCTGGGAAGTGCTATGATCTGAGGTTGCTCAGGTTAATGCTAATGGGGATCGGAATTTATTGGAAATTAATCTTACGATCTCAGGACCCACTAGTACATTGAGCTCAACAGAAGAATCAGTATCCTCACTTCTACCAGCTAGAACTTGCATTTTTATGTTCTCCTGCATCATCTGTTCCTTTCGAAATGATTTTTTTCAAGGCTGGAAAGGTTTTGTCACAGAAGAGGAATCGTCTACCCCAACACTGTTCAAAAAATGCTGTGTTGCAGTTTGCTCCATTATCATCCCAGTTCCATAAGCACTACACTAAAACTATGAACAATTACCGACACGTATTATGTTGTAATATGCATTATTATACTCCCTCCCCCATATACACTGCACTCAATACAGTCTCACTTTCCCTTTTGATACTGTCACTATCCAAACAGTAGAATAATTCATTAACTGTGTGTGTGTGTGTGTGTAAGTGTGTGTGTGTGTGTGTGTGTGTGAGAGAGAGAGAGAGAGAGAGAGAGAGAGAGAGAGAGAGAGAGAGAGAGAGAGAGAGAGAGAAAGACTGTACAAGTAAAGTCACTAAGAGAAAGACACATATTTTATTTGACACACAGGATATGGACAAATGTCAGGTAAGGTCATAAGCTAAAAAAATTGTTTGTCTGCTGTTTCTTGCAAGTAATATGTCAGCCAATATTTCAAACGGTGGTCTCGGTTCCAACCCACAACCAGTTTCTAGTAATCCTGAACACATTGATTAACTGGGAAAGGTGTGTTTGAGGGTTGGAGCAAAAAACTGTGCAGAGCTGTGGTCCTCCAGGAATTCAGTTTGAGACCAGTGGATTTAAATCAGTGGTTCCCAACCCCGGTCCAGGGCCACCCTCCCAGAATATTTTAGATGTCTCCCCAGAGCCGGCCCTCCCTATAAGCAAACTAAGCAGCTGTTAAGGTCCACGCCGTCACTAGGGGGCCCCCAAGAGCACATGAAATTACAGCTTCTTTGTGATGTATTCACAACACACATCCATTTTCTCACATAGGGCTGTACCCACAGTTTTTCTCTGTGTTGTTTGTCAAAATAATCTAAATTAACATAGACAAAATCGCCCTCAAGGGCGATTGCAAGTGGTGTGGCTTTGCAAGGGGGTTTATATGGTGTGGTTAAAATAAAATAAAAATGTATTTTAAAATGTTATCTTTGAACGAAATCATCATATGTCTTGACTATCACAATAGACGTAATGGAAGGTCTTTGCGTTCTTGTTCTTATGACATTCCTAAAGAATTTGGTGTGTTAGGTTTAAAGCGTGCGTGCAAATAATCAAACATTGATAATAGTCGACGGTATTGGGACACAGGGGGACCCCCAGAATAAATTCTGCTTAGGGCCCCGTAAAGGGGCCGGCCCTGTGTCTCCATACAGTGCTTAAAGTCTGCACACCCCTTGCAGAATCTGGAAAAAGGCTGAAAATTTTTGAAAAAGAAGAGGAATTTTGAATATTAATGTTTCTTTTTAATATATTCCTTCCATCATCAAGTTATTTCACATAAAAAGAAATGTTAACAAAAAGTTCACACCAAAGAGTAATAATAGAATTTCTAAATATAGCCGAGGGAAGTGTACAGCCCCTGCTTCCTAATGATGGTACCTGAAGAATCAATGTCTTTATGTTTTGGGTGTCTTGTTTGTCCCGTGTCATTAAACTGTCAACTGATCTTCAGAAAAATGATCCAGGTCCTTCGGAATCTTTGCTTTTTCACCATTTCTGTATATTTATATTCATGTCCAGCAGTAACTGCATGATGTTGAGATTCACCTTTTTACATTGAGGACAATCAAGAGACTTATACACAAATATTACAATGGATATTCAGTGATTCATTTAAAGTCAGATTGTGTGTGAACGGATTTTCTATAAATTAATTGAAAAGAGCTCATGAAACGAATATTTAAATATTCCTATATATCATTTTTTCATCTGTGCAAACGCTGTAGGGACACATTGTCGGACCAATATAGTTATCATGCTGTGATCTCCCAATAACTGATAAAAGAGATAAATATCACAGTGTTAGTTTTTATGAAATGTTTAAATATACATTACATTATTTGCCTGAGAAAAAAAAAATGATTACGACAGCCTGGCTGTTACAATCTTACGGTACAAAAGTGACGACTATTAGAGTTCTTACGGTAATATTTTGCTGAAAAATGGCAGCGCTGTGTTCGGAAGTGTGTTTAGTGTGACCTCAATGAAATAACTTATTTACACAAGATAGATCGTAACTGTGAGTATGAGTTCTTTAAAATGTCTTAAAATTACAGTATAAAGTGCCTCATGAGGTGTCATGATAACAAATGACCACTATAGCGTACATATTGACTTCCTTGTTATGCAATATTTACCTGAATTTTGAATCACTTCGTTGGTACAAACTACAGACTATTGTATTTATTTTAGCTATAATTAGTTCCGAGAAAAAGTATATTAAGCATTAAGCAATTCATTTCAAAGATATTCAATGCATCTAGCCTACTATATGTATGATGTCTACCTTTATACAAGTTTCCTAGAAAAGTAACCTTTTGGGTTAAATTGATAGAAAGTCTCGACTAAGATCGTATTAAAACAGCATGGTGAAACACATACTTCATCTTTTTAACCTCCATCCCTCTGTTTATCAGTCAACACGCATGTTGGTCAGGAGACTGCGCGTTCTCCACAAGGCTTTAGGCACCTGCTCCATTCAGGTTGCTGACGTCCACACTCAACATTATGACGTCATTGTGGTGGGTGGAGGTCATGCCGGGACCGAAGCGGCTGCTGCAGCCAGCAGGACTGGGGCAAACACATTGCTTATCACGCAGAAAATCCAAACTATAGGTCAGTCCAAAGTAACCAAACCATATTGAGATATTCGTCATGCTACCTCTAAATGCAATTTTCTTGTGACATGCAGGGGCGCTTTCATGTAACCCATCTCTGGGAGGTGTGGGAAAAGGTCATCTGGTCAAGGAGATTGATGCTCTGGATGGTTTGATGGGACGGGCGGGTGACTGGGCTGGGATTCATTTCTCTATTCTAAACCGCAGTAAGGGGCCCGCTGTGTGGGGCCCCAGAGCCCAGCTGGACCGTGGACACTACAGAGACTTCATACAGGTGCATTCTATCTGTATTTCTTATTTAAAGCCGGACTAAGCCACTCAAGGGTGTCCATTACCACTTTTTATTAAAACGCTCGCAGTACAACTGTGATCGCTTTTCACATTCAGCTCATAAAATGTGTTTTAGAGCCACAGAGTGTAACATCACACCTTTTTGTCTTACAGTCCGAGCTTTTATCTACAGAGAGACTGACCATCTTAGAGGGGTCAGTGGAGGATCTCCTAGTATCTGCAGCGGACCCAGATAAACCTGGAAGACATAAAGTATATGGAGTACGCTTGGGTGAGAAACAAGTTGAAGTATTACGCAGCTATTAAATAATCTGCTGTTGATGACCGACTCATGTGATTGTAAGTTTACTCTGACAGCTCATGGAGGAGGTGAAATCCATTCCCGCTCAATGGTTTTGACCACTGGTACCTTCCTGTCTGGTTCACTCTTCATGGGTCCCCATTCATCTCCAGGGGGCCGAATGGGCGACCCGCCTTCCTGTGTGGGCCTGTCTTATAGTCTGAAAGAGATTTTAGGGTTGAAGGTTGGTCGGCTAAGGACTGGTACACCTCCTAGAATCATCAAGGATACAATTGACTTCTCCTGTACTGAAATTCGCTTACCTGATGAAAAGCCCATTCCGTTCAGCTTCATTAACGCACACATCAACTGTAAGGTAAGGATCGAAATCATTTACAATACTAAATGATTAATGACATACTATCCATACTATATTCAAGATTTCTGCCGTTATTCACTCCGTCTTCTAATTATGTGTGATTCATATTGATGAGTCATTCTTAAATATTAAAACCATCGATATGTCATATAACAAGAAGAAACTGCATACAGTAGGATTTTACACGTCTAGTGACACTGCAGAATGCAGAATGACATTCGAGAGCTATTGCAGATTTGCATGAAAATTATGACCAGATCTGTGATGAAAAAAGACCCCTTATGATTCAGTTTTGTCAAATTACAAAATAGAATCTCAACAATATTGACTAGTAAACTCAATGCCAAGATTTACCAGCAGGGGATACCATTTGATAACAAAAAACGTTTATCTCTTTCGTTCATTTTTCTTGTAGCCTGAGGAACAACTTCCATGTTTTCTAACACACACGACCCCTGGAGTAGAGAGAGTGGTGAATGAAAGCATACATGTCAACTCCCACATCCATCAAGACACTAAAGGACCCAGGTAATGCTAGATCAATGCTAGCATACAAACGTCATCTTAAAGGGATAGTTCACCAAAAATTGAAAATTCTGTCATAAATTACTCGCCCTCAAGTTGTTCCAAACCTGTATAAATGTCTTTGTTTGGTTGAAAATGAAGGTTAGGAACCGTTACATTGGACAGAACAAATATTTTGTAGAATTTATGAAAACAAACAGTTCTGGGTCACCTTTGACTACCTTTTTAATGGTAGTCAATAGTGTCCCAGAAATCTCAGTTGCTAAAGTTCTTCCAAATATCTTTCTTCGTGTACAACAAAGAAAAACATTTATACAGGTTTGGAACAACTTGAGGTTGAGGTAATTAATTACAGAATTATCATTTTTGGATTATCTATCCCTTTAACTGTTTAGTGGCCCTAGATGTGTTATTACAACCAAATGCAGTTGTTAAGATAACTGTGATGGAATTAAAGGGATTCTTCACCCAAAAATAAAAATTCTGTCATCAAAGATATTTGGAAGAATGCTTATAACCAGACAGATTTTCCCATTTTCTGTTGAACACAAAAGAAGACATTTTGAAGAATGTTGGACAGCAAACAGTTCTGGGGCACTTTTGACACAAAGATTTGCAGCCGTGCTATGTTTGTTCTAGAATGTACAGTAAATGGCTCATTAAGTTGTTATCTTGTAATCTATGCAGACGCTAGTACGAAATGTTCAGTTGGTATCCAACATTGGATGTGTCCTGTAGGTACTGCCCATCCATTGAGTCAAAAGTGTTACGGTTTCCCGGAAGACGGCACCAGGTATGGCTTGAACCAGAAGGCTGGACTTCTGACCTCATGTACCCTCAGGGTTTGTCCATGACGATGCCCCCTGATACGCAGCTCTGCCTCATCAGAGAGATCCCCGGTCTACAAAAAGCCCAGATAGACACTCCAGGTACTGTATATTTTAATATTGCATAGTCTATCTTTTTATTGTGCACAAAACTATATAGACATCATTTAGCATTTATGTGCAATAATATGAGCCAGCACTGTTTCCGGATTAATCCAGTGGAACTTCACATTCCAAATTGGGTGAAGCCGTCTAGTCGGAATTCAGCTTGCTGCTTTGGGAAAGCATATTTTTGTGTTCAAACACATCATGCGTTTTCCATTTGATGCTAAATGATATCAGCCATTTGCAGAAGAATGTGTATTTGTGAACGTTCTGGTAAAACCTGTTGTTTGGCTTTAGGTTATGGGGTGCAGTATGATTTTGTATGTCCGACACAACTCTATCCGTGGCTGCAGGTAAAGAGCACTCAAGGTCTCTTCCTGGCTGGACAGATTAATGGCACGACAGGCTATGAGGAGGCAGCAGCACAGGTAAAGCACACTGCACCCATCCACAAGGCAAGATGTGCAACCATGTACAGTCATGTGAAAAAGAAAGGACGTCCTATTGAATTTCATGGTTTTCGGTATCCGGAAAATAATCTGATCAAATTCAGTGAGGTGTCCTTTCTTTTTCTGTTGAGAAGTTATTCTCGAAAGCATGGTCCTTAAATTACACGAGGTGTTTCTGGGAGGTCTGGGTGAGCATTCGCTTTTAGATAGAATTCGTCTTTTGTTCCAAGTCCGACACTTAAATTTTTGAAATTTTAATGTCTAATACATGCTTGGGCAATTTATAACACACCAAAGACACAGAAAAACATGTATTCGCGCACATATGACCCCTTTAAATTGAGTTAACATGCGTGGGTTCTGACGCCATTACTGTTTCTGTTCTGCTTTCTGCTATAGGGTCTATGGGCTGGGGTAAACGCAGGCAGGACTTCTCTTTCCAAAGTTCCACTGTCTCTGTCACGCACTCAGAGTTATATCGGGGTACTGATCGATGATCTGGTTGGTCGTGGAGTGAATGAACCATACCGTATGTTCACGAGCAGGTCAGAGTTCAGAACATCACTTAGACCAGACAACGCTGACATGCGACTTACTTCCAGAGGTACTAGAAAGTTCATGGAATGTAAATTATTTACATACATATTTGTGTCACATACCCTCATTTCAGGACATACATAAGTGCATATCATCTTGAATTTAACAAACACTTTTTTTGACAGGCTTTGAGGAGATCGGGTGCGTTTCTCAGCAACGCTACAATGAAGCTCTTCGGGTTAAGAAAAGTCTGAACGAAGCCTTGTCTGCACTGCGGTCTGTCTCACTGTCTGCTACTCGCTGGAAAAATAAACTGCAACATGTCAACATTAGCGAGACTAAGAGCACCATTCTCAGGTATGGTTTCATCACAATTATAAATGCCACTGTATATATTACATCTAAATTTTTTATTTTAGAGAAACTTTTAAAGAACATAGTGCTAAAGATAATAAAAATACTGCAATTTCTTTTTTTGTTCAGTGGAGAGGAGTTGTTGCAATATAAAGACGTTTCCTTCCAGATGTTAGCCTCTGCCTTTCCAGAGCTTCTTGCACCATATCTAGAGTTTTCAGAGAGAATCAAAGTTGAAGGTAATGTATTCCAGAACATTACTCCATTGAAGCTCTTAACATTATTTTACATCATTTGGATAAGTGCTAAAAAAACAAAGTTAGAGCCAAAACATTAAGTTTTTGTTTCTTTTTATGTGAATACAGTACTATACATCAAACATTTTCATCCTTATGGCAAAATGTGTGCTGATCATGTGGTTGTGTGCACTCTGCAGCTTTGTACCATCCTCACTGTGAGAAACAGAGGAGAGAAATTGAGAGAATGCAGGAAGAGGAGAGTTTATATTTGCCTCAGGACGTTGATTATCTGAATCTCCCTGTGTCTCTGTCCAAGGAGGTCCGAGAGATTCTGGATAGTGCTCGACCAAATACAGTAAGACATTCAATCCTTTATATGTTCTACGTGTTAAATTTTTTTTTTTCATTCAGACAAATTAAACTAATAAGAAATTGGGGTGTCTACAGTAAGCATACCCAAGCTGGCCGACTGTAATTACACAAACAACTGACCCAATGCAAAATATTTCTGAATGTACAGCATCTCACAGAAGTGAGTTCACCCCTCAGATTTTAGTAAATATTTTATTACATCTTTCATGTGACAACACTGAAGAAATGACATTTTTCTTCAATGTAAAGTAGCGAGTTTACAATTTGTATAACAGTGCAAATTTGATGTCCCCTCGAAATAACTCGACACACAGCCATTAATGTCTAAACCGCTGGCAACAAAAGATAAATTTTCCATCATTTATTTGTCAACAGTGTGTTTTAGCCAGTGTAATCAGCTAGTTTATCTAAGGAATGGTATAGTTCATTTTCAATAAAAATAAGTAGTTATTATGGAAAAAATGAATCCGTGGCAAGAGGTGAAATAGTAAAATAGAGTGATTACAATTCAGTTTTTTTTTATTTGCTTTACACAGGTTTTTGTGAAAAAATATACCATTACAATAATACAAACACAAAAAATTACAAATAACAACAACACATTTTGCAAGTCACTACTACTAAAATCTTTTCTCAGTTACATGAGCAATCATATTTAAATTTACTTAAAAATGGTCTGCCACCTAGAGTAGTTTTAGGACTAATAGTTAAACCATCCAACAGTTTGTTTGGCCGTTTTTTTTGCAACTATTTCTTCAAAACTGGCATTTGTTTAACAAACACTAGAAACATTCAAAATAATGTACCGACGCTTGTAACTTGGCCCTCCAGCAATCCAATGGGTAGTCGTATAATTTTGGATATTGTTGTTAATCATTTCTCTATTCTTGTTTTCTAGTCCAGCTGTTTTATTAAGGCTTGTCGCTCTTAACACTACATTGGAGGCTAAAATAATTGTAATTTGTGTCACTTATTTACTGTGGTATATATACATTTAGATCTTTGCCTACCTTAACTCTAAACCTTTAAGACAGATACACGCCTCTCAGTAAGAGTCTTATTTTTCATATTATTGCTCTCTGAAAATTAGAGGTAAACCTTATGCCATCCTGTTAGTTTGTGTGGAGTTGCCTTTCTCTTTAAACAAAAATGAGAAAAGAGACACGTAAACTATCCACCAGGTCCATGGCAATAACCAAATAATGTTTGCATAAACATTAACTTGGTACTGTTACCTTAACTACATATCACATAAAAAAAATGTTCTTTAGACCCAGTAGTGAATTATTATGTGAATTGCTATGCTTTGGTTATTTTTTTAGCTGGGAGCGGCTTCCCGTCTGCCAGGCATCACCCCAGCAGCCATTGTTCATCTACTAAACTATGTGCAAAGAGAAAAAAAAAGGAATCATGGGACCGGAAAAGATGTCAGCTGTTTCGGATAAAACTTGATGAAAAGAACAGGTTTCCTCAGCATGAGCCAAAGTCTGCTGATATGCTGTTAAAGTGTCATTTCTGAGATTTGAGCAGCACCAAGTGAAATTGTGAAATAATGACACTTTTAAATAGTGTCTGACATGATTTCATCATTGTCTGATTGTAAGTTTTATTCTTGATCAAATTCTCCAGCTCCTCTGGAGAAAAAAGAAAATGGAAACTTCCATTCAGGCTTGGGTTGCCCTCGCGGGGCTTCTGGGTAAATGGTGGTATCTGTGAATACGACCTCAGCAGTCACAGTTAGAGAAGAAAGAAGAGGACACTGTGGACAAGAGGAATATGTAACAATATCAGTTTTGTGAATGAGTAACGGGTGAACCTCAAATAGTTTATTTAAACATGTCTGTGTTTGATTTTGTTTATTAAAACATTTATATAAATTGTAATTCTTTTACCTTTAGTCTCTGACATCTAAAGATGAATTTAGCCCCTAGAATGTGATTCTGTGGCATGGCCCTGAGTCCCCTCTGAGCCCAGAGCACCCGCATTGATAGAGCGACGGGCAGTGAACAGCCAGAATCACACACCTCCTATATAAGTATGAAACGTATAGAATACACCACAATACAGATGAGTAGTATTAGTCTGAAATAGTTGTTGTCTCAAAAAATTGAAATTGTTTAACTGTGTGTACAAACACAAGATCTACTGTACACGCATTCTTGTTTAAAGCAAAGATTTTAAAGAAACAACGGTTTTATCACAACAAGTTTTTAATCACACATGGTAGAAATTGAAAATACTTTTTAAAGGGACAGTTCACCCAAAAATGAAAGTTCTGTCATCATTTACTCATCCCTTCATGTAATTTAATACGTGTATAAATGACTTTGTTCTGATGAACACAGTGAAAGATATTATGTAAGTATGTTAGTAATTTTCACTTCTGAAACGTCATTGACAACCATATTAGGAAAAAAATAATGGTAGGCAAAGGTGCTCAAGTTTGTTTTCCTACATTCTTCGAAATATCTTCTTTTGTGTTCAACAGAACTAAAAATATAAAATTGTTTCTACAATGGTAGTGGATGATGTCCCAAAACTAAAAACATTAAACAACATTATTCCAAATATCTTTTTGTGTTCAATGAACAAAACAATCTCCTTCAACGGCTCCAATTTTCACAAAATTCGGAACACCTGTTCAGTCTAAGGTGCCTACTTTAATAATGGTGGACTATTCATATTTCCCATTATAAGTGGATGAAATTTGGTTAGCCATTGGCAGCAATGTTTTTTTATGTATTTACATCAGCCTTAGAGTTATGACAAAGGATTTGTCCTCATGTCTTTGGCAAGAATTGTTAAGTGGGCTTATCCATAGATTTGATAGGCTTTTTTATTACACAAAAGTTTGATTGACAACTTTGTCCCAAAGGCATCTCTAGATGATGCATCCTCCAAGATGCATGAACACTGTAGCCTGACTACGTCAGACTTCGTACTTCTGCTCAATTTAATTTCGCTTCTCTACTTAGTCTAATATTGCAAACCATCTCCCATTTTATCTCCGGCTCCCTACCAGCTGACCAATTAGCGATCAGAAGTTGGGCTGAGAGTCGTGACGTAGACGCTAGGTGCCGAATTTAAGCCCGAACAAGAAGAGTGTTTGGTTCACATTTTGCATGGAGGTGATGTTGTGGCCCTACTCCTGATAGGTTTCAGGTTAAATGCGTTACATTTAGGGGACAACACTATGGTCAGGAAAAATTAAGAGTAAATAAACTCACTGAAGCTTTTGTCGGGCAATCCTCGAAGATGACTTTACTCTTCTCGGTCTCATCGCCTGTGGTCATACTGATCAGCTCTGGCACTCCGTTTGCTGTTAAAACCTCTATCAGTTCTGCCCGCAACACACCACACTCACTGGCAAAAGACCTGTGATTCAGCAGTTAACATATAGCAATAATTATGTTGTTGCTTTTCTCACATATATTTAAAAGTCCAGTGCATAAAATTTAGCGGCTTACACCACCCCTCCCTTTCGAAGCACTATGTCGGCTGACACAGGACTATGATGTTTTCACGTATTTACAAAACACACTCTGTACAGCAGTTTGTCCGTTTAGGGTTACTATAGAAACAACATGGAGAATTCCATGTAAAGGGACCTGCGGTGTATGTAGACATAAATTGCTCATTCTAAAGTAATAAAATCGTAACGCTTCATTACGTAAGGTCTTTACACCTCTGAAGAGATAGTTATCTATATTATATTGCATTTCTGTCAATAGATCCCCCAAAAAACTACACACCGGACCTTAGTACAATGTTGTCCAAGAGTGGTAAAAAGCTTAAAATCCTCGTGCAGAAACCTGTAGTTCCTGGTTTTGTAGAAATAATACCTGAAGGTGCATCCAGTGATGATGTTTTGTGTGAAAAGAACAGGGGGTCGATTAAGAAGCCTTGCTGTACACCCTCCATTCTCAGATGACCCCAACACTGTCAACTTCCACAGACGTCAAAGAATTGATGCAGTGATCACAGAAATGTGCTATGAGCTAAATAAACGTTTAGACTGAAGCATTCCGCATCCCTGTCATATAAATCGTATTAAAGATCTCCATTATCAGAGTAATTGCCGAGTGTAATGTGAAGGATACAGGTTGCGCCTTTTCACCAAACCAACCAATCACGGGAGATCCAGGTTTCAGTCCCTCTGGACCTGACAGAGGTGTGGTTGTAGCCATGAGGGGAGTGGATATGACCAACTGCAATATAAAAAACACACTACTATAACTGCTTCAAGGCAGCTGCTGTTCACCCAATAACAGTTAAAGAGGAAATTACCTTAAATGTAATGGCATGATTTTGCTCTAACTGTGTGTTTATACTTGTGTTAACTGTTTTTGCTTCCAATGTAATCTTGACAATCTCTCCTTTGCCAGTGTACTCAATCCCATATTCCACCTGTGGGTTTAAATAAAATCCATTAATGTGCTTATATACGTGCTGATTACATGAAGAGTTTGGTTAATAACTCTGTTTTATTATGTTATCATGATAACATTATTTTATTGTGTTAGTTAGCTGTATTTTTTAGTTATTATGTCTTATATCAAAACCAATCGACTGCATTTTAATTGTTATTGATTGGAATGCGTAATAAAAAACAGTTTTAAACTGAGTTCTCTCATTTTGGAACCAAACTCTTCATATATCCAGAAGTGCATCCTAACAAATTGCTGCACTTACCTCTGACACCACATTTAAACACGAGCCATTGTGTACACGAGGCTCTGGCCAGTCACGGACAGTGGAAACTGAAATCTTAAGACAGTGGGAAGAACATTTGCACTTGTTCGAAATATGAATGCATCACTACAGTTAATAAACAACTTTGACATCAATTATAAGACACTTTCATCCGATGTGACATACAAATGAGCAATGTGTTCAAGCAATAACAGGTTTTCAAACAATAGCTAAAATATATGTAGTATCACACTATTATGTTCCATAGGTTTGGATGAATCGCAAAGAAGCAAGAAAAGCCAACTACCTTTTTTAAAAGGATACTTATGAATTGATCATACGGTTCTGGTTATGTACAGTATATGAGATGCATTGATGGTTGTTTCTTAAACAATGAGATGGTCTCTGTATATGATTGCTTATTTTTTATGTACTGTAACTTACTAACAGCTCTGGCCTGTCCTCCACTTGGGCCTCGGGAACCTAAAGTACAACACCAAAAACAGCACTTAATGCTTTAAAATAAACATTTGATTTCAGTGGCATGCACAATTTGGGGTTATTTCCCTTAAGACCAAATAAAACCGAAGTAGCTAACTATCTTGATTACTAGTAAATTGCAATTGCATTAACAAGCCATTCTCAATCCATTTCAAGCCTCTTTGCCTACTGTATATACAGTCTTACCCTCAGTAGGCTAAATCCTGTGTAGTAAGTGTGAGCACTTAAAGCGCCGTCCTCCACACAGGAACGTGCCGTCACCGTGCGAGAGCAGGACAATGAACTTGAACGCAAGAACCCTAACAGAGGCTGTTATCAATACATGATTATTTTACAATTTTCAAGTTAATAAAACAGACACAATGCCTTAACCATACTTGCTGGATTGCGGTTGATACAAGCAGAAGAAGCTGGGCCTGGGGATGGCTGTCTAAAAGTGCTCACTATGGACGTGCTGTCAAAATATGTCAGAATGATGTCATCAACCTGCAATGAAGACGGAAGTTAAGATGCTGACCTAAAAATACGTGTTTATGGATGAGACCACAATAACAGTGCAAATAAAGGTATATACAAATAAATGTAAAAAAAATAGATGTTAATCATTCTTTGATTGCATTAACAATTCAGATTAGGCCCAGGACACACCCAAGTCGCGAGTCGGCCACTGGGCAGTTTTTTGGACATTGTCTGACTAAACTTTTCTAGTGTGTTCGGCACTGTTGGCTAAAGCCGGTCATTGTCACATTTATTCGGCCGATTCGGCAAGATTAATGAATCACAGGTCGGATCATCAGATTTAAAGAGTAAAACATTTCTATCAAGCCAACCTTTGAGTATCAGTGTCAACAAACCTCTTAGAATTAGAATTAGTAGTTTTATGCCACATGAACGCAGCTTACCTTGTAAAAATTGGTTTTCTGACTGTTGAAGGCTGTAGGCTCTCTCAGTAAAAGTGGATAAAGGTAACCGGACTGAAAGAAAGCAGGCGAAGTCTGAACATCAGACTGGTTTTCTAAATCTATAGAAACAAAGACAACGCATATGTAAACAACATTATTCATGCATTTAAGTAAAACTTTGCAATAAAAGTGCACTGTATAGGAAATTTATAGAACAAATATTTGAACAATTATTACTACAAAGGTGTACTTTACTTTTCACAGACAAAGTAAAAAATTGTTAGATCAACATAATTATTGCTTTTAACGTTTAGAAAGTAATTGGATTGTATAATAAAAAATCTGGACCATGGAATACAAAGGAACCAGGATATAGATATATAAATAAAGCTTAAGTAAGGCTAATTTCAACTTTATGTTCACATGCAGTCCATATAGAAAATTCACAAACTGCAACAAAAAAAAAACACTTTTGAACACTGCAAGTGTTATCCTGAACATAGACATGAGGTGTTAGAATAGTGTTGCATCATAATTTACCTTCTTCTTTCTGAACACAAAAGCGGTCTCCGGAGAGTGTAACCAGCATTGGATTGATATTGGCCTTAAACATCATCCAGCTTTCAAGACAAATGCCAGACCTTTGTGTGAAAAACCATTATGAGTATACAATCACGTTTGACAACACACTTGATGGTATGGAGGTCATTATTATTACCCTGTGCTCTGCTGGCAGCCAATGAACACAAAGCCGGGGTTTAGGAGGCCACAGTCCATAAGATCACAACAGCACCCAATATCGCAAAAATCAGGTGTGACATCACATGGGCAATCTGGAGGAGAGAAAGCAAACAAATAACATTAACGATTCATTTAACCAATGGATTAGTTAGGGTGGTTGTTTAAAAAACGTGTTCATTTTAAGATAGATTTTAAAACTTGGAAATGCACTTTAAGACCAAACATATGCCAAACATATCTCATGACTCAAGATATTTTGACTCACCGGATGGGTTTGTTATGGATTCTGCAGTAATGACATCAGTGAATGTGGCGTTGGGATTTGCAGTTGCAGATGTAACTGATGAGTTGAATTGTTCCCATGAATTTGATTCACTGGTCACTGCTGCTGTTAATGATGACTGGTTAGTGGTTATAGGTGGGATGTCAGTTAATGGGTATGTGATCGCATCTGTACTCTGGGTACTCTGATCAGTAAAATTCTGTGTTGTTTTCTTAATAAATTGAGTCACTGTAGAAAAGGAAATACAAAGGATCAAAACTCATTTTTTTAAGAAATTGCATTGAAGATGTGGGCAGATAATGGAAGGTTGCAGATTTGAACCTTGGCCATATTAAAGCAATGAGACTTTTGTTGTATAGTTCTTGTTGTGTCTTTAATATCACACTAAATCATACTGATCCTAAAAAATATTTAGAAGTTATATTTAGATATGTTCAGAAGTCCTCATTCAGGAGTGAGACACAGTCTACTAACCTGTTGGATTAGTGGTCTGCCTTGTGATGGAATCGGTGTTCTGATCCGCATTAGCATCTGTGAATGTGGCGTTTGCATCAGCGCGTGCACGTGAAACCGGCGAAATTGAGTCCCCCCAAAAATGACTAGTTGTAGCTGTTAACGGTGACTGGTTAGTGGTTGCAGGTGGGTTATCCGTGACATCAAACGGGTTTTCGCTCAAATCGGTTCTCAGTGAAGTCTGGGTGGTGAAATTCGGCGTGCTTTGAGAATAAGTTACTGGGGGGAAAGTAAACGTGTAAAGAATTAAAATGCAAAATAATACACGAGTCGTCATTTCGTTTTCGACATAAATCGTTTTCGGGTATTATTGACGATGCTCTCGTCATCAGAAATACTCTTCAAAGATGGTTTCATGTTGCATGAATTTAAACGTCATAATGAATCGATTTATCTATATAACCACAAACACCGAAGACTTGACAAATTATTGTGAGCGTCGCTGTCCGTCGTTAAGGAAATACTAACTTGAGCACTTCCGGTTTTCTCCGCCAATGTGAGTGGCTTTCCTACCGTAATAAGCGAGGATATTGCGACACTTGTTTTAGATTGTGATTTTGCGAGGAAATGTTTTCAAATATTTATGCGACACAATATAAATTAATGGCATATAATAGAGTAAATCGTGATTATGTTAGAAGCTTTTGGTGCCATGCTGCATATTTCACAAGAAAAGAAAAGTACAGGAAAGAAACCAGCCAAAAATAGGAATAAAATATATTTAATCGCACTGGTCTGTGTCTTAACAAAGTTAGAGGTGCAAACCATTCATTCAAATTCATATATTTATTTTGTAGACATCATTATCTGAATTTGTGTTTACGTATCTAAAATGATCACGATTTTAAAGGTACAGTGTGTAGGAATTTGAAGGATTTATTCACCAAAATGTAATATATAATACAAAACTATGTTGTGAGTGGTGAATAAATACCTTACAAAATGAACCGAAATGTTTATATTACCTTACAATGAGCCATTTTATGTATATACACCGCGGGCACACCCTTACATGTAATTTATCAAATTGCACAGCCATGTTTCTATAGTAGCACTACACGGACAAACTGAGCGCGTTTCGTAAAACGAAGGATGCACGAGACTACGTTCTTCTTCGGCTGTGTTTTGAGGCAGCTTGCCACGCCACTACTTAGAAGGATTAGCAGAAGAAGAGGAAGAACAGTAACAAAATTCACTCGTCATGTTTTTATTAGAAATAGAATCGGTTCTTTTGTTGGGGTTAGAAGTGAAATTTGCGCTAATGGCGGACCACACGAGAGAGCGTCAATCTGTTTCGTCAAAAAAAAGAAAATACGATGCAGCAAGGCGAAGTCGAGACAAAAAACGAAATAAAACACGAATAAAGATCAGTGTGGAGGGCACTGAAGCAGGGAGGTTTGCTAAGCGACGCCGCAGTTGCCAGCTTTCTGCTGGACCGGTAAATTTGTCTAATTTCCGCAATATAAGTGAACTGTTTGTTTGATAGCTTTAGCTAATAGATGAGCTGATCATCAAGAGAAGTAGCGTTTTTCCTTGTAAATATTTAGCACTTTGTAATTGTACTAGAAGTCCTTGTTGCATGGCCGTGTGCAAATCAAGTTAGAAATCATGTTAACAATCATAATTTGCACAAATCGGGTTTAAGTTATATTATAATACTGCTTTCACATCCTCTCGTGTGCGGTCCTCCCGGGTAACGTTAGCTCCTCTGCCTCTCCTCGCCCTGCCTGCATCTCCAACACCCCTACCTCTCCAATCAAGACTTTCGCGGTTAGATTACCTGCCTTTAGCATTAGCAAGCGGTTTCAATAGGCTGTAAATTACGAACCAAGTTACCGTGCCAAAAAATGCTTTGTATAATGAGCGAATAAATCACTGACACGATGTTAAACAGTAAATGATGAATTAAGTAACCTTTATTTATTTATTTTTCTTTGAAAATAAGCCTCGTCACTTGACTTGCAAAGGTTACTCTCTGCTGTCTCAGACGACGACATCTCTGTCCTGTGTCCGTAACTTCAGTCTGTTGTTCGCCTGTGAGACGTAGATTACAATTATCAACACCACCGATAATGGCCGCTATCATTTACGGAACCCTTTTGTCCTTTGACGGCAACCGTAGCTTCTCTAATGGGAGGAAGAGGGGGGTGGCGGAGCTTTAGGTTGCAATTTCCAACTTCGCCAATAGTGGCCTCTGAAACTTACACACAGAACCTTTAATACAAACTGTGTCTTATGTATGATGTCTAACCGTTTAGATTTAACGTGAAAACCGTAAACCTCCCAGTTTACACACATGCAGAAGCAACAAATGCTTTAAAGGGATATTTCACGCAAAAAATAAAACACTTGTCACCTTTACTCACCCTCAGATTGTTCCAAACACTTAGGCCTATACATGTCTTTGTTTTGCTGAACACATGAAACGTTAGCCTACTTGTGCTATCTGGGTTATTAAAATGACCTAAAAGGGGTTCAACTGTAGCATTAAAAACAATTGTAGAAAACTAAATACTTTTTAAACATACGTTAGAACTATTGTAAATAAACTCCAGCATGAATTTAGTAAATAACATATCAAGCACACCATCACATCATGACATGGGAACTTGCCCTGTTTTTTAAATAAATAATATGATTATTAAATATTTTTTTATATTTTGAATAGGCTATGTGCTTCAAATATATGAAACTGACACAGGCAGCTGAGTATTATTAGTATCAACAGTGATGATAGTATTGCTTTGGGTTAGAAAGAAACAAAAAACAAAAAATTGCAACAAACACATTCATTCTAAATTAGAATATTGGTAATCGTTGGATCGGCCCTATTTAAACCTATGTGTCCTCCAAAAACTTCACTTTAGTAATTTTCTCTCGGAGTGACAAGGGTTAAACATGACTTTAGGGGGTTCTATAATTACCCCCTAATGCCCCCTTCCCAAGCCCAATTTGAGATAACACAAAGTCATGTGAAACATTTAAATCCACTTTTTTCCAACTATAGGTACCATTCATGCCTTTTATACATACGGACTCTGGAACCAAACAATAAAAAACAATTCAGGGAGTGTTCAAATGAATATGTGTTATATTACCAACTGTTCATGGTTAAAAAGCAGACAAAAGAAATCAAGGTGTGAATATCTTATTTTCGTAAACATTTCTCCTTAAGTTACATCATTAACCACTTGACAAAATGACTTGAAATATGCTAATTCAGGGTTTTCAGTGTTTTTAAATGCATAACTACAATGTTTTATTGATTTATTGACTCATTTTTCTAGTCTTAAAAGACCAGCCCGTTCTGAGACACAAATGTCACATGGATTCTTATGGGGATAATTACTGTGAAGTTTGAATTGTTGTGATATTTTCTGAGACCAATTTCGGCTTGTCTTATACAGCTCCAGTAAAAAGTGAACCTATGCCTGACAAGGGAGTGTTTGTAAGAGGGCACTCTTTTTTTGTTTATTTGTGGGTTAATATTAAACAGAAATGACAACTTATTTTAGGCTTATTTCACAGTAGCACCATTTATAACATTACAGCAGTGCATGAGGCCACATGGAAATGATGCTTGCAATACTACAGCAACTATTTAAAAATGAGTAATATGTAAAAAAAGAAGAAGCAAATGTTTACTTGTAAATGCTGAACGATAAGTAAACATAATTCATTTCAATTCCACGGGTGGTCCCTAGACTGTTTTATTTATAACACCATTTTTATGAAATGTGAGTGGCTTAGTTTTGCTTTTTGCGCAAAGACTGAAATGTATTTTCCTTGTGTTGCAAGCATAATTTTACATAAATGTATATTATATGCTAATATACTGTTTTATATTGATAGTTTTAATGTTGTAGTGTAATCTTCTGCTCTAACTCTTTTCCAATGATATTCTCAATGTTTTAAAAAGGAAATTCCATGAATTTTACTGTTTAAAGAACCCTCCCTTGCACACAAAAGTTAAGATAATATTGCATAAAGTTTGGAATGTTGCCATGGCTGTCCATGAGTTATATAAGCTTGCACGTGAACCCGCTGACCAGAGTAACGCAGAAAGATAACAGATAGAAATAAAAAATATGGTAGTAATAAGAGCTCTACGTTACAACGGTTTACAGTGGCTGGCAGAACTCTAGCTTTCTTTAGGAGTAGCCGAAGACAGATAATTGCAAAAGAGTTAAAGTGTAGTTTAAAGGGTGCTACGTTTCTACAGAAAAAAGCTACTGCAAGAGGCAGAAATACAGACGGCCCACAGGGATACAGAAAATAACCACATTCAAGGCAAAGAGGAAGATTCCACGAAAAGGGAGGAGGAAAACCTGGAATAAATACACGCTCTACAGAACCAGCAGTAGGGCTGCCAGAGGATAGTAGGATATTCCAGAAGACGTTTGTGTGGTCATGGAAGAGAAACCACTGAGCTATGAAGAATCCATAAGGAGGGCTGGAGATGCTCTTAAACGCTTTCCTCTGATAGACGTTCAGGGTGTACCTCTCATGAGCACGATTGCTGCAAACTGGAAAGCAGTTTCTGAATTCTCTCCCGACCCATCGGACCTGCTTATTGCTACCTACCCTAAAGCAGGTACAATACAGAAATCTAATGCTTCACTTTACACTTCCAATTTTTCCTGATATCTGGTGGTATCAGATATTCTTGATTGTGTAGCAGGTATACTTTTTGCTTCACGTTGATTTAAAACTTTTCAATTGTTTCCAACTGGTGTACTGCCTATCTTTGGAAGGAATCCACCATGTATTTTTTGGGGTCTTCATTCAGGGTATTCATTATATTCTTGTGTGTAGACACTCTGTCCACCTTTACTTTGGAGAGACTCTGATTTCCCAAAAAAATCTTTATATGAAGTTCTAAACGTAGGTTTGGGAGGAGCCTAAACATTCAGTTTGGGATGCAATGATAATAGATTTTGTTGGTACGCTTAGCCTGGAATAATACTGGCCCTGCCCAGCCCCATCTTTTTCTTATTATTCTTTTTTGGGGACAAAACTGCAATTGACATAGACGACTAAATTAAGGTGTCAAATCAACCGGCTCAATGAGGAGAGGTGTGCTATGACTATTTTAGCAATCGGCCTGCAATGTTCGTCTGACGGGAGAAAAATCCCATGGATTTAACTTTGACAAGACATTTTATACCATCTCCGCATCAGAATAAACATAAAAAGTGCTTTACTACTAGTATGTATCTTTCAAACAACACTGATGATGTTAAGACATAACAATAGTCAACACAATCGTTTATTAAATTACAGCGAGTCTTGTTTCATTACGTGTTCATGTTGAGGGGTTGGTTCCAATGAACCGATCTACTCCGTCCATTAGGAATAAGAGAACATTGATACATCACTTCATTGGAAGTGCAGACAGAAAGTAACCCAACTATCATTGTGTGGCATTTCACCAGTCAGAAAAACAATAAGTTGGTGATGCATGCATTTGATAAATTGTGAAAGTTCATTTAAAGATTTGATTTATTAAATGCTAAATTAAAAAGATGTTTAAAATGATAACACTCGAGAAGACAAATACAGGGCTGAGAACCAGAAGGGTATAAGGGACATCTAATCAACTTCACAGAAGAGCCAAGACAAAAAATATATTGTTTCATCTGACTTTGTGTATTGATTTCAATCTTTAGTAAGAATCATTTTAAACACATGACGGACAGTATTGTTATTGAACAGTATTTAAAAATTTGTTCGGAAGAAAACCAAAATCACAAAAAAAACTAATGTCACATGCGCATTTTTGACACCAATGTTTCAGCCATTTTGAACCATTTGCTATCCAAAGGCTTTCCTTCACAACTGGCTTAGTATGTTCGGTAAGTCTTTTGGCTTCTAATGAATAACTCCAAATTTATAAAAATTTAAACGGCGTCATTTTTGGCAGTAGAAAGAGCTTATAGGGGGCTTTCATTTGATATATATAAAAAAAATGAATGTGCTTGTAACGCTGAGGTCTGGGTTTGGATCCAGATGAAACAATACAGGACAAATGACTGGAATCACTGGTGTATAAATGCACAGACGAATCAGGGTTAACAAGCAAACAAGACACACCTGGGGAACCAATGAAGTAAAAGGACTACAACACCGCAACAACACAAGACAGGACACAGAAACTCAAAAGTACAAACTAAAAGTGCACAGTAAGATAAACATTAAATAATAACAATAAAACAAAAAAACATATGAATGTCCCATGAAGCAAATCAATAGGTTCAATTCAATTAAATTCTATATACAGTATATAACGCTTTTAACAATGTGCATTGCTACAAAGCAGCTTTACAGGAGAAAATCTGAGAAAAGGTAGAACACAGTTCAGTGCATGGTGTTTGTAAAACAAGTAGGATCATTCTAATAAAGCAATGTTAATGTAATTTACCGAACCTTTAGGCTTATCTAATATCAGCAGTCTCCCCATGAGCAAGCCAACACGCCCCCGTGGTGAGGAACGCAAACCCCATTGATAAATAAGCTTTCCTGTAGTTTTCCTTTAGCTCAGTGGTAGGAGCATGGCGCTAACAACGCCAAGGTCGTGATTGCACATACTTAGAACAAAAATATATAGGCTAATTATAAGTCTGTCTGCCAAATGCATAAATGTTAATGTAAATAAATGGAGAAAAACACCTCGGGAGTCTCAGTCGGTGGGTAAGGTCCCCTATGACGTGTCGGAACTGCACTCATTGACTTTAGTTACTGTGTAAATGTTTTGGTCTGTACAATAAACAAGATTATTGTCGGTAATGAACCTCATCTGAAACTTGAGGCGAACATTAATCGCACACGTTTCCTGTTCACTGAATGGCACAGCTCTCGAAGTGGGAATTTAGAAGGGAGTCTATAGCGGTGCCTTACAACTGCATAAAAACGAGGTTAGGAACACATTGCTGACATATGTGCAGACCGATTGCCTACATTTTTTACATAATGAATCACAAAAAAGCGGCTAGTTTGATTACAAAGGGGTTGAGCTCAGAGACTGAGCCGAGCCTCGGGTTTGAGCCCTCTTTGAGGACAGCCAGTCAAGTTTGTTTACCATTAACTATCAAGACTGAATGATCAGTCAAACTCGTCAAACCTAGTCACTAATTAGTTGCTAGATGTTCTTCTTGCTGTTTGTTTTTAGTAACACTTTTCCAGCCTTTTGTTGTCCTGCCCATATTAAAATGTATCTTATTTTTTGTGATATTTTAGGTCGTACATTTAGGCTACTTGAGCTTAAACATTATGTTCTATTGTGAATAAAACATGGGTTCATGAGATTGGCAAATCATTGCATTGTGTTTTTCTTTTCGTTTTAGACAGCGTCTCAACTTTTTGTGATATTTTTGTGTGTTCAGGTACAACCTGGGCTCAGGAGATAGTGGATCTTCTCCTGCACAATGGAGATGCTGAGATGTGCAAGAGAGCACCCACAGCTGTCCGTATCCCATTCTTAGAAATCTTCTCTCCTCCACCTATACCATCAGGTACAGGCCACAAACACACATTCACATTAGTCAAAGTATCCTAACACTTTATTATATCCTTATGACTATTCTAAAATATGACTTCTGTTATGTGTGTTATCTCTAAATTAATCTTTGTGTGTATATAATTTACATCTTGAGGTTTATGTTAATTTATGCTGCATTAAGGGCTTGATTTACTTAAGCAAATGAAGCCTCCAAGAGTCATCAAGACTCACCTGCCCTTTCAACTTGTGCCAAAAGGTTTCTGGGAAAATAAATGCAAGGTAAGAGATCAATTAGGATAACAAAGTACAGTACTGATCAGAACGTAAAAGCTTAAAAGGAAATAAAACATACTAATGTATATGTATATGTATATGTATATGTTATGTATGTATATGTTTATAAATCTGTTAAAAACACACAAACTGCCTCTGGACACGGAGTGGTGCAGGGATGACATATTTTTGTAGGCCAACCCAGAAGTAAGCGCCACACTGGTTCCCTCGACCGAAAGCATGTCCCACTGACTTTTGGAAGATCGCAAAAAATAAGCTCTATGATTAACAAATATTTAAGATGTTCACACGTATTGTCTATCAAGATAATATTTACAAATGAATACAACATCTGTTACCTTTGAAGCCTAAATACAATTGGCAGAAGTAAAAAGCTAACATGAGGCTAGACAGATACGGTCGCAACTTTTTCAAACTTTATCTAAAAATCTAAGTTTTTAGAGATCTGTGTAAGTGTTAGAATATTTGTGAGATTTATATGCTCGGTGACATTTAACGTCCTGTCAAAGGATGTAGTCTCTTTTAGCAACTTGTTAGCAACTGCCATTTTAAGACACAAAAAAGCTTGAAAATATCACGAGGGGATTCTTACTTGTGTGCTTTGTGCCACATGAAAATATTTAGAGGTTTTATTAACCACAGACCTATTTAGGTGATTTACCAAAAACCCACTCAAAAAACCCATGATTTGGGGCAATGAAACCGGAAGTGCTAAAATGCTAACTTGCTTCAGGGGTTTACATACATAAATACGTCATCTCTGAAGTAATCTACAGAGGTCTTCAAATCACATCATGTGGCATAACCACACTGACCTTTTCAGGTTATCTATGTGGCCCGAAACGCTAAGGACAATGCTGTAAGCTACTTTCACTTTGATCGTATGAACTTAACCCAGCCAGAGCCAGGACCTTGGGATGGATATGTAGACAAGTTCATGAAGGGGCAATGTAAGATAAAGCTACATATTATTTGCATTCTTTATAAATTGTATTATATTCACGTTGTGCATATTGATGTATTTATAAGTGAAAAGGTTGTTTTGTAACATATTCCTGGTGAATAAACAAAAGAAACCCAATATAAACCATCACAGAAATTTGAGTGGTTTCCATTATAAACCATGAGCTTTTTCCAATAATTAAAATCATTACAAAATTATTTTTTTGAGTGTGTTTTGACCATTATTCCAATATGATTAATCTGCCTGATAACTCCTCACCAATAGAATCTATCACATACATGTAGTTTCCATTAAAACTAATACAATTCTCTTTATAAGCATTAAAACCATAAGATTTAGATTTTCCCCTGTGTTTTATGCAGGGTTCTATTGTATTTGAGCAGGTATGTGAATTTGAATCATTTACCAAGAATCTTAACTTGCTGTGTTTTTGTGTTCCAATGTTGTTATAGTGAGCTGGGGCTCTTGGTATGATCATGTAAAAGGTTACTGGAAGGAACGAAAAGAAATGAACATCCTCTACATCTTCTATGAGGACATGAAAGAGGTGGTTTTGACATGCTAATGTCTCATACTTTGTTAAAGTCATTTTAATTGTCCCAACATGAGGATTCATTTCTTTTTCATGTTTCACCAAGAATCCTCATAAGGAAATCGAAAGAATCATGCGCTATATGGACCTCTCAGTTTCTGATGATGTCATAGACAGGATTGCACAGCTGACATCTTTCAATGTCATGAAGGACAATCCAATGGCCAACTACTCATATATCCCAAAGCCAGTGTTTGATCAATCCATATCTGTCTTCATGAGAAAAGGTTTAGTATCATTTACTGTCATTCTATACTGTTTTAAAGGCTGAGGCACACATAATGTGATGCTCATAATACGTAAATGCTTATGATGCTCCAACTTGTAAAAGCCATTCATGTCTTATTCAGTGTTAAGCACTGATAGGCCTGAAGAACTGGATTGCTCACAAAAACATAACATTGAAAGCCACCATGTTTGTATGCCCAAACATTTTATGTTAAAGGAAAAATGAAGCAGGAATTTAAGTTATTTCGTATTTAATTATTTAGTTTAGAGCACATTAAGCAGTTAATGTGTGTGACATGATCTCATTGGATGGTCAAGGGAATGTATGGAAATTAAATAAATATCAACTGCTCCTCCGAAGATTGCGTTAAGACGGAGTGAACAGGGAGCACTATAGTCATCGTTTTTGTTTTCTTTGTAACACCAGTTTATGCGAGAAAAAGAAGAAATAAAAAGTAAATTTGACCCAACTTATATTTTGCATCACATATACAAAACTCTGTAAATGAGACTGTTGGTGGACTTTTTTAATTATCACAGGCTTGGGTTGTTCGTGGGTGTCTAATGTGAAGTACAATTCAAGTCTGAAATGAGCTTTGTTTGATTTAATTGTGAGCCAAAGTCTCAAATTTTTGTCTGCTCATATTATATAAACTACAGGTTTTAAATGATACAAATAATAACGTCTTAACAAATGAAATGACTGTTTGTGTACACAGGGGAAGTCGGTGACTGGGTCCACCATTTCACTCCAGCTCAATCCCAGGTGTTTGAGAAAGACTATGCAAAACAAATGAAAGATGTGGATATTCCGTTCCGCTTTAGCATTTGACTCTTTGTTTTATGCATTTATAATCTGTCTGTAAGATAATCGTTGTAGCTAGTCGCATTTCAGTGTTTCAAAGTTTACAATATGCAATCGATAACAGAGCATGAAACAGTCTACCATGTTAGGCCTATGTGTGAGAGAGAGTAATCAACCAAAACACCTTAAAACGCATCTAAAATCCCGAGTTCTCTTAAATTTCTGTAAGTGGCTTATAATTGATCTATGCTTTTTTATAACAGGAAATGATTTTTTTTAAAGCATTTAAAATAAATGTCTGATTACAAACAATAAATAAGGTTTTCAATTGCTTTGTCAAGTTTTCAGTTTTTTTCCCCAGTACTTTTATTTTGAAATTATGGCCAACGTCTTAGTTTTTCCTTCTTTCCTTCTTCCTTTATCTAATTTGTTTCCATATATACCCATCCCCGCCAACAAGTTTTTTTATAGCTGCTATTTTCTTTCTAGATTTTTGTTTGTTTTAATGTTTTTATACTGTTTGTTACAGTGTAGTTTTGGGATGTCAGCTAGTGCTGCTCTACTAGGGTGTTTTTTCAGTTAATTTACTTCACCAGCAGCAGGTGATACAGAAGATATGCATTTATCATACTGTTTTAGTGATTGTGACAGCGTGTAGGTTATGGTGAATAATTCAGGGTGCTTAGTTACTAGCAGCATCATGAATAAATGTTTTTAAGGCAAAAACTGACACAAAATGTGTAATCCGGTATTCACAAAAATACGCTGACAGACACAAATATATAGGCCTAGTACATGTTCTTAAATTCAGATTTGAAGTGCAACCAAAAATAGACTTATGCACAACCTCTCAAATCCTATAACTGCAGCTTTAAATCATAGCGCCTTGACTTTTGCAACTAACTACTATGCAATAAACCTGTTGCCAAACAAATTCGCCAACTTGAAGCTCAGAGGTGAGAAAGACAGGCGTCTGATGATGTCACGCAGCGGAGCCAAACCACCCCCTATTGGTCATTTTTTTACAGAGCAAGACTGAGGGGAAGATCTCCCTGCATGGGGACCATGCCCACAGACCCCCTAGATTTTGCCTAATCGAGCCCCCCAATGTTCACACCATCTCGCTCTGCCCCGTGTCTTCCAATGAACAGCATTTCTTTAGGATGTAATGCTTTATGCGAATCCTGTTCTACCTGTATTAGGATATTGAGATCTATCTATATACACTGGAACTTATGCTTATACAGTTTACAGTTTAATCTTACGAGAATCAGTCCATGAGACAATTGATTACTTTTTCTTAGTTTTGTCCACACATAGTCACGCAATTTAAGAACATGACAAAAACAATAAAGCAAAATTCGGGCGAGGAAAAAGGCAACAGAAGAAAAGCCATTAAATCGATTGTGAGTGCTGATTTGTTCAATTTAGGCACAAACACTGGATTAGTTTTTTTAATTAATCTGTATCGAACATCATACAAGAATTAAAAACAGACAGAGCATAAAGTTCACTACCCCCTTTGCAGTCAAGAAACCAATAATAAAGCAACCTTCAGCGAAAGCATCTTTAAATCAATACTCTCTATGATGGGTTTAAAATGGGGCTGCGATGCATTAATCTTGGGAAGGACTCAAGCCTTGTAGGCTTTGAAAGACTGGTCTAGGAGGGACGCAGTCTTCGAAGACCTTCAGCTGCATTTCAAGACTGATTAGTTAGAAAAATTTAAAATGTGATCTGGCTGATACCAGATGCTGTGTCCCGATTCGCCTACTTGTACCATACCCTTAAAGTATGTACTGGTTTTGTTATGGAAAAGTATATACATTTTTGTGGATAGCAAAACAGTACGCACGAGAAAACCACTACCTGTTAAGAGAAAGAGAGAGGGTTAGTTTTTTTTAAAAGATTTTTTTTATTTGTCATTTGTCTGTCAAGTAGTGTGAATGAGAATCAGCGGGAAAGCGATTTACTGCACTCATGAGAAGACAATGCAAGACGCCGCTGGTTTGCTAAACGCAGGGATCTCGATGGGGTATAGGAGGGTGTGAAAGTATGCCGGTGCAGATCCAGTGATAGTCCTGTAGGTAAGCATTAGTGACTTGAATCTGATACGTGCTTCAACCAGTAGCCAGTGGAGATTGATGGAAAGGGGTGTCACATGAGCCCTTTTGGGCTGTTGGAAGACGAGGTATGCTGCTGCCTTCTAAACCAGCTGGAGAGGTTTGATAGCCTTTACAGGAAGACCAGCAAGGAGAGCATTGCAGTAGTCCAACATTGAGATTACCAGGGCCTGGACAAGGAGTTGTGCCGCATGCTCAGTGAAATAAGGTCTAACCTTTCTAATGTTGAATAAGGCATATCGGCATGACCGCGTTGTCTTTGCAATGTGATCATTGAAGGACAGCTGTTCATCAAATATGACTATGAGGTTCCTTGCTGTTTAGGAAGGAGTGATTGTGTTATTGCCAACTTGGATGGTGAGATCGTGTTGCACCGTGGGGTGTGCCGGAAACACAAATAGTTCTTTCTTGGGAGGGTTGAGCTGGAGGTGATACTCTTTCATCCAATCTGAGATGTCTTCTAGGCAGGCTGTAATGCTAGCTGCTACAGTGGTATCGTATGGTTGAAACAAGATGAGGATCTGGGTGTCGTCAGCATAACAGTCATACGAGAAGCCATGTGCCCGTATGATGGGTCCCAAGGATGTCGTGTAGATGGAAAAGAGCAGCTGTCCAAATATCGATCCCTGAGGTACCCCAGTGATCATGTGGTGAGGAGTGGACATATCCCGGGGAGTGGCTTCACTGTGTCAGATATACATCACTTTTCTCAGAGCTGATGGGTCCAGTTTTGGTTTTGCTCCGGAGCAAGTTAGCCGTGTAGCCTAAGTTACAATGAGACGAAACCAGCTCAAAACCAATCAACCTTCTTGAGCCCAAAAACTCTGAGTAGGCCTATTCTCAAACTAAAAGCGAACTAACCTGGGTAAAAACCGAAACCGGCTTTGTGATACAGTTAACTTGAACTGGAAAGCGCTCGGTTGGATGAATGAAGTAATAGTTAATATTTGCAGATGTTTTATGTTTGCCGCTGCATCTGTGGTATAAATGTCAGTAATGTAGCTTGAAATTCATATTATCGTATAATTTAACGCATTAATTATTCATATAAATGAGTGAAACGCTTGTCAAATATCACATTATTTTTCATGTATAATACTTGTGTAGACATTTGAGACATTGGTACATCACTGACCCAGGCTCATACATCTTTCTCATCTTTCACATGAGAAAAAATTACCATAAAAAAACGGCGAGTAATCGTTTGCAAAATAAACGTTTTTTTTTTCATAAAATTTGTGTGTAATGTGTATAATAATGAAGTATATATAAATACATACACATACATGTTTATATTTAAGAAATACTTACAGGTGTATATATACATTTTATATTTATATGTAATTTTATTGCATATACATATATATAAATGTATAATTTTTCTTAAACATTAAACGTGTGTGTCGGGATTCACAGGGGAAGCGATATCAGGGGTAACAAAAAGCATTTATTAACATAAATCGAAACAAAAATCCACGATGGGGTAAAACTGAGAAAACAGGATAATCAACAGGACGTATACTCACTAATAATGGACTAAACAACACTTGACACAAACTCAACTAAACACTACTAGACTTGTCTTGACAGAAATATCTACAGAGAACACAAGCATGAAGTACACAGGTATGTACCATGAATACACACGAGTAAGCACAATGAACGAGCACAGGACAATGAGCACGAGGGCATTATAAAGGGAGACTAACATTGAAGACAACAATGGGCAGGTGTGAGTAATGGGACACAGGTGGAAAGCTATACAAGGAACTAGAGGGGCGGGGACAAAGATGACAGCAGAGAGAACGCATATTAAGTCATGATCAACAATAATATGTTTCTCTCCACATAAAACCAAAGGCTTTGTCATGACTCTGCCACAAGATCGAGAAAGACATGACATGGAGAGGCAGAATCATGAACGAAGCCTCCCCTTTAATGAACGCCCCCAGGCGTTCACCAAGGGGTAGATTAACATGACAGGACACACTGAGACAGTGACAAAAAACAGAAGAACATGGCAACTAAACACAAAGGCAAACAAGCATACATAATAAGGGGATTAGGGTTGAACAATAAAAACAATAAACAATAATCATCCTGCAGACAGCTGGTAGGCGGTATTTTTGTGGCTTGTTTGGTTACTGCTGTTACAGAGATTCTTTGCCTTCGTGCGGCACTGTTCAACTGACCAATTCCTATTTATTATAAGCGCTCCCTAAACACTTATTTTATAAATAAAAAAAATATTTTATAAATTTCGGTGTTTTTGTGAGTTCTGGAGAGCTGCTCTGTAATGTGTTTCTTATGACCAAATTTCAATCAAACACTTCACGTCTTCCCTGCTCCAAGTGAGCCCATGGTTCCTTTTGGGAGTGTGACAATCAGAGCGGGCCATGGGCCATGAGGGAATGGCGTGAGTGATAATGATCATCAGCTGCGCATTGAACCGGTCTCGCATCTCTCGCGGCGGAGCTCGGGAAGCATAAAAGGAGGAGAAGGTTGAGAGAGAACCAGGCCTGGATTTTATGTTATGTTTCATTATGTTTGTGTGGCCGACAGTCAACCATGAGGGAGCTGTCAGCACTTTACTTTTGTTTTGTTGTTTGTTTATTTTATAAAAAGTTTGGTTTAACGTTCTCCGGTTCCCGCCTCCTTTCTTCCTCACTTTGATCATTGTGTCATGATTCCGCTATCATGCCATGTTTATTCTTGTTCTTGCAGCGGAGTCATGGCATAGCCTTAAGTTTTGTGGAGGGAGAGATAGTTTCCCTAGGGGCCTTCTATACTCTTTCTCCAGAGTGCGTCTGTTTCCCACCCTTTTCATCTCGTTAGTTTTCTCATCAGTGTTTCATCCCGTACACCTGGTCCTTATCAATTATTCTGTGTTTGTTCCCCTTTAAATGATCCTTGTGTCTATTATCCTGTGCTCATTCATTGTACATTGTTCTCTGTAAGAGCTGTGACTGTTGTTACTGTTGTTACTGTTGTTACTGTTGTTACTGTTGTTACTGTTGTTACTGTTGTTACTGTTGTTACTATTGTTACTGTTGTTATTGAATGTGGATACCTTGTCTTGCCCAGTTCCTAGTAAGTGTAGTTTAGTGTTTAAGTGTTTGTTTTCTTAGTTTAGTCAGTCTGTGTCCTTGTATTAGTTAATAGTTTTTCCAGTCCTGTTTTCCCCCTCGTGGGTTTTGTTTTGTCCTTTTGTAGTGTCTTTTTGAATATTAAATATCTGTTTATGTGGAAAATATCACCTTGTCTATGAAAACAAGTCTAAATCTAATTATGATGTGTTTGATTTCAACCATTCATTTCACTATGATTTCAATTATTGACATGGTTATATTTTCATGGAATGTTCTTTAAACTATGATGATTATTTGTAGAAAACATTAGCTCAGAAAAGCTTTAGGGTTAATCATGAACTTAAGTTGAGTTGATGTAAAAGATTTATAGCAAGTTTTTTTTGGGGGTTTTGAAAACTCTGAAACGCAGAGTTTGCTCTGATAGCTTGGTTCAATAGGTCTCTGGACTTGATTGCTTTTGCATTTTCATACTCTCTTGGTACGGTGAGTCTACACTCCGTCTTTATATGGCCTTACATTCTTACTTGCAATTAATTTGTTGGTGTGTGTTTAATAATGTTGTTGTAACATTGTTGGTAGCTTTTTCAGACATGTCTTTGTTCATCTGCTATTTCTCTCTGTTCATTTCATCATCTTAATTTGTATCTTGAACTTGAAACTCCTTTGTAGATTACTACTAAAATAACAATTACTAATAATCACTTATCACTAATACGATATAAAAAATCACCCTGTTTAAACATTTGCATAACCCTGATATCTTAATGTGTGATGTTGCCTTCTTGAGCATAGGTGAATGTTTTAACCTTTTGTTATAGTTATGGATAAGCCCCTTAACCACTGTCAGTGTAAAAAGAGGAAGCCCAACCTCATA
Organism: Triplophysa bombifrons; assembly: GCA_029783895.1. Taxonomy (NCBI): domain Eukaryota; kingdom Metazoa; phylum Chordata; class Actinopteri; order Cypriniformes; family Nemacheilidae; genus Triplophysa; species Triplophysa bombifrons. The sequence goes on along the minus strand of CM056460.1, from coordinate 3,817,031 downwards.
TAGAGAGTGATGGAATTGGGACAAAGAAGCATTAGAAGCTGGAAAAGTCTATCATTTAACAAAAAAAATCTATGCCACTTTTGAAAAGACTTTTGGAGTCTTTTACAAATTAATCTTACAGTTTACGTTTTAGGTTAATGGGATAGTTTACCCAAAAATAAAACTTATCATCATTTTCTGTACAAAACCTGTATAAATGTCTTTGTTCTCATGAATACAAAGAAAGATATTTGGCATAATGTTAGCAATTTTCAGTTCTTAGACATCATCCAAAAATATCTATTAAAGAATGTTTTGTTCTGTTGAACACATAAGATATTTTGAAGAATTTAGAAAAAAAACTGTTCTGGGGCACCTATGACTACCAGTCAAATGTTCCTACTATGGAAGTCAGTGATGTTCCAGAAGTGAAAACGTCTTGGTTACATATGTAACCTCAGTTCCCTGACGGAGGGAACGAGACGTTGTGTCGAGAACGACAGATGGGGTTCGCCCTTGAGAACTTATCAACTCTGACTACTATAGAAAAGGCCAATGAAATTTGGCGAATGAAATTTGGCGAATGAAATTTGCATGCCGGGCTCCGCACCCGGATATCCGGTGTAAAAGGAAGCCGGCGTTCAGCATTCATTTACCTCTTGTTCTGAAGAGCCTGAGAGCCTCTCACGACTGCAGCAGAATACGATGTTTGTGGCATAAGGGACACAACGTCTCGTTCCCTCCATCAGGGAACTGAGGTTACATACGTAACCAAGACGTTCCCTTTCTGTCGGTCTCTCGACGTTGTGTCGAGAACGACAGATGGGGTTGCCTATGGAAAACGGCACAACGCTGTATCGCGTCACAATCTCAGCGAAGCGATGGTAACAAGCCTGGGCGTGTCAGCTCGAAGCTTTGTGAAACTGTAACCTTCCAGTGTGGTGGTCGGGGGTCCCAGAGCTTTCTTGGAGAAAGATGGGTACAGTCCTGACCGGTAACCTTTCACGGACGGGGCCTTAGCTCTCTACTGGCGAGAGGCCGTCCGGCTTCGGGTTTACACCGGGTGAGCGCAACTCTTAATCAGAGAAGCGCTGCAGAGGCCACCTCCTACCCGTGGGGAGGAATATGGTGGATATAAGTATGGTCTCGTCCTTGGAGGAGAACGCATGGAACGTGCGGACTGGGTAGTTAACCGCAAGGTGGAGGTCCACCTGGGGAACCTCATGGGTTACCATGTGTGGGAACCACTGTCATGAGGGTATAGCAGACGGAACAGCCCACGGTGGGGGTGTTACTGCGTCTGATAGCACCAGGTCCGGTTAGAACTATCCGTGATAGGTCATATGGTATCCCGGCCTAAGGGGGAAGGCTGCTCTGCCCAGCCAACCCCCAGGGGGGGCTTGCTTAGTGATGGATGGAATGCCTGTTCTTAACCAGTGTCTGGGTTAAGAAGGAAGGTTGGTGAGGTACCAATTTTCTTAGCAATGTGTTTGGGTAAGAAGAAAGGGTAGATAGCACACTGCCCTAACCTCTTGGAGGTTGGGAAGGTGCTTTCGCAGGCATACACCCCCCCGGATGCCAGTCCTACATGTTGCCACGCAGGACGTGGGCTGACACCGGGTTTACGCCAAGGTTGTTAACCCTTGCGAAGGTGTTTGGGCGTAGCCCAACCCGCAGCTCTACGGATGTCTGCTAGAGAGGCGCTTCTAGCCAGTGCCCAGGAGGCTAAACCCCGTGTGGAGTAAGCCCTCAGTGGGCATGGGAGATTCTGAGATCGGAATGCCGTCATAACGGCATCCACGACCCAGTGCGCCAGCCTCTACTTGGAGACAGCCTTCTCCTTCTGCTGTCCTCCAATACGGACAAGGAGCTGGTCAGAGCTACTGAAGTTCTGCGTGCGGTCCAGGACACAACACGGATGGGGTTGGGTCTTCCTCCCCAAAGGGGAGCGCCTGCAAGTTCACCACTTGTTCCCGAAGGGGAGTAGTGGGAACTTTTGGGCACGTCTCCGGGCCTGGGTCTCAGGATAACGTGAGAGTTACCAGGGCCGAATTCAAGGCAATCCGGGGACACAGAGAATGCTTGGAGGTCCCCTACTCTCTTGAAGGAAGCGAGCGTCAACAGGGGGGCCGTCTTACTCAGATGAGGAAGATCGGAGCCTCCGCGGGGCTCTTGGACCCACGTTAGGGTCCCAAGAGGGTATGGAGCGGAGATGAGGCGGATTCGGCCCTCTCGCGCCCGTTAGGAACCTGGTGACCAGGTCGTGTTGCCCTAGAAACTTTCCATCAACTGATTCGAGATCAGTGGCAATAGCGACTAGATACACTTTCAGTGTGGAGGGGAGATGTTAGTCTCCAGTCTCGTGAGAAGGGGAACACAATCCTGATCAAGCACCTCAGTGGGTATTTCTCGTTGAGAAAGACACCAGGACGAGAAGAGGCACCATCTAGAGGCGTGTAACCACCTAGTAGATGGGCCCCTAGTCTGGGTAATGGTCTCAGCCGTATAGGGGGAGTAGCCATCTCAGGATCTTCTCGTCCCGTCTAGAGACCAGACATGGGTGTTCCAGAGGTCTGATCTGGGATGCCAGAATGTGTCCTTCCCCTGAGAGAGTAGGTCCTCTGTCAGGGGAATGGTTCAGGGGGAGTCGCTGTCCAGAGCATCAGCTCTGAAGCCAAATGTGGTTCAACCAGTGCGGTGTAACCAATAACACTTGGTGCTGCTCTTCCCTGACCTTACACAGTGTCTGTGCAAGGAGGCTCCTGGGGGGGAAGGTGTGCTTCCACCCGTCCCGTGGTCAGCTGTGTGCCAGGGCATCCGTGCCGAGGGGGGCCTCGGTCAGGGAGTACCAAAGCAGACAATGGGTGGTGTCGTGGGAGGCAAAGAGGTCTATCTGTGCCTGTCCGAACAGCACAGAAATGAGCTGGACCGGGGGTGGAGTCGCCACTCTCCGCAAGGTGTATACTGACGAGGGAGCGCATCGGCTGTCTGGTTCAGTTTGCCTGGGATGTTTGTGGCCCGCAGGGAGCGGATCACCTGCTAACTCCACAAGAGGAGGCGTCGGGCAAGTTGTGTTAGCTGCCGTGAGCGTAGGCCACCCTGGCGATGTACGCTACGGCTGTCATGCTGTCCCGGAGGACCAACACGTGCTGTCCCTGCACTAGAGGCCGGAGCCTTCTCAGCGCAAGCAGCACAGCCCACAACTCTAGGCAATTGCATGCCAGCGCAGACGGGGGCCCGTCCAGCGCCCGCTACTGCGTGCCCGTTGCACACTGCACCCCACCCCTGTAGCGAGGCGTCCGTCGTCACCACAACGTGCCTCGTAACCTGCCCGAGGGGAACCCCCGCCCGGAGGAAGGTCATGGAAGACCAAGGGGTTAGGGTGCGTCGGCAGCAGGGCGTCATCACCATGCGCCTGCTGCCGGTGTGCCACGCTATCCTCGGAACTCGACTCTTTAGCCAGTGTTAAAGCGGTCTCATGTGCATCAATCCGAGGGGTATTATCCCCGCGGAGGACGCCATGTGTCCCAGGAGCCTCTGAAATTGTTTCAGGGGGACCGCCGACTGCCTGAAGTGTTCCAGGCAGTTCAACACTGACTGGGCGCGTGCTGCGGACAGCTGCGCCGTCATGGTGACAGAGTTTAGTTCCATACCGAGGAAGAGGATGCTCTGCACTTGGGAGAGTTTGCTCTTTTCTTGGTTGACCTGAAATCCCAATCGATCTAGATGCTGGAGCACCAGGTCACTCTGTCTACACAACAGATCTCACGAGTGTGCCAGGATAAGCCAGTCGTCGAGATAGTTTAGTACCCGCACACCACTTTCCCGAAGGGGAGAAAGGGCGGCTTCCACGATCTTCGTGAAGACGTGTGGAGATAGGGACAGACCGAAAGGGAGGACTCTGTACTGACATGCCCACCCCTCGAACGCGAACTGCCGGTACGGCCGGTGTCAAGGGGATCGAGACATGAAAGTAAGCTTCCTTCAGGTCAATTGCCACAAACCAATCCTGACACCTGATAGATGTCAGGATGCGCCTCTGCGTGAGCATCTGAACAGCAGCTTGTGAAGGTGCTTGTTCAGGGTACGCAGAACGATGGGGCGCAACCCGCAGTCTTTCTTGGGATGATGAAGTGCGGGCCGTGACCCACTGAACATCTTGGTTTGAGGGACGAACTCGATGCCTCGATGTTCAGCTGCCTGTTTTGACCTCTACCCTAAGTACGGAGCCGTCCCTGCCTCTGACAGAGGGAGAGATGATGCCCTGAAACTTGGGAGAGTCTCTGGCGAACTGGATCGAGTAACCAAGACGGACCGCCCGCAAGGACAGCGAGACAGTGTGGGCAGCTCTCGAGCTCCCAGGGACTGTGACAGGGTGACCAAGGGGACGGTCTGCTTCATCATTCCCACAGGGGGTGGTTCGTCGGCTGGCGGAGCTAACCATCTGTCACGAGGGGTCCCCGGAGGGAAGGTTGGCTCCGCCTTTTTACCTGCCTTGCGGGACAACGGCACGCACTGTCGGTTTGAGAGTGGTGACAGCTGTCATATGTGTACGACCTCACACCTCGCCAGGGTGTGAGGTCGGTTCGCCGAGCACAGTCCAGTGGAGTGTGCGATTGGCTGTAAGTACACCCGGGGAGAACGGAAAAACTCTGCGAGTAAGTGGGCGCCAGGCCCTGACAAGGGCCCTGCTTTGGTCACGAGGCAGGAGTCGTCCCGTACCGACCGATCAGAGCCGTGGCTGTGAAGGTTCGGGCCCGATGTTGTCCTCCCTGGGGTCTCCCCGTCAGTGTCCCTTCTCGCGAGAAGGTTGCTGATGGGTGGAGGTTTCCCCCTCGACCTCTGCTACCGGGAACCGATGTCAAAGGGGTTCTGGGTTGAAGGGAAGCAGACGTCACGCGGGATCTCGGAGGCCTCTAGGCGGCCGAGTCGCGGCGTGAAAAAAATTTGTCTAAAAGCGGACTTCCTTGGTGTCACCCTTCTGCACAAGATATAACAGGGGGTGTCTCTCCTGAACCACTACCGTGGACATCGTCCAACCCAGGGCCCGTGCCACCGCGTTGGTCGCCCGTAGAGCGCTGCCAGCGGTGGCACGGAGATCCTGCATTATACCCGGGTCGACCTTACCCTCGTGGAGCTCTCTCAACGCCTTGGCCTGGGGGACCTGCAGGATGGCCATGGCGTAGAGAGAAGAGGCAGCCTGGCCCTCGGCATCGCAAGCTTTCGACACCAGTGATGCCGAAGTCTTACGTGCTTTGGACGGTAGGTGTGGCCGATTCCCCCCAAGGTGGTAGCCGTCCGCTGCACAGGTGCACCGCGGGCGGACTTTCCACCCGGGGGATCTCGACGTAGTCCTTGGCTGCCCCACCATCGAGGGAAGTAAGGGAGCCGGAGCTGGTTTCATTGGAACGGTCCGTGAGTGGAGCGTTCCAAGTTTTACACAGCTCCTCATGCACTTCCGGGAAAAACATGCCACCCGGGGTGGGCGCGGTTTGCACCGCGCTCTGACCTCAGGAACCACGCATCCCCGGGTTAGCACGGATGACATCACTTCTGCTTCCTCCTGAACTCGACCGCTGGGGGTGGAGCTCGGATTCATCAGAGTCGGATGCCAGTCTCCCTCCGATGCTGCGAGCGACATCTCATCTACGTCACACATCGTTTCCGAGTGTGAGGATCCGGACGGTATGCCACCGCAGGTTGGGGAACGTTTAGAAGAGCGAATCGGGGTGCGATCGGCCCGTGAGCACTTGGCTGGCGGGTTTACGTTCGCAGAGTTCCCCATATCACTAACGCTGCTAACGTGGGAGGTCATCGGGGCCGTACCCACAGATGTCACAGCCCAGGTAGCAGACGAAATGGTGGCTGGTTCCCGTAGGAAGACAGCCACCTGTGACCGCAACTTCTGAATGACAATCTGCCCGCAGTGCGTTACGCCTAACGCAGCGATCGTGTCCATCCCCCTCCTCGATGAGGGTGCCGCACCCAAGAGAACAGCGGGACATGCCGCGCTGGAGAATGCTCAGTCAGTCCTGAAAAGGACTTTTTTAGAAAAAATCTCTAACACCCCGGAACCGGCGAGTCACCCAGGGGAAGGTTGCTGCAGGTAGGGACGATCCGCTGCAACACGTCGTAGATCCGACAATGTAGAAGAAGAAGAATTCATTGAATTTGTTCTGTTCGTAGTCATGAGCGAAGGCTCTGAAGAACAAAAGGTAAATGAATGCTGCACGCCGGCTTCCTTTTATACCGGATATCCGGGGGCGGAGCCCGGCATGCAAATTTCATTCGCCAAATTTCATTGGCCTTTTCTATAGTAGTTAGAGTTGATTGGTTCTCAAGGGCGAACCCCATCTGTCGTTCTCGACACAACGTCGAAAGACCGACAGAAAGTGAACTGCTAAAATTCTTCCAAAATATTTTTCTTTGTTAATCAGAACAATTTATACACATTTACATTTAGTCATTTAGCTGACGCTTTTATCCAAAGCGACTTACAAGTTGGGTAAACAATGGAAGCAATTGAGTCAATTATTAGGACAACAAAAAGTATAAGAGCAATAAAAACATGTCTCACAACGCCTACTACAGTGTACAGAGCCAAGTTTAGTTGATCTAAGCTTAAATAAGCATGCCATTTTTTTATATAGTAGAAAAAATATAGAAATCAGAAATGATTAGTCAGGTGCAGACGGAAGAGATGTGTTTTCAGCCGATTCTTAAAGATGGCTTTCTAATCGATATTCAAGGTGTACCTCTCAAAAGTCAGATTGTAAACAACTTGGATTCAATTTTGCAATTCTGCCCTGACCCATCTGACCTGCTTATTGCTACCTACCCTAAAGCAGGTAACAATACAGATAAGGATAAGACATGTAGCCTATTAAAGACACAGAGTTTACTGACTAAGTGTAAAAATATATTAAGATTCAATTATACACGTTAGAAACTTAATTAATAAAATACTCTACATTTTAATAGTTTACCCAAGAATGAATGATACAATTTACTCACCACCATTTTATTCTAGGGGTACATAACTTTCTTTTTTCAGCACAATTTAAGTAATTCTGCAATATGGCTCATCCCAGCTTGGTAATGGTGATGGGGAGTTTTCCTTTTTTTTTAATTTTGGAAAACGATTAAGTCATTGTCTTGAGTTGAAAGTTTGGAGTTTACCAGTCCTATTTCTAAAAATGGTAAACTGTTTGGTATTTTGGACCATTTTAATGAACACTTTTGCTCTGCCGTTTTTCTTGACTTTGCAAAAGCGTTTGACACAGTTGATCACATCAGTCTTTAAAAGAGACTTTCAATTGTTGGTCTTTCAGATAATGCCATAAAATGGTTTGCAAATTATCTTTTAGGGAGAATACAGTGTGTACTTATGAAAGATGTTGGGTCATCATTTTTACCAGTCTCTAAAGGAGACCCCAAGGATCTATTCTGGGGCCCATTTTATTTTCTTTGTACATAAACAATATTTGTGATAATGTCACAAATGCTAAATACAATCTTTACATGGACGACACGATTATATACTGTTGCGCAGCATTAGCATTACAAGCTCTCCAAAATGTACAGGAAATTGATATTGTACAGCTGCGTCTGTGTGGACTAAAGCTGGGGTTAAATATTGATAAAACTAAATTAATGATTTTTCAAACTCTAAAGCCGTGCCAAGGAATCTCCCGGAAATTATGTTGTTTCAAGGAACCAACGTTGAATGTGTTGAGAGTTCCAAATATTTGGACATTTTTTTTGACAATAAATACAATTTTAAGTTACATATTGACAAATTACTTTCGAAGCTAGGCTTAAACTTGTTTTTTATTACAGAAATGGTTTTCTGCTACGTTTTTATCAGGGTTGGATTATGGAGATTTGCTATATTTGATATATGTGAATGCTCCCAATCTTAAAAAAACTTGACACTTAATTAAATAGTGCTTTGCGTTTTATTACTGGTTGTAGTACTAAAACACATCACTGTTTGTTATATGATAAGGCAGATTTAACATCTTTGTATATTCATAGAAGTTTTCATTGGTATTGTTTTATTTTTAAATCAATCTGTGGTTTAACACCATTTTACTTATTTCTTAGTCTTTCAGTAAAAAAGAAATCAAGCTATAGTTTACTGTTGTGATCCCGGTCACGTGGGTTCTCTTCCTGTCCCTACGTTTGTGTTTGTATAATGTCTTTGTCACTTATCCTGCTTTCGTGTTTCCCTGCTAGGCTTTTCCCTGACCGGTTTCTCATCATCTCTTCACGCTGTTCACCTGTAGATGTTCCCGACCTTCATCCTTGTAGCTATTCCCTGCCATTAGGTTTCCTATTTAGTCCCTCTCATCCTCTTGTCTTGTGTCGGACCGTTTTAGTGTAAACCCTCTGATCAGTCAGTTCTGCCATTTCGGCATTATTTCTAGCGCAATAGCAATCCGTGTCTTGTCTAGTAGATTCCTTGTATAATGCCGTTTCTTAGATAAACTCTTGTCCGTGTTTTCTCCAGTTGCTTGATCCTGTTTAACCTCTTTGGAATTATTTTGTTTCTGTTGGCGCCCCGGCTTGCATCACTCTTCACCTGCTAGCACCTCTCGAGTCACAAAGGTTTGAACGATTTACGATCTCCCGACTCTAGAGATTAATCTGGTCATCCGCCTCCCCGATGGCGCTTCCCGACTCCAGCTGATGCTGCTGTAGACTGGGGTTTCCCAGTTGGCCTTGCAGTCAGCTACCTCCCTCTGGAATCGCTGGGACTTTAATTCACGGAAGGCTTTGGAATCTGTAACCTGTACCTTTGTTTGTGCCATAGGAATCTTTGTGACCTTACGAACTGTAACCTTTGTTTGTGCTTAATAAATATTGGATTATTCTACCTGCAATTGAGTGTACTTCGTTGGTGTATCATGACAGTTTACGTTCACACAATTGTTTTACATCTTACTTTACCTCTGGGCCAAAATGAGTTAGGATAGAAAAGATTTATCCAAAGTGCCGGTCTACTTCATCCTCTTCCCATCCCCTTCCGCCTATAGTCACATATTGCTATGGACTTTGTTACTGGCCTTCCCCCTTCGGGTGGTAACACCGTCGACCTCACAGTGGAGGATCACTTCTTCAAGGCAGTCCATTTTGTTCCTTTGCCCAAACTTCCCTCTGCCCGGGAGATGTCTCAACTGTTGGTGGACCACGTCTTCCGTCTCCACGGTCTCCCAGTTGACGTCGTGTCCTATAGGAGTCCTCAGTTCACCTCCCGGTTCTGGAAAGAGTTCTGCAGACAGATGGGGGCCTCTGTGAGTCTGTCTTCACATTTTCACCCCCAGTCCAATGGGCAGTGCCAGTGAGCCAACCAGGATCTCGAACGGAGTCTCCGCTGTCTGACGTCCCACAATCCCAGCTCCTGGAGCCAACAGCTCTCGTGGGTGGAGTACGCCCACAACTCTTCACCTGTCTCTTCGTCTGGTATGTCCCCATTCGAATGTTCATTAGGTTATCAACCTCCCTTGTTTCCCTCACAGGAACTTGAGGCTCCGGTCCCTTCAGTTCTGGTGTTCCTCCGGCGTTGCCGTAGCACCTTGATGAGAGCCAGAAAGGTTTTGGCCCGAACCTCAGAAAGGACCAAGGCAGCGGCAGATCATCACCGGTCCTCTCCTCCAGCCTATGTGTGTGGTAAAAGAGTATGGCTATCTACCAATGACCTGCCTCTCAGGGTACCTTCCCATAAACTAGCACCCAGGTTCATTGGGCCATACCTCATCACCAAGGTGGTGAATCCAATGGCTGTTCGGCTCAAACTTCCCCCCAATCTTGGTCAAGTTCACCCTGTTTTCCATGTTTCCAGGGTTAAGCCTGCTATCACCTGCTATCAACCCTGCCAGTAATCGACCCACTCCCCCTCCCCCACGCTTGGTGGACGGTTCTCCAGCACACACTGTCAGGAGACTGGTGGATGTAAGTGGCCATGGCAGGGGTTTTCAGTACTTGGTGGACTGGGAAGGTTATGGTACAGAGGAGAGATGCTGGGTGCCGTCTCGTGACATCTTGGACAGGTTGTTGATCATGGATTTCCACTGGAGATGAGGTGAGCCCCCTCCCTGGCGCCGGTGGGGGGGAGGGTACTGTTGTGATCCCGGTCACGTGGGTTCTCTTCCTGTCACTACGTTTGTGTAATGTCTGCATCACTTACCCTGCCTTCGTGTTTCCCTGCTAGGCATTTCACTCACCGGTTTCTCATCATCTCTTCACCCTGTTCACCTGTAGACGTTCCCAACCTTCATCATTTTCGCTCTTCCGAGCGTCCAATATGTCCTGCGGCTGGACACCCGATCTCCCGACTCTTAATAAACCAAGATTAATCTGGTCCTCCGCCTCTGCGCTGGGACTTTAATTCATGGAAGGCTGTGGAATCTCTGGGTCTTACTACGGACTGTACCTGTGTTCGTGCCATAGGAATCTTTGTGACCTTACGAACTGTGACCTTTGTGTGTGCTTAATAAATATTGGATTATTCTACCTGCAATTGAGTCTACTTCGTTGGTGTATCATGATAGTTTACGTTCACACAATTTTTTTACATCTCACTTTACCTCGCGTTCGAATCCTTAAATGAGTTCAATACACCTAAAAAAAATTATGTGTTTCATTCTATGAAAGCTTGTTGTTGTTAATTATGATTGTTGTTAAGTGCTTTGCTGTAAATTTGTATATTTATTATATAGCTGCTGTCTTGGCCAGGTCCCTCTTGTAAAAATAATGGTTAAATGAAATTATGAAATGAAATGAATTGTGGTTAAATACGAAAGATGTGGTTGATTTTAACATGTTCTTAATAAAAAATTCAACATGGACATGTCAAAAAGTTTTTTTGATTAATAACTTACTTTTGTTAGCTAAAAATGTCAATCACAAATGTATATATATTAAAATTAACCCGTTTATAGTATTTAAGAATTATTTGAGACAATATTATAAAAAACTATGTAAAAGCAAGTAATATAAAGCATGTAGTTAGACTTGTTCGATATAAATAAATTATTATTTTTAGACTTTAGTCGTTCTTTTTTGCCTTTGTTGTTCTTTGGTTTGTATTAGGTTTTTATGTTTTTACGGGGGATTGGGAGAAACTGCACTCACCTGCAGATTTCGGCCAGGCCGAATTTCGAACCGGCATGCATCTTGCACTTATCACTAGTGATTGATTCTAGAATTAAATGTATAGAAGGGTATCTCTTTCTGGTCAGTTCTTTGGCCTCGGAACGCTTGAAATAATTGCACATTTTGAATAAACAGTATATGTAGATGATCTTCCTGTTATGTGTTGATGTAATATTGCTTGTGTATGAGTGTATATAGTGCTCTTATATCAGCATGGGTGTGATTAGGCCATTCACAGCCGCTGGTATAAGAGCACTATATAAAGACGACAACGTGAGCAGATAATTCAGAAAGAACATAGCAGTGTCTGTAACCATTAGCAAAACAAACAGAATGCACATAATGTATTATCATTCATACAGTTAAACTCCAAGTGTCCATCTGCACTTATATACAGTAAGTTTAACAAAGGCTTTGAATGTTCAATTTAGCCTTTGACTGACTTTGCTCCCTTCGCTATCATATCCTAACGTTATCCTCCTATATATACGGTACATTTACTTCAATTCAGACTGTTGATAAATATTACTCACATCGGCTGTTTTGTCTCGTTCAGTCGGTCTCGATCACTCTTGAGGAAGCTAATCCTGCATGGCTGTCCCAGGTTGAAAAAGCACTCCGGCTTGAAGTCATTTGCGCAAACAAGCAGGTTTTTAATTATGGTTTATGATGGATTTCCACGTGAAATAAATCCACCCGTCTCTTCCTAGGATTGGACTCTACGCAGCGACTTCACTGTATGTTGTCCACGAACTTTAGCGATTTCGTCACCTAAACCGTTGTCGCTTGTGAAAACAACAATGGCGGAGCGCGATGGATGGAAGTGTGTAGATTAAGGGTCGGTAACATTATAATAAAATCCGCTTTGAACATCACAATCGGAGCCAAATCTGAATGGCTCGATTTCTCACATGCTTGCAGGCATACCAAAACAAGCTTAATAGGTTCTTATTTTTCACGTTTGTGTTGCTAGATGCACCGGGGACCCGATTATAGCACTTAAACACAGAAAAAGTGGGGGTTTTATAAGATGTCACCTTTAAGCGCGTGCATTAGAAATGCTAAACTGTTTGAGTGCACTATGGTGGATGCTGGAGAGAATGATCATATAACCCTGGCCAATGAGCTTTGTAGCAATGAGCATATAACCCAAAACAGAATCCTCTGTTTCATGTGGGGAGAGACGTTTTTTGACCTTGTGGCCTTCCATACTCTCCCCGAGTCTCGTCTGTGTTCCCGCCCTTTCCGTCTCATTAGCTTCCCCTTAGTGTTTGATCTGTGTCACCTGGTCCCTATTTAATTATCCTGTGTTTGTCTCCCTATTTATACCTCTCATGTTTCATTGTCCTGTGCTGGTTTGTTGCTTGTATTTGTGCCTGTATAATTTATGAAGAAATCCAAGTAAGCCCAAAGGGTTCACATACTTTTTCTTTCAACTGTACAGGCAGCTAAAAGCATACAAGTTATGCTTTTAGCTGCCTGTACAGTTGAAAGAAAAAGTATGTGAACCCTTTGGGCTTACTTGGATTTCTTCATAAATTGGTCATAAAATGTGTTCTGATCTTCATCTAAGTCACAACAATAGAGAAACACAGTCTGCTTAAACTAATACCGCACAAACATTATATGTTTTCATGTTTTTATTGAACACAACATGTAAACATTCATAGTGCAGAGTCGAAAAAGTATGTGAAACCCTAGGCTAATGACTTGGAGCCAGGAGTCAGCCAACCTGGATCCAATCAATGTGATGAGATTGGATGTGTTGATTAAAGCTGGCCTGTCCAATAAAAAACACACACCAGTTTTGAGTTTGCTGTTCTGAAGAAGCGTTGTCTGATGTGAACCATGCCTAGCACAAAAGAGCTCTCAGAAGACCTACGATCAAGAATTGTTGACTTAGATAAAGCTGGAAAGGGCTACAAAAGTATATCTAAAAGCCTTGATGTCCATGTGTCCATGGTAAGACAGATTGTCTACAAATGGAGAAAGTTCAGCACTGTTGCTACACTCCCTGGGCGTGGTTGTCCTGTGAAGATGATTTCAAGAGCACAGCGCAGAATGCTCAATGAGGTGAAGAAGAATCCTAGAGTGTCAGCTAAACACTTACAGAAATCTCTGGCACATGCTAACATTTTTGTTGACAAATCTACAATAAGGAAAACATTAAACAAGAATGGACTTCATGGGAGGACACCACGGAGGAAGCCACTGCTGTCCAAAAAAAACATTGCAGCACGTTTGAAGTTTGCAAAAGAGCACCTGGATGTTCCACAGCACTACTGGCAAAACATTCTGTGGACAGATGAAACCAAAATTGAGTTGTTTGGAAAGAACACACAACGCTATGTGTGGAGAACAAAAGGCACAGCACACCAACATCAAAACCTCATCCCAACTGTGAAATATGGTGGAGGGGGCATCATGGTTTGGGGCTGCTTTGCTGCCTCAGGCCCTTGACGGATTACTCTCATCGATGGAAAAATGAATTCCAAAGTTTATCAAGACATTTTGCAGGAAAATTTAAGACCATCTGTCCGCCAACTGAAGCTTAACAGAGGATGGACGATGCAACAGGACAACGACCCAAAGCATAGAAGTAAATCAACAACAGAATGGCTTCAACAGAAGAAAATACGCCTTCTGGAGTGGCCCAGTCAGAGTCCTGACCTCAACCCGATTGAGATGCTGTGGCATGACCTCAAGAGAGCGACTCACACCAGACATCCCAAGAATATTGCTGAACTGAAACACTTTTGTAAAGAGGATTGGTCCAAAATTTCTCCTGACCGTTGTGCAGGTCTGATCTGCAACTATAGGAAACGTTTGGTTGAGGTTATTGCTGCCAAAGGAGGGTCAACCAGTTATTAAACCCAAAGGTTCACATACTTTTTCCACCCTGCACTATGAATGTTTACATATTGTGTTCAATAAAAACATGAAAACATATAATGTTTGTGCGGTATTAGTTTAAGCAGACTGTGTTTCTCTATTGTTGTGACTTAGATGAAGATCAGAACACATTTTATGACCAATTTATGAAGAAATCCAAGTAAGCCCAAAGGGTTCACATACTTTTTCTTTCAACTGTATATCATACCTTGTCTAATGTTGAGAGGTTCCTTGTTCCTGGTTCCTGTTCCCTGTCTTAGTAAGTGTTAGTGTAGTGCTTGTTTCCAGTGTTTGTTTTATAGTCTAGTTAGTCAGTGTTCTTGTCCTTGTTAAAGTTTATTATTTATCCTGTTTTGTTTTCCCCCTCGTGGGTTTTGTTTTGTCAGTTTATAGTGTTCTTTGTTAATAAATTCCCGTGTTACCCCTACCATCTCGTCTCGAGCTTGCCTGCACTTGGGTTCGTCCTTGAGTTCCATGACACCTATGGTGAAAGACCAATTCAAGTATCTTTTTTAGCAGCTTTACAGATAACAGGTTAAACATACAGATAATAAATATCAAAAATCTAGAAAAAAATCTAAATTAGGGCCAACTACTGTTTGATCATAAATTAGCTAAAAAAAACGCATTATATATAATAATGTTTTAACGAATCATAGCTAAGATATGACCACAAATAAAATGTAATGCTGGTTCCCACTTGAAACATTCTGAAGGGAAATCATTTGTATGACATTTTTTTAACTTCATGATTTTTTTAAATCTTTGATTTTAGGCACAACCTGGGTTCAGGAGATTGTAGATCTTCTGCTGAACAATGGAGATGCTGAAGCATGCAAGAGAGCACCCATAATTTCTCGTAATCCTTTCCTGGACAGCTGCCTTCCTCCACCCTTACCATCAGGTACTATAAGAAGCTTTTCATGACATCATTTAAAGCTGATATAAAACCAAACAGTCTACTCTTGAATGTATAGCTCACACAAAAATTCTGTCCTCATTTACTTACCCTCTTTTCATTTGAAACATTTTCATTATCGAATATTATGGTTTGTTTTAGATGTAATGTAATGTGTATACACGATTTAATGTTAAAAATCGCTGTATTTTCCACACACCGGAAAATATTTGTAACTCCTCTTTGCCCCGCCTCTCTGAAACGTGCTATTTTTTACAAAGCTCATCGCTCTGAAAAGCGAGGTGTGCTATGAGTGGCCAGTTAACCAGTGCCTAGTGATTGGTTGAATACTGTAAGAGTGAAAGGGAAATGTAACGCCTCTTACAATATTCGGAACATCGTGTTTCCATGTAATTGTACTGACAGACAGGTGATGAAATGTCATCGTGACTTCCTTATATCAATTCGAGCCCGAATCTGATATGGAAAATAAAGATGATCAAGCCGATGCATCAACTTTGCCAGCGCGACTTGAGGAGGATTTAAAGGATTGGTAACGTTTTTTTAAATAAAATATGATGTTAAATAGTTAAAAACTATATCTAACTGTTTTACCTTTTATATACGATGTTATGAGACTATAAACAAACAAACATATACACAGTGTTGTAAATAAAATGTAACCGTTAGTTTTTAGTTGTCTCATCTTTTGGCATGCCAATCAAAGAGTCTTTCTTTTCGCAACGAAACACACAGCGTGTCCGTGACACCGTGGCTGCGGTGGTAACGATACAGTTAGATTAACAAGTACGCCCACCTTACTCGCGTCTACATGTGGGCGGTCTTAGTCAAGTCATACCACGAAATGATGTACATTTGTGGGGGTGTGGTTACATGAGACGTTTCGGGCAGGCTTGGGTTCGCATTCTCTTCAGATAGAATAATCCTTTTGTTGTGACACTTTAATTTTAGCAATTTTATGTTTCTAATACATGCATGGGCAACTTATAACACACAAAAGACACGGAAAAACACGTGTTTGCGCCATATGACCCCTTTAACACTAAAAACGAGGGATTAGCCATGATTCTGCCACTAGACTAGAAAAACCATGACCAAGGAGAATCATGACACTCATGCATACACAAATAAATGAATGAGCCAATAATTGACCAACTAAACTTTTAAACTTTTGCCGATGCAGAAAACACACACTTCAATGTCACATCAAAGTCCCCCGGCAAGATGTGTTGATGCTTTCAGACTCAACATTGTTACTGCTGCCTAAGTGCAGTTATGTTTCTAGAGGAGTTATGCAGAGGTTTACTGTAGCAGAGACCCTGAATATTTATGTGAAATTGATGTTTCACGAGTTTGTCTATGCAGGTAATAATAATGATGGCAGGAGTGGCAAAGGTATGCTTTTCTGAGGTGCTGACCGGGGAGCGGGCCCTGAGCGGGCCCCCAGTGTCCTGCGGGAGACACAGGTTTGGGGACAGGAGCCGGGGGAGTGGGGGGGATGTCGAATGACTTGGAGATGATGCAGGAAAGACGGTTGGCTTATTTATTAGATAGCTCTCTGGGCTAATAGTGCGGAAGCCGTAATTGCTGATGAGGATCAGCTGGGCTTGATTATATGATCTGGCTCCTCACAAACTTTGTTCATAAAGCATAATTTATTGTTTGTTACAATAAATCTCCAACTTTGCCTTTTCCTTATAACATGGTCAGATTTATGAGTGAATTTAAAGTGAAAATAAATGTATTTACTTGAATTGCAGACTTGATGGATTAGTTTTCATCTCCTTCCTTTATTACAAGTGGTAAATCTCACAATGTGGCATGAAGTTGAACAAGCCTAAGATCTTTAGAATAACTTGAAAATTTCAGGCTGGTATTTTGATAAGGGTTGGAGCTTCACTTTGTAGGATTGGGCACTACAATGCCATTTTTTGAAAACTGTAGGCAACCCTCTTGTGCATGCATATTTCTCTACAAAGTGACAACTACTGGCCTGACATGCATAATACAGCATCTTTTTAGTTCTTTTCATCAATTCCTGTGAATAGAAATCATATTGAAAAGTTATCGTCTGTATGTGAAATTCACTTTTTCGGTGTTTAGTACCTTGTTGTCATGTAAACATATCCACTGAACTCAGGCGATTGTGGCAAATAAACCTTGTGACCCATGTGTGCCAAGAGAAAAGACACAAAGCATAGATTTTCGATCCTGACAGAAGAATCAATGTTAGAACAAGCCTCCCTCACACTCAAAAGAGAACACAGGACTATAACAATCCCACTACAACAAACTTACTCTTAAGTATGATATTTATCTGAAATATTCTTTAATGTGCTTACAGACTTCAGTCTGCACATTACATGGGGAATAAGAATAAAAATATTAGTTTATTAATAGGTTCTACCACATATCTATTTATTTATGTTTTAACATTTTGCACATTCTCTTCAAAACTAGATTTTTTGTCTGGTAATGCATCTATTTATATTCTTACAATGCCAAGGTCATGGATTTGATCCGAGGGGATTGCAAATAGTAAAGAAACAAATGTATAGTACAATGCAATGTAAGTAGGTTTGGATCAAAGCATCTGCCAAATGCATAAATGGAAATGGAGCACACATAACTTTACTGTTGTGTCTTAATGTCATATTTAGGGCTTGACTTACTCAAAGAAATGAAACCCCCAAGAGTCATCAAGACTCATATGCCCATTCAACTAGTGCCTAAAGGATTCTGGGACAATAAATGCAAGGTATGTGGTCAATTAAGATAAGTCTATACACAAGTCACATGTTTTTGGACAATGTCTGTAGTGCATAAAGGAAAATTTGAAAGTCAGTATGGCTATATCTGTTACATTTTGATTTTTACATGGAAATCAACTACTAAAATAATTTGTTTTATGGAAGCCTTCAACACAGTCCTCCAGGCTCATGTTGCTTGCTTGATTTATTCAATTATTGAGGCTGACAATACAGATTTGCTGCTGGCAACCAGATCATCTGTCCATCCTTTTGCCCAGGTCATCTATGTGGCTCGAAATGCTAAAGACAATGTTGTAAGCTACTTCTACTTTGACCAGATGAATTTAACCCACCCAGAACCAGGCCCTTGGGATGGATACATTCCGAAGTTCATGAAGGGACAATGTGAGGGGAAACTACTCATTCAGTCAATCTCTATAACTTTAAGCTATAGAGAGTTTAACTGATTTATGATTTATCTAACAAATGGAGTACAACATGATAGAATCTTTACTATGTTTTAAAACCTGGTCTTGTAGGAAATATTCGTACCTCTGTACACCTTTTGCCTCGCCACAAAATATTGGGGGTGCTAAAATGAAGAACTGTATTGGTCCACTATAGAATGTGTGTCAGCGTAGCGATTTGCCTCTGAAACCCATCCATCCATCCATCCATCCATTTTCTTCCGCTTATCCTGGGCCGGGTCGCGGGGGCAGCAATCTAAGCAGGGATGCCCAGACTTCCCTCTCCCTAGACACTTCCTCCAGCTCTTCCGGGGGGACACCGAGGCGTTCCCAGGTCAGCCGGGAGACATAGTCCCTCCAGCGTGTCCTAGGTCTTCCCCGGGGTCACCTCCCAGTGGGACATGCCCGGAACACCTTCCCGGGAAGATGTCCAGGGGGCATCTGGAAAAGATGCCCGAGCCACCTCAGCTGTCCCCTCTCGATTGGGAGGAGCAGCGGCTCTACTCTGAGCTCCTCCCGAGTGACTGAGCTTCTCACCCTATCTCTAAGGGATCGCCCAGCCACCCTGCGGAGAAAGCTCATTTCGGCTGCCTGTATCCGGGATCTTGTCCTTTCGGTCATTACCCACAGTTCATGACCATAGGTGAAAGTAGGAACGTGGATTGACTGGTAAATCGAGAGCTTCGCCTTGCGGCTCAGCTCCTTCTTCACCACAACAGACCGGTACAGCAACCGCATTACTGCAGAAGCTGCACCGATCCGTCTGTCAATCTCCCGTTCCATCCTTGCCTCACTCGTGAACAAGACCCCCAGATACTTGAACTCCTCCACTTGAGGCAGGGACTCTCCACCCACCTGAAGTGGGCAAGCCACGGGGTGTTGCAGAGGCGTGTCAGCCAAGACAGCCCCACAACATCCAGAGACTTGAGGTACTCAGGGCAGATCTCATCCACCCCCGGAGCCCTGCCACCGAGGAGTTTCTTGACTACCTCGGTGACTTCAGCCCGGGTGATGGACGAGTCCGCCTCCGAGCCCTCAGCCTCTGCTTCCTCAATGGAAGACGTGACAGCGGGATTGAGGAGTTCCTTGAAGTATTTCTTCCACCGCCCGATGATATCCCCAGTCAAGGTCAACAGCTGCCCCCTTTCCACTGTAAACAGCATTGGTAGGGCACTGCTTCCCCCTCCTGAGGCGCCGGACGGTTTGCCAGAATCTCTTCGAGCTCGACTGATAGTCCTTCTCCATGGCCTCATCGAACTCCTCCCAAGCCCGAGTTTTTGCCTCCCCAACCACCCGGGCTGCAGTCCGCTTGGCCTGTCGGTACCCGTCAGCTGCCTCGGGAGTCCCACAAGCCAGCCAGGCCTGATGGGACTCCTTCTTCAGCTTGACGGCATCCCTTACTTCCGGTGTCCACCACCGGGTTCGGGGATTGCCGCCTCGACAGGCACCAGAGACCTCGTTGACAATGGAGGTGGAGAAAATGGTCCACTCGGACTCAATATCTCCAGACTCCCTCGGGATCTGGTCGAATCTCTGCCGGAGGTGGAAGTTAAAGATCTCTCTGACAGGGGATCCGGCCAAACGTTCCCAATAGACCCTCACAGTACGTTTGGGTCTACCGAGTCTGTCCAGCTTCCTCCCCCGCCATCGGATCCAACTCACCACCAGGTGGTGATCAGTTGACAGCTCCGCCCCTCTCTTCACCCGAGTGTCCAAGACATATGGCCGGAGGTCAGATGAAACAACCACAAAGTCAATCATCGACCTCTGGCCACGGGCGTCCTGGTGCCATGTGCACTGATGGACACCCTAATGCTTGAACATGGTGTTCGTTATGGCCAAACTGTAACTAGCACAGAAGTCCAATAACAGAACATCACTCGGGTTCAGATCAGGGGGGCCGTTCCTCCCAATCACGCCCCTCCAGGTCTCACTGTCATTGCCCACATGGGCGTTGAAGTCCCCCAGCAGAACGATGGAGTCCCCAGTCGGAGCGCTTTCCAGCAGCCCTCCCAGAGTCTCCAAGAAGGCCGGGTACTCTACACTGCCGTTTGGCCCATAGACGCACACGACAGTGAGAGACCTATCCCCGACCCGAAGGCGCAGGGAAGTGACCCTCTCGTTCACCGGGGCAAACTCCAACACATGGCGGCTGAGCTGGGGGGCTATAAGAAAACCCACACCAGCCCGCCGCCTCTCACCATGGGCAACTCCAGAGTGGTGAAGAGTCCAGCCTCTCTCTCGTGGGGTTCCAGAGCCCAAGCTGTGCGTAGAGGTGATCCCAACTACCTCTAGTCGGAATCTCTGAACCTCACGCAAAATCTCAGGCTCCTTCCCCGCCAGAGAGGCGACGTTCCATGCCCCTAGAGCTAGATTCCGCCTCCAGGGATCGGGTTGTCGAGGCCCCTGCCTTCGACTGCTGCCCGATCCACTACGCACCGGCCCCTTACGGTCCCTCCTGCAGGTGGTGGGTCCATGGGCCTCTGAAACAATTTTATAAAAATACCTATTATTTGTAATTTAATAGATATTGTAGATCACCTAACCCCACTCCCACCCTAAACCTAAAACTACCCACTTTTTAACCACATAAACATGCTACATGGGTACAGACTGCTATTTCGATGGCGGCCCCCACCCTTTTCAAAACTCCAATGACTCACTATTGAAGGCCATAGTGGTAGAAGAGATAGAAAATCTCTTATAAAAAGGAGCAATTTCAAAAGTGCCTTTTGACGCACAGCAGACTGGATTTTATTAAATTTATCTCATAGTGCCAAAAAAATGACGGTCACCGTCCCATCCTTCTGCTCAAATGATCCTTACGAGAATTGTGATGCAGTCCATATGTCCAGGAGAATGTTTTACATCTCTGGATTTAAAAGCACCAAGAATCTTCACTCGGGTCGTTGCAGCCACCCAAGCTCCCCTTCAGTTATGTGGGATCAGGATCCTGCCATATCTGGACCATTGGCTAATTTGTGCTCCTTCCTGAGAGCAGGTAATCTGGAACACAGAAGATCTAGCCCATATTCAGTTACTAGGCTTGTTTCCAGCCCAAACAGCAGGTGAATTTTCTGGGTCTGAATTTCAATTCCATGACAGTGCAGGTTTTCACGAAATCTCAGGCACCAAATATTTCACAATACCGTCTGCAAATTTTAATTCTGCAACTGTGCGCAGTCGGTCCAGATTTCTTTGGCTTCGGATCGCTGGGAATAATTGCACTTTTTTAATAAACATTATATGTTGCGGTATCTTTCTGTTACGTGTTTTATATTGTATAATATACAAACTTTTAGGTTTAGTGGCGAGCGGGTTACATGCTCAAATAGGACTAAATTCTTCATACAAAATAATAAACTGAATTAATGGATTAAATTCAAAATCATTATACTCCAATATAATATGATATTGTGTTGTTAACATTACTGTTGCAACAGTACTACTTTACTGATGGCACGTATTTTGTGGCGCTGAAAAAGAGTACAGAGTAAGCCTACGTTTTTTCTATGAGACAATGTTGACGTTTTGTATTCTACAGTGTCTTGGGGCTCTTGGTATGATCATGTTAAAGGTTACTGGAGGGAACGAAAGGAAAGAAATATCCTTTACCTTCTCTATGAGGACATGAAAGAGGTAGTTTTAATGCGGTGTGTTTGTGCTTTTCTCATCTAAAATATGTATTACATTTTTTTTATTTCATCCTTGTTGGATCAATTTCAATTATTTGTGTACAAACAACAAGCATTACAAAACATCTTTGTAATAGAAATGCAGACCAGGGGGCTGTTACAGAAAGGAGGTTCAGTGAAAACTCTGAGTATATTCACCCTGAAATGAGGGAAACGGGGTTCCCTTTCTGTCGGTCTCTCGACGTTGTGTCGAGAACGACAGATGGGGTTCGCCCTTGAGAACCTATCAACTCTGACTACTATAGAAAAGGCCAATGAAATTTGGTGAATGAAATTTGCATGCCGGACTCTGCCCCCGGAGGAAGCCAGCGTGCAGCATTCACTTACCTTTTGTTCTTCAGAGCCTTCGCTCATGACTACGAACAGAACGAATTCAATGAATTCTTCTTCTTCTTCTGCCGGATCTACGACGTGTTGCAGCGGATCGTCCCTACCTGCAGCGACCTTCCCCTGGGCGTCTCGGCGGTTCCGGAGGTGTTAGAGATTTTATTCTTTTCAGGACTGACTGAGCATTCTCCAGGGCGGCATGCTGTTCTCTTGGGTGCGGCACCCTCATCGAGGAGGGGGATGGACACGATCGCTGCGTTAGGCGTCTGGTCGTCCAGCACACTGAAGCAGCGTTCGTTGACACATCTGCCCGCACTGTGGGCAGATTGTCATTCAGAAGTTGCGGTCTACGGGAACCAGCCACCATTTCGTCTGCTACCTGGGCTGTGACATCTGTGGCTACGGCCCCGATGACCACCCACGTTAGCAGCGTTAGTGATATGGGGAACTTTGCGAACGTAAACCCGCCAGCCAAGTGCTCACGGGCCGATTGCACCCCGATTCGCTCTTCTGAACGTTCCCCAACCGGCGGTGGCATACCGTCCGGATTTTCATGCACACACTAGGAAACGATGTGTGACGTAGATGAGATGTCGCAGCATCGGAGGGAGACTGGCATCTGACTCTGTTGAATCCGAGCTCCACCCACAGCGGTCGAGTTCAGGAGGAAGCAGAAGTGATGTCATCCATGCTAACCCGGGGATGCATGGTTCCTGAGGTCGGAGCGTGGTGCAAACCGTGCCCACCCCGGGTGCCATGTTTTTCCCGGAGGTGCATGAGGAGCTGTGTAAAACTTGGAACGCTCCATTCACGGACCGTTCCAGTGAAACCAGCTCCGGATCCCTTACTTCCCTCGTTGGTGGGGCAGCCAAAGGCTATGTCGAGATCCCCCGGGTGGAACGGGCGCCTGCAGTGCACCTGTGCCGCAGGCGGCTACCTCCTGGGGGGGAATCGGCCATGCCTACCGTCCAAAGCGTGTAGGAATTCGGCATCACTGGTGTCGAAGCCTTACACTGCTGCGGGCCAGGTTGCCTCCTCTCTACGCCATGGCCATCCTGCAGGTCCGCCAGGCCAGGGCGTGGAGAGAGCCCCATGAGGGTAAGGCCGACCCGGGTATAATGCAGGATCTCCGTGCCGCCACTGACAGCGCTCTACGGCGACTAAGGTGGCAGTGCGGGCCCTGGGTTGGTTTTTGACGGTGAAGCAGACAGTGGCAATTAGCCAAATTTTTCACGCCGCGACTCGGCCGCCTACAGGCCTCCGAGATCTCACGTGACGTCTGCTTCCCTGCAACCCAGGACTCCTTCGACATTGGCTCCGGTTCCTGTGCCCCCACAGGCGGCACCCCGGAAGCAGAGGTCGAGGGGGAAACCACCACCCCGTCAGCAACCTTCTCTCGAGAAGGGACACTGACGGGAAGACCCAAGGGAGAAAAACATCGGGCCCGAACCTTCACAGCCAAGGCTCTGATCGGTCGGTACGGGACGACTCCTGCCTCGTCACCAAAGACGGGCCCTTTTCAGGGCTTGGCGCCCACTACTCGCAGAGTTTTCTGTTCTCCCCGGGTGTACTTGCAGCCTATCACCACTCTCAAACCGACAGTGTGTGCCATTGTCCCGCCAGGCAGGTAAAAAGGCGCCAGCCGACGAACCACCCCCGTGGGAATGATGAAGCAGAACGTCCCCTTGGTCACCCTGTCACAATCCCTGGGAGCTCGAGAGCTGCCCACACTGTCTCACTGGCTAATGAGGGCGGTCCTTCTTGGTTACTCGATCCAGTTCGCCAGAGACTCTCCTAAGTTTCGGGGCATCATCTCTCCCTCTGTCAGAGGCAGGGACGCCTCCGTACTTCGGGTAGAGGTCACCACCCTTCTGGCAAAACAGGCATCGAGTTTGTCCCTCAAAACCAAGATGTTCAGTGGGTCACGACCTGCACATCATCATTCCAAAGAAAGACGGCGGGTTGCAAAGGTCTGCGTACCCTGAACAAAGCACCTTCACAAGCTGCCGTTCAGGGTGCTCATGCAGAGGCGCGTCCTGACATCTATCAGGTCTTAGGATTGGTTCGTGGCAATCGACCTGAAGGACGCTTACTTTCATGTCTCGATCCTCCTCGACACCGGCCGTTCCCACGGTTCGCGTGAGAGAGGAGGGCAAATCAGTACAGAGTCCTCCCTTTCGGTCTGTCCCTGTCTCCACGGTCTTCACGAAGATTGTGGAAACCGCCCTTTTTCCCTGAGGGGAGGAAGGCGAGCGGGTACTAAACTATCTCTGCGACTGGCCTATCTTGGCACATTCGTGAGATCTGTTATGTACACAAAGGGACCTGGTGCTCCGGCACCTAGATCGATTGGGACTCCAGGTCAACCAAGAGAGGGGCAAGCTCTCCTCAGTGCAGAGCATCCTCTTTCTCGGTATGGAACTCAACTCTGTCACCATGTCGGCGCACCTGTCCGCAGTATGCGCCCAACCAGTGTTGAACTGTCTGAAATGAACATTTTAGGCAGACAGCGGTCCCCCTGAAATAATTCAGAGGCTCCTGGGACACATGGCGTCCTCGCGGGTTAATACCCCTCGGGTTGATGCACATGAGACCGCTCCAACACTGGTTTCAGAGTCGAGTTCCGAGGAGAGCGTTGCACACCGGCAGCAGGCGCATGGTGATGACGCCCTGCTTCCGACGCACCATAACCCCTTGTCTTCCATGACTTTTTCGACGGACTCAGGTCCCTCTGGGCAGGTTATGAGACAGGTCGTGGTGACAACTGACGTCTCCCTGCAGGGGTGCGGTGCAGTGTGTAACGGGCACGCAGGCGGGGCATTGGACGAACCCCCACCTGCTCTGGCATATCAATTGCCAAGAGTTGTGGGCTGTGCTACTTGCACTGAGCCGGCTACGGCCTCTCGTGCGAGACAAGCACGTGCTGGTCCGAGGACAGCACTACAGCTGTAGCGTACACAGATCGTCAGGGTGGCGTTCGCTCACAGCAGCTAACACAACTTGCTCGACGCCTCCTCCGGTGGAGTCAACAGGTGACCCGTTCCATGCGGGCCACACACACCCCGGGCAAACTGAACTAGACAGCCGACGTGCTTTCTCGCCAGTTTATGCCTCGTGGAGAGTGGCGACTCCACCCCCGCGCAGTCCAGCTCATTTGGAGGCTGTTCGGGTAGGCCCAGGTAAACCTGTTCGCCTCCCGTAACACCACCATTTGCCCGCTTGGTATTCCCTGCCCTCGGCACGGATATCCTGTCGCACAGCTGACCAAGGGATGGGCGGAAGCACACCTTCCCCCCCCTGGAGCCTCCTTAGACAGACGCTGTGCAAGGTCCTGGAGCAGGAGCACCAAGTGTTATTGGTTACACCACACCGGTCTAACCGCACTTGGCTTCAGAGCTGATGCTCTGGACAGCGGCTCCCCCTGAACCATTCCCCTGACAGAGGACCTGCTCTATCAGGGTAAGGACACGTTCTGGCATCCCAGATCAGACCTCTGGAACACCCATGTCTGGTCTCTAGACGGGACGAGAAGATCCTGAGATGGCTACTCCCTCTCCATGGCAGAGACCATCACCCAGGCTAGGGCCCCATCTACTAGGCGGTTACACGCCTCTAGACGGCGCCTCTTCTCGTCCTGGTGTCTCTCTCAATAAGAAAGACCCTCCGAGGTGCTCGATCAGGATTGTGTTTTCCTTCTTACGAGACTGGAGACTAACATCTCCCCACCACACTGAATGTGTATGTAGTCGCTATCGCCACTCATCACGACTCAGTCGGTGGAAAGATTCTAGGACAACATGACCTGGTCACCAGGTTCATAAGGGGCCCGAGAGGGCGGAATCCGCCTCATCTCCGCTCCATCCCCTCTTGGGACCCTAAGTGGTCCTGGGGAGCCTCAGTGCCCCCTAAGAGCCCCTCGGAGGTTCCGATCTTCCTCACAGAGTAAGACGGCCCTCCTGACGGCGCTCACTCCCTTCAAGAGGGTAGGGGACCACCGAGCATCCTCCGTGTCCCCTGATTGCCTTAAATATGGCCCTGGAAACTCTCACATTATCTTGAGACCCAGGCCCGGATGCGTGCCCAAGAAGTTCCCACTACTCCCTCCGGGGCCAAATGGTGAACTTCCAGGCGCTCCCCATAGGGGAGGAAGACCCAACCCGATCAGTGTTGTGTCCAGTACGTGCTGGACCGCACGCAGAGCTCTGAAGCTCTGACCAGCTCCGTGTCTGTTGGAGGACAGCAGAAGGGGAAGGCTATCTCCAAACAGAGGCTGTCGCACTGGGTCGTGGTAGCCGTTACGACGGCATTCCGATCTCAGAATCTCCCATGCCCATTGAAAGTGAGGGCTCACTCCACACGGAGTTTAGCCACCTCCTGGGCACTGGCAGAAGCGCCTCTCTAGCAGACATCTGTAGAGCTGCGGGTTGGGCTATGCCCAAACACCTTCGCAAGGGTTAACAACCTTCGCGTAAACCCGGTGTCAGCCCACGTCCTGCGTGGCAACATGTAGGACTGGCATCCGGGGGGGCGTATGCCTGCGAAAGCACCTTTCCACCCTCTAACAGGTTGGGTCAGTGTGCTATCTACCTCTTTCTTCTTACCCAAACACATGGCTAAGAAACTGGTACCTCACCAACCTCCCTTCTTACCCAGACACTGGTTAAGAATAGGCATTCCATCCATCATTAAGCAAGCACCCCCTGGGGGGCTGGCTGGGCAGAGCAGCCTTCCCCCTTAGGCCGGGATACCATGTGAGCTATCACAGATAGCTCTAACCGGACCTAGTGCTACCGGACGTCTGTAACACCCCCTCCGTGGGCTGTTCCGTCTGATGTATCCTCATCAGAATGGTTCCCACTCCTGGTAACCCATGAACTTCCCCAGGTGGACCTCCACCTCGCGGTTAACTACCCAGTCCGCACGTTCCATGCGTTCTCCGCCAAGGACGAGACCATACCTATATCCACCATATTCCTCCCCACGGGTAGGAGGTGGCCTCTGCAGCGCTTCTCTGATTAAGAGTCGCGCTCACCCGGTGTAAACCTGAGCCGGACGGCCTCTCACCAGTAGAGAGCTAAGGCCCTGTCCGTGAAAGGTTACCGGTCAGGGCTGTACCCATCTTTCTCCAAGAAAGCTCTGGAACCCCCCGACCACCACACTGGAAGGTTACAGTTTCACGAAAGCATCGAGCTGACACGCCCAGGCTTGTTACCGTCGCTTCGCTAGAGATTGTGACGCGATACAGTGTTGTGGCGTTTTCCATAGGCAACCCCATCTGTCGTTCTCGACACAACGTCGAGAGACCGACAGAAAGGGAACGTCTTGGTTACGTATGTAACCTCAGTTCCTTGATGGAGGGAACGAGACGTTGTGTCCCTTATGCCACGAACACGTATCGTATTCTGCTGCAGTCGTGAGAGGCTCTCAGGCTCTTCAGAACAAAAGGTAAGTAATTGCTGCATGCCGGCTTCCTTTTATACCGGATATCCGGGGGCGGAGTCCGGCATGCAAATTTCATTCGCCAAATTTCATTGGCCTTTTCTATAGTAGTCAGAGTTGATTGGTTCTCAAGAGTTGAGTCGTTCTCGACACAACGTCTCGTTCCCTCCATCAGGGAACTGAGGTTACATACGTAACCAAGACGTTTTCAGTTTCAGAATGTGAGGTATGTCAAACCCTAGAAAGCGGGGTAACTCAAGCTATACTAGAGCACTCATGCCGAGTCAGAACATATGATTTTTTTAATTATTTCCGTCTTATTTCTGTTGTTTCATTCATTTAATGATTAATTTATTTGTTTATCGGTACATTTATCAATTTATTCATTTAAACTTAAGTCATTAAATCCACTGTATGTAGAGCGTAAATTGTTCCTCACTCTCAAGCGCTTTCTGCGGCCATGTCGCTTTTTTTGGTGCTGTTGCCATGGTGAATCCTTTATATAGGAGCTCCATTGATGATGGCTTTTTATAGTCGTGGTGAACGCGCTAAACCCACGGTAAGCCTACCCAGAGTAAATTGAACTCACTCAAATAAGCTGTTCTGAAACCAAAACTCAAAGTTTCTAATTTCTAAGTCAACCAACTCTGAGTTCAAGGTTTATCCTAGAGTTTTTGGAACCTCCTTATTAAAACGGGCACCATTTGCATAAAATAAATACTATTGTAATTAACAAAATAACATAAAAACAAAAATGAATAAACATCAAACAAAATAAATAAACAAATAATAATTAAGGTTACACTTTCGTATAGGGACCAATTCTCAATATTAACTAGTTGCATATTAGATGCCTATTTTTAGCATATTGGCTGTTTATTAGTACTTAAAAAGCACATATTCAACATGACCATATTCAACTTCCCTAATCCTACATAATACGTCAACCTAACAACTACCTTACTAACTATTAATAAGCAACAAATTTGTAGTTTACTGAAGCAAATGTCATAGTTAATGGTTTATTAAATAGCGTGAATTGGACCTTAAAATAAAGTGTGACCATAATCAATTATAGAAAGGGGCTATGGTTTTTCTTGTAAGTCATATTCCAGAATAATGGGAAAAGGACTTTTGTATAAAGAACAAATTCTCAGAAATGCACAAAATGTTGGTTTGATTTTTAAATCCTTAAAATTTCCAAGCATCAGGATGCTGTTAACCAGGAGGTCATCTTTACTTTTATTTAATAAAAGTCCTTAAGTAATGTATTTTGTAGTGATCGTATGTTTTTCTTTTTTTTCCACCGAGAATCCTGTTCGAGAAATCAAGAAGATTAGGCAGTATCTTGGTGTTTCGGTTTCTGATGATGTCATCGAGAGGATTGTGCAGTTGACATCTTTCAAAACCATGAAGGATAATCCTATGGCCAACTACTCCTTTATTCCAAAGTTATTGTTTGATCAGACTGTTTCTCCCTTCATGAGAAAAGGTTATGATTCCTAATCTAGTTTGAAAAGCCTACCCTTTAGTTGTCAATTAGTAACATAGCATAGGTCTGAACAATCTGTACAATGAGTGGCATGTGTTTGTTTTTGATTCCACAGGAGAGGTCGGTGACTGGGTCAACCATTTCACTCCAGCTCAATCCCAGGTGTTTGATGAAGACTATGCAAATCAAATGAAAGA
Source organism: Triplophysa bombifrons (assembly GCA_029783895.1). Lineage (NCBI taxonomy): Eukaryota > Metazoa > Chordata > Actinopteri > Cypriniformes > Nemacheilidae > Triplophysa > Triplophysa bombifrons. The sequence continues at coordinate 3,787,717 of CM056460.1, read as the reverse complement.
TGTGGATATTCCGTTCCGTTTCAGAATTTGATTACTTATTGTTTTGTGCAACTTTAAAGATGTAGAAAAGTAATTAATTTACATCTGTGGCTTTCAGACTTGCACAGTTATCATGAAACATTGAAAACTATCAGAACAATTCTTAAAAAGTTAATTTGTTAATTATTAACGCTTTTTGACACATTATGGGGCAGATTCCCAGATACTTAAGTCTAGTCTAGACCAATTTTTTTTTACTGCTCTCTAAACTGGAAACAACTTGCACTGTCATATCTTAAAACCAACAGAGAAACACGCGACTTTGTGACATTGTCACGAACGGCAATCTATTAATTCATGTTCATGGACACAAATTTTTTTTCATGTCCCCTGGCACAACTTTCAATATAACGTATTTTAATATACTGTATTTCATGTGTATAAATATATATAAATTCATCTGATGGGAATTCAAACCATTCCTGTGAATTCCTATTTCCTATGATCTCATTAATATGTTCTGTAATGATTTGACTTTGCTTTTTGGTTTGGGATGAGGTTAGGTGTTGGTTGGCCACCTTCTTAAATATGAATTCTTTTGGATTTCAGTTTATAAATATGTAAATGTAAATATTCATATACACACGCGTGGTCTGTGTATGGAAGTCGTGCTGACTGTCATGAAAAAAGAGGGAAATTCATGTCCATGAACACAAATATATAGATTCCAAATTTCATGCCAATGCCACAAACTGCCTTGAGACTAGGTCGCTTTAAATTCATCAATGCCATTGTGTACTCTTTAAAATGCACACAAATTATTAATGTAATATAATATAATGTAGTATAATAATTGTGTTAGTTTTGTGTTAGTTTTGTGTGAAAGGAATAAGAAAGATATACATGTGTTCAGTTAAGGACAATGCATTTTGTAATTCATAAATGAGCTGGCATGTCTCATTTATGAACCAGAGCTCTTTTTCAACAGAAACTAATGCAATGCAAAGACCTGTATGATTTTTTTGCATACTGATTACAGTTAATACAAGTGTTTTTACTATGAATATCATTCTTAAACAATAGTTACTGTTTTAAAAATGTGTTACTATTCTACAAACACCATAATTAAACTGGTTTGTAGTAAAACCAGTTAACTTTCCTAGTGAACATTTCCACTGTAAGTGATATGCAGATATTTGTATAACTGTATTTAACAGAATTCAATACTTATGAATGTATACTAATGTGTACCAAATACTTAAAATAATTTACGAGCGAAAATTATGTGCTTACGTTTTCCTTCCATTATGTAAGACAAATCAGTCATGTCATGCACTCTTTAATCTGTGATCGCTTTTGTTCTGCATGCTGTTAAAGACAGTAGTATAGTATATTTGAAAGAATATTATTGGTAAAAGCTACTGAAAGAACACACCCCTCACTGAACGAACACACCCCTCACTGAACTAGACCTTCATCTGAGTCTGATTGAGACAAGACCAAGGGCTTCTTTTGTCTCTTTAAGACGAGATTCGTAGGAAATCTGAAACCTCTGCTGTCTTTCAAGGCCTGTATAAAATGTGTTTTAAAAATAAATAAACAAACAAACTTAGAAGCATGATCTGGGCTGTATGTTAAGGTTTTTGGCACGGAGTAAAGAGGATAAAAGTTTTGTAGCACAGGCCAAACAGTTGAAGCACAAGTGTACATCTGTTATCATCTTTGAAAAAAGATGCAAGTCATCACATAAATAGACAGATCATAGGTCATAGGGCTCTAGATCAATGGACTAGATGCAGCCAGAAAACAAGTTTTAAATGCAAAAACGAAATAAACATGATAATAAATAGTGCAACATTATTTAACCTCACTCACAAACAAATATAACGACAAACGCACTTCACATCTGTCCAATGCACCTGCCAAACTATATTGCCCGAGTGCTACACTATTCAATTTATTCTTAGCACAGACCACATTTTTCGAAGCATGTGCGACATGTCACACTGTACATCCCTGAGCATGATTGGGAAAAAAATCTACACAAATCTGTCAGTAATGAATGCGGCTGTTGTAAACTATGAAAAAAGTAAGCCCCACTTTGTATATTCACAGTTCTAGCACTTCCAGTTTTCCTGTTTAAATGCCAAATACAGTTCACAGTTAGCCTTCGGCTGTGGTCTTTCTGGTATGTTCAAGTGTAACTTTTGTTTCCTGACGCAGATGACTCCAGGTAATGCCACAGTCTGCATTGTTCAGCGCTTAATTGTTCTTAGGCCTCGGTTTGGTGTGTCCCTAAACTTAACCTAATGTCAGCAGACTCAAAGTGAGCAAGCCGAAAACTCAACTGGAAGGGTCTGTTCTCCTCTGGCACATTAACATAAAACTGCTATTACTGTGGAGGGTTAGTGTTTGTACAAGCTAACTGAGGAAGGCCCAGATTCAACCTTTTTGTCTTAAATTAATTAATGTACGTTGTATTTTCTCTTTTTTTTGTCAAGGGGTGGGAGACTGGCAACCTGAATAGATTCCAGTCTTGTGTCTGTGAATCGGATAACAGCATGATGAAATCATCACCCTCGACAAAATTTCTATAGTCAATGTGTCTGAGCTAATGAAGATAAAACCATTCAAAGTGAACTTGTACCATGGGTACTTGTTGTAGAGTTTATGAGTATCAGTTTTGCATGATTTTGAAATATTGTATTGCACTGCTAATTTCAGGCAGAGGCGGATCTAGGATGGATAACCATGATCTCGCCTAGACTTCTGATTAAACCTAAGCATACCTCTACAAGTATGTGCACAAAAATAATAGATATAACCAAGATGAGCTACTGCCATGAGGGATTGCAATGCTCAATCTTGCTATGTTGTCATTTGTATTAATTTTGAAATGTTACGTCAAAAAGGGAACATTTAAATATTAACTGAGATAAAACTAAGAGATCCCACCATATGTCCTCATATTTATTGCATGTCTTGCTGTTGGACAGGTAAATAAAAATAAGATGATTGTCTTTTCAGGCATTTTAAGGTATGCATCATAAACAGCAAGTTAACTGCAGTTTATTTGACTCATATTAGAATTTTTAGTGGTCACATTTCATTGTTAAATGTTTCTTGACCAGATAAACATTAAATGTAGCCATATATTTTTAAATTGCCATTTAATAACTATTACTCTATATATGTGAAGAGCTCTTTTCCAAAACGCATTAAACGCCAAATTTAAAAACAATGAGTTTGTCATGCCATTTTGCTGTGTACTAAACCTATTCACTGCTCCATCAATGTTTCATGCCAAATCGCTATATTTCCTTGTTTAAAATGTTTAAATGTTAAAAGATGCAGTTCCTTTCCAAACCAGTGTTCTCTCGACCAATCAGAATTCACTCATTAGTGGTATTTGTTTGCTGTTATTTTTTAATTTGTTGTATGTGGTGGAAACATGAATGTGTATTGAAAGATATTTAATATTTATAAAATATTTAGTTTATTTTACTATTTAGTTTGTTACTATTTATTTTATTTGGCTGTTATTTATTTCATGCATTTGCATTTATTTGATTTATATTAATTTATCGTATGAGTCCCTGATGTCATATGTTGCATGTTCTCTTGTTTAATTGTTTTTAAAAAGAAATAAACCAACATTTTTTTGAAAAAAAGGGATGGATTTGTAGCGTTTAAAAAAAAAACTTTGAATTTATAATCGACAATATTGTTGTTTCATTTAACAATCATTGTTTAACATGTTCAGACTGAGCCAACAGACCATTTTAACAGGATAAATTGAATATTAACAAAATTTATGGGTCTAGGTAAAAAATGTCATTTTCATGAAAACTTTTAAAACGGATTTATAGCGTTTTGGAAAAGAGCTCTTCATGTGAAGATATGTTTAGATTATTGCAAAATATAGCCTACTAGTAATAATATAAAAATAAGTTTGTGATTTCAGCAACTACCTTTTCCCCGAACAGAATCGTTGTCTCACTTTAAAGCTAAATAAAATACTTTTAAATGAACTTCATGTACTTACCAAGTCAATTACTTAGTAGTATACATTTGTAGATATTTTGTTTTTTCATGGCATGACTTGTGATTGGAAAAATAGAATGTGTAAATAGAGTTAAAGACAAAAAAGTAAGACAAAGACGGACAACTCAATATGTACCATTTAAACAAAAAAGTGTTTTAATGCCTTTCTTGGTAAATTTAAGAATAAAATACTTCATAATTCAAACACTAATTTGGAAAGGGTTGTCCTATATATTAATATCTGTCCTAAATATAGCAGTTTTGTTTTTTGGATCCTTTTCTGATGATTTCTTTCTCTCTGTTATGGGAACAGGCTCACTGAAGCTCCTCTGGATGTTATACATTCTTCCTTTTAATCCACCTTCTTTCTGTCGTCTTCTCCTTATTTTTTCCCATTTCTTTCACTCCCACTTTTCATCTATACATTTCAATTTTGAGCTGGAATGTGATTAAAAAAAGAGTTAATTACAGTTTAATACCGAATACATAGCAAAGGTGTCAAACTCAGTTCCTTGAGGGCCAGTGTTTAGCTCCAATTACACCTGACTGGATGTTTCAAGTAATGCCATACCTGTCTTTTTGCTCCATTGACTTTCATTTATATGCATAAGTAAATATAAATAATGTAGGCATGCAAGCAAAGATTTATTAGCCTCTGTTCAAGCGCTGTCAACTGAAACAGTTGTAAAAACAGTATTAGAACATTTTGTCATTGTTTTTAAATCTTATTTGCATGCATTCAAATGGCATTAATTATATTGTTTGGACAAATATGATATTTTTTAAAGAAATATTCCTCTGGCCTGCACACAAACTTCTAAAAGGCAAATGCTTTTATACACAGTGTCACAACAAATAGCTAAAGATTGAAAGCCATGCTTCAATTTGCAGTTTTAATATTAACATTCAAGAACACCATAAACACAAAGTAGATGTTCCTGGAACAACAATTTTTAGATGATAAGGTTAGATAAAAACACAAAAGTGTCCCTTACGAAATGTATCCATTTTTTTTTGAGGTACAAGTGTAGTCACCATGTTTTTTTGGTGCATTTATTACTTTGGGCAAAAAAATGATTCTACTCCAGTTGCCATCGTTTACTATGGTTCTTACAAAAAACATGGTTTTCAAAACCATGGTTATTTTGTAATAACCATTGTTCTACTGCCGTAACCATGTTTTTTGGTTTTAACTGTAGTAAAACCATGGTACATTTTCGTAAGGGCTATGTTATTCTATGTGTCATTTAATTCTTTATTCGAAACTTGTGTTACACAAAACTCATTCTTACTTTTTCAGTGCCAAAACCTACTAGTTAAGTTAGTAAACAAGCTTAATCCACTTGCAAAAGCCTTATACATGGAGTTGGTTTGGAAATGCAAACATCAATATACAAAGACATATATATATATATATATATGTTATCCTTTCATGCCAAAAATCATTAGGATATTAAGTAAAGATCATGTTCCATCAAGATATTTTATACATTTCCTACCATAAATATATCAAAACTTTACTCTTGTGAGTAGATGCAGCAAAATCGCTAACAAAAATGAAACAAAACCTGTTTCTTCTTAGCAACAGCCTACAACTGAGCCTTTGATAAACAACTTTAAAGCCGATTTTCTCAATACTTTACTTTTTTTGTACCGTCAAATTCCAGAGTTTAATGAATAAATATTGGCCAAATATTTATATAAGTTATGTAATATAATAAACCAGACATCAATGTAAAACTTATTTATTCAGCTTTCAGGTGATGTATAAATCTCAAATTTAAAAAATTGACCCATATAGCTTGTTTTGTTGTCCAGGGTCACACATATTTATATACTGTATGTAGGGTCATATATATATATGCTTGCAAGTCATACAGTAGGCTACACTCTGGCAATAGTGTTTTGAGGTCACAAGAACTATAATAGTAACAGGGATAAAATAAGGCAATACTTATTGATAATCTGGTTCTCTTGTCATAAATAGAAATCGTTGGTGTTTTAGTGCCAAGTTAATGTCCCATGAAATCTAAAGCGATCAAATAACTAGGTATATGTCAAAGAAAAATCACGTATGTTATTGAATATTTGTAAATTATAGAATCTAAAATAGGATATATTGAATATGTAGTTAGTTGTTGTTTCTTGGTTGATAAACCAATCAGGCATTTACTTGAAGAGGAACCAATAAGTCATCTAAACATCCCGAAAATATACATGGATTGTTGCCCTGACATTATGTATAACTGTCCCTTTATTAAAAAAATATGTAAAAAATATAACTACATGACATACACTCACCTAAAGGATTATTAGGAACACCATACTAATACTGTGTTTGACCCCCTTTCGCCTTCAGAACTGCCTTAACTCTACGTGGCATTGATTCAACAAGGTGCTGAAAGCATTCTTTAGAAATGTTGGCCCATATTGATAGGAAAGCATCTTGCAGTTGATGGAGATTTGTGGGATGCACGAAGCTCCCGTTCCACCACATCCCAAAGATGCTCTATTGGGTTGAGATCTGGTGACTGTGGGGGCCGTATTAGAACAGTGAACTCATTGTCATGTTCAAGAAACCAATTTGAAATGATTGGAGCTTTGTGACATGGAGCATTATCCTGCTGGAAGTAGCCATCAGAGGATGGGTACATGGTGGTCATAAAGGGATGGACATGGTCAGAAACAATGCTCAGGTAGGCTGTGGCATTTAAACGATGCCCAATTGGCACTAAGAGAAATTGAGAAATTGAACAGGTGTTCCTAATAATCCTTTAGGTGAGTGTACATACATAAGTTTAAAATCACTTGTTTTCTGAAAAGCAAAACCATTCCACCAAAACGAACACAAGTACAGATCCACACGAACATTTAAACAAACACATACTGTTTAAAGACAGGAACTACACATGTGTTGTAAGAGGTGAGTGTTGTATACCTTGCTTTTGTTACTTGAAAACTGAGGGAGGGGGCACTGGTTTAGGCTGGAAGTGAATACAGCAGGTTAGTGTGAAATAGATTACATGAGTATGAGAGTTAAAAAATGAAGAGAGTAAATGGGGATTCATTATAGATAGAGTTAAAAGTTAGTAGTTAAATGTAAATCAGTAGTAGAATGAAAGAACCAGGAACAAAATATGGAAAGCCTTTTTGTAATTCTTACAAAAGTTGTTAATACTGATATAAGACAGATTTTATTTTTATAATTATGTGGATTCATACATATTTAAATACGTTTAAGAACTTACGTTCCAGGTGGTTGCGGGCAACAAATTTCAAAATCTCATCAAGGAGAATGACAGGGAAAGAGAGCTTCAGTACCACCATCCACTGTTCAATGCTCAGGGCAGTTAACTTGAAGATCATCTAGAAAAGGAAAAGGAAGATCATGGTTGGTGGACAGTCACAGTCAATGGATAGGTATCAAATGTGAAAAACAAGATAAAGCTTCATACAGGCAGGGGGTCCACATGGAGGATCATGAAGTGGAGGGACATGGAGAGGGTCATGGCAGCGAGCAGCCAGCCATTACTCCATGGAGGCATACGTAAGAGAGACTGGTTCTCAGACAAACTAAATAAAAAGACAGGGAAAAGCTTTAAAGAATATATTTTATACATTATATTATATGTATATTATTTCATTTTTTGTGCAGGTTTTGGAACAGAGCCATAGTATTGATTTAGAGAAGCCACAACAGTGTGTAACAGTATAACAGAATCAGATGAAATGTGTAACCTGTTAAGGGCATTGAACATCTCAATTGTCACCAAGACAGACAGAGCCATGGTCATAGGTGGAGCAGCCTCAAACACCTCACATTCAACGCCAACGAACTCCTCATTATCTTCATGACACTGCATAAAGTGAGACTACAAAAAAAAGTAGCAAACCGGAAGATAAATCACCGGAAATGAACAGAAAAACATATCTTTATTCAACATAATATTGATTTTTACCAGCTGGTAGAATGTAATAGAAGGACCCTCATGATCATACAGGAACCAGTGTGCAGCAGCAGCCACAGTGGCAGCACCCACATAACCTGAAGACAATGAGTTTTTTGAGAATACAACCAAAGCTTACACAGAGAACATAAGCTATTTCCAAAAGTTGATAAGGATACCAACCTCCAATGACCATGTATCTAAAGAACAACCAGCCAGAGATGAGAGGCTCTTTGGCAGAGCGGGGTGGCTTGCCCATGATATCAAGATCAGGAGGGTTGAAGCCCAAAGCAGTGGCGGGCAGTCCGTCAGTTACCAAGTTCACCCACAGCAGCTGAACTGGGATCAGAGCCTCAGGCATACCAAGAGCAGCAGTCAAGAAAATACTGGAAGAGAAGAGTGTCACAAACATGAGAACATTAAACATAATATGAAACAAGGGCATCGGGGGTTCAATGTGAGTCATGGATTCTCACCAGACGACCTCTCCAACATTTGAAGAAATCAGATAACGAATGAACTGCTTCATGTTGTTGTAAATGGCTCTGCCTTCCTCAACAGCGGCCACAATGGAGGAAAAGTTGTCGTCGGCCAGGACCATCTCAGAGGCTGACTTGGCAACGGCAGTGCCAGAGCCCATGGCAATGCCAATCTCTGCCTTTTTCAAGGCAGGGGCATCATTGACACCATCACCAGTCTAGAAGAAGCAAAACAATCTCAAAGTTCTCTTGAGGTAAATCATGTCACAAGGTGTCCATGATATTGTCTCAATTAGCCTGTGTTTAGTGAGTGTAGATACTTATGTCTTACCATGGCAGTAATCTCATCAAAGCCCTGCAGGAACTCAACAATCTTAGACTTGTGGGAAGGCTCAACACGAGCAAAGCAACAGGCCCTGCGTACAGCTTCACTCTGTTCAGAGCGGGGCAGGTCATCAAACTCACGGCCAGTGTAAGCCCTGCCGGTCACATCCTGATCCTCAGAAAAGATGCCAATACGACGGCAGATGGCCACAGCAGTACCCTTGTTGTCACCTGAACATTTCCATAACAATAAAAAGGTTCCTTAGTCATTTTATAGACAGGTCTTAGGTATTGCAAAAGAACAGGATGAAAGTGATGAAAAAGACTAATAAAACAATGGAAAAGGAGTGAACTTGAGTGAAAATTCGCACCAGTGATCATAATAACACGAATGCCAGCAGCCCTGCACAGTTCAATGGCACCAGTAACCTCTTTACGGGGAGGGTCCAACATACCAACACAGCCAACGAAGGTAAGGTCAGTCTGAGAAAAAACAAATAAGACAGAAAAAGAATGTCAAACTTTTCTATTCCTGGCATTAAGATGGATATTGGTTGATCGGATCCCAAACGGACAAAAGAGACACCTTTTACACCTGGTGTTTTGATCCATCTCTTGTGTCCACTTTCGACCACTTCTGTCCACTTCTGTAAATTCTTTGAGGAGAGGGTTTATTGGCGGCTAAGTACAAGGGCTTTTCAAGGGCTTTTTAGACCAAATGGACTAAATAAGCGCATGCAATGTACATACGAACGTGACCGGAGAAGGCAATAAAATTAAAATAGGTTTTCATTTTTAAACCAAACGTTTAGTTTCAGCCGGTAAAGTTTAAACCCTGTCCGCGCAATTAAGCATTTTTACGTATTATGTCTGTATGCAGAAAGTAGGCGGTCTCTTGTGGCTGTTCGAATGCATTCAACCACATGAGCGTCAACACCACGAAGACAATTCGGTAAAATTAGTTTTTGACTACCTCTGGAAGTGGTCGAAAGTGGACTAGCTCAAAACGTTTCAGACCCGTTGTCTTGTGATCCGATCGACCAAAACGGATCTTAATATCAGTTGTAAACTAACACAACAGGAGACAAACTGTACTTTGAAGTTGGGATGTTGTTTGGTATAAATCTATCAAAGTGTACTCTTTTTATGTTCACCTCATAGTCAGCAAATTTAGTAGAGTCCTCAAGTATCATTTCCTCAACCTTCAAGGGATGGTCACGGGTGGCCAGGGCCAAGCAACGAAGGGTATCACGGCCGGTACCCCACTCCTTGATAGTGGCCAGGATCTTATCCTTCACAACACTAGTTAAGGGCAAACGTGTGGCACCAACACGCACATAGGCACACCTGTCGATCACACCCTCTGGAGCTCCCTATTTCCCAAGAAAGGAAAGTGTGATACATACATCAATTAATGACACAAAGTAAAACAAGCTGTAAAACCCAATGCTTAAACAAAAGGATTGACTGTAATAATGTGTTGCCTAAACTAGCATGGGAACCATGGTGCAGTAATGGTATTAAACATAAAGAAGGCTATGGTACTTTGATATACAGTGTGGTAAAAGAAACAAAAACACACCTTCACAAACATTTTGCAGCCTGCATCACCTTTTACAGGGCTACAATAAACAGACATGGATTTCCTATCACGGGAGAACTCCAGAGTGAAGTTTTTCTTCATTAGCTGCTTCACAACCTACACAAGGTGACAGGGGATTCACATAGGAGTTATACTGTTATATTTGCATCTCCTATTAGCTCTATGTTATGAGCCTATCTAGTAAGGTTTAATCCCATACGTACACTGCAGCAGGCATTGGCTCTCTCGACCGGAGACAGGTTGTTAACATTGCTCTTGAACACATTCATCTTTTCAACTAAGCAGCTCAGGGCAGTCTCAGTAGCCTCGCCAACCTTCTCAAAGATCTTCTTGGACTGCAACACACAATTCAAATATTTTAATCTTGAAATTATATTACAGCTTGCTCTAGTATGTCTGAAAGAATGCACACCTACCTCGTTGTAGTCGAGGGAGGAGTCATTGCACAGGGCGCAGATTGTGGCAAGCTCAACCAAACTGTCATACTGACTACAGTCAACGCGAGCACCCGACTTTGTTCTAAAGGGGTTACATTCACGACTCTGATTAGGATTGCCTTACATACCGTATAGTCTGTTAAGAAGGAAAATTTTATTGTATACTTACACCTCACCCTCAGGGGTGTACTTGGAGCCAGAGATATCAAAGCAGTCAAGGTCAACGTGATCACCCTCAACTTTGTCAATGATGAACATCTGTAAAAACATACTTTCTTTTTAGTCTCTGAGGGAATAGGTGTATAAAATGTATATATCAACATCACTGAGCGCTTTTCCACCATCGAACCGAACCATTCTAAGCATGGTCTGAAACGGTTACGGTTATATTTCCACTTGAATTAGCTCAGCACAGAACGATTGAATCGTGCAAATACAATGCATGTAGTGACATGGCCACTTAGGATTGGTCACTCGCCGGTTACCTGGATATCAGATCTCTTCGTAGCCAAAAAAGCAAGTTATTAAAAAAGGTAACTTAGTTGGTTAATAGCTGGAGCTGGGGGTACCAAGAGAAACAAAAATGTTTTCAAGTCATTGCTCAGATTCTTACGTTACTGAGGCAAAGAGGGACGCATTTGTGTTTACATTCTAAAAGGTTTTGTTATCACCCCTGCAGTGGAAAATGAAACCATTTATGTACCGGATCATTACATCACATTATACCAGTATTAGCCCCAGCCTCGTTATTAAATAACGGATGTCTGTATGTGAACTGCTCTGCATGCGAATACATACTTTGGTCACACACATCTGGTTGGTGGTCAAAGTGCCAGTCTTGTCAGAGCAGATGACAGAGGTGCAGCCCAGGGTTTCCACGGAGGGCAGAGAACGGACAATGGCATTTTTCTTGGCCATACGTCTAGTACCAAGTGCCAGGCAGGTAGTGATGACAGCAGGCAAACCTGAGAGGTGAGGAGAAAAAAGTTAGGGGTTGCCTACCTGACTATAGGCAAGGGTAATCCTTAATGTAACAAACTTTTAAGACTGAAAGATTTGTTCCAACAACATTCATTTGATCAGATCTAGCAAACATTGAAGCAAGACCACAAATTCACACATTTTCATGGGTGCAGATTGGTAATGAGTTTTGCACATAAAAAACATGTCTTGATAAAAAATGTCTTCGAGGCACTTGAGATCAAAGTTTTGCCAAATTCAAAAAATGTAATGTGAAATCTTGACAAAAGGTGATTGCTATCTGAATGGTGGTAAAACAGAATCTCATTAGAGAGATGTATTGAGTGAATTGTTATACTCACCCTCTGGGATAGCAGCCACAGCCAGAGCGACAGCAATCTTAAAGTAATAAACGGCACCACGGATCCAGGATCCACCATGGACAGGGTCATTGAAGTGGCCAATGTTGATCATCCAGACAGCAATGCAGATCAGAGTGATAACCTTTGAGAGCTGTTCACCGAACTCATCCAGTTTCTGCTGTAGGGGGGTCTTCTCCTGCTCGGTGGCAGCCATCTGGTCACGGATCTTACCGATCTCAGTTGACACACCAGTAGCAATAGCAACGCCAATAGCTTTGCCAGAAGCAATGTTTGTGCCCTAAATGTAGGAGAATCAAACAAATGACTGGTAACTAAATGTGATTTACCTAAATACTGTAGGTCCTGTTCTTGAATTACCACCTTCTGTTGGTGCTGAAGAACATAGCTTAAACCATCAAATCAATTGAATTATAGATAGGGTTTAATGTAGAACTGGGGTTAGAAATGTGAAAAAAGTTTCTATAAAGCAACTCTAATTTCATGGGCCAGTTTAGTAATGGGGGCTTACTGAACTTTTAGAAAGTAGGCCATGCACAATTTCCTATCAACCCAATAAAATTTTAGAATAACGTGTATGGCTAGATCGAGAAAAAATATTTGACACAAAATGAAAGATTCTTCTTTTGTCTTCACTCACAGAGAAAAGCATGTTCTTCTTGTCCTGATTGACAGCTCTGAGGTCTGGGACAGGTTCGGTGTGCTTGATCACGCTGACGGATTCACCTACACAGAGTTATTCTTGTTTATATAACATTAAAATTAAAAGTCAGATAAGAAGATGCATGATAGTAAGGATCATCTGTTTGATGATATTTAGGTTACAGTACAATCCTAGAGGTACTAACCAGTCAGGATGGACTGGTCAACACGAATAGTGGTGGAACGAATAGCAGTAAGTCTGATGTCAGCAGGGACTTTATCACCAACTGAGAAAGAGAAAAGAGGGTTTAGAGTATGGCTACCTAATCGAGGCAAACAGATATACCGTAGTTCTTTATGCGAAAAAAAGCAGTTTTTACTACAGCACATTTTTATTAACTTGCTACCCAGGATTAACTGACAACAATGCACTAAGTGGCATTAGGCCACATATACTTATACCCCTGTAACTTCTGTCAGGTATGTCTACATTTTTTTCTTCAATCCCAACACTCACAAAAGACAATAAGTGAAGAGCTTTTTAGAAGAAACCTTACCAGACACCTCCACAATGTCACCAGGGACAATCTCTCTGGCCTTGATCATCTGGACGCTCTTTCTGTCAGAGCGGTAGACCTTACCCATCTCAGGCTCATACTCCTTCAGAGCCTCAATGGCGCTCTCGGCATTACGCTCCTGTACGGCAAACAGATATTTGTATTTGTATGCAAGCGAACTATGCATTCACATATTCTTTACCGTTTTGAGGTAACTGTGTATATTTGCTGCATTACCTGCCAGACACCGACAACAGCATTGGCAATAAGAATGAGCAAGATGACAAAAGGCTCGACGAAGGCAGTGACTGTGTCCTCACCTTCCTCAAACCAAGCCAGCACCTAAAACAAAGAAAAATAAGGGAGTACCACAAGATATATATTAGTCCTAAATCCAGTCGTTGTGTCATGTAGTCCACACATAATCTTATAAAAGTTGAAACACTAAACACACTGTATTCAACGTTGTCCTGTGCATATCTTCAACACAGTCTAACGGCAATTCAGGACATTGTGACGAAATGTAATCTTTTGATTTGTGTAAATAGACACGAATTTCCCCTTTCTTTTGTGTCACTCAGCATGACTCTTTTTGTGTCACCCACATAGATTGTTTAAAATATGGACGTAGTGTCCGTGACGTCACCTGAAGGTTTGTGAAGAGTAAAAACGACTTGTCACACAAGTGACAACGCACTTAATTTGCAGACTTTTAACGTGGGACTCATCGAGATTCTGCTCTGTTTTGGAGCCAGCCTCTAGCGGCCAGTCGATGAATTGCGTTCAACCAACCGTGTTGGTTTCACAAGAGATCCAGGATGATTGCCCCTTGGTCTCCCAGCACGACTTTCAATCTAACACGTTTTAATAGGCAGTACCTTTCATATGTATAAATATATATCAATGCAATCTGATGGGAATTCGTTCCTATTTCACAAGGCGGCTCATTTGTGTGTTTTCCTACGATCTCATTCGTACGTTTTATTATGATTTGATTTTGCCCCTGTGACGTTAGGTTTAGGGCAGGGGTAAGGGTGGGTTAGCCACCTTAAATATGTACGATTTGTTTCCACACGAATCAATAGATTCTACATTTTGTGCCTATGCCTGGAACCACCTTGAGACTGGATTAATATCTTGCAAGAAATAATTCATAATTCCAAAACACTCTGAAAAAATTACATATTAAATTAATTCCTCATGACGTGTTGAAATATGAAATATATGCGTATAGGCATGTGTTGTAAGCATTTGTATAAACTTTTGATTTGTTAACCAGTTGAAGGCTTATTGGCTGACTGGACCCGAATTAAATGTTTATTTATGAGGTGGAGAAATGCTATATTCTTATAACATGGTTTATTTACTTCTTGTGCAACAGACATTAGGCATATAAATGTGTAACCCAAAACTGTATTGCACAATATTGTTGCACAACAGACTTTGATATATTTACGCTACCTTCACATTTTCTGACCTAGCTCTACATCTCCCCTGACCTTTCCCGAAGGATAGAGTTTCTGTCTTTGACTCGACTCCTTCTTAAAATAAACCTCTTCCCACTCACCCTCCTTTAGTACTCCTCAATATTTCCCTTCTAAGGACATTGAAACAACTGGCCAAGATGCAGAGAGGTGGGAGTCAGAAATTAATACCCCCCACATTCACCTCTAACCTCCCAACACACTCCTAACCCCCAAGCCCCCACCATACTGATACTTCTCAACTTGACACTTAAAAAATGACACTAACAGTGCGGCTTCCACACTAGTAGTTAGAAAACATTTTTTTTAAGCAACAAAGAGTTCTCAGTTGCATTAGAAGGACAGTGCATATGTCATATACCCTAGACAAGAAAACCAGTCTTATGGGTAAATTTTTTGAAATTGAGATTTTCCATCATCTGAAAGCTGAACAATTAAACTTTCTATGGATGTATGAGTTGTTAGGATAGGACAATATCTGGCTGAGATACAACCATTTACAACTCTGGAATGTGAGGGATCAAAAAAAGTTTTTATATATTTAAGGTGGGAAATTTACAAAACATCTTCATGGAACATGATCTTTACATAATATTCTAATGATTTTTGGCATAAAAGAAAAATTTATCAATTTGACCCATACAATGTATTTTTGACTTTTACTAAAAATGTTCCCGTGCTACTTGAGACTGGTTTTGTGGTCCAGGGTCACACATGTGCCTTGTTGCACAACACGACATATGCTTGGGTTTGTGCTTATGGCAACTTACACTGTACTACAACAGCTGGTTAAATGCACCCATACGTTTAAAGGGCATGTTTAAAAGTGAATGTCAAAGATCACAGCATCTATAAATGACAGCACCTTTCACATTCTATCGACCTAGCTTTCTTAAAAAAAGTATTCTAAATAATAACTAGTATATTTAGTTTACCATTGGGTTTGGGATGCACCTGGTGTCTTTAATTAGCCACATATAATTGCTGACTTACGAAAGAGATGCAGGCGGCAAGCAGCAAAATTCTGACCAACAGATCCTCAAACTGCTCAACAATCAACTCCCAGACGGACTTTCCTGCAAGGGAATGGACCAAAGTTGAGTATTTCCTTTTTTTCAAGATACATGATTAAAATCTAATGCTTATCACTAATGACAAAACAGTAACTATTATATACAATAAACTATTGTTCCTTTAACATCAAAATGTTCATACGTACCCTCTTCAGCTGGCAGCTCTGGGAATCAAAGTATATGGAGCAGACAGAAGAAAAAGAAAAGATAAACTGATTAAGAATCATTAATTCATTATGACATTTGGCATACAGTATGTGTAAATCAAAGTAGAGTATTTTTTGTTGAATAAAGATGAATGAATTATGACCCTAATATACGTCACCCTAGACACATATACAATATTTAAGAATGCAAATAAAAAAGTTTATTTTAACATTAAGATAATGGATTAAGAAGACGATTAAAAACATTCATATAAGACCAGTCATACGGTCTAACATTGAAATATATTTAAATATCTTCAGACAGTCATCCAAAACACATATTTTTTGTAAATGAAATGCTTGCTATTACACATTATTTGTCTTTCCTGTTTCCAACACTTCAGGAAAACGTATTGGAAGTAAAAAGAGCTTGTGCATGCTAAAGCCACTCTTTATAAGAAAACCTGTTGTGCGACTTTGCAATGACAGTAACATATGTGATCTCCCAGGCCAACTTCCTGCAGCATCTAAGAATCTGCCTACCCCCATAAACCTAAATACTGTTCATTTAGTTAGACGTCTCAAATAACCAAGCAAGACCCCTGTGCCATCACATGTGTCTCTTCCCTTCTCCCCCTCTGCCACAGGCTATTTTCAAAGCCTGCTTCTCAGCTTCTGCGCCACAACCTGTTGATGTCACTTCAAATGTCATAGAGTAGGCTGAACATTTCAGAATATCCTTAAACATCTATCATGTATTTCTAACAAAGGGAATCACGTAGCCTCAGAGTCGCATATAGTCTATGTAGTTGTGTTTACCATTATCACTATTCCAAAGCTGTTAACCCAAAAGCTGTGGCTTTGAAATAAGAGATGTTTCCAGCGTTCAGATTTTCTAAGCAATCGCTGCATGCATTTGATTGATCTCACCATTATAGCCGTACTTGGCCAGGTTCTTCTTGACTTGATCAGGGGACAAGCCAGTGTTCTCATTAACCCCAAAGTAGGCCAGGGTCTCAACCGAGGTCTTGGCGTAGGAGTCCTCCATCCTGTCAGGAGTGAAGGAACTTCAGTAGTAGCAAAAGCTTAGTTAAACGGGTCTATCCGTGCTTCTTATTGATTGTATCTATTGCTCTTGGTGTTCTCTGCACTGGAAAATCTGACCCCTTACTTGGACCCCCTCCTCACTGGAGCGATGGATTGACAGAAAGAGCGAATAAATTCCCAATTGTGTGCCCTTTTATACGGCTCCCTGCTGCCCCATTGGCCAAAGTTGTCGATCGTCACACCCCAGAATTCCAGTCTCCTGCATATGGCTTTGCAGGGCAGGGTCATGGTTAAGGGGTTGGACGACTTGACTTGATAATCTAGGGGTAACAGGGTGGGCAAGGAGCATGAGGGTAGATACCTAAGGGCTGAATGAAAAGTTGATCTGTTTTTGGAACATGCGTGGTCAGTGGAATAAGGAGAGAGGAGAAGGTGAGAGAGTGAGAGACAGAAGAAAGTGAGTGACAGGCCAAATGGCCTCTGATGTGGAGAGGGGGTGTATAGAAGCTCTGGTAGGTTAATTTGGTACAAGCATTAAAGGAGTGTTGTTACAACAAGTGAATGCCACACTGAGATCCGCGCTTTTGGCATGAGAAAGTTTTTGTAAAGGATAATATCATCACTTATGAACAAATCCAGACCTCATTTGATTTTACATTGATCCAATTAGATTTATACAAATATGTCATGCTGCTTTAAAAGTGTTTGAGAGCTTGTCAGCAATTCGGTCTGCAGACCCCCTTTCAAGATCAGCTTTCACAGGCTGGGACATTAGGTTATCTAGTTCCAACCTGACTTCTAACAGCGAACACCTATCCTTGCTTTGTTCTTATTGGCTAGCACTAATACTGTAAATCATTTTAATGTCACGCGAACCATACTGTATATGTAGATAACATGGTGTACACATTTATAGATTTTTTTGTTAACTAAAAGAACTATGCTAACAAAAATCCTGCAGGCATAGGCCTAAATTTTAGATTAAACGTAAACCTAAAAATGGACTTTGTCTGTGACCCAAAGATGGTCGGTTTCTTGTTTAGCACTTGTTAAGGCGAAACAGAGAGGGAGGGGAATAATGTCAGGCTGAAGAATATCCATCACCTCTCAGACTCTACACATACTCAGATTCCTTTTAAGAAACTCTGATCCCACGAGCTAATACACAGTAGATCAGGAACATTATTAAATATCAATACAACACCAAATATTCGAATACAGTATTTGTTAGATTGTTATCAAAATCGTAGCCTTTAAAAAGCTTCTGATATCACATCAAATATGTACAACTAACTCCAGCGAACCATAGTGAGATATATATATATATATATATATGATTTAAAGAGAGTAATTTCAATTATAGAATATTGCATGTCCTCAAATGACATAAAAATAACATAACATTCATGTATAATGAAGAAATTGTGGAAAAAATAGGTGTCCATGCCTGATGTCATCCTCCTATTATTTAAACTGAGCCTTGGATTGTCATCTGTTTATGAATGCTACAAACTTCGATAAATACCACAATGAAGTATCATAATTTCACTAAAGACAACATTGACTAAATCTCTAATAATCAACTCAGGAGACAAATTACATTAATTTAATACATCAAAATAGAAACAAGGGAGAACTCAGGGTTTAAATACAAGGACCAAATACAGAAAAACTAATGAGATAATTAATACGACACATATGAAGACTTATCAACTGAACTAGCATGCAATGGTAGAAAAACATTCTATAAAGGGGTAAAAAGTTAAATAACTTTAACGCATTTTTTTCTGACCTAATGATTTTCTTGGTAACTACAACAAATGTTTTTGAGGTTGTCCAAGAACCAACTTCAAACAACTTTATTAACAGCGTTCATATCTGCAGAACTCATGAATACAATATTTACGACATCACTTGAAGGCAGCATGAATTGCCATATTCCAGCTTACAAAATTGTGATCTGAAGTACAGAAGAGAGAGCTGAGAGGCAAGCTAAAACAGACATTAAATGGCCTGTCTTCACTTTTGAAATCTATAGGACAGCTGCATTGACATATTTCACACTTCTGACACACCCATACACTGGGCAGTTTAATAGAATATTATCATTCATTCAAATGGCATGCTGGGGAAAGTACATAAACGTGACATTACCACTTATTTTATTGAAAGTTCTTTGTACATGCATCTGTGCTTTCTATCTTGTTGTTCATTCAACACACTGTGATTATAGCAATGCAGACGGGTGTGTCGTTTTCCTCTGACCACCCAATGACATTTAACTCAATATCTCACAGGACAGACTATCCTCGGATTCACAGCTCAGGGGCTTAGCTGAAACCAATTCGTCAATCTTACTTTACTGTTTCATATATACACCGCAATAACATAGAGCAGCTGTAATCTATATCTTTTCCAGTATTTTTGGTTTTGCAACGAACCAAACTTTAAAGCTGCCTAAATATATCATTAATGAAATTATTCTTATTATTCAAAATGTACTGCTATAATCCATTAACATGCCTGTATACTATAGCTAGTATATATGATAAATGTCGGCATTCTGTCCTCTATTGTTAGGTGAAACTTGTGGTCATGGAATGAAAATTAAAATTACAGTCGTTAGGCAACAGTACACACACGCAAGATACCATTTTATTGGATTGTTTGTAGGTTTTGAGGACAATTAAGCGGAAAGTTCACACAAAACTAAAAGTTATGTCATCCTTTACTCACCCTGAAGATGTTCCGAAGCCATACTTTTATTTGTTCTGTTGAACACAAAACAAGATATTTTTAAGAATGTGGGAAAAATATCAGTTCTCGATAACCATAGTAGTTTTACTTCCTACTATGGTAGTCAATTGTGCCCCAGAACTGTTTGGTTACAACATTCTTCCATATCTTTCTATGTGTACAGCACAATACCAAAATATATATAAGTTTGGAACAACTTCTGGGTGAGGAAATGATGACAGTTTTTGGGTGAACTATTCCATTAAGTAGATGTCTATTTTTAACGATAGTGGACACAAAATATGAATATTTAGTGCGTCTAAGAATATTATTAAAATGTCATGAATGGTTCTAAAAATATGCTTGATTTTTATGCTTGCTTATTTCTTTCTTTCTGTGAGACTGACGTATAAACTGGACATGTTCTTGCCAGGCTAATGATGTCATGTCAATGTCATCAATTCACATTAGAGTGAAGACAACATGAACTTTTCTTATTCCCCTCTCATTGCTTTAGTGCATGAACACCCCAACACACAGTTGGCACAGACACGTTTAGAGTTACTCAACCTGGTGTTCATGGTTTCTGCTGACATGAAAGGAGATACTGCTGAGCTTAGAGTTCATGCCACTGTCAAAGTACAGAGCTGTGCTTTAGCATGTGCTATTGATAATTATTTAGTCCAAACTCTTTCAAACATGGTACACTGACATTCGTAGACATAGTAGTGATGTCTATCTTGTTTTTTTGCACTGCAGTATTATATACATAGAGGTGTAAGTGTTAAGAATTGAGCTAGTAGAAACATTTGTGTTAACTTGAATTGGTATCAGAACTATAAATATTCCAAGACACATGTCACTGCACAGTGCAGACATTTTACAACACACTTTTAATATTTGGCTCGGTTTACAAAAGCATACTACTACTGATAACTAAACATAGTAATTCTTAAATACACATTATGAAATAATAGTAAGATTAAACATTCCAAACAGTCATATGCCAAACTATCACATTACAAAAAATGACACCCTTTTTATTTTACTGATATTATTTTCAGTTTATTCGTCATACTGGTCAAATGCACTGCATTGTTTTGAATACTATGCATTGTGGTCATGAATACAAAAAAGTATTGTGCGTTGCATACATGCTGCTATTTCAAAAATATGATAACGATGTGGGACTAAGAATTTCTTAACACAGACTTAAGTTAGACATACAAGCCATGAAACACAGATGCAATTGATTGATGGGTGCAGTCTTGCTGTACACGTGCATAGCTACTGCATAGCTGTAATACACCTCAGTACTTAAGGGTGCGATAGAGATACGGTACCGGAATTACATTTTTTGATAGCTAGCTTGACAGTTAAACAAACCTTCATCCTACTCAGCAAGATTCAAAGAGAATCTTTGTCATGGCAAATACTCACTGTAAGCTTGCAAAACTAGAAGTCTATACCAGCAAGTTAAAAACGCTGTTCTATGCACCAGTATGAAATTTCCCACAAAAGATTTTAATTTAATTTATAAAGTTATACCACACACACAAGATACAAAACCATAGATCTGTTATTTGTAGAGGACTGTTCCTTTCAAAGGTCCATGTAGTTGGGATGAGGCAAATGCAGACGAAGTCGACACAAACAATTATTTATTTAAATAAAACACAAAACAAAACCCCGAAGCCCACGAAGCCCACGAGGGGGGTAAAACAACAATGGCAAAGGGATTATAATAACAGACTACACAGGAACGTAAACTAACTAAACTGGACTGAGACAATACTTAACAAAAACTCACAATGACTTGTTGTATGAGGTCTACTTATGACATTCGTGTGACTTTTAGATTCAAAAACATCAAAATCTAGGTATAAAGTATAGGCTATTGTCTGATTTGTTTGGATAGCAGTTTGCGTAGTTGGAGCCTTCTGTGAATTTGGTTAGAGACTTAACGTTAGGTTACACATTAGCACCATTCACAGTTTTCACACGGCATCAGTATTTTCTGCAGACCTCCTGTGATTTATAAATTACCTCCTTTTCAACCTTTATGCCATGTTAGAAGGAATCCTCTGAGAAATGAAACGAACACACCCTCCATGTTTTTACCAATAAACTTTAACCAGGCATTTCTAATTCGGAATCTGATGGAAGGTTATGCAGCGACTGTATTCTTCCTCAACAAGTGGTGTCACAATATTTAGCTATCTTTAACGGCATGTTTGTTTATTGCTTGCTAGCTCTATCCTGTTCCGCGCGACTTGTTATTTCAGAATTGTCATGAGCGAACCAGTTGGCGGGGCTACAGAAGAAGTCGTTGATATTTTTCTGTGGAGACGGTGTTCAACCTGTCAATTTCGTCATAGATAGGTGCATTCCAAAACCTGGGGTTCACTGGGCCTGGTGTCAATTTCAGATGTTATTTCAGTTACAAGGCTGTTTTAAGTTCTGACACTTACATTATATTTCTTTTGTTATCCTCATAACAAAAGCCTCAGGTTAAAATTTTGTTTTCAATTCATGCCTCCTTTAAGTCATTTCAGGACATCAATAAATCCACTGTATGCAGAGCGGAAAGTGTGCCTCACACTCAAGTGCTTTCTGTCGCCATGTTGCTTTCTTTGGTGCTGTTGCCATGGTGAATCGTAACATTAGAGCTCCATTGATGGTGTCTTTTTATAGTCGTGGTGCACATGCTTAACCTTGGGTAAGCCTACCAAGGGTAAATTGAACTAACTTAACTAACTTAACAACTGAACTTCAGCTGTTCTGAAACCAAAAACTCAAAGTTTCTAATTTCTAAGTCAACCAGCTCTGAGTTCAAGGTTTATCCTAGAGTTGTTTGAACCTCCTTATTAAAACGGGCCCCTGGTCTATATAAAGAAAAACAATAATTTGAGCAGCATGAATGCTTTTGAATGGCTATTTGCACATCATGTAAACCCCGCCTCCAGAAACAAGGGAGTGTTGGATTGTTCAAAAACACTTTACCTTCTCTCTACGTTTTCAAGCTTTGTTTTACCCCAAAACGCAGAACGAAAGCGCAACTCGCTTGGTGTACGCCGAGCCCTTTATTGTGGCATGTGTTGTTCTCCATAATATTGCCATAATTAGAGGGGAGCAACATCCTGCACTACAAATTCAAAACCCAGAGAAAGACCCCATCCATCCTGCAGATGTTCTAAATGCAAGGGCCCTCAGAAATATTATATGCCACAATGTGTTTTCTGATTGACCAGCAACCCCAACCACAAAATGAATAAATATAAATCACATCATTTTATTTTGTTTTCTTTATTTCCTACAAATGCAAAATAACTTTTAGATTTTAATATTCTTCTAACAATTCAAACACTTCGCCACACACTCGTGTGTTTCAGGATGTCAATTTCCAGATCTGGCTTTTCAATCAGGTGGTCCAAGTATATAATTTCTTTGTTCTTTTCTTTCTATAATTTTAATCAGATATGGTGTATATAACTCCTTAAATGATAACTGAAAATACAGTAGATTACATAATGTAGTTCTACAGATTTAATCTCTGGTATATACTGAACATATATATATATACTGCAGCAGAATTTGATGGGCCCTCGTCTTGCTGTTCTTCCACACTCTGGTGGACGAGGAGAGATAAGTCAGTCAGTTTATACTTCGTTATAAACATAAATTCTATAGGCACATTTTTTCAAATAAATGTGTGTAGATTGTTTGAAATGTGGACACTTTATTAATTATACTTCTGTAGGCGTTTCTGTGGCAGAAGTTGTCTCATCATCCTCATCGTCCTGTGAGAATGAGTATTTTGTTGTGTGCAGTTTATAATGCTTTATAAAGGTAAAAATTAGCATCAGAATCTGTTAATACCAACAAAAATCTAAATATCAAAAATGGCCTATATAAAAAATATATAGTATAATTTGGTTCTATCAGGCTCTATCTTCGAGCCAATCAGCACTTTGAATGCACACAAGAGGTCCAATCAGGATCAGCTTTCTTTGTCATGTGGCCGGGCTCCTCAGTGACAGTGCGAAATATTTGAGGAAACAGTAGCTGTGTGTCCCAATTCGGGGGCTGCAATCTTCAAAGGTCCCGGACTTAAAAACGAGGACTTGTTCTTCAAAGCACGCAGCCTCAAAAGTTCAAGAACCGAACTGAAAGGAGACGCCTAGAAGAAGCCTTCAAAGTCCCCGTGCTTTTTCATACAGAATATGAAAATTTTAACTGTAAACAACAACATATTATACATTTGTTTATTTGATTAGGAAAATTTCATATATATAAGAAAAAGTGGGCTCAATGTTAACCAAATTTTTCACATTTTATTAATGACTTCAAATTGTATGTGGATCTCTTTGAACAAACAAAAAGCACTGAAAACATGTAATGCTCTGAAAACATTGAAATTTATGTAATTCTATTTCTTTCTTTTTTTTATTTTCGTTTCTCTCTGGCAGCTAATGTTAATGTGACCTGAATATGTAATACCTCTTCTTATAGCATTGATTTAATAAAGCATAAAAAAGAAAGCATTTTTCTCAACGATTATATTGAATACAAAATATATCTTTTAATAGTTGGCTCCAAGGAGATTGATAAATCTTAGGCAGAGCTTTTTTTATCCGAAGCAGAAGGATTATCCATATTTGTGTACCCTTCCCTGTCTTTGGCTGTTGATAATCACATCTCCAATAAGACTTTTCTTGATTTTGTTTGGAGTTATAAACCTCATAAATTGAAGAAAGATGTTTTAGCAAACAACAGGAGTGATGGGGGTCTTGAAGTCCTGCAGTTTGATGACACTAACAATAATTTAAAATTAATTGGTTAAAATGGTTGATAAACGTTTCGCCCCAAATCAAATTTATGGAATAATTGGGAAATTGAAATAAGAAATAGATCAGGTTTTTTTTAGAAATGGTTTAATAAAAACATAATTTTTGTTGCTGATCTATTCAACTCCAATGGTGATTTGTTATCTTATGAATGTTTTTTGAATATCCATCAATGTCCCGTTCTGTTTAAAGAATTTAACTCCATAATAAAGGCAATTCCTGATGGATAAAAATGTTTGATGAGAGCTTCCCTTACCAATGAGTCATGCTCCAAACAACTTTCACAGTTATATTTGGAGGTGTTTCGCCTTTAAATAAAGAACGTAATAACACATTTATTCATCAAATATCTCAATCTCGAAACTCAATTTCTCCAAGAGGGAATTTTTGGGGTGCTTTTAAAAAAGATAACATTCAATGGAGGGAAACATGGCTATTACCATATAAATGCTGAGGAGATACAACATTTTGTGATGTAGCTGATATATGCACCTTCTGTAAAAAGGAAAGTGAAGATATTTGTCATTTATTTTTCTCATGTAATATTTCATTCATTTTCTGGAAAGAGTTGAGTTTCTATTGTTTTTCTAACGTTAATATGGACTGTAATTAACACATTAAGGATATTATTTCCTTTTTTGGAAACCAGAACAAATCTTTACAATCTACAGTTTACTTTCTTATCCTTGTGGCAAAATTTTAATTTCACAAACAAAGGTTTGTTAAGAAAATATCTACCTTTATAGACTTCTTATGTGAAGTAGAACATTTATACAAATGACTAAGAGTAATTAATAACAAAAAAGCGTTTCTTTTTTTGAAGAGATATGATCTTTCATGTACTATGATTGATACTTGTTTTTTTATTTTATTTTTACTTTCTTTTATATGTTCAGATTACTTTGAATGTATTTTTGGTATTTTTTATGTAGTGTATGCAACGTTGTATTTCATTATTGTTATCTCTGAATTGGTTAAATAATAATAAAAAATAATAATAAAAAAAGAACGCAGCCCTTGAATCCCATTATGCGATTTCTGACGCAGCCATTGTTTTTTGCGTTGTACTGGCTGCGTCCGAAATCGCATAATGGGAAAGTAGCTACGTACTGAATTTGAATAAGTTCCTACCCATTAACTTACGTCTATATAGTAGCCCAATAGCTGCTCTTTGACCTATGACGTATTAACAACAACCTACACGTGAGAGTTGATAAAAACATCGTTTAGTCACGAAAATTAATTTATTGGCACTTACATTAAAAACGGACGTCCGCCTTAAAGTTTAGCGCTATATTTGTTTTATAACCTTTGAAATTTGACCGTTTCATCATGTGATCGAGAAGTGTCCATCGATCCACACTCATGAATCTCGGAGGAAGTGGCAAACCATCCGGGTACTTCTCGCCTACTGTTTTCGGCATACCGAGGCTTCGTAAATACTATTCATGACTCAATACTCGATGATAACAAAGTTACTGCTTGAAATGTATTGCTATAATGAATGTTCTGAACATAGAACCTTATAATTCCAAGCAGAAAGTGATTTTTCAGCATTAGAAGGTTCTATCTCCGTTAGTGGTCCAACAAATCCCCATTTCCAAATTTCAGAAAATGTGGGTCCATGGCCAAACCAGTTGAGAACCACTGTCATATCAAACACAAGTAACCTTAACAAAATAAAGGAATTATAGGATATTTCAGCAGAGATGTATTGTGAGCACAAGATTTAATTCTTACAGACGGCTGACATCTGGTGGTCAGTGTTGGTACTTTATGCAAACTGTTAGCTAGCAAAAGTTTTTTCTTATGTGTGGTCTCTTCAAGAGATAAAAGAAACAAGATAGTTGTAAGCTACAGGAGAAACGTAATGAAAAAAACATACTTCAAGTTTTTTTTACATTGTGGTTCAGGGCTTCCGTAAGGAAAGTTCCTTGATTTACTTTTGTGCATTGTTATCTGTTAAACACATCATATGTTGACTAATGTCTCTGTGGTTTAGTGCACATACAATCAAAATCAATGGTGCTTATGTTGTTCGGTTACCAACTTTGTCGGAAAACAGATGGGGGTGAGTAAATGAGTGTAAATTTTTGGGTATCACTATCCCTTGCATAACCTCGTTCTTATGATAAAGCTGGACCAGAAGAATCAACCGTCTTAAAAACATTGAATACACTAAATCTTATACATTTGTTTTATATCAGCGATTTAAAATTACTCTCCAAACTCTTGCAGTAGATTCTCACTTTATTGGCCTGAATTCATAAGACTACAAAAAGAAACAAAATGTCCTTTTAATTGGTGAAAGTTCATTTTCAAAGTGGCACACAGACATGTGCGAAAAAAGAAATAGTAGCACAGTAGTTTTCTGTGCAAAATGCAACTGTGATGGCACCCATGTCACCTGCAGGCTTTCACACGTTTTTATTCACATATGCATCATGATCTAAAAAAGGAAAAGCCAAATATTTTAACAGGTCAAGCTATTACAACATTGGGAAGTTTGCTGAAGAATGTGCCAAAATAGGCGATTTCAGAAAATGTGCAGAATGCCGTCAATAACTACAGTCAAGAAACACACTTAACGTTTCACATTTAAGAGAGTGGCAGTGATGTACACACATTTAAGGACACAATCACCTCTGCTTAGATTGCTGTAGAGCTAGTGGGGAATAAAGCAGCCCGTTCCCACTATGGGGATGAACAACCAGACCCTGAGGCTTTGTTTTTAAAGAAATGTGTCACTTAGGTCCAATAAACATCCCAAGTTATCAGGTTATGGCTAAAGATGCATTATAAAGAAATGAACCAACATGGCTAAAAATGCAGTAAAATAATCAATTACTAGAAAAGAAACATCTCATTCGCACACACAGACACACCACAAACAAAAGTTTCTACAAATAGATACTTTAGATGTTTTACATACACACCAACAGACTCCAAGAGGGCATTTCTGTTCAGTACTCGCAAATATCACTCAGATTCACAGCAATCTCATCTTGATGGAGACAGCTAAAAAAGGCCCTGCACTGATTTTGGTGTTTGGAGTAAAGGAGGAAGGAGAGGTAGAGTGAAGGAAAAGATGGATGTGTGTGTTACAGGAGTTGGTGTTATTTCTTGGGTTTGCCACCCTTGGCTGCATTTCGTGGGGGAGTTATGGGCCTACCAGCTCCAAATCCGCCTGCCCCACCATATGAGAGCATTTTCTTCTCAGCCGGTTTCAGAATCTGAAAAAAAAAAGAGTTTGTTAAAACTCACTGTGCTAATACATGGCGGAGTATGTGATCTACTGAACAGACATTAACTTTTTGTTGGTGATTTGTATTTTTATTTTGTACTTGGCAAACCTTTAGTTTAATTATAAAAAAGTACAAACCTGAAACGAGCACATGAGGGTTTCATCAACGCTCATCATAGCACCTGCGTTGTCAAACTCTCCACAGTAGTTGGGAGCTGAGAAAAGTGTGACTAACTGCCTCTTTGCAAAGAATTCATAGCCATCCTCCACCACCTGTTTACAAAGAGTTTACAGTTAATCACAATGTGCTGATATAAGACTAACACACCATGATGTGAGTGCAATACTGCTTTTATACAACAGTTTAAAGGTCAAAAGAAAATCTGTAAGCAAAAACATGAAAAACAATATGGGTTACAAAAACTTTTTGATTTTATTTGATATCATTTTTGATTTCAGTGTTACTTTAACATAAAAAAATCAGAAACCTCCCTCCAAACGAGGGTGGGGCTATATTGATTGCTCAATGGCAAGGCTTCCTATATTCAACAAACAAATACATATTCAAATCATTTTTGGAAGAACCAAACAGATCTTTACTGACAGAGTATTTATTTCCCCTAATCGGGCAGTAAATGGGGGATGAGATCTGTTATGTTAAAAGCATTCTTAAAAATATTTTTGTGTTCAGCAAAACAAAGAAATTTATACACGATTGGAACAATCTGAGGGTGAGTAAATGATGACATATTCTCAATTTTGGATGAACTGTCCCACAGACTTTGCACACAGTATGGCTCTAATCAATGATACCTTTCTCTTTGGCTTCACAAAATCCAAAGTGTTGCCACACAGCTGATTTCAAATTTGATGTAGCAGGTTGTAGTTTGTCCATCTTGGTCTAAACAAAGTGACTTCGCCAGCACATTTATGTTCAGTGGTCAACGGATAATTCTATTCCGCGCCTGCGCATAGTGGCAATTTGAACTGAATACATAAACGATTCTGGATCGCTAGATAATGAATCGCGATGCATCAAGTTTTTCTCCCACCCCTATGAATCAC
The DNA here is from genome assembly GCA_029783895.1 of Triplophysa bombifrons. Lineage (NCBI taxonomy): Eukaryota > Metazoa > Chordata > Actinopteri > Cypriniformes > Nemacheilidae > Triplophysa > Triplophysa bombifrons. The sequence goes on along the minus strand of CM056460.1, from coordinate 3,758,723 downwards.
GTGACACCGGGGAGGTAAAATGGCTTCTTGTCTGTACATGATGCACTATTGACAGATTACTTGCGATTCCACCCTTACAAGCAAAGGTTTTGTTGTTGCACTTGTGGCACAGAGCATTGTCACTGTCAGAATCAACTTTGGTGAAGTGTAACCAAACTTTCAAAAGTTTAGTTCTCTCAGCCATCGTCCCGAATTAAGAGCGTCTTCTGTGCGGCTGTTCGTGTGTGCGCGCGCTGTGTAGACAGAAACTTCACGTGTCGAAAAGACGAGTGCGTGGATGCAGTAAAACAACCAGACACAAGAACTGCACTGTATGCCATCGTAGGGCTGGGTGATATATCGTGCAAATGCTTTTGCTCGCAGTTTCTCTATGAATTACGGTTAAATTCCGCCACATCTGAAAACCAGAAGGCGATTTTGCACAGAAACTCAGAATATGGGAAACAGCAGAAGAAGGATTAGTTCCAGGAAATGCCAAATGGTCATATTCTATCTGTTCTTCAAACCTTTTCATGATAATAAAGTATATTTTTAGTGATGATGTTTGCAAAGTGTTGCTTTTTCAAATGCACGTTATAAAAGACTCAATCTCGTAGCGATTTTAGATCAAGCAATACTTCCTACTGATCGAAGAGCTGTAGTTCACGGAAGAAAACACAGAATCGATTTAGGCATGTATAATTAGGGTGAATCACGATATTTATCACCCAGCCCTATGCCATCAGCAACCTTTTACACAGCGTAAAGTCAGGCCCAGCGCAGAGTGTTTTGTAGTTGCAAAACTATTTGGCGGAATAACACACTTTCTGTGTCAAGAACGGGGTGAACTCTTAGTTCAGAATTGTCTTTTGGAAGAACGAAAAGAGCTTCTTCTTCCTTCTCCGGTTGTTTATGTTTTTATTAAATACCACACTCTGTAGGCTTACGTCACTTCAGAAGGTCTAATGCCAGTGTGAATACAATTAGAAAATGGCCCAAAGGAAAACAAAATTACCAGATGTGAAAGCTGAATTCAAAATATTTACCAATAAAAACCGTAAAAAAAAGTCAAACACTGTAATATGTTTTCAACAGCAAAAACATTTTGGATAAAGATGAAGAAAAAATTCTCACCTGGTGTGCCCTGCATATGAGGTCCATATCATGTTTGTGAAGGAACTTGGCAACTACATCAGAACCAAAGGTAAAGGAGACACCACGGTCATTCTCTCCCCAGCCCATGACATCTTTATCAGGGTCAGCCCATAGCAGATCACAAAGCAAACCCTGGTCGGGAACATCTGTAGGCCTCATCACACGTCTGATCTGCTCCATAGACTGCAGGTCTGGAGAAAGCCCTGTAAAAAAAAGAGAAGATGTCAGACACTAATATGATCTGACCCCCACACTGCCAACGGCCATGTCAATATATATGATTTGCTGTCTGGATTGCATTTCTAGGATAAATATTCGTCAAATAATCTTAGATCTGGACTAAATTTCAATTCGTTAGCACTTAATGATATATAATTGATATAAGCACGTTTTTGATGTTGTTTACAGCTCACAAGGCCACCACTCAAACTTGCTTTAAGAATTTGCAGACATTGACAAGGTAGTTACTGGAGACAGAGAATTAGTTTTTGGTGACATTACTATGCACACTTCATTGGAAAAAAGTATTGGGACTAGCTTGTTTTTGTTCTTCTCAATCCTGTGTGGGTCAGACGAAATTTCAGCGGACACACATAAATGTAACTACAAAACATGACTTGATGTTGATAACACAGATATATTAAAATATATTGGTATAAATGCCTCATATTTTATATAAATACATTGATAAAATAAACATTTTCCATGTTTCACAGCCACCAAATGTCTTTCAAGACTATGAAAAGAAAAACACATTATTGCCAGTTGCTTTCTCTGCCCAAACCATTTAAACATTTTTAAATGATATATGCATTTCGGGAAAAGTGCTATAGAAATTAGTATGCTAGAGTAAAACTTCATAAGCTTATGCTCTAGTAAAAACAACGCAGAGAATTTTTTAAAAAGGTACAGTACATAAAGGCTACTGGAAAGAGTCTATGAAGTAAAGATTCAATACAGTGTTACACAGTCAAAGGAAAGGTTTTGAGGTGATGTGTATGCAAATCTTAAACATATATTAAACGCACATACATACCTCCATGACAACAAAATATCTTTTCATCCACAATAGCAGCTACAGGCAAGCAGTTGAAACAGTCTGTGAATGTTTTCCAAAGCTTGATGTTATACCGCCTTTTGCCTGCCAAAAGACAACCAAATGTTCAGAGATGCGCCATTACGTACAGCAAAACATTATCAGTGTGTGACATATCTTTCTGTTGTGCAGCAGTGCGTTGTGACTGCAAGCATGTGCAAAACAACTTGGCCAGACACTTTCTTTTCATACTTACATTCATCATAGAATCCATATATCCTATTGATGGAGGCACATTCATGGTTTCCTCTGAGAAGAAAGAAGTTCTCTGGGTATTTGATTTTGTAGGAAAGCAGCAAGCAGATGGTCTCCAATGACTGCTTGCCTCGGTCTACATAGTCTCCCAGAAACAGGTAATTGCTCTCTGGAGGATATCCTCCATACTCAAAGAGCCTGAGCAGGTCGTAGTACTGACCATGAACATCCCCTGTAGAAAAAAAAAGAAGACTGCTTCAATCTATTCAAAACCAAGACTGGGAGCAAGGTTATTTCCAAGTGGATGGGGATTTTACCGCAGATTTTAAGTGGTGCTTCCAGCTCCAGCAGTATTGGCTGACTGAGGAAGATTTCCCGAGATTTTAGACACAATCCACGGATTTCATTCTCTGTTAACTGGACATTTTTACCAGGTCTGGAGCCCTTAACTGAAAATACATGAAAACATGAGACACTTAAAATCACTTTTAAACATACTTTAAACACAACACTGGACTACAGGACTGAAACCAAAACACAAACTAGAGCGCTCCCGTTAAATCACCTGCACAAGTTATAGATCGTCTTCGTGGTTCTAACTTTTAAGGTTGTGTATATATGAGGTGCACGTTGTTGACTATGAGAAAGTTCTCACATAAAAAGTCAATTTCAGTTTGTCGCATCTTTGATAATGATAATGATGGGTTGTGGCATGTCGCCTCGCAACTGGAGCGTTGTAGTTTGCAAAATAAGCAATACGAGTTGCTTTAAAGAAAGCATTTAAAGCGTTTCGTCGCAATACAGCGTCCGCATTTGTTCCGTCTTCGCTGATCGTATTGAGAACATAGTTTGTCGCATCGTTTGTGAGCTTTGGTGAAGACATTACGTGTTGTTAGCAAGACACATATTTACATTAAACACAAAACAACATGACAAAAACAACCTAATTTCAGATTTGGATATAACAGAACATAGAAGATTTCACACTATTTCAGACACCAAATGAACACACTGCGATGATAATTATTTTATAAACACAAATCGTTGATCGGTCATTCATGTTAATAGTACCCAAAACCACACAGTAGTTATTGAAAATAAAGATTTATTACCCTCCAAAAGACGCTGAATGATCGAGTCGATGTTTAATTTGTCCGATTCAGCCATTTTGTTGCTCGCTGGAGATTAGCCGGCTAACCGAGAGCCAGGAAATAGGACGAACCGGGAAACCGCCCAATACAAATACACAACAATAATCTATAAAACGACCGATATAAAAACTTCCCACTGCTGTTAGTATTCCTGAGTTTGGATTATGATAATATTGCTGCGAATAAACCTTTTTGCAGGTCCCTATTTGAGGTAACTAGCAAGGCGACCGCAGACGGTTGCAGGAAGCGCTAAAAGGGCGGGACGGATGTTGAAACGCGTCTAAGATTGGCTGCTCCCGCTTCACGACGACGCCTCGAATCACACATAACGAAAAACGATTGGATATTCAGTGCGTCACTCTTTTTTGAATTTCCGGATTTATTATAATCCAGTTTATAGGCATATTAAACTACATGTGCTGTCGTTTAATCTTAGTTTGGCTAAACCCAAACACTGTATTCACATATCGTGTCACTATATGTGGTGTAAAAATATACTTGCGCTTGATATTTAATGTATTGTATAAAATCTGGTTTACACTGGTTTCCATTTATCTATATATCAGCGGTCTATTAAATTAATGGGACATGCAAAACACCTACAATAAACGTATCATTTATTCCTAAAGATACAACATCTTTATTCAACAAGGAAGTAAAAAATTGCTAGTAGTATGACGCATTGTATGACGCAATTGTATCAGCCATTGACGCAATCAGAAGGCGACAATTCCTATGGTGTGATGTTCTCAAGCAAGAGTATGCCAGTGCTGACGGCGCAAATACAATAAAAAATCAGTCAGAATAAATAAAGATGCGTTTAGTTTTTGAATAGTTAACCTGCTTTACCATGAAGTTGGTTCATAAGGACATCGAGAAGGACAATGCGGGGTAAGTGTTTGTGAACACATGGGCTGGGTGTCAAAACAAAGTGAGTTGTCAATCTTTGTGGGTTTGGTTTCCGAGAAAGCTGATACTCGTGTAAAGAGTTTGTTGTGGTACCAGAAAATCAAGGTGTCTGGTATTTTTGCTGCTATACGATATGCGTTGATAAGCAGAGAAGTTTATTGGTAACTTTCTTGGGAAGTCAAGTAATGATAGACCATAATATCATCTGTTAATTGGCCACTTTGAGGTTATCTGCATTGGAAAGTATTATTTATTTATTGTAATATGAGCTTTATAGAGTAATTCAAATTTAAAACGCTGCTTAGAGTATGCTGTTTTACACTAATATGTGCTTGCCTAACAAAACAAAACAAGCACACCCTTTTGTGGAATTCTATAAGTAGTCAAATTGGGGTGCAACATCTAAAACTTAGTATGTGTACACAGTACAAACTAATGATTTTTTTAATTGTTTTTTATATGATCTCAATGTTTTCTCTTTCAGTCAGGTGACCCTCATACCTGAGGAGGCAGAAGACATGTGGCACACCTACAATCTGCTGCAGGTGGGTGACAGCCTCAGAGCCTCAACCATAAGGTGAGACACACAGATACTTGTTAATTGTCTAAAATTGACAGTATACCTGATGTCAGGATTTGGCTCAATGAAGATGAACTGATATCCCTAACAGGAAGGTGCAGACAGAGTCCTCTACTGGCAGTGTGGGCAGCTCACGTGTAAGAACCACATTGACTTTATGTGTGGAGACAATAGACTTTGATTCACAGGCCTGTCAACTAAGAGTGAAAGGAACCAATATCCAGGAGAACCAGTATGTCAAGGTCAGTGGTCATGTGTTTTTATATATATTTTTTGTTGTAAAGTATAGCTTACTCAGTAAATAGCCTAACTTTAATATTTCACTTCTTTCAGCATGCTTTAAATTAAAGATAAATCTCTGTCAACTCATGTTAACATTTAGGCAACTTATTAGTCTTTTTTTCTATAATTTTAGTAAGCTCAACATTAGCGTTGCATTTCCATAGCTGTAATGAAATGTGAATGTTTTCTCTGTTGTGTCATGCACATGCAGATGGGCGCCTATCACACCATTGAGCTGGAGCTAAACAGAAATTTCACCCTTGCAAAGAAAGTCTGGGACAGTGTAGTGCTGGACCGAATTGGTAATGTGTTGTTTTACTTTATGTTTTTTTATTTTCACTTGTGTCCAGTAACAATTTTGCCCAATATATATAAAGCTGCAATCCCAAACTTTTGCCTCTCTATTAGCATCCTTGTTTAAAACATTGGACAACAGTGTGACCGTAAGAACTACACCCTTTAAATCAATTATCCAAAAAAATCTCAACAAAGTATATTTGCTGCTTTTGTTCTGATGAAATAGAAACGTAAATGCTGTAATATAAATCACGTAAGTCAGGTCTTGCCTGCATCAGTTTTAAAGGGTGCTTAAGATGAAATGTTTACTTTTTGCATTTAGTAAGTTTTCTCATGTGGTTGCCAGATCAGAAAAGCTAAAAAAAAGAAAACACCTAGCCAATTGTATGAATTTAATTCACCCAAAACCTTCATCTTAACCCTGTATGTTTTTTTCTTTCATGAAATATAAAATGATAATGTTCCTTCTGGCCTTCTGCATACACAAAGTAAATAGGAAGGTTTATGCTCCAATTTATGCATGTTTGTGTACTGTATTTGAAGTGTCTTAAAATCTTAGCTTTGTGTGACAATCCCACTGAAATTGAAAGGTCCAGTGTATGAAATTAAGCTGCGTCTAGTGGTGAGGCTGCAACCAACGTCTCTCTCCATCGCTTACCCCTCCCTTTCAAAGCAATAAGGAGGCTAACACAGAACAAAGATGTCATCACATTTTTCCTTCCTTGTTTTAACCTGCATGGAGCAAAATCATACAAAAACAGAACATACAAAACACATATCTGTGTTATAAGGTTATCTTGTTAATTTGGTTTTACATGTTCTTTGATAAGTAAAACAAGCATATAGGCCTATTTGATAAAATATGAGAAAATGTCTAATATTTAAACTAGCTTGTGATCTTGGTGAGGAAAGATTTATGAACACACACATATTATCTATTATTAACAAGTCATTACAGATGAAGTGAAGGAGCGTTAAATAAGAGGAGACAATTCTAATAAGGTCTTCTGTAGCGTTAACTTAATCCTGTTGTGACATAGTTTTTTTATTCTTATGAAAAATACCTATTCGAATAGCTTTTGTAGTTTGTTTATTCCCATGAAAAATACCCATTTGAATAGCTTTTTTAATTTCAAAGAATTATTGTGGCTCGAATATTTGAACATTCCTGTACATCCCTAGTATTATTCCATGTAAGGGAACCTGCTTTGTGTGTAGATAGAAATAGCTCATTCTAAGGTAAAAAAAGAACGCTTCATTATATGAGGTCTTTTTACACCCCTAAAGACATAGTTACGTATATAATCAGTGCTGGGCAAGTCACTTTTAAAAAGTAATTAGTTATAGTTACCTCTCACAAATAGTAATTGAGTTAGTAACTGAGTTGCATCATTATAAAAGTAACTAATTACCCTGGAAAAATTACGACACCCATACAAACAATGGCGGAGTGTATCGAGCACAGAAATACTACGTCATACGTCCAATTAGTTTTTTGACCAATTGACCATGTTAATCATGAGGAGCCAGCATCTTTAACAGTGTGAAGAAGTCAGAATGCATGAAATAGCATTTTACCTCCCCCTTAAACAAATAGTATAAAACGCTAAATTAAGGATGACCAAGATTAATACAGATTCATGATAAAAGTGTGCTTTATTAGAGCGTTTTGAGTGGGCTAAATGAACAAGGAATTCTGTAAAAGTAATTTGTTTTATTGTTTAGCCTCATACACTTGTAATTACAATAAGTTGAAAGGACATTTGCTAAAAAAAGAAAAGAGACTTGTGATGTCCACTTTAACTCCTGTAGAATCAACATCAAAGACTTGAGACACAAGTTGGACCTCAGAGATTTGTGAACATGTCTGATAATGACAGATTTTCAAACTTTCTGTTATCACTGATGATTTATTTTACAGAACAAGCATGTGATCCTGCTCAGAAAGCGGATGTGGCTGCTGTGGTGATGCAGGAGGGTCTAGCCAACCTGGTTCTTGTGACCCCTGCTATGACCTTGATGAGGGCTAAAGTTGAAGTCACCATTCCACGTAAAAGGAAAGGTAGCTGCACCCAACATGACAAGGTGAAAATGAATTTTGATATTATTACATACATCTGTATCTAGAGACAATAAATCACAAATGTATAGTTGCTGTTTTCAAATGGCATACCAGTTTACTAGTTTGCAGTTTGTGGTACTTAAATGTAATAAAGAAATCATTTGGCAATACAACAAAGAAAAGCAATTGGCAAATAGAGAGAGAAAAGCATTTGGCAAATGCTTTTTTAAAAAGCGATATAAAATGTTCATTTAAAATAAGCATAATAAAACATTTTATTATTTATTTTTTTATGTTTAAAAGTATGAATTAAATAAACAGTTTTCAATGTATCTATTTATTTATACATTTTTTTTTTTTTTACTTTTATCGTTTAATTAAACTGCATTTTATAACACAAATTAAATAAACGATTTTAAATAACTCCTGGTGTCCATGGATTGAATATTAAGGGAGGACAGAGTTCCATCTCAAGATATAGAAGATTTAATTGTTGAAATTGCCTCCAAACGCTATGCAAATTTTATACGTGGATATAGTAGTTTTTCTTTCACTCATATTTTAAATAGGTAAAATGTTGCCTTGAATTGTCCCTACAGTACAATGTTTATACCAGAACATGAGTAGGAACGCTCTTTTGAATATTCTCATGTCTGCTTGTTTTCAATTGTAATACAATGTTGAACTGACAGATATTACATCAGTATGTCAAATGTATCTATACCATTTATCTGTCTGCTCTATTTCAGGCATTAGAGCGATTTTATGAAGCTGTTATGCAGGGGATTCTGAGACATTTCAATTTTGATGGTGAAGTTTCATTGTTTATGGTTTTCACTTCAACTAATAGGAAGGGTGGCAAAATGTAGATTTATTTTTGTATTATGTGCTTTGTGTTTAGTGATAAAGTGTATTCTGGTGGCCAGTCCAGGCTTTGTGAAAGATCAGTTCATCACTTACCTATTCAAAGAAGCTGTGAGACAAGACTGCAAGATTCTGCTGGAGAACAGATCTAAATTCATGCTGGTGCACTCCTCATCCGGACACAAGTACTCACTCAAAGGTCAGAGTTCCTTAATTTCCTCTGTTACAACGGCGTTACCATTATTGACAATAAAATGCAGCGTTACTATAATTGAGCTCACTGAAGCAGTTTTGATCCGAGTAGGCTCTCTCTCATCCAAAGGACCTGGAAAGTTATCTTTCTCTGGTTTGTGTGTTGGGGACTGGGACACATAACAGATTTTGATTTGTGTGTGTGAGTGGGGTGGGAGAAAACCGCATAATTGATGATTGGCTTAGGTAAAGTAAATTTGAATATTTGGCCAACCAGACGCAGAGTAGGGCAGGTTTTCACACACAAACACAGTCGCACAGAGTACACCAATGCCAACAAGGAGTCAGAGAGCGATGACAAGAGCAACAAGTTCAAATGTAGCTTTCTCAAACTGAAAAAGATGCGAAAGAAACCAGCTGACTGAGTGCGACATCACGAGCAGGCTCATTTGTGAGGCAGCTTTCCCCAATGCTCATAATGTCTCAAAATGCAACAAGCCTTTATTTGGTCTTAAATAAGGATGTAAACAACTAATAATCATCTTGTTTATGTTGAATTGAATGTTGTGTTCAGTTTTTTGGTCTTGAATACTTGAAACGTTTATAAAAAGTCGCAAAATTTTACTAACGTAACTCTTTACTGATTGAAGGGGTGAAGGGGTATAAAATAGAATTGGGATTGGGCCTTAGTAGCACAATCCATAAACGTTTCCAGTTCGTCTTCTCCTTTAGTTGTAAGCTTCATTGGCAGAACTGCCAGACTTTCTTCGTGTATAAGCCCTTTTCACATGATGTCACGCATCTTCCGTTTTGCCGCGAAGCAGTGTATCGTTACTTCCGCTAGCGCCTCAGAATGGAGTTTGTCAGGTCCCTTGCACAGCTGTCACAAATATGGCTAAATGATTTGGAGACAAATTTTCACTTACGACATAATCAAAGCTAGGTAAAGGATACAAAATCTTCGTTGAACAGTCCCTGTTTGATTATGAAGGTAAGTGTTTTCTTTTCTTTTTGTGCCAGGATAAGTACTTAAGTGTGCTCTGTTTTTTTCCACCCCTTTTAAATTCCAGCGCGACGGCAATACGGAAGTTCTTGTTTGTTGCAAGATGGATGTTATGAGACACTGCTTTGCGAAAAGGCGGAAGTTAAGTGACGTCATTGTTAAAAGGGCCTATTACATTACCAGACATTCTGACATGACCTAGCAATAAATCTCTTTTTACAGCATTTATTAATTAAAAATCTAGTTTTTTATTAATATTAGTTCATTGACAAATGTTAACAAATACAACTGAAAATATGAAAAAATTAATTGAAATATTTATTAAATAATAAAAAAATTATAAATCCGTTGAAATTAAGCATTAAGATGAATGAATGCTGTAGAAGTATTACCCATCATGTCAGCAAACTAATGTTTAGAAATGTAACCTAGTGGTAAAGCGTTATCAAAGCTGGTAATGTTGGCCTGTCACAAAATAAATCATAAAGCATAATTCAGGCTAATGTTGTCCTTCACATACACTACCTGTCACTTTTAAAGTTCTTTAATTTTCTTATTAATAAATGAGAAACTTGTATCGTTTTAACAGAAGGGTGTCGCGGTACTTTTCTTGTTTCAGTCTAACGTGCAACACTATGAGTAACCATAACAACTTACTTTTTAAAAGTAACGTGCCCAGCTCTGAATGTATCATTGTGACGTTACAACTTTAAACAAAGATTCAAATCTAGATTCTGTTCAGTAATTTCTCCTCTACTGCATGATCTTCTCTGGCTACCTTTGGCGTCACATATTCACTTTAAGATATTACTTCTAACATTTAAGCCTGCATATCTGTCTGACCTGCTCTACTCCTACTCTCCTGCCCGGTCCCTCAGATCAACTGAGCTTGGACCTTTGGACATTCCTCGTTTTCGGCTGTCCACTTTAGGTGGTAGGTCATTTAGTGTTAATGCTCCCTAATTATGGAATTTGCTATCCCTTACACTTCGTAAGATATCATCTTTGCCTACCTTCAAGACTCAGTTAAAAATGTATCTTTTCAATATGTATTTTGGATAATGTGGCTATGCATGGCTTTATGTGTCTGTATTGTTGATGTGCAAATAAATTGTATAGCACTATGTGAAACGACCTTGAGCTTTGGAAAGGTGGAAAGTTCTTCTTCTTATGTGTATGACATTTAAGATGTTCGGTATTTCCACAGAAGTTCTGTGTGATCCAGCAGTAACAGCTCGGCTGTCTGACACAAAGGTGACTACGTTTGGCTTTCCAAATACACACAGTTTTAGCAATCGGTATACTGCTATTCAGATTTTCTGTTTCTTTTTTGTTTTAGGCAGCTGGAGAGGTGAAAGCCCTGGAGGACTTTTACAAGATGCTCCAACAAGAACCAGATAGAGCCTTTTATGGGTAATAGAACTTGCTTAATAACTTCTGACATTTTAACTTTTTAATTAATTCATGCTGTAAAATTCACTTCACAATTCACAAGTTTGTTTCTTCAAAGTGCTGTAACAATTGTATACATTTCTTGTTCTGTACAGGCTGGCCCATGTGGAAAGAGCAAGTGAAGCTTTAGCCATTGACATCTTACTGATCAGTGACAAACTATTCAGGTATTTTAAAAATGAAACAAAGTCATTATCACCAGTTTCAGGTCTGAGTGAAGAAGAGGAAAACTGTGTATTTATACTGAAAGAACAGTTTAAATGTTACGCAAATCACATAAACCAAACTTTTTAAAATGCGTGTAAAGGTAGGAATGTCTTAAAAAAACAAAAGCATAAAAAAACTTTCATTACAAGTGTATTGTGATTGTTATTATTTTAAATAATATGTTTTATTATGTTAATTTTTTTTGTTGACAATTTCATGGAATTTCTATTTCAAAACCATATAAAGCAGATTTAAAAAAAAATGTGTGACCTGTGATAGCATAGCGAGTCGGTACGCGTACTTCTAATTTCGAACTACAGGCAAAAGAAGTGAAAACGCTGATGTTGGTCAATTTGAGGTTTTCATAAAAATAAGTACATTAAGCCCTCTAGCGATCCCCATGCTTCAAATAGAAATTAAACATGTAAGATGATCTTTATTTATACATTTTCTGAGAGATGTACCTTCCTTAACCTTTCCTAATACAAAGGATGCGTGTCCATTGGAAGAAAAGCTGATTTATCTCCTGGCGAACTCGTAGTTTGTAAAGTTTAAGTGCCGTGCCATACCTGCACAGCTGACAACATTAAACTACTGGGGATGTCACGTTCATTTTCAAAACTTCTTTAAAAATAGGAACATGCGCAAAATTAATTTTGTTTTGCGTTGGACCGCCTTTTATAATTCTACTTTGTTGTCAGCGTCGACAGGCAATGACCACAAGGCGACAGTGTCAACACGCGTGTTGCAGGTGTAACCAAGACAAGAGGCGAGGAAGAAGCAGCTCATTTGAGAAGCATTAGCATTGATAGCGGCAAGTAAACGTTCACTTTTGTTGCAGATTTGAGATGTTTAATACAGAAGCACAAATATTTTACTTGGATAATTCATTCGGAAATATGTTGAGTAAATATGAGTCTATGGCAGAGTTTTTTTTTACCTTAGGGAGGGGATCAAACAGACTGATCCCTGTGTTGAGTTGACGCGTTGTTACATTTTTGGAGAGGAGCACCTCAGGCTACAGCGTAGGGTACGCGGCTCTGCTCTACTATAAACTGAACTTTAATGTTTCACTGAGTGAAAAAAACCCATCATGAGCTCTCCCATAACGTTAGCACAAGCGCCTCTCTTCGGAACGAAGGTAACCATGAAACTCAAAAATCACTTCTAAATCCTAAAATCAACTGAACAGTGAACACTATCAAATCTTTAATTTTATTGTAAAGCACAAAAAATAGCACTTTTTTCTAAACAATGACACTCCTAATGCTGTCGCATGCAAAGCATGCTGGGAACTCTAAATTCACTGCTCAGTTAGGGAAATTAACTCAAAGACTTCATGTAGTACAAAATAATTAAGTAAAGAACCTTTATACAAGTTAAAGTGGGTTGAAGATGATAAAATTAAGTTGAATTCACTCAATAATTTGAGCATTTAGAATTCCAAGGTAATATAATTTTAACTGAAATTTTGAAACAAGGACACACAATTGTATTAGGTAAAGTTTACTCAATTAATTTCAGAAAACCTACTACGATACAATAATTTTTTACAGTGTTGCAGTATCCATTTCAAATTGTTGATGCAACGTTTGCTTTATGGATCTCTCTTGTTTGCTTGGTTACATGTAATAAATTGAGAAACAATTTTTTGAATCATTGCAGACATCAGGATATAGCCACACGCAGCCGATATGTTCGTCTGGTTGATAACGTGAGAGAGAACGGCGGAAGTGTCAGGTATCTACAAGAGCAGAGCATTACATTGATATGACGCTACCTGTGTTTTTCTTATTTGACACTAATAAGTAAGTCATCTTTTCCATTTCGGTTTAAGGATGTTCTCAAGTCTGCATGTGTCTGGAGAACGTAAGTTTGTTTCTTAAATTGCTTATGGAAAAACAATACTATGCTAATTTAGACTTTGAAACAATGTGATTTATCTCTGCAGAGTTGAATCAGTTGAGTGGAGTGGCAGCCATCTTAAGGTTTCCCATCGCTGAAGTGTCTGACGCAGAGGAGGACAGCAGCTCAGATGAAGACTAACATTATGACACTCTTTGCTATGATGCAAACATATTTTGCCTTTAAAGACTGATCTGAGCTTCCATGAAAAAAGTCGCAAAAACTTGAAATTAATTCCAAAATTTAAGAAGATAGAATTCTAAAAATGAAATGAAAATACTAAAGAATGCATCAGTAGCCCAGCCATGTTCGTGTTAAAGTTTACAACTTCATTAACAAATGTTCAAATTATTTGAATTATACCATTCTTCTTAAAAACAGAAATTTGTGTTTTTGTTGTTGTTGTTGTTGTTGTTGTTGTTGATGCATTTGAATTTTCTGAAGCAAGTGAATACATTTTTCATTGATCAAATAGAGGACCTTTTCAATAAGGAGGTTTAACAAACTTAAATTCTGAGTTTTTGTATACAGAACAGCTGTAATTAGTTAGTATAGTCAACTCTGAGTAAGTTAAACGTGTGCCATGACTATGAAAAGTCTTGATCAATGATATTCAGCCCCGATTTTAAAATTCACCATGGCAACGTCTGAGAGGCACACATTCCTTACTGTTCTGGATTTACTAATGCGCTCTACATCCGTGGTGTTATATAGAAATTTATGGAGTTTACACAGTCCGTTAGTTTTGAAAACTGGGTGGCATCATCCAGTTTTTAGGAAATTTTAAGCTGGGTATCATCAGCATAGCAATACAATTTTATTTTTCCTGATAATGTTTCCTAAGCGAAGCATGTAAAGTGAAAAAAAGATGGGCCCTAAAACTGATCCCTGTGTCACTCCGAATTCAACCCAAGATTTATGTGATATTTCATAATTTAAATAAACATAGTGGTATCGGTTGGATACAAAGGACTTAAACCAGGCTAATGCCTGACCACCAATGCCAACATAGTTTTCAAGTCTATTAGAACGGCGTGGTCTATAAAGAGTCTAAAAGAGACATGGTGCCACGATCAGATAATACGATAAGATAATTTGTCAATTTATGTGCAGGAATGTGCTGTCTTGAGACTACTTTTTCAATTATTTTTTGGAGGTAAAAAATGTAGGGTTGAGATTGGTGTAAAGTTAGCTGATTTTACCGGATTGAGCTGTGGCTTTTTTATAAGGGGCCTGATTACTGCTAGCTATAAAGCTTCTGTGACATATCCTAATGCAAGTGATGAGTTTATAATATTGAGCAGAGGTTCAGTTACACCAGGAAAAACCTCTTTCAGTAGGTTAGTGGGAATAGGGTCTAACATGCACGATGATTGTTTATCTGCTTTTATCACTGTTGTGAGCTCTTCCTGAGCGATTGAAGTGAGACCGAACTGAAGCTGTTCATGGGGTTTTATTACTAAGTGTATAAGTGAATGTTTCATTGGCCGGCCTCACAGCTGAAGTATTTACTCTAATGATCTAAATTTTATTAACGAAGAAGTTCATAAAATCATTGCTACTGTGCAATAATTAAACATCTAAATCTGTTGAGGATCTACTTATTGTCAGTTTCACAACTGTGTTGAATAGGTATCTAGGATTATTATGATTTTCCTTTATAGGTTTGCTAAAATATGCAGTCCTAGCAGTTTTAATAGACTTTCCATCCATGTATCACGAAATATTTATAATTTTGTAGTTTTCCATCTACTTTCCATGGTCATACCATGGTGCCAGTGTTTTTGATCTTTTTCAACCGAGGGGGAGCGACAGTTTTTAGGGTGACAAGACCCAGTGGTCTGTAAATAGTAGCCAGAATAAATGAGAGAGACACATTTCTTGAATGATGGGTTTTAAGTGAGCTAGGTAATATGTTGTGGCAGCTAGAAAACAGTTGGTTAAACCAATTTGTCTGCTTCCTGGCCTGGGCCCCAGTTAGTCAAACATCGGGACTATAAAGTCTATTCATCAAACTTCTAGAGAGGCGAGCAGCTCTTTCCCAGGAGGGACGAAGACTGTCTCTCTTTAACAGGTCAGGTCTCCTCCAAAAACATATCCAACTGTCTATAAAACATAGTTATTCTGTGGGCACCACTCATACATCCAGCCATGCAACAATAATAATCTACTGTAGGTCTCGTCACTAAGAGCAGAGAGAGGATCAGAGCATTTTACAGTGTTTGACAACCTTTTTGCTAGCTCACACACCTCTTTACATTATCTTTAGGGATCTCCAACTGACGAAGTCGAACATCATAGTGTCGACGTGAATACAAATCTTTCATTTAGCATTATCCAGCACTTTTAGCCTTTATCTTATGTCAGATGTTCTTGCTCCCTTTTTAGATTCAACAATGGTGGCTGGAGCCTCTATTTCCACATTCCGTAAAATAAAATCACTGATAACCAAGGCGCTTTTGACAGGCGTCTCAACCGGTGGTTGTTGAGGGAGGAGAACCTGTTCAATTGATAACAGGAGCGGGAACGTGGTGCCGTGTCTCCTTATGGCCGTACCGCCTGACAGTCACCCAGCTTCCCTGGCGCATCAGGGCTAGAGGGTCAAAGGCCATGGTTCATTGTTGTTTATGGATGATCCTCCAATGGCTTTTTAGTGCAAACTATTAAACCAATTTATGCAAAGTAACTACTTGAGCACTAGTTAAAGCCCAAATTAAGCAAAATAACTAACTGAATTAAAATAATTTGCTGACACATTTGTCCCTCCAGTTAAAAAATCCCATCTGCGCCCCTGTCTTTGACGGAAGAAGCTAAACTATACATGTGACATGAGAGCAGGACACAATAACAGGAGAGAAACCTATGACTTACCGCAGTTATTATGTTGCGTTGGGATATGTGAGGCGGTTCGCAGATGCACAGTCTCAGTCAGATCGTAAGAAAAAGTATTAAACAAAGACGATCGCAGAAAAAGTGGAGTGCGGTGAGTAAAAGAGTCTATAAACTGAGTATATAGATATTAGCTACAAACAAACGCAACAAGCTGGACAGTAAACCAACTAGAACAGTTCACTTATCAACTACAGTCTGTGCACCCTTATGTATTTGCTCAGTGACTTATGACTAATATGCCTATTCACCTTTTCTGTGTAAAATAGAACATTCTTTTAATAAAAGTATTTTTCTTCATATTCATCATTTGACCTCCCAGGTAAAGGCTGTAGTTCCTTATATTGTCCACTAGACTAAAAAAGAACAGGACATGAAAATGTTTAAGTGTAACACTGTCATCAATGTTTAAATGCATAGAAATACATGGAACCATGGTACACGGAGTACACATGGTGTATGTTACATCATTTGTATTTATGTTATATACAGTATGTAGACAAAACACATGTTATATGTCGGAAATGTTACTACAAAGTTTGTCTCGTTTAAATTGTAAGCATGATAGCAACCCCATTTGCAATATTAGTGGGTATAGTGAAACCAATTGAAGTGATCTCTGATTCAGTTTGAAGGTTATTGACTATAGTCTAAAATAAAAGACAAGCCAATTATCTCGTTTGCATGTCTCCTGAAGGTGAGACTGTATTTGAATGTCCATTGGAAAGGCTCCCGACTTTCAACAATCCAATTCATTTCCAAAGGATGTAATTAAACTCCAAAAGAAGCCATTACGCTCAGAATAAAACATGATTGCAAATTTCAACTTTGTCGACTTGAAAAATTAATCTGTTGTTCTTAACTTTAACACATACCACATAAAACAATATGATGGCCAAAATACTCTCCATGTAGGTGTCTCAATCTGGCCTATTCTGTGCATTTGATTACATAGGCCTATGTAAAAGGGCACTAACAAAAAAGTTGGACAATTGCATTTAAAGTCCTTTGCCATACCCCATATATCCAATGGTAAATCTCACCATGCCACTTGTTTCATGGTTTACGGGCACAATTCTTTGTAATATTGCAACATATATTGTTAACATTATATAAATATAGGATCCAGGTATATTATTATGGACAATGAAATCCCTTTAACCAGGTTAAATCCTCAAGCATGCCCCAGTGTAAGTGCACGATAGAGAGGATGACCATGATGTGCATTATTTGATGACTGTTACACCAGTAGTCAAAGCGTCCAGGGCTGAAGCACTCGGGCAAGCGAGAAATGTTGACGAGCCCTCCAAGCAAGGCAAGCATATCCATACTGAGGTAGAGTCGTAGAGAGGCGGGGCTTCCTCTCCCTGCACCAATTAGACGCAGCATGAAGAGAACAAAACGAAACAGCGCCTGCCAGGCAAAGGAGCGCAGACGGTGCACGTTACTTCGTGCCCTGAGCGCACAGTATACACCGTATCCAGATAAAAGTAGATAGGCTAACATGGCCACGCGACGACAGAATGGATAACACAGCAAAGTGATGTAGATGATGGGCAGAGCTCCTGCAAAGAAAAGAAGCAGGAGACAAGGTCATTCAGAAATTTTAAAATTGCCACTCTTATGCCATTCCAAATGTATTTGACTTACAGTGTCGTGAAAAAGTATTTCCCCTATTATATTACATAACTGTCACACTAAAAATAAATCAAACAATGAATTTTAATATCAGACAAAGATAACCTGAAATACAAAATGCAGTTTTAGTCTGACAAAGCAACACAAAGAATCTAAATCTAAGCGAAATGTAAAAAGATTCAAGAAACAATGAATAAAGTAAATGAATAGAATGTTGTATGTTATGTTTATTTAGCAATATTAAAACCAAACCATGCATGCTGCATGTAAAAGCAGCAGACTCTAAATGCTGCAAGGTCAACAATTGACCCTTCATGTGGAGTTTGATTGACGTGCGACCGGACCAATCATAACGCAGATATAATGCCATTTTCAACATTTTGTCCGACAATCAAAGCATAGAGTTTAACCGGCTGCGCATTATGCGGTTTTAAAAGTCCTTTGTGATTGTTGCTGGCCGACACACTGTATGAACATGATTCCAAGTCATGTCACTGTGGAATCTTAGTTGTCATAATGTCCAACAATAAAGACTTCTTAAAACAGACTCATACAAGAAGACTTGTCCAGAGTTTTACCTCATAGATTGTCATATGAACCACGCTGAAGAACTGCATCTCATTAACACTGCCAGAATTTTATCGGAGCTATAATTTGATCTTTATGGGAATAAACAGTTTCACCCGTTGTGTTAACGTGTCAGAAACCAATGGGGCTATCCAGATGTTATGTTGTTACAGCAAGCACATTATGTTAGGGCAGAGCCTCGACCTTTATTTTTTTAGCAAAAGAGGGCGGGGTTTCAATTGAGCCACAATTATGGGGCAAGCCAACACAGTCTCACAGGAATATGTTTGTTACGGTTTGACTTTGCCCCTGTGAGAAAGTAGTAAAGTAGTTCTAAATAACACATAGTAGGAAAAATAACAATGGTAATCAAAAGTGCCCCAGAAATGTTTGCTTTCCTACATTCTTCAAAATATCTCCTTTTGTGTTTAATAAAACAAAGACATTTATACAGATTTGGAACAACTTGAGGAGGCGCATTTACATCTAACTGTGAGAACCCCATCTGGCACAAAAAACTGTCATGTTTTTTCTCCAAATGCTTTTCTGATATGATGAAAATATACAGTGAATATGATGAAAACAAATATTGATACTTGGCTTTTCTGTCTAAATGAAGCAAACGCATATGTGCTGTCTGTCTTCCATTCGCTAGCTCAGGAGTGAAAAAGTGAGGACACCCTTATTGCTTCCATGGGAATTAAGAGGGTAAGTAATGGTCAGGCACTACTTATCAAATGCGTTTGATTAACTGATCATCAGCAAGTGTGTGCACCTTTATTAGCAGAAGTTTACATATGACTGCATGGACATCATATCAGGAATTGTCCTCTAAAAGTCGTCAATCTAAACTGAAAGTTGCTCACCAAAAGTGTTGACTAGACAGATACCAAACATGTCGAAGCACAGCAATGTGTCGTAAGTTGGTGCTCCACTCTCATGATTCATAAAGAGATGATAGAAGACTGAGCAGAGGGTCGGAGAAAGACAAGCCAGATAATGCACCACACCGATCCACCATACATCTACCTCAGCCCATGGAATACTCAAAGGCAAAAACAGCAAAAAACAGAAGAAGGGAATACCTTGTGAAAACATAAAGGAAAGGATTAGGACATGTTATGATATTGGTTTGTATGGTGAAATAAAAAAAGTTTATTTGAGACGTGTGTCACCAAAATCATTATTAGCACTAATGTTCATAACATAAGACAACTGTAGGCTATATCACAGACAACTTAAGGTCAAGTTTATTAGAGACATGCAAATTATAGAATAATTAGAATAAATCAATATAATAATGGCAAATACAATGAAAAACATTTTTTTTAAATACAGACCAAATTATTTTTGTAAAAATAAATACAATATATCTTAACCTTATAAAATAAAGGCCTACAGCATATAACTTTTACTCAAGGTGTTGGAACATTGATAACCATTTTTACACCATCATTTCCAGGACAGTGATCCCTTACAAGGATTAGATGTAATCCCATTTAATGCTATTTATGTGCACTCGTGAAGTGTGTTACAGGATGATCAGCAGAGAAAGTCGTCCTAAATTACAAGTTTGTGAGATTCAGCTTTTGGATTTCCCCCTCATCTCAGGAATTGTTCCATGAGTAGAAAAACACTGAATTATTTAAAACCAATGATTCTTTGCTTATCTTAAGCCTCAGTTGGGGGTTATGCATGTTAAAGTTTGCAAGACATAAGAAATTAAGCAGTTAGTTGTTTTCATACCATGTGTATAGATGTTTCCCAATTCATTGTGCAGATAGAACAAACTTCGTAGACAATCTCTGTAAGTGGATAAAGGCCGGTATCCTGTTAGGACATACTTGTTGAACTGAAGATGTGGCGGTGAATTCTTAAAATCCAGAAGTTTTGGCCCATCAAAATAAGACATAGTGAGAGGAAGAAATAAAATGATCAATTGTCCTAGACCGCCTTCTAGACCTTGGAAGACGTATTCTATAATCTTAATACGGCTGCAAAGACATCATTTAAAGCAGTGTTTTACATAGCATTAAAAAGTTCTAACTCTAGCACCCATCATCTTAAAAGTACCAGCAGGTAGGTAGAATAGCAGTACTTGTGTCTTGCAGAAAGGCTGTGGGCCGAGTTACTAGTACTTAGTGTTGTAGCCAATCAGCAGCCAGCAGTTGGGCTGAGCAGGAGTCAGCTCATGAGAGATTAGAGCTCTTTAAATCCAACTACTGATATACTAAAAGACTTGGACACATGATGGTTCACTGTCATGTTAGGATGTTGTAATTCCAAATGATAACAATGCCCCCCAAAAGGTTTTTTAGACCTCTTTATGTGTCAGTTCCATGGCATTAGATAAAATAATTGAAATGATCATGGTAGTGCCGGCAAAAATGAAACTATGCTGCAAGAACCAGTTGCAACTTTCTGTGCTATTTTTGTAACCAGACAACCGATTTGTACATTTGTTGCAAATACAATGTACGTACAGATAATGTTACAAAAATAAATTGACGGACCAAACTACATTGTTAATACCAAATCCAATATTAAATAGACTGTATGTATATATATATATATTGTAAAACTTTGCAGCAGGTTTGCCAGTAACTTACTGTATAGATTTAATTTACAATTTTGGTTTAAACATAAACTTACCTATTTCTTATATTTTCTTTCATAAAACAAGATTAATTCTCTTTTCTTGTAATGTAATGCATCCTAATTTAAGAAGTTTTAAATATGTTTTACTTTTCAAAAATGTTTAGGAAGATTGTAACTTTTTCTCTTCTTGCTCATTTTTAATCTCTAAAGTCAAAGTGCTTTAATTTTTTTAAGTTAAATTGAACTCAAATTGAAAACCGTTCTAATAGGAAAGTTATTACAGTAAATCTACAGTAAGTTACTGGTAAACCTTCTGAAAAAAGTTTTACAAATATATATATATTCATATTTGATTGTTTTTTAATATTTGGTGTTCATTTAAACCTACCATATTGTGAAAAATGTTTGTTATATTTAAACATGTGGTCAAGACAAAACTGTCTTATAATTCAATACAGTTGGAATGATGTGAACACAAAGACTGGGTTTAAGATTTATTTTACGTATTTAAAACTGTAAAAATCATACAAAGTCATGAAAGAGATATACAGAAATAAATAGTTCCGGTTATAGCAAAAAACTACAGTCAACTACAGTGAAAATATTTGAATTCAGAAATCCTGAGCAAAGATTGACAAAGAAATATGTAATCTGCAGTTGTAGTCAATATAAATGTAAAATGTCATAATTTTTCATGCAACCATTTATTGATACATATTAAATATAACTTTTAATTGACTGAAATAGGTTAATTACAGAAAAAAAGTAATTAAAATGAGAAAAAAATATACAACAGTTCACAGAAACAACTGTAAAAAAAGTGAAGATTCAACTTTACTCAGTAAAGCCACATTTTGATCGAAATGAACTGGAAAAATTTGTCCCAGAATCTTTTCCCCAGGAACATTCCACCTCTCAGACCTGTTGCTGTCTGCGTTTCCATTGCAGTCTAGAGAACTGGTCTGAAGCTTAATTTTCAAATTATCCTAAGAGGAGAAATATGAATAAGAATATGAGTATGTTAATCAGAATACCATGAATATGATATCTTCACAGTTTATGTTTCAAAAATACCTTGGTGTTTATTTCCAAAGAGTCCTTTCAAATTATATTTGCCTTCCTTCTCTCCTAAAAAAATGTTACAAGAAAGAATTTAATTTGACAATTTACTGTAGAATTACTTTGCAAACTGAAAATGATCTGGTCACATATTTAGACATGGTCTAAATGGCCGACGGGTTTTACATGGCCGACGGGTTCTCATGCAAGTACATCATTTTTAGATGTCAAACTAAATAAATGCTCTCTAGGTGTATTACCCATCTCAGAGGTGCCATGGGGGTGGAAGTTGAACTTGAGGTGCTGTTGGATGTGGATCTGCTGTGGTGGTGCTGGCTGCAGCAATAAAGTGGGAAATTCAGACTGAGTGGACACAGGTGAAGCAGACACCTCAGAAACAATGTCAGGCACCATTGAGTCCAAATGTCCTGTGACGAGTGCAAGGGGGGAACCCTCAGGTGAGTCAAATGAGGTGACAGCAGGAATGTGATGGACGGGGGTTTCAGTGGGAGCAGCAGGGAATGAGACAACTGCAGGAGAGACAAAAAATCGCAACAAAGAACACGATGAAAACAAGGCAAGGAATAAAGAAAAATTACATTTCAATAAAGTAAAACAAGAAACAAAGTTAGAGGTTTATAAACAAAATGAAAATGTGGATTTCAGATCAGAAATGTCACTCCAGAAATAAAGAAAAGCAACCAAATGAACATCCAAAGATTAAGCATTTTTAAATAAATATGAACTACACATTTCACATTGCCCTATGGTTTTCCATTATAAATATATAACTATACATGAGTCTACATACAATTGTATAGTGTTAACTTTTTATTTACCCTCCGGTTGCATTCTTTCATTGGTAAAATCCTCCTTTCCTGGAACGAAGAGAGTCAAATATGAAGAATGTCATATGCACGTGTAGAATATTTTTTACATTCGAAAACACACACAAACACATTTGGTTAAGCACTGTCAAAAATTGCGTGTACCATATTTGTCAGTGAATTTTGTAGGTGTATCTCCCGCTGCCAGTATCACAGAATCATCAGGCTGGACAGGGACCTCTCCTTCTCCTAAATCAACCATAGACAAACAGAACATCCAAGAGGACAGTGTTAAAAGAGCCATGGATTTAAACACATTCAATAATGGACATTATACTCTAAATGCACTTTGGATAACAGTGGAAAGGATACATTCAATTACAAACGTAATGGCGCCTGTAAATAAATGTCTGAAAATACTGTTGTAATGGAGAAACATGACTTACCAAAATGGTCAATGGATTTTTGTCCATCAATTACAGGGCCGTGGGGAAAAGCCTCCAGATTTCGGTTTTCTGTTTTTATATATAAAAGGGTCAATAACAGTAATGTAATGCTATATATTATATAATAATACACAAAAAAACAATGATGTTACATTTAATTCTTGTTGTGTATGGAAATGTCTTTACCGTCAACAGATTGGCCATCCGTCACTGGCCCAAGGAGCTCATATGACACGGCTGGATTACCTATAATACACAGTAAGGTATTTTATTTGAACTGAATAATGGAACCCTTTATGGAACAACATAGGTTTTAAAACCAAGAACCTTCTTTAGACATTTTCATTTTAAAATATCTTGATAAAACAATTATTATTGGTGCAGATTAATGCCCAAAAAGCAGTATGAAAGAGGAGTTTAAACTTCAGATGAATTGGTTTAATATGAAGAAAAAACACATAAAGCTGACATACTTATAAGTGATTATAATACTGTTGACATGATTGTAAGTATCTGTCTACAATTCTTGCTCTCACCATTATTTCCCAAATTTGCGTCAGTCCCATGGCCAAGGGGCTGACCACCATATGGAAAACCCCCAAATCCTGAGAGAATTAATATATATATATATATAATTATGTACAGCCTTAATCCCTATAACAGTTCAATAAAACTGTTATAACATTTGTTTGATAAAAAGGTAGTCTTAACAAAACTTGCCAGGGGATTTTTCACCACCATAGCCAATGGGCTGTTTATTGTAAGGTAACCCTCCATAACCTGCACATACAAACAATCATATTATTATTTATTATACAGTGACAAGAGAAAGTATGTGAAGCCCTTGGAATTAACTGGTTTATCTGTAAATCGGAGAACTGTGGACATGATTTTCATAGTGAGATAGCTTCAAAGACATTTAGTGAACAGCATCAGGACATTTCCATAGGTCAAGAGTTGGAGGCTTTTAACCAGTGTCGACCATAGACGTCTTGGAGCTATAAGGAAACTTGTAACTCAATTAAGACACTGTAACGATTGATGAAAAACATTCAACTGGGGGTTGATTTTATACTATCATTTTGTAAGTATGAAATTAAATAAAAAATTTGATTGACCTAACACGTGGCTCTGGAAACATCTAGCATAAACCTATAATAAGCGAACACTATGTTTGCATTTGGCAGACGCTTTTATCCAAAGCGACTTACATTGCATTTTACTAAACATTTGTTTTTATAATCCTAGTATGTGCAATCCTTAGGATCTAACCCATATCCTTGGCATTGCTAGCGCCATGCTCTTACCTCTGAGCCACAGGAAAGCCGAGTGATTTTCTAACAAAAATAAAGCATGAAAAATACCGTTTTCTCAAAAAAACTAAGCATACGAAAACACCAATAATTCTCTAAATGTGATGGCACAAACTAAAAATTACATATTAGGGCCTATCATGGGCAAACAAAGTAAATTGGACATAAGTGGATACTAAATTAGTAAATTTGTCCCGGAGAATTGTTAAATCATTGCATTATTTGGCAAAACTAAATAAGATTTTAAAAAAGTAGAAAAACAAATGCCTTCATGTTCTTCTCGTTGTTGCCATTTTTTTCACCGCCCAGACAGATAACTTAGTTTTAAAGCCATGGTCATATAGTATGTAAAAACACATGTAAAAAGCATATCATGCGCATGTCATTACCTGCCACCCACTGCATGATATCCGAGTATGTAACAGTAATTAAGTCGGTATTAATTAGGAAATTTCCAAACGATTCCTCTTAAGCTGAATCCGCAAGTTACAAAACTAGTGTCTTGTGTACAATAGTGTTTTTGATTTGGTACTCAAGGGGGTCCCCTGGTGGTGCAGGGGCCCTACTCAACCTGCGTACAGGAAGGATCAGATCTGCTTTTAACGTACGCACTGGGGTAAGAAAGGGATGCAAGCTGGTGCCTGTACTTTTTAATATCAGTCTCCTATGTGTCAAAAAGCTTCTGCGTGTTCAACAAGATGGAAACCACTTTAATTAATAAGGATTACAAGCTGACATCGAGGTCCCAACAATGCGGATCCTTGAGTTGCAGTATGATGATTACTGGCTACTAAACAATGTGTGTATGCATGTATATTTTTTATATACTGTATGTATACATGTGTGTGTGTCCGTGTCTACATTTATACAGTACATGTATATATGACGTAATTAAAAATATACCACATTTCATACCTGCTTTAACATTGTAGGGTTTGGTTCCATATTGCTGACCATCATAACCTAAGAGAAAAACACTGAAATGTCACATACACTTGTGCATCCAGAGTAACCTTTACCTCCTAACCTCCTAATAAAACAAACACACCCATGCTATAGACTATTTTTCGAATTTAATTGAGCAAGACAAGCCATACCATATTTTTCAAAGGGGTTACGTTGGTATCCATGGGGGGAGCTAGAAAATGCTCGTCCCCCTATGCCTGTTAAGCCACAGAAGGGACAGGTTGAAAATGGGATAAAAACTGAAATCAGTTTAGTATAACGCACATGTAAAACACATTTACCATATTTTGTTTGGGATTTTCCTTTGGATCCCAATCCTTTTGTTAGGCCGCCTTGAAGACCAGCTGTCAGAGCCACAGACAGAAGTTATATTTATGTACTGTAATTAGTTTTAGATGACTGTTTAACTTTGGGGGACACACATTGCACACAAAAGTTTATGGGTCATCTCAGTCATGAAAACACTTGACTCCATGAAGTTAAAAAAAATGTTTTACTTCTACTGAATTTGGTCAATGAATTTGGCCCACATGTAAAAACTTCAGTATACTATATAATTTACTTTATTTACAGTTTTATATACATAAACTGTAGTAAATGTAGTAGTGAAAGCGCCATTCGACCCCTCCTTTTCCACATTTGGTGGCTGCACAATACTAAGATGTTGTTGCGTTTTCGATTCTTTGCCGAAGGCGATAACATACAGTATTTACAAAACGCCCTGTGCTCTGAAGAGCATTTTGTCTGTTTAGGGCTAATTTAGAAATTAGCAAACTAAAGTATTAAGTGTACTGCTGTACACTCCAACTTGGTTTATTTCTTATTTTATCCCTATATCTTAATTATTGGAGATCTTAAAAACTGAGGTACGAGCGAACCGCAAATTTGGGGGAATGTTACACATGTAGTATATATGCGACTCTGGATCACATAACCAGTCTCAAGTAGCACAGGAACATTTTTAGTAAAAGCCAAAAATACATTGTATGGGTCAAAATTATAGATTTTTCTTTTATTTCAAAAATCATAAGGATATTAAGTAAAGATTATGTTCCATGAAGATATTTTGTATATTTTCTACCTTAAATATATCAAAACTTTATTTTTGTGAGTGGATGGCCTGCTTCAGTGCCTCTGAGGGACATCTTTAAAGGCGATTTTCTCTGTGTTTAGATTTTTTTGCACTCTCAGATTCCAAAGTTATAAACGTCTGTATCCTCGCCATATATTGTCCTATCTTTTACAACTTATACATCAATAGAAAGCAACATTATTCAGCTTTCAGATGATGTTAAAATCTCAATTTCAAAAAATTTACCCATAAGACTGCTTTTGTTGTCCAGGATCACATATACGTAATATATAACCATAACATAGACATGATCAATTATTATCAGTATTAGGGCTCTCAATATCACTGCCTCACCATATCCGTTGCCGAATTCTGCACCTGGGAATGATCCACGGCCACCACCAAATGCTAGACAGAGAGAAAAATGCAACAGTAATTGTTAAATAAATGCAAATATACAAAGATTATATTATGTGAGGTAAAAGAGAAACGTTTTTTTAGACATTCACCATTGTGTCCATTGTTCACGCCAGGGACAGAATAGCCACTCACTCCTGTTCCAAAGGCTAGTTACAGAACAAATGACAAAATATAATATAAACTGCCATTATCGTAATATTGACTATTATTATATAATGTTTTCTCCACAAAAGTACCATTTTTTTCCCTAAAGTATCCAAATTTTACACAACAGTGTCAGTGTTGTTTAAACTAAGAGTTGTCAAATAAATAAAAACTTTATAGTAATTGATACCTGGTTTGGATGGTTTTACCCCATTTTGTGTGGGGTACATCGACCCTGCAGACAAATTATACTAATATTTTAGACTGGTTTTAGCAACAAAAAAATTAACAAACAATTCTTTTTTTTACCAGGACTTGGTAGTTTCACCCATTGTCCATTAGGTCTGCCATCAGGTCCACAATCTAAAAATAATTCAATAGGTCCATTAAAACATTTTGTAATCATCTGAATAAACAACTGAGCAGACATTGGATAAAAACACAAAACTTAATTATCGTTGACTAATTTCAATTATTGAAATAAATGTGATTATTTAACATGATTATAACTCTGGATTAACAGTTATAAATTACCAGGCTTTGACGGTTTAGCTGCCTGATGCTGTCCATCAATTTGTCCCAGTCCAAGGAGTTCTTAAGAACCCACACACACATTAACAAGTTTGAAATCTGAATGTATTTCACACGTACATAAACACATGGGGGTAAATGATGCTAACATCATTTTGAGTTAGATTTAGTTGGTGACTAGTACAGCTGTTTGAGGATAAACAACAACTGCCAAGTCACAACACTCAAAGTTCACAAAAGTGGAAGATAATTATTTAACAGAAATTACTTTTTTCAAAGACTACGATCAATGGCTCGTGGGGATTACAACCAGCTACTTCTTGCAGTAGTTATATCATGACCGACAAATTTTACACAAACCCTGCCCCCGAAACACGGTAATGGGCATCTCAACACACCAAGCGGTCGACCAATCACTAAAGACTGGCTCAGGTTGACCAATCAGAACTTTTCGGAAGGAGGGAGTTCATAGAACGAGGCACTCAACAACCTGTTTTCTGAGAATCGAGATGACGATGTAAAATATGTTGAAATAGTTGAAATATGTAATATATAAAGCATTTTTGAAAATCAAAACATGAACACCTCCTTTATTGTTTAACACAAAATAAACATAATAAAGACCCCTTCATGGATTATATATACTTAGTATATACTAATTATACAATACGCCTAGACATGTGTAAAACCATAGATACGTACCAGTATTTGTTGTTGAAGGATTCCTCGGTTGAGTTAAAGCCTGGTTGGGTTGAAACGCTGCTTTTTCTGGTTTTGAAGCTTTTGACTGTGGACCTTGTACAAGAGAGGTGGTTGAAGAAATATCCTTTTGTGGAATAATTTGCTGTGATATCAATTGTCGTGTGTTTTTTTCTTGTAAAGCGAGTTGTTCTGGTGCTAGTGCAACTATCTGTGGAACCTGATGAAATGGTTTTGGAGCTTTTCCTTGAGGAATGTGGGCAGACTCTGATGGATAAAAAGCTTCTGCATCTGGTTTGTAAGGTTTACCTGGTTTATAAGAGGAAGCACCCTGCATCAATGTGTTTGAAGGCAGTCCTTGTGGTACAACAGGCTGAGGTGCCAATGGTTTTGGGGCTTTAACCTGCGGAAAAAATGGTCTTGGCCCTTTTGTTTGTTGCATAATTGATGGAAAGTCTGATGGGAATTTTGTGCTTGTCTCATGTTCAGTTTGTGGTAAAAGGCCTTTTGTGTTAGCTGATACAGGGAGACGACCTTGTTCATTGAGGCTCAAAGTTTCTCCTTTAGGTCCCTTTCCACTGGAAACACCACCTTTTCCATTTTTTGCAGGGGTATACCCTAGACACCAAAGCAGCTTTATTAACTTTTTTTCATTAAACCAATCGCCAAAATAAGATGATGAAATATACATCACATTGAAAAGACAAATGCAAAACATGTTGAAACACAAAAAATGCTGGGTTAGTCTGAAGCCAGCATTGGGCCAAAAAGGGAAAAACCCAGCTATTGGGTAGTAACCTATCCTGGGATGTTTCAACCCAAAATGCAGGCTTGTTCTAACCCATTATTGGATCAAATACATTTTTTTTCTGGAATAATTTAACCCAGCAGTTGGGTTTGTCCCTTTTTGACATAACGGTGGTTTGAAAATAACCCGGCATTTTTAAGAGTGCATGTATTACATTGCAGATATGTTTCTTGTATATGAAAAAAAACCATGAATAAACTATATAAAATCATATTTTACCTGAATTAATACCCTTGCTATACGGTCCTTTGGACAGACCACCAGGGACACTATGACCTAAAGATCACAGGGGATGAAATTGACATAACAGAGCGTAATGTAAAGATCATTCTTTTACAATGTAGTTTATCATCGTTTTCATTTTTTTAACTTTTAGTGCTGTAGAAATATCCCAGGAAGAAATTCACACTCAGACCTCAGCTGTCTGCCTTCACAAAAAAGTGAAATACTGGGACTAAATTTATTTTCATTTCAACTTGGTGCCTTAAATTTTTAAGCTAAATCAAATTGTAATTTGAATTTAAGTGATATTAAACTGATTAAAAAAATCTAGTTGAATTTTGTAACTTGAAAAATCAAGTTTGACTAACTTAATCAAGTCATGTGACTTGTAAAGTAAATTTCATGTAACTTAAAAATTTAAGGCAGCGTTTGCACTGAACTTTTAAGTTTTTACGATGTGTTTCGGGTATTCGATCCTTGGACTGGTTGGGAGCCCTGCCTACAGAATGAGCTCTTGCATGTAGAATGGTCACCTAAATGATTTTGTGGACATCATTCTGACCGCTTATTTTCGATGCCTTTATTTACAGTACAGTGGAAAAGAGGACCGGTACAAGCAAAGTGACAGTACAGCAATTTCAGCACTTGGGAAGTAATAAGGGGCAATAACTCAGTTGGTGCATTAATAATGAATTTAAGTGATATCCACTCATAGGTATTCATTTTATGATACTAATGATTACATGTCATTTACCCTGAGGCTTGGTTGCTTGTCCATTGTAAGGTCCGGCCTTTGCACCATACCCTGTGGATCAGAACCAACACACATGAGATTCAGATGGGATCCATAAATATGATTAAATCAAGGCAGAGCAATTCAATATTTGTCACACACAAATAAAAAGCTCACCTGGTTTAGGTCCATTGATTCCACTATTGGGATAGCCCAGATTTCCTAGGAAAGAACCTAAGTAGAGAAAAAATATGTTATAGTAACTAAATAATCGCTAAAAACCTTTATGTGGTGCAAAGCGGTTATAAAGAAATTCATAGGAAAAAGATTCTACACCTGTAGGTACACCTGTGTACAACTGCCGCATAAAGATTTGAACTGAGATCCACTCATAGGTGTGCGATCATCAGCTTTTTCCAATAGCTTTTAATATATGACATCCAATCAGGTTCATCCAATAAGAACTTTTCATTATATAATAGTAATGATTACTTGTAAATTACCCTGGGGCTTGGCTGCTTGACCATTGTAGGGTCCGGCCTTTGCACCATACCCTGTGGATCAGACCCAACACACATAAGATTCAAATTATATCCAAAATCTTATTAAAGCAAACCATTACGACAGAACAATTAAGTCCTTTATCGCACAAAATTAAAAGGTTTACCTGGTTTTAGTCCATTGAATCCACTGTTGGGATAGGCCATATTTCCTTGAAAGGAACCTAATTAAAGAAACAAAATCTTCATATTATCTTAATAACTCCTAACAACATTTTACCAAGTGTGTTTAAGGGATTACACAGATTGATCGGAAACAGATACTACACCTGTGGTACATAGCAAGAGTTCAAGGTAAATAACTCAACTGGTGCATAATGAATTTACTGAGATCCACACATAGGTGTGAAGACATCAGTTTATAAAATATACTTTTAACATGTGTCATCCATTTAGGTTCATCCAATAAGAACTTTTCATTTTATAATAGTAATGATTACTGTGGCCGTCAGCTATATCACCCTGTAGCCCTAGACTGGTTGCCCACTGGAGCTAAGCAGGGTTGAGCCTAATCAGTACCTGGAAGGGATGACCTCCTGGGAAAAATATAGGTTGCTGCTGGAAGAGGTGTTGGTGAGGCCAGCAGGGGGTGCTCAACCTGTGGTCTGTGTGGGTCCTAATACCCCAGTATAGTGATGGGGACACTATACTGTAAAAAAGCACTATGTACAGCGATTGCTAAACACTGTGGTCTTTCTCTTTTTGCACTTACTGAAACCTGGATCAAGCCAAAGGACACTGCCATACAGGCTGCTCTCTCAAATAACTACACCTTCTCCCACAGCCCATGCATATCAGGGAGGGGTGGTGGAGCCGGTCTACTTTTCCCCAATGACTGGGAATTCAAATAGCTGGCACCCTCGAGTGACAACATCTCCTACAAGTCACACGTTGTTACTATCATACAGCCTGTTAAATCTCATGTTGTGTTTATCTATCTTCCACCAGGTCAGCGTGGACATTTCTTGGAGGAGTTGGATAGCCTTCTGTCATCCTTCCCCGAGGATGGTACTCCTCAGGTGGTACTTGGAGACTTCAACATCCACCTTGAAAAACCACAGGCTGCCGACTTCAACAACCTGACTACTTCGTTTGACCTCAAGCGAGTTCCCACTTCAGTAACCCATAAGTCTGGTAATCAACTAGATCTTATTTACACATGACACTGCTCCACTCATCACTCCCAGGTCACCCCGCTGCACACGTCAGATGATTTCATCATCACTCTTGATGTCGAAATAACATCTCCAGACACTACACACGCTTCCCCACTGGTCTCATTCCAGAGCAACATACGAACACTCTCTCCCTCCCACTTATCCTCTGTGGTCTTCGCCACACTCCCTCACTCTGAACACCTCTCTCTCTTGAATACTAAGAGTGCCACAGACACTCTTTGCTCCACACTAACCGCCTGCTTAGACAGCTTATGCCCTCTAACATCTATGCCATCTCGTGCATCCCTCTCTGCCCCCTGGTTATCTGATGTTCTCCGTGTGCATCGTGCCACGCTCAGGTCTGCTGAGTGAAAGTGCCACAAATCTAAAGAACCTACTGAACTCAGTCTCTCCTGTCTCTGCAAAAACCTACTACTACTACGCTAAAATCAACAACTCGCCCTGACTCTTCTACTCTCTTTAAAACCTTCTCTGCTCTTCTTTGCCTGCCTGCCCCGTCACCTCCATCCGACTTAACAGCTGATGATTTTGCGTCATCCTTTGTAAAGAAAACGACCACCATCAGCAGTCAGTTCTCTATGCCGCCGCCTCTTGATCACACCCAAACCCCCACACATGCTTGTGCCAGTCTTTCTCTCTTCTATCTCAAAATGATGTTGCAGTGGAGTAGGTGGGGCGAGACCGTTAGTCGAGGCCGGTGAGTGATTGTTAATGAGCGTCAGCTGTGCGCACACCGATCTCGTATCACGGAGGAGATTGGGAGCATAAGAGAAAGAGCAACCGGACCATTGAGGAGAGAGGACCAGGCCTGGATTTTAGTTGTGGTTTGTTTTATTTTGCCGGCAGTCGTCCGAGGGGGTGCCGGCTGTTTATGTTCTGTGTTATTATTTGATTAAATGTTTTCCGGTTCCCGCCTCCTTCCTTCCTTTATAGTGAACTTTATTACAGATGACTCCGAGATCATGTCTTCTAACCACCCAACTACCTGCCCACTAGATCCCATCCCTACTCATCTCCTCCAGGCTGTCTCTCCATCCCGCTCTGACCCACATCAACTCGTCTCTCACTATTGGTACATTTCCCACAGTCTTCAAAGAGGCCCGTATTACCCCGCTACTGAAGAAACCCACTCTTAATCCTGCACTTTTAGAGAACTACAGACCAGTATCACTCCTCTCCTTCATTGCTAAAACTCTTGAGCGTGTGGTATGTAACCAGCTCTTATCTTTTCTCACCCAGAACCTCCTGGATAGCAACCAGTCTGGTTTCAAGAGCAGTCATTCCACTGTGTCTGCGCTGCTCTCTGTCATTGAAGCCCTGAGACTGGCAAGAGCCGCCTCCAAATCATCTGTACTTATCATACTAGATCTATCTGCTGCCTTTGACACCGTCAACCACCACATACTGCTATCGACCCTCAAGGCTATGGGTGTCTCTGGAGTGGTGCTACAATGGTTCAGGTCTTACCTCACAAGTAGGTCATTTAAAGTATCCTAGAGAGGTGATGTCTCTGAGTCCCAACATCTTGACACATGGGTACCTCAGGGCTCAGTGCTTAGTCCGTTGCTATTTTCAATATACATGACATCCCTATGCTCTGTCATTCAGAAACATGACCTTTCCTATCACTACTATGCGGATGATACCCAACTCCACCTGTCATTTCAGCCTGATGATCCGACTGTTTCTGCATGCATTTTAGCATGCCTAGCCGACATTTCGCTCTGGACGAAAGACCATCACCTGAAGCTGAAAATGGCAAAAACAGAACAACTTGTAATCTCGGCCAACACAAAGACTTGTCACAACTTCTCCATTCAGCTGGGCTCATCAACCATCACATCTTCCAGAACGGCCAGAAACCTGGGAGTTGTGATCGACGATCAGCTTAACTACTTCAATGAACAGGTTGCCATCACCACCCGGTCTGGTAGATTTAACCTCTACAATATTAGGAAACTTAGACCTTTCTTACTCAAGCATGCTACGCAAGTCCTAGTCCAGGCTCTTTTTCTGTCCAGACTGGACTACAGCAATACGCTACTGGGTGGACTTCCAGCTTGCACAACCACACCTCAACAGATGATCCAAAATGCAGCAGCAAGAGTGGTCTTCAATGAACCGAAGAGAGCGCACATCACTCCTCTCTTCATTATGTTACATTTGCTCCCTATAGTCGCTCGAATCAAATTCAAGAGTCTGCTCCTGGCCTCCTTATCTTCACTAGCTACTGCAGACTTATATAGCTGCCAGATCCCTACGTACTGCAAACGAACGGCGTCTTGTGGTGCCTTCCCAAAAAGCAAAAAAAACTCTCTTAAGCACCATCTCTATATTGATTCCACATTTATGGAATGTTCCGCGTACTGCTACTAGATCAGCAGATTCTGTAGCCATCTTTAAGAATCGTCTAAAAACACATCTCTTCTGTCAAGACCTGATTTATCAGTTCTGACTTCTATCTATTTTTTTACATAAAAAAAACTTGGCTATGTATACCTTGGTAGGCTATATGAGACCAGTTTTCTTTTATTGTACTTATGCTTTTTGTTTTCCTTATGTTGTTCCCATTGCTTCCATTGTTTCCCTCATCTGTAAGTCACTTTAGATAAAATCGTCTGCTTATAAATGACTAAATGATTATTTGAAATTTACCCTGGGGCTTTGCTGCTTGTCCATTGTAGGGACTGGCCTTTGCACCATAACCTGTGGATCAGACCCAACACACATGAAAATGGTCTCCAAAAATATGATTAAATCAAGGCAGAACCATTAAATATTTGTCACACACAAATGAAAAGTTCACCTGGTTGAGGTCCATTGTTTCCACTATTGGGATATCCCATATTCCCTAGAGAAGAACCTTATTGGAGAAAAAGTATATACTTTATTTTATATCAACTAAATAATTTCTAAACACTTTTACCATGTGGTGGAAAGAGGTTAAAAAACAAATTGATAGGAAACTGCAGCCCATTCGCACCAATTGCGTATAAATAACACGTGCTGTGCATTATCGCATAAAACGGACGCCAAATTGCGATTTTGCGTGCATAAATACGCCTATTTTTGCGTTTATATGATACGCCAATTAGCGTGTTTGCATATTAAACAGCAATTTGTCTCACTACCCAGTCCCCTAACCCAAACCCTAAACGTAATGTTAGCGTCCTTGCATATTGTAACCTCTACCCAAACCCTAAACCTGACAGTATTATTTTAATTATTTCAGTGTTTCCTCTTCAAGTACGTTTTAAAATGGCTGCTCTCCACCCAGGTACAAGCAAACATGGGCGTACGTATTAGACGATAATGCAACAGCGTGTTATTTATACGCAATTGGTGCGACCAGGTTGGAAACTGATACTACACCTGTGGTGCATAGCAAGTATATTCAATAACTCAATTGGAGCATTAAGAGTTTAACTGATATCCAATTTTAGGTGTGCAAGGATCAGCTATTTTACAATAGCTTTGAATATGTGTCATCCTATCACTTTATCCAATAAGAACTTTTCATTTTATAATAGTAATGATTACATGTAATTTACCCTGGGGCTTGGCTGCTTGTTCATTGTAGGGACTGGCCTTTGCACCATAACCTGTGGATCAGAACCAACACACATGAGATTCAAATGGTATCCAAAAATATGATTAAATCAATGCAAGACCATTAAATATTCTACACACAAAAAAATCTGCTATAGGTCCATTGATTCCACTATTTGGATAGCCCATATTTCCTAGAGAGGAATATATTAGGGGAAATATATACTTTTGTAGTAGAGTAGGCGGGGCAAGACCGTGGTTCGAGTCCGGTGAGTAATTGTGGATTAGCGCCAGCTGTGTGCACACCGGGCTCGAATCTCGTAGGAGATGGGGAGCATAAAAGGAACGAGCGACCGGACCGTCGAAGAGAGAGGACCGGGCCCGAACTTGTGTTTATATTTCGTTTTATGTTGTATTGTATTGTTGTTTGCCGACGGTCGTCCATGAGGGGCCGCCGGCTATTATATTACTTTATTAAATG
The DNA here is from genome assembly GCA_029783895.1 of Triplophysa bombifrons. Classification (NCBI taxonomy): domain Eukaryota; kingdom Metazoa; phylum Chordata; class Actinopteri; order Cypriniformes; family Nemacheilidae; genus Triplophysa; species Triplophysa bombifrons. Next base: position 3,722,694 of record CM056460.1, on the reverse strand, counting down.
TTTATTTTATTGTCTTCCGGTTCTCGCCTCCTTCCTTCCTTTTATTGAAGCTTGTTACAACTTTAAAAAAACTACATGAGTTCTAAACGTTTACTATGTGGTGTGAAGCAGTTAAAAACATATTGATGGGTATCAGATACTACACCTGTGGTGAATAGCAAGTAGTACTGGTAAATAACTCAACTGTCACATGTAAGAGTTGAGCTGAGGTCCACTCATAGGTGTGCATACATCAACTGTTTTACAGTAGCTATGAACATGTGTGATCCAATACGAACCAGAACGTTTCATTTTACAATAGTAATGATACATGTAATTTACCCTGGTGCTTTGCTACTTGTCCATTGTAGGGTCCGAACTTTGCACCATACCCTGTGGATCAGACCAAACGCATATGAGTTTCAGATGGCATCAAAAAATATGTTTAAATCAAACAACTAAGGCAGAACGATTGAGTCATTTATCACACACAATTAAAACATTTACCTGGTTTAGGTCCCTTGCCCCCATTATTGGGATAGCCCATATTTCCTTGAGAGAAACCTATTTAAAGAAAAAAAATCTTTATATTAACTTTATAACTCCTAACAACATTTTACCATGTGGTTTAAAGGGGTTACACAGATCAACAGGAAACAGATAAAAAACCTGCATTGCATAACAAGTGATGATGTTCAATAAATCAACTGGCACATAAAGATTTGAACTGAGATCCACTTAAATTAAGTGCATACATCAACTGTTTTACAGTAGCTATGAAGATATGTCCTCCAATTAGAACCAGAACGTTTTATTTTACAATAGTAATGATTACATGTCATTTACCCTGGGGCTCGGCTCCTTGTCCATTGTAGAGTCCAGCCTTTGCACCATACCCTGTGGATCAGACCCAAAGCATATGAGTTTAGGATGGTATCAAAAAATATGATTAAATAAAACCATTAAGGCAGAACAATTAAGTCCTTTATCACACACAATTAAAACGTTTACCTGGTTTAGGTCCCTTGCCCCCATTATTGGGATAGCCCATATTTCCTTGAGAGGAACCTATTTAAAGAAACAAAATCTTTATATTAACATAATAACTCCTATAAACATTTTACCATGTGGTTTAAAGGGGTTACACAGATTGACAGAAAACAGATACAACTCCTGCAAGGCATAGCAAATGTTAAAGTTCAATAACTTAACTGGAGCATAAAGAATTGAACTGAGATCCACTCAAACGAATTGCATACATCTGCTGTTTTACATGTGACATCCAATAAGAAACGGAACGTTTCATATTACAATATTAATGACTACATGGAATTTACCCTGGGGCTCGGCTGCTTGTCCGTTGTAGGGTCCGGCCTTTGCACCATACCCTGTGGATCAGACCCAACGCACATGAGAATCAGATGGCATACAAAAATATGATTAAATCAAACCATTAAGGTGGAACGATTAAGTCCTTTATCACACAAAATTAAAACGTTTACCTGGTTTAGGTCCCTTGCCCCCATTACTGGGATAGCCCATATTTCCTTGAGAGGAACCTAATTAAAGAAACAAAATCTTCGTATTAACTTAATAACCCCTAACAATACTTTACCATGTGGTTTAAAAGGGTTACACAGATCGACAGGAAACAGATACAACACCTGCATTGCATAGCAAGTGATAAAGTTAAATAACTCAACTGGTGCATAAAGAATTGAACTGAGATCCACTCAAATGATGTGCATATATCAACTGTTTTACATTAGCTATGAAGAGATGTCATCCAATAAGAACCAGAACGTTTCATTTTTACAATAGAAATGATGACATGTAATATACCCTGGGGCTCGGCTGCTTGTCCATTGTAGGGTCCGGCCTTTGCACCATACCCTGTGGATCAGACCCAAGGCATATGAGATTCGGATGGCATCAAAAAATATGATTAAATAAAACCATTAAGGCAGAATGATTGAGTCCTTTATCACACACAATTAAAACGTTTACCTGGTTTAGGTCCCTTGCCCACATTATTGGGATAGCCCATATTTCCTTGAGAGGAACCTAATTAAAAGAAATAAAATCTTCATGTTAACTTAATAACTCTTAACAACATTTTACCATGTGGTTTAAAGGGATTACACAGATCTACAGGAAACAGATACAACACCTGCATTGCAATGCAAGTGATAAAGTTCAATAACTCAACTGCCGCATAAAGAATTGAACTGAGATCCACTCAAATGATGTGCATACATCAATCGTTTTACAGTAGCTATGAAGATATGTCATCCAATAAGAACCAGAACGTTTAATTTTACAAAAGTAATGATGACATGTCATTTACCCTGTGGCTCGGCTGTTTGTCCATTGTAGGGTCCGGCCTTTGCACCATACCCTTGGATCAGACCCAACACACATAAGAATCAGATGGCATACAAAAATATGATTAAATCAAACCATTAAGGCGGAATGATTAAGTCCTTTATCACACAAAATTAAAACGTTTACCTGGTTTAGGTCCCTTGCCCCCATTATTGGGATAGCCCATATTTCCTTGAAAGGAACCTAATTAAAGAAACAAAATCTTCCTATTAACTTAATAACTCCTATCAAAATTTTACCATGTGGTTTAAAGGAGTAACACAGATCGACAGGAAACAGACACAAAACCTGCATTGCATAGCAAATGGTAAAGTTCAATAACTCAACTAGCGCATAAAGAATTGAACTGAGATTTACTCAAATGAAGTGCATACATCAACTGTTTTACAGTAGCTATGAATATATGTCATCCAATAAGCACCAGAACGTTTCATTTTACAAAAGTAATGATTACATGTCATTTACCCTGGGGCTCGGCTGCTTGTCCATTGTAGGGTCCGGCCTTTGCACCATAACCTGGGGATCAGACCGAAAGCATATGAGATTCGGATGGCATCCAAAAATATGATTAAATAAAACCATTAAGGCAGAACGATTGAGTCCTTTATCACACACAATTAAACGTTTACCTGGTTTAGGTCCCTTGCCCCCATTATTGGGATAGCCCATATTTCCTTGAGAGGAACCTAATTTAAGGAAAATAATCTTTGTATTAACTTAATAACTCCTAACCATATTTTATCCTGTGGCTTAAAGGGGTTACAAAGATCGACAGGAAACAGATACAACACCTGCATTGCATAGCAAGTGATAAAGTTCAATAACTCAACTGGCGCATAAAGAATTGAACTGAGATCCACTCAAATGAAGTCCATATATCAACTGTTTTACAGTAGCTATGAAGATATTTCCTCCAATAAGAACCAGAACGTTTCATTTTACAATAGAAATGATGACATGTCATTTACCCTGGGGCTCGGCAGCTTGTCCATTGTAGGGTCCGGACTTTGCACCATACCCTGGGGATCAGACCCAAAGCATATGAGTTTCAGATGGCATACAAAAATATGATTAAATCAAACCATTAAGGCGGAATGATTAAGTCCTTTATCACACAAAATTAAAACGTTTACCTGGTTTAGGTCCCTTGCCCCCATTATTGGGATAGCCCATATTTCCTTGAAAGGAACCTAATTAAAGAAACAAAATCTTCCTATTAACTTAATAACTCCTATCAAAATTTTACCATGTGGTTTAAAGGAGTAACACAGATCGACAGGAAACAGACACAAAACCTGCATTGCATAGCAAATGGTAAAGTTCAATAACTCAACTAGCGCATAAAGAATTGAACTGAGATTTACTCAAATGAAGTGCATACATCAACTGTTTTACAGTAGCTATGAATATATGTCATCCAATAAGCACCAGAACGTTTCATTTTACAAAAGTAATGATTACATGTCATTTACCCTGGGGCTCGGCTGCTTGTCCATTGTAGGGTCCGGCCTTTGCACCATAACCTGGGGATCAGACCGAAAGCATATGAGATTCGGATGGCATCCAAAAATATGATTAAATAAAACCATTAAGGCAGAACGATTGAGTCCTTTATCACACACAATTAAAACGTTTACCTGGTTTAGGTCCCTTGCCCCCATTATTGGGATAGCCCATATTTCCTTGAGAGGAACCTAATTAAAGAAATAAAATCTTCATGTTAACTTAATAACTCTTAACAACATTTTACCATGTGGTTTAAAGGGATTACACAGATCTACAGGAAACAGATACAACACCTGCATTGCAATGCAAGTGATAAAGTTCAATAACTCAACTGCCGCATAAAGAATTGAACTGAGATCCACTCAAATGATGTGCATACATCAATCGTTTTACAGTAGCTATGAAGATATGTCATCCAATAAGAACCAGAACGTTTCATTTTACAAAAGTAATGATGACATGTCATTTACCCTGTGGCTCGGCTGTTTGTCCATTGTAGGGTCCGGCCTTTGCACCATACCCTTGGATCAGACCCAACACACATAAGAATCAGATGGCATACAAAAATATGATTAAATCAAACCATTAAGGCGGAATGATTAAGTCCTTTATCACACAAAATTAAAACGTTTACCTGGTTTAGGTCCCTTGCCCCCATTATTGGGATAGCCCATATTTCCTTGAAAGGAACCTAATTAAAGAAACAAAATCTTCCTATTAACTTAATAACTCCTATCAAAATTTTACCATGTGGTTTAAAGGAGTAACACAGATCGACAGGAAACAGACACAAAACCTGCATTGCATAGCAAATGGTAAAGTTCAATAACTCAACTAGCGCATAAAGAATTGAACTGAGATCTACTCAAATGAAGTGCATACATCAACTGTTTTACAGTAGCTATGAATATATGTCATCCAATAAGCACCAGAACGTTTCATTTTACAAAAGTAATGATTACATGTCATTTACCCTGGGGCTCGGCTGCTTGTCCATTGTAGGGTCCGGCCTTTGCACCATAACCTGGGGATCAGACCGAAAGCATATGAGATTCGGATGGCATCCAAAAATATGATTAAATAAAACCATTAAGGCAGAACGATTGAGTCCTTTATCACACACAATTAAACGTTTACCTGGTTTAGGTCCCTTGCCCCCATTATTGGGATAGCCCATATTTCCTTGAGAGGAACCTAATTTAAGGAAAATAATCTTTGTATTAACTTAATAACTCCTAACCATATTTTATCCTGTGGCTTAAAGGGGTTACAAAGATCGACAGGAAACAGATACAACACCTGCATTGCATAGCAAGTGATAAAGTTCAATAACTCAACTGGCGCATAAAGAATTGAACTGAGATCCACTCAAATGAAGTCCATATATCAACTGTTTTACAGTAGCTATGAAGATATTTCCTCCAATAAGAACCAGAACGTTTCATTTTACAATAGAAATGATGACATGTCATTTACCCTGGGGCTCGGCAGCTTGTCCATTGTAGGGTCCGGCCTTTGCACCATACCCTGGGGATCAGACCCAAAGCATATGAGTTTCAGATGGCATCCAAAAATATGATTAAATAAAACCATTAAGGCAGAACGATTAAGTCCTTTATCACACACAATTAAAACTATTACCTGGTTTAGGTCCCTTGCCCCCATTATTGGGATAGCCCATATTTCCTTGAGAGGAACCTATTTAAAGAAACAAAATCTTTAAATTAACATAATAACTCCTATAAACATTTTACCATGTGGTTTAAAGGGGTTACACAGATTGACAGAAAACAGATACAACTCCTGCATTGCATAGCAAATGTTAAAGTTCAATAACTCAACTGGCGCATAAAGAATTGAACTGAGATCCACTCAAACGAATTGCATACATCTGCTGTTTTACATGTGACATCCAATAAGAAATGGAACGTTTCATTTTACAATATTAATGACTAGATGTAATATACCCTGGGGCTCGGCTGCTTGTCCATTGTAGGGTCCGGCCTTTGCACCATACCCTGTGGATCAGACCCAAACGCACATGAGAATCAGATGACATACAAAAATATGATTAAATCAAACCATTAAGGTGGAACGATTAAGTCCTTTATCACACAAAATTAAAACGTTTACCTGGTTTAGGTCCCTTGCCCCCATTATTGGGATAGCCCATATTTCCTTGAAAGGAACCTAATTAAAGAAACAAAATCTTCCTATTAACTTAATAACTCCTATTAAAATTTTACCATGTGGTTTAAAGGGGTTACACAGATCGACAGGAAACAGATACAAAACCTGCATTGCATAACAAGTGATGAAGTTTAATAACTCAACTGGCACATGAAGAATTGAAGTGAGATCCACTCAAAAGATGTGCATATATCAACTGTTTTACAGTGACTATGAAGAGATGTCATCCAATAAGAACCAGAACGTTTCATTTTACAATAGTAATGATTACATGTCATTTACCCTGAGGCTCGGCTGCTTGTCCATTGTAGGTTCCGGCCTTTTCACCATACCCTGGGGATCAGACCCAAAGCATATGAGTTTCAGATGGCATCCAAAAATATGATTAAATAAAACCATTAAGGCAGAACGATTAAGTCCTTTATCACACACAATTAAAACGTTTACCTGGTTTAGGTCCCTTGCCCCCATTATTGGGATAGCCCATATTTCCTTGAGAGGAACCTAATTTAAGGAAAATAATCTTCGTATTAACTTAATAACTCCTAATCATATTTTATCCTGTGGCTTAAAGGGGTTACAAAGATCGACAGGAAACAGATACAACACCTGCATTGTATAGCAAGTGATAAAGTACAATAACTCAAAAGCCGAATTAAGAATTGAACTGAGATCCACTCAAATGATGTGCATAAATCAGCTGTTTTATAGTAGCTATAAACATGTGTCAACCAATAAGAACCAAAACATTTCATTGTACAATAGTCATGAATACATGCAATTTACCCTGAGGCTCAGCTGCTTGTCCATTGTAGGGTCCGGCCTTTGCACCATACCCTGTGGATCAGACCCAACACACATAAGAATCAGATGGCATACAAAAATATGATTAAATCAAACTAATAAGGTGGAACGATTAAGTCCTTTTTCACAAAAAAATTAAAACGTTTACCTGGTTTAGGTCCCTTGCCCCCATTATTGGGATAGCCCATACTTCCTTGAAAGGAACCTTATTAAAGAAACAAAATCTTCATATTAACTTAATAACTCCTATCAAAATTTTGCCATGTGGTTTAAAGGGGTTACACAGATCGACAGGAAACAGATACAACACCTGCATTGCATCGCAAGTGATAAAGTTCAATTACTCAACTGGCGCATAAAGAATTGAACTGAGATCCACTCAAATGAAGTCCATATATAAACTGTTTTACAGTAGCTATGAAGATACGTCCTCCAATTAGAACCAGAATTTTTAAGTTTACAATAGCAATGATGACATGTCATATACCCTGGGGCTCGGCTGCTTGTCCATTAAAGGGTCCGGCCTTTGCACCATACCCTGTGGATCAGACCCAAGGCATATGAGATTCGGATGGCATCAACAAATATGATCAAATTAAACAATTAAGGCAGATCGATTGAGTCCTTTGTCACACACAATTAAAACGTTTACCTGGTTTAGGTCCCTTTCCTCCATTATTGGGATAGCCCATATTTCCTAGAGAAGAACCTAATTAAAGAAAACAAATCTTTATTTTAACTAAATAACTCTTGACAAAATTATACTATGTGGCTTTAAAGGCAAGCAACAGATACAACACCTGCGTTGCTTAGCAAGTGGCAAAGTTCAATAACTCAACTGGTGCATAAAGAATTGAACTGAGATCCACTCACAGGTGTGCATAGTAAATCAACTCTTTTACCCACATATTCTCACTCCCAGCTCATCACATATTGAGGCTTGAAGCATAGGGCACCCTTTAGCATCCGTTTTCGACATTTGGGGAATACTTTGCTGTCAATGACAAACCTTTGCCGACAGTATGAAGACGAGATGGGCACGCGTTATTTTACCATTAATAAGAAATTATATAGTTTTAATTTTACAATGACATGCAATGTTGTATGATTTTCAATTTAAACAGCCCGAATAATTGTTTTTGCATTACACTGTTCAGTCATTTTGAGGGAAGTAACGCAACACGTGTATTTATTATATAATATAATACACAAGATACAAAACCTTTTCAAAAACTACAAATATTCCACGCATTCTGAGGTCAAACGATCAATTTGTATGAATATCAGATGCAAAAGCGATCACCACTGGCCGTAAATCTCTGGTGATCACATTCAAAATAGCTGCCAGAAGCTAGCATAGCACTTGCTCTAATGTTTCTAGAGTGTGGCTCTAGTGTCATGACTGATCGCGTCATGGTTTACATTTGAACGAGACCTGACTGCATGTGGTCATTGCGTTCATTGAGTTTGTCATATAAAGTTGTTTATGGCTTCAGTTCACAAGGTTTGCAATGCAAGTTGTTTTGAAATACTTTTATTTTTTAACTATTTATACAATAAATTCCTGTGACTGTACTTTCACTCATGTGTTGTGTTTTGTGTGCTTGAGAAGTGGTTAGGTTTAGGGTGAGGGTAGGGTAAGGGACTCTAAATTATCTTTTAAATCCAAAATATTTATGAAAACATATATATCTTTACAAATGCCAATAATTAAATGTGCCTTAAACTGAGGCAAACAATCTAAAAGCAGCACATCGAAAACTTAAACTAAGGGGGGTGTTGAAAAGTGTGTTGAAAAGTGAGGCGAGGGCGCTGACTGAACTTAAAAATTTGAGGGAGTGTTGAGAGTTAGAATGGGTTGGTTTTACAATTGGTCCGAACATGTGTCATCCAATCTGGTTCATCCATTTTCATTTTATAAAAGAAATGATTACTTGTAAATTACCCTGAGGTTTTGCTCCTTGTCCATTGTAGTAGGGTCCGGCCTTTGTACCATAGCCTGTGGATCACACAGAACACACAAGATTCAGATGCTATCCAAAAATCTGATGACCACATTAAGTCAGAAACATTCAATATTTGTCACACACAAATAAAAATTTCACCTGGTTTTGGTCCATTGATTCCACTATTGGGATAGCCCATATTTCCTAAAGAAGAACCTAATTAGAGAAACAAAATCTTCATATTAATTTAATAACTTCTAACAACATTTTACCAAGGGGTTTAAAGGAGTTACACATATTGATAGGAAACAGATACCACACCTGCATTTCCTAGCAAGTGGTAAAGTTCAATAACTCAAACGGTGCATAAAGAATTGAACTGAGATCCAATCATAGGTGTGTGTATACATCGGGCCTGTGTGTATAAAACTTCTCAAAATTGCTCTTAAAAGTAGTCTTAAACTTTGGCTTAAGTGTAAAAAAATTAAGTTCTGACTTAAGAGTTCTAAATTAAGGACCACAATTATAAAAACAAAATGGCTTCCCTTGACCTCTGAATCAGCCAATAGGGCGCCTGCAAGGGTGAAGTCATAGAAGCATGGTACCCTTTATTCATGAATTATTTTATTAATTTATATATGGGCAATTCTGAATACAGAATTTGTGCAAAGTGTTGTCCCACATCACAAAAGCATTCAATTATTCAAATCTAAGTTGTTTATAAGATCCTTCTATCATTTACTTAAACCCACAATAATATTTATATTATCAGTCAGCTTAGTATATATAATCATTTATCATTTATTGGGTACTTTCAATTGTGACATGGGTGTCTCGATCCCAAACATCTAAATTTCAACCTATGAAAAATGTTAAATATATGTATTTGATGATTTTTGAAAAGTGAAGCTCAAAATAATACTTATTTTATATTTTATGTTTGTACTATGTTTTAAACATTATGTAAAAAAAATGTGTCTTGGATTTTCATGTCACTACCGAAACAGTGTATGTTTAGTCCATTGGCTGAAACTGATTTTAGTCACACCCCTATATTTTTTATCAATAATTATTACTGTGTCCCTGTTGAAGCATTCTGTTGAAAGATGTTTCGATGTGGATAATTGTCTACAGAGTTTGCCATCTGCCCCAGAAGTTTGTAAGACAAAATTCGTAAGCTGCTAGCATGCAGACGGTTTGATATTCGTCAGTGGGATAGTAACAGGCAAATTTGTTCTGTTAATGCTTAACTCTACACAACAATGGGATCAGAAACAGTGAAAGATGTGCTTAGAACGGTCTTCATGTCCTCGTAAACTCCAAACCTCTTGGGTACGCTTCAGCGGATAGGGCTGATTTAGATCCCGTTACTCCCAACTGCCTGCTTATGGGGCGGCCAGATGGATCCCTTCCTCAATTAATATATCTAGTGCCTGAGCTCCTGGGAAGATGCAGATGGAGGCATTCACAGGTGTTGTCCGACAGTTTCTGGATGGTTTTTATAAGGCACTACTTGCCTGAACTTCAGGCCAGGAGAAAATGGCAGAATCCATCCGCAGACATCAAACCTGGGACGGTTGTTATGCTAGTCGACCTTCAGTCACCCCATTCATTCTGGCAGATTGGGAAAGTAGTAAACGTATTCCCTGGGGCTGATGATCGAGTACGAATGGCAGAGGTACAGATAAAGAATAATTTCTATTCAAGACCCATAACTCGCCCGATTGTAACCAAATTTGGCTCGACTCAGCAGAAGGTGCTAAAAGGACTGTGTGCCCGAAGTGTGTGTTAATAAACAAACACCACACAGAGATGTATACAAACATAAGCCTTTTATCTGATGTGTTGTGTACTGCCCAAGTTGTAAAAATAAACCCCCTTTTTCATGGAACTGACCGGATTCATTGTGTTCTAACCAACTACCTCCACCTAGTATAGTCCGATGTTTTTTTGCCATCGTACAGTAATTGATTTGCATGTAAAAACATTTTATTTAAATAGCAAAAAATAGATTTAGAAATAGATTTAAACAAAATCTTAATATGTAAATGTATGTTAACATTTACATTTAGTCATTTTGCAGATGCTTTTATATAAAGCGACTTACAGAGAGTTCATGGAGCAATAAGCGGTATGTCATACAGGAGCAATAATACAATAGCTAATACAAAGTTACTAGTTTCAACAAAAGCCAGACCAATACCTGTTGAGGGAAAGAGAGAGGGTTGGATTTAGATGTTTTTTTTCTTCTCACTTGTCTGTCAAGTACTCAGACAAGAGATCGATTTTAGGTAGTTTTTTGAATGTTGTGAGAGATGTGATTGACCGGACTGAGTTAGGAAGAATGCTCTACCAGGAAGGAGTTGTGAAGTAGAATGAGTGGGAAAGCGAATTACTGCCCTTTTGAGAAGGCAATATAAGGCGCCGCTCATTTGCTGAATGCAATGTTCTCGATGGAGTGTAGGAGGGAGTGAAAGTATGCTGGTGCAGATCCAGTGATACACCTCTACGCAAGCATTAGTGACTTGAATCTGATACGGGCTTAAACCGGTAGCCTGTGGAGAGAGATGAAAAGGGGTGTCACATGAGCCCTTTTGGGCTGTTGGAAGGCGAGGCGTCCTACTACATTCTGAACCAGCTGGAGTGGTTTGATAGCCTTTGCAGGAAGACCAGCAAGGAGAGCATTGCAGGATAAGGAGTTGTGCCGCATGCTCAGTGAAATAAGGTCTAACCTTTCTAATGTTGAATAAGGCATATCATCATTTCCGCGTTGTCTTTGCAATGTGATCATTGAAGGACAGCTGTTCATCAAATATGACTCAGAGGTTCCTCGATGTTTTTGGAGGAGTGACTGTGGTATTGCCAAGTTGGATGGTGAGATCGTGTTGCGCCGTGCGGTGTGCCGGAAATAGGAGTAGTTTTGTCTTGGCAGGGTTCAGCAGGAGGTGTTGCTCTTTCATCAAATCTGAGATGTCTTCTAGGTAGGCTGTAATGCGAGCTGCTACAGTGGTATCGTAAAAGTGAAATGAGATGTATATCTGGGTTTAGTGATAGGCGAAGCCGTGTGCCCATATGATGGGTCCATAGGATGTCGTGTAGATGGAAAAAAGCCGCGGTCCAAGCATCGATCCATGAGGGACCAAAGTGATCATCTGGTGATCAGTGGACAGCGAGGCCCTCCACGACACCCTGTAAGATCTGGCGGTGATTTACGATTTGAATCAGTGGAGAGGAGTGCCTGAAATTCCTAGAGATGACAGGGTTGCTAGCAGTATCTGGTGACAGTATCGAACGCTGGAGATAAGTCTAGCAGAATCCTTCTCTTTAAATTATATATCATTGTGTTTGACAAAATTTGGGGAGAAGAGGAAGAATATTTAAAACTTTCTGAAATTACAATATGAAAATTAACTGCACAATTACTAGAAATGTGTATCATTGATACAATTTGGATTCATAATTTTTTTTTCAAGATGTTTCCAACTCTGATTTTGCACCGATTCTGTAGAATGGCCCATAAACAGCTGCAATCCATAACTTATTTGGGTGAAATAAACCAAAATTTAGTTATTGGGCAAGTGTATAAAAATCCAACCCAGTATCACCACAAAGCGTGTGAGAGCCAGTGACACGCTTTGACTCCTCTAGGCCTGAACACGTATGTATGAAGGCGGAGTAACTTTTTTTATTTAATTAAAAATTTTAATAAATTTTTCGAATGTTCTTATCATTCATGAGATGTACTGGGTATTCATGGTATTTTGTGTACGTTATTACTTTGTGCGCACACTTTAGAAGCAGTTTAGCACGTAACCAGGCCCCACCACTAAACCTAACATAATATAAAACACAACACATAACAGGCAGAAACGGCCACAGAGGCTGTTTATTCAAAAAACTGCAATTATTCCAAGCATTCAGCAACATCAGTGTTGAAAATTTTCTGATAACCTTCTCCTGATCTACAACGGTTAACTTATAATAGTGATTGATAAATTGTGCAGTACGATTTTGTGGGAAATTTAACATCGGTTGACTTCAACCCACATTGAAGATAAATACATAAAATAACCTGCAATTTCATTTTTCAAACGGAGATGGCGACAAATATGTATCCATTTTGGAGTTTTACAGCTGTAGGCTTCCTAATGAAAAGACCAAAGCTGCAAATCCTTAAAAATTGGATTCAACATTATTTTATATATTGTTATATTATTTCATTAACTCACTGTCATCATATCATTCCAACAGACTGTTTCTTTGTTGTTAAGTCCATGGTATCTGCCTCTGTACTGCCATCTTGTTGCTCTTAACAAGGTAAGGAGGCCTCTTCACCTCTCTTAAAAAACTTTGGACTGGAGACCTAGTCTTAACACTTATCAAACTTTATGAGTTACTAAGTTTAAGAGTAAGAGTAAAATTATGTCAATTTTAGAATCTTGACACACTTAAAAGTAAAATTTGCATGAGTGGCTTTATACATATGGGCCCAGCTGTTTTACAATAGCTTTAATAATGCGCAATCCAATAAGAGCTAGAATTTTTCATTATATAATAGAACATGATTACATGTAACTTACCCTGGGGTTTGGCAGCTTGTCCATTGTAAAGTCCGGCCTTTACCCCATACCCTGTGGATCAGACCCAACACACATGAGATTGACATTGTATCTTAAAAACGGAAAAATCTAAACCATTAAGGCGAAGGCGATTAACGGAGTGTCTATTTACACTGAGTATTATTTGCACCTGCTCTGCCCACCAATATGTGATTGGAATAGAGAAAGTGTGAGAAAGACGCAATTTCAAACCGCGACTCCAGTGGTGTACGGTATAAACTGTATACTGTAGCTTTGGCACTGGAGACTGGGGTTCTAATCCACCTCTCAATTTTTTACGTCACCTGAAAGCTGAATAATTAAGCTTTCTATTAACGTTCCATAACTCAACTGGTGCATACCTTTTTTTTAATCTGAGATCCACTCATAGGTATGTATACATCAGCTGTTTTACATGAATTAAGCTTTCTTTTGATGTGTGGTTTGTTAGATTATCTGGCTGAGATACAACTGTTTAAAACTCTGGAATTTGAGGGTGCAAAATATCTTCATGGAACATGATCTTTACTTAATATTCTAATGATTTTTGGCGTAAAAGAAAAATATATAATTTTGACCCATGCAATGTATTTTTGGCTTTTACTAAAATTTTTCCTGTGCTACTTAAGATTTTGTTGTCTATTTGTTATCCAGGGTCACATAATAAAACATACCATATAAATATACCTATTACAGGCAGGGGTGCAACTCCCGCAGAAAATTTGGCAAATAGCCAAGAAAACTGAAAATATAACAGTTTATACCACTGAGTGTCTTTCTGGTTAATGTCTGTTCAACAAACCTTATTTTTTCCTGGGCAATGATAGTGGAAATGTAAAATAGATTATCTTGTGGCTATGACTTTGCTAGGGAGTTTGGGGCTGTGGGTTTTTGTCCAGCTTCTGTTCCTTATATTAGGACCCGGACACTCATGCTCTGTCTTAAGTAGCACATGCTTTCAGTCTTCTGATGATGCACTATTCTATTTGTCTTATTGCTGACTTGTTGTGGATAGTGGTGTAGATTTCACCACTTCTGTTTTGGCATGGTTTTGTTCTGTGATTAAAATCCTGGAACATCCTTCTGCCCCTTTCCTGCTAGCTCACAGGCCATTGACCTATTTGTCCTGGTTTTTTACTATACTACAAAATCTAAATTTATATTGCTTTACATGTGTATACAGTGGATACTGTATCTTCTTGTTGATTGGCTATTTGTTGGTTTATCATTCCCATGCCCCTTCCAATTCCAACATTTTAAATATAAAATACAACCAGCAAAAATATTCTTTAACCATCAAACAGAATTATATTTACCTTTGAATGCTCCATTTCCATTGGCTGCTGCAGGAAAGAAACTTTGACCTGCAGAAGAGAAACCAAAGAAATTTTGTTAGAAAAAACAAATAAATAATCCGATTTAATAAATATGCAAAGCTTTGCATTATGCAATTGGCTATACAGAATTCAAGTACAGAACACAAATAATTGGCTGGAAACATTGTTATTAATTACTTGTTATTACTGATGTTTGTGTGTGTGTGTGTGTGTTATTGTAAAAAAAATTGTCACTGCCTCTCATTAAAGCAATTTTCAGTGTAGATTTGATATACCTACGATTTGTAAAACCATACTGTATTTTATTCAATAAGAAAGATAAATTATATAGAAAAAATCAACACTATTGTGGAAATACTTTGCGTCACCATTTGCTTTCATTGAATATAAGTATTACATTATTTGTACCTTTGACTGTAGCTCCATTTCCATTGGTTGTTGGAAGAGAGGCACTGTGACCTGCCAAAGAACAAGCAATCATATTTAATGAATGTACAAAGTTAATTTTAGCCACTGGGCTCACCATTATGTCCAAGAGCTAAAGCAGGTGGACTACCAAATTCTACAACATCATAACTATAAGTTATACATGTCGTTTGGTTTGCAAATTATCTTTGATTACCATTAGGTAACGCTCCATATCCATTTTGTGTGGCTGCAGCTGATGCTCCATAACCTTATGAAAGAAACATATAATAGTTTCGGCATCTAGTGGTGAGATTGCAATTCTGCCACAGGTTGACAAAGTGCTTTACAATGAAATGAAGAAAACAAAAAGGAAATAACAGACAGAGCTACAGTACGAACTAAAAGCCAAGGAGAAAGATTTTAAGAGATCAGTTTTAAGACAGGATTTGAACTCAGATAAAGTGGAAGCTGAACAAATGTGACTAGGTTATTTGAAAGGATAGGGCCAAGGCTTTGTATCACCTTGTCTTTAGGCAAGTTCAAGGGATCTAAAGGAGGAAATTGCCCTATGATCTTAGACTTCTTGCGGTAGTGTAGGAGTGGAGTCCGTTTGTCAGGTAAGAGGGTGCTAGATTATGTAATGATTTTTAGAAAAGAAGCAAGATTTAAAATTCTATAATGATTCGGCAGCCATTGTAGGGATCTCAAAAAGGGTGTAGCAGGATAATTTTATATGGCTCGTCAGAAATGTAATTGCTGCATTTCAAACTACATGTAGGCAGGAGATTTGGGTCTTAGATATGCCATAGTAGAGGGTGTTGCAATAATCTAACCGAAATGTAATAACAGCATAGATTGCTAACTTAAGAGAGGGCTCGGAGAAAAAATTAAAAATATTTCAAAGGGAGAAACCCAGGTAAAGTAAGTAGAGAAAAAAGAGAGCAGGTGCTAAAACAGAACCTTGAGGCACACCACAGGTTAGATTGCCTAACAAGGAGGTGAAACTTCATATCATAGAATCTTGTGATCTATAGGCTGGGGACTGGTCCATCGTAGCTTAAAAGACAGAGTTGCCTCAAATAATAATGGTGTATAATATCATAAGGACATAACGAAGGATTAAGTTTTGCTTCCCAAGTATTTCAAGAAATCTTCACAAATTGCAAAGGTAGGATTGTGAAAGGAATTAACAGGAGTATTTAACATTGAATTTATTACAACAACAAAAAACGAAAATAAAAACTTGTGGGTATAGTGATGTTTCAGATTTGCAAAACAGGAAGCTTTGGCGGTCTTAACAGCTCCCTGATATAAACAAAAAAATCTTCAAGATATCAGAGGAGATGTGAGGTTTAGCTTTTTCTCCATGTGTACCTATGTAAGAAGTCTGTGTTGTAGTTAACCTTGCGTTAGGCTGTGCCCCACTCACCCCTGCTCTCTAAGCGTTAAACATAATATTCTTTACCTTTCAACATAGCCCCATTTCCATTGGCTGCTGGAAGAGAGACACTTTGACCTGCACAGGAGTCAAGAGGGGGGGACAAGCTATCATATTTAATAAGCACGTAAATGCTGAATAATGCCTCTACAGTTAGAAAAGAATGGCTGGCTAATATTGGTTAATATATACACAATTTACAATTCAGATTTTAAAATGAACACAAGTAATGTTCAAATTACTTTTAATGTAAATGTGAATTGTCATGTCCTAACTTGTTAATCGTATATGTTTAAAGTATACTTCAAATACATAAAGGACATGAGATGAAGAAATGATACAGACAGAATCAGAGTGTGGAATTATTCTGCTTACCATTTCCTTTAATATTAGCTGATCCGCTATTTGGCCCCAAACTATAACCTAAAACAACAGATTTCAGAAAACAAGATTGTTTCATATACTTGCAAATACATATAATCTGATCTTTTCTCAATTAAATTGAGTCTTAGTCAGTATCTCCTTTAACAGTTAATTTTTGTAAACAAACTTGAATAAAACGGGAAGGTTATGGCATGTCTAATTTTCATATACACATGGCATAATAATGGAGGAAAAATTCATCAACAGACTGACTGTGTACAAGTAATAAAATTCCATTCTCACGACAACATGTTGAATTCAGATAGGCAGTGCCAGAAAAACCTCATTCTCTTTGATTGAGTTTAGTCAGAAGCTTTTGGCAGAGGAAAGATGTTTCACAAAATGCTGTGAGGATTTTCAGGGAATAAGCAATAATCAGTTGCCTTCTCATAGCTCCCTTGTATATTGTACATGGCCCATAAAACAATATAACTTTTTTAATGTATTGATTACTAAGTCGCCCAAAACTAATTACTAATACGCTGCCTGTCCAAAAGTCACCACCTGGGCAGTGCTATGATCTGGCGTTGCTGCAGTTAGTCACGTGGTCTAGGTTCAGCAACGTTATGTGCACTGTAAACCAAGATTTTCACAAGACCGAGAAGTTGGTAACACCCAAACATTTTGAGTTTTAGAGCTCCTTGGTTTAAGTAAGCAGAACTTTCAAATTTTGATTACTGTTAAGTTAAAGTTCTTACCAAATCTAATTTAAGTGCAACTGAAATATTTAATTTATCCTTTTTATGAAATTTAGTAGACAGAACTTAAATAACTACACCAAAGTTGCATTTTTAAGTTAATTAAACTAAAGTCTTTGAGTTGTTTTTATTTTTGTCTTAATATTCATAAATCAAATACTTCGACTTATGTAACACATGTTACAGGTCAAATGCAGCTTCGCAGAGCCTAAGCACATGCACCACTCTTCTAAACAATGGTAACCACAAAACTGAAAAATATGTCAAAAAGAGAAGTGAAAATTAATGTCTAACAATTCTTTGACTTTACTGAAAAAATGTAAATAATATTTTTATTTACTCGCCTAATGCAGTCTGACGCAAAGCATGTTGGGAAATGGAAATCCATCTTGACCTATTGTGTTCAATTAACTTGTTTAAATTAAGTAAATTGAACACATAGTAAATCTATTTTTTGAGTTTCAGCAAAAACTTCAAGTTAATCAAAAATAATCATTACACTTCACTCAAAAGTGAAAAAGGAACTTAAAATATTTTAGTAAGTAGAACTTTTTATAAAATTACATATACATTACTTAATCTGTTTGATTATTTTTTTTAACATTTGGGTTTACAGTGTGCCCAAAGAATGAGGTCAGCTGACAACCTTAATTTTCTGAATGACCAGGTTATTCCATCAATGGATTTTTTCTTGACAATGCCAGGATTCATCGGGCTGAAATTATGAAAGGGTGGTTCAGGGAGCATGAGACATCCTTTTCAAACCTTAACCCCATTGAGAATCTTTGGGATGTGCTGGAGAAGCAGCCGTCCATCAAAGCAATCAAAGCTAAAGGCGGTCCAATGAAATGTTACAGTGTGACTTTTTTTGGATGGGCAGTATATATAATATAAAATCATATAAAAATAGTCTAGTTGTTATTGGTCCAACAAATATATCAAACGGGCTTTATGGTCTTTATGTAAATTAAGATATTTGTTTACTTTTTACTCAAAAGAAAGTATGCCTTCACGTCCTCCCGAACATCACTTTGTAGTTAGCAAGAGCAATAATCACCCTTTGTTGCTTTTAGCCACAGTCTCTGTCTAGTGACGCTTTAGTTTGCACAAACACACACAAAAACTAATAACACTTTATACAATAAGATGCTTTGATGAGATTCATTATTTCTAGTTCAAGTATCTTCCTGGTAAAGGTCAAAGTGGATTTAAGACACACTAGAACATACAACATGGATTCCACATAACATATATTTGAATTGTCATTATTTCTGCATTCTTACCTGTGCCGCCTGTAAGTGTCGCTCTTGTCATCCAGAGCAATAACATCATCGTTAAAAGTGTCCATCCCAACATTGTGGAGAAAACTAAAGAAAAGAACCAAGAAAAGAAGCAGGCGACAAGAAAATAGCCCAAAATGCTAAGAAGATGGTTGCATAGACAGAAGACATGCCGTTCTCTCTTGAGCTTTATAAACCATCTGTGTAGTGGCACCTCCTCTTAGGGGCCATCCAATAGAGAGATGTGCTTTAATTTCACTCCTCTTTATGCTCAAAAAACTTGATGTACCCCTATATCACTTTATTTTGAACCTGTTGTGTTACTTGTAAAAAGAACAATCATATCTTACAGAAAAGTACATTTTATCATCTTGGTGGCTAATACCACCTAAGGAAACTTGTTCCATTATTACATTACATTTAAATGAGTGAAACAAAAGCAGATCCAAATGAAATATTTCCACCAGAAAATGTTATGTGCATGTTAAACTGAAGAGATGTTTAAACAGGAGCTCCCTGTTTGCTCATTAAATGAACCATTACGTCTGTGCTAGCTACTGACTTTCGCGCTATGCCTGATTTTCAAGGCACAATATTGAATTCTAGACGTTGTAAAACCAACACACAGTCAGACACTGTGTAAACCATGAGAGTTGTCACTCAAACACTACCACACCGGAAACAATGGGCAAACACTCAGTGATGATCCAGAAGCAAACGAACAGAAAAGGTCCTCATATAATATCAGGGTGCTAGGCCCAAAGATTTTGAGGGTGTAGTGAACAGTCATTTTAAAATATGCCATTTTTGTGTTCTCATGATTTTAATGATAAGATCAACTATATTGACAACAGCTAAAACTGTTGCTATAACAAAGCTTAATACTTAATGTGGCATACCAGCATAGAGTATATTTCAAGCATTTTTTTCCTCAGTGTTGTTTTATAAATGTTTAATTGCTAGTCTCTATTATTATTATTATTATGTATTTATACAGCATAAACTGTATTATTTATATACTATTTTAAATATTTGCATTATGTCCTGTAGGAATATAATCTAAATAAATGTATTATTTCAACTCGTGAAAAAGTAAAACAATGTGGCTAAAGTAAAACAGCAGAAGAATACCAAAGGGTCTCACCTCCCACCAACATTCCACACACTGTACCTAAATCCTCATATCAAGGGTTCAAGGGGAGTTGAGAAGCTGACCTTTAACCCATCATACTTCTCTTTTCTGACCTCTCATACGTTTAACTGATGCATAGAATTACATCATCCTGACCCACCCCAACACACACACAAAGAAGGTCTTTCTGTTAGTTAGAATGAGGATGTGATGGGATAGGTTCTGTTAAAACCGAAGGACACTTCCTTCATCCACACATCTGCCTCAATAGCTTGACACGGGCACACAACCAATTTTAATAACTAGTTCAGTTGTAAATAAGTCTGCACTGTTTTTTGTGTCATTTTTTCAACGCTTATTTAAAATAGCGCTTTTTATTATTTGCATTTTATCAAAGCTAATGTACTGGAAAAAACACATGTTAATCAAATATAGAATAAATAAGAATATAGCCCTAAAAGTAATATGAAAAAGAAAAGTAAAAAATCAAACACATATTTAAACACACACACACATATAGACATTATATACTATGTTACGGAGTACAAAACAAATGGCATTGTTGCAAGTCTTTCAAAAGATAAATTATATAATAGATTAGAATCACATGGGTAAAAAGTAGTTTGGTAGTTGTAAGATTTTAGTCAGACTATTTTATTAACAGCAATATTAATATAGTGCCATAAACATGTCAACAGTTTCCTAGTGAGCAAGCCCAATGTGACAGTGGCAAGGAACCAAATCTCTTTTTGTATTGCGAGTTTCAAGTAATATCAATTTAACTGTAGTTGTTTTTTGTATTTAAGCCAAAAAATAATACACCTAACAAACAAACAAACAAACAAAAAAGTTGTCTCTTCTTGGAAATAAACGCTTTAAATATAAATCTGAGAAAGCAGACTCAACAGTTCTCTGCTGTCATGTTATCATGACAGAATTGCAAGCACAAGTATATAATTGGTCACTCTTAATTAATGGCAAACGAAATGTGATCACGATATATTAGACTTATAACAGTAAACATCAAGTATATTCTGCAAACAATATGGCCTGAAAACTACCATAATGATGGAGTGAGTTTCATTGTCCGTATATGCTCGTCACTCCAATGTGCTCTTGAGTGAGAATGGAGCGTATATACTCCATTCTATACTATATATTATCTGCATATACAATTAAGAATTAAATAACTCTCCCCTTGACAAATAATGAAAACGATATATACATATCCACATGTACAAACAATGTACAAATAAAATACTGCTTCTTGATCTATCGAGCTTGTGGATATTACAGATGTTTAATATTTCTTACAGAGACAAGTAATGAACATCACGTAAACTAAAGGGTCTAGTTATATTTGTGTCTACACTCACAATTACAATAACACTTTGTATTTTTTATTAAAAAAGTTATATTAAGTTACATACCTGCAGATGCTTCCTTTGGGTATAAAGAATTTCAATAACTGTCAAACCTATTTTGCAGTGGGCTGTGATATTTCCGTCTTAATCAGATTTCTGTGTTATTTTTTCCCCGCCATAGTGGCAACTCGGCAGTGTGAATATTATTGCTTTAATAATCGGCTTAAGCAGGATAGGCCTATGCATCAAAAACAGGCAAAGCAACATATTAATATTATTCAACATATCAAAATATTGTTTGTAATCATTAACATTTTTATAAGTAACTGTAACTTTATTACAAACCTTTTCCTCAGTAACTGTAATGAATAACAGTTACTTTTACTTATGTAAGGCTGTGACATGTAACTAGTTACTCCCCAACACTCATAGCATAGCTTGAGAACATCTTTGGTAAGTAAAAAAAAAACTTGTGCAAATTCAAACTTGCAATACTCACTAACAACAATATCATTAATATATGTATATATTGTTATGGTAATCAGAAATATAACAATTATTCATTAACACACACAGATTGGGTTGGATGCTCTCAGTGTGGTGTATGGGCATTTGGTATAGCCATCACATGGTGTGTTGATATGAGCATCTGAAACACATGCGCACTCTAGTGACTTAATATGGAAATTCAATTAAATGGGTTTAACTTTCCTACACCCACTATTCTTCGGTCTTTTTGTCCTCCCCCTCTCAGGAGTATGTGCGATAGCACAAATAAATGAAACAAACAGTGCTTTCAGGTGTTGCGGTTGGTCTAACAGTAGTTATCATGTACAGAAGTTAAATAATCAAATGTGAAATAACATTTATAGTCTTCACTGTACAGTCAAACCAAAATCTATTCATACACCTTAAACATTTCTCACACTATCACAATTAATTCGCTGTAGTTTAGAAAATGGTAATAAAATATAACAAGAACTCAAGAGTTAAACTGTGTCCGAAAAAAATAAGCCTGATCATGTCAGATAACTTTGATAGAAAGGTATGTAATGGATTAGGTTGAATAGGTGTCAGCTGTTAAAATTAATTTACACATTTAGATAATACCAATTAAGGGCAATCAATTGCTGTGGTGTAAAAAAAACGTTGCATTAGCATTAAAGAAAAAACACTTAAGCAAAACATGTTCAGGTCAAGGTGTCTTAATAATTTAGTTACAAATGTTTATACATATTACTGGTAGTCCACTGTATGAATAATTTTTGAGTTTAATATCACAGTTTACTTTATCTTATCACTTCTATAAATTAACTGGTGTCCTGCAACCACTAGTAAAAAAATATAAATATATCTGCTGCCCGATTTTTTTTTTAAATAAATTAATAAACTGGACCATATTAAAGTTACAAGTGAGTCCGTCAGGAGGAGTGAGTGTTTTTTATCTTTTGTCTTTGTCCTTTGATGAACATTAAAAACAGATGTGTTAATTATGCTGCTGCCCCTTTAAGACACAAACAGATCTGCTGTACTGTTATGTATGCATTTTGTTTACAAACGGTTCCATTTACGCATGTTAACCTTCCGCATTCACTTTACTCCATTTCAACTTTTCTCCAGCACCTTTCTCATTAAAATCTCAGATACAATGTATGTATTAAAATTTAAAAAGTAGGGTCCTTTAGTATAACTGCTGGATTTTGACAGGTCCCCTGGGCACCACCTTCCACCCCACCAGCGAAGGCCCTGACCATGATTACCACTGAAGTATCAATAAAGCTGCCTTTTCACTGCACACTAGAATGGTTTGTTTCCACCTTGTGGAATGGTTTGGCATGGCAAACCTTAATCTAGCTTTCCTTTGCACTGCAGTCTGCTTTTAGCACAAAGGTATCGATACACACCAATGGTTGACAACTTATAGCCATTATTATACTTAAAGGTTTACAGTATTTAACATGACACAGCTTAAGGCATTTTAAAATGTATGGATAAACTTCAAATATTAATCTTTCATCCATTAGTTGATTATAACGAAGTAAAGCCACCCAGTCCCTTTTACAGATTTTTATTTCATTTTTTCTTTTGCAAGTGCTCTGCAACTGTGAAAATATAAGTTTGACATGGGGTTGCTTTCAATCGGGAAAAGAGGACAAAATAAAAAAGAAACTATACAGCAAACATTGATCACAAATTTACACTTGAATTGGCACCCAAAACCTTTTTAAAGACATAGTTAGACTTCAATAACATATGTTTTCATAATTATAAATGAAACCCAACACCTTAAGTGCAACAGTATAATTTACGTTAATCCCCAAAACTCGCACCAAGAGACCTGCAGACCTCAAATCCAAAGTGATCAGCTTTACCAGTAACAAACATCATTAATCTTTTTATGGTCATGATTAAAGACTTTTTATGGTCATGATTAAAGACTAAGTCAGTCACTTTTTGCTAAATACTGAAGTGTCAAAAGGCTTTCTAGAGCGTAACGAAAGCCCTGACAGACCGACAGTATAAAAATGGACAGCAAAAAAGTTGAAAGTAAACAATGAAGTAATTAGGAAAATGGATACAGATAAAGCTTGGCTAGACATCTGTGAGGAGATCCAGTCCCACGTTTCAGGTCAATTTAAAGAGAGATCATGGGGTCGGTGGTCACAATTATGACGCTACAGCTAGATACCCTGTAGCAGATCTGCGGAGGAAGACATTATTTACACTATTTGTGACATCAAACTCAAGAGTGAAATTCTATTATGATTGGCTAAGAAATAAAATGTACATTTAAATTTAGGTAGAAATAAACTGGGACAAACAAAAATATGACCACTAATTTTGCAACTTTAGGGGAATAAACCCTACCATCAACAACCCTTTCATAAACCGTGACTTACTCCATATTGCTTTTGAGCTGATGGACGGTCCGCTTGTCCAGATATCGACAGAAGAGCGTAAGCAGGTTGGAGGGCAACAGAAGGGGTTCAACAAGAGTTGTCTGGGAGAGTTGCCGGGCAACATGGAATACTGTGTCCGTCCTAAAAGATTAACAGGAAGTTTTTCCTTAATTTGGGCCGGTTTCACGGACAGGGATTAGTTTAAACCAGGACTAGGCCTTCGTTAAATTGGAATGTTTGTTAGAATAAGTTGTTTTTAAAAACATACTTTACAAAAAACCTTACTGGTTTACATCTTAAAATATATCGGCGCGATTATGCCAATGCAAGTTGTTGTCGATCAAGACATCTTTAATATTTAAATTAGTCTGGGACTAGGCCTAGACATTGTCTAGGAAAACACCCCATAAAGTAATAAACTATTAATCGCCCTTGTTCTTCCCTCTGCCCATTTAACGCTGGTGAAAACTCAAGTGCTTTGTGTGCATTACTTTTCTGCTATGTTGGATACTCCACCCATAAATAAATACTCATGAATTGCTCAACCTCAAGCAATTCCAATCCTCTATTAAACACACAGAAATACAGTACGAGTCAAAGGTGCACCAGAACGGTTTGAAAAACATACAACAATTCTCTCTACTATGGTAGTCAATGGTGCTCCATAGATCTCAGTTGCTATTATTTTCCCAAATGTCTTGTGTTCAACCAAACAAAGAAATGTAAACAGGTTTGGAACAACTTAATGGTGAGCAATTCATGACAGAATTTTCATTTTTGGGTGAACCATCCCGTTAATTGCACCGAACTTCAGGCATATTGTACCAAGCAGATGCATACAGATGTGTCAATAAATTAAGTTCTAAAGCAGTGAATAATTGTTTAAATGTACCAGGTTTCAAAATCTCCAATACTGGGCTCCATGGGAAGATCAGAAGACAGAAGTCTTTCTCCGTGTGAGAGCAGAGCATACAGCAGGGACAGACCAAACTGCAAACAAAGAGTTGAAGAACTTAAAATTATTGCAATGTGGGCATTAGGAAAAAATTGCATGTAAAGGCACACCTTGTTCTGGCAGGCCAGTGTTAACCGCGTATCTTTCGAGTCAGGGAGCGGTGTGGTAAACTCTTTCAGAATTCTGATTAGCTGACTAAACGACAGTCCACTAACCACAGTGCGGAGGGTCGGATACAAAACAGGCAGGGCCTGTTAAGAGGCAAAGCACGACTTTAATTGTATATGAAACACTAAAAAGCCATGAATGTGAAAACACAGTCGTTAGATTCAGACCTCATCTGTATCTTTGCTCATTACCACTGGCAGGTGTTTGGTCACCGCACCAAGAATATTCAGAGCAGCATCATGTGAAAGAAAGGGGAGGAGTCTTGCCAACATCTTCTTTCCTTTAGAAATAAGCAGGCAGGAAAGAAACTCCTCACCTGACTCCCTGGAGTTTAAAAGCCATGAAAAAAAAATTCTGAATGTACATAAGAGGCTTGTAAGATCAGAACCTAAAGAACTGCTTGTGTGTGAAATGTAAATAGCAGGTCTATCTTACAAGAAAGTAGGGCTCTGTAGACGGCTGTAGATCTGTTCAACCTTTTTCTGCGTGTTCTGCATTAATCTCCTCTCCTCCTCTTTGTTGGACGCAGTTGCCTTTATTTTCTTTGCCTCTTCCACCTCTAACAAAACTATGAACAACTGCATGGAGAGCAGTAGTGTTAAAAGATTAGAAAACAAAGCAGGGAAAAATATGAGTGAAATTCAAAATCATCTGATATTTTACAACAATGGGTAAAAATAGGTGAAAGCGATTTCCAAACAAATGGTTAGTGAAGAAACTACCCTTCAGAAAATGTTTATAGGTGACATTATGATGTCACAAAGATTGTGACTCTACATTTTGCAATTCATTAACAATATGTGACCCTTGACAATAGAAGCAATCTTAAGGGTCAATTGTTTTAAATTTAGATTTTTACATCATCTGAAAGCTGATTATGGTGTGATTATGATATATGGTTTGTCGGGAATCTCAGGGTGCAAAAAAAGCAAAATATTGAGAAAATCGCCTTTGAAAATGTAAATCTGAGGCACTGTAGCAGGCCACCCACTTATATAAATGTACAGTAGGAAAGTTTACATTTAAACAAGTCGGGGAAATGCATAGCATTATAAAATTTCAAGCTATAGATGGCAATTAAGTAAAAATTCACATATTGTTTTGGCCTAATAGATTTTTAGAAGTAATGCAAGTAGTTCATTTTAAGAGACAATGGGCGTGTTTGTTAATGCAATTAATCAAAGAACTGCTCAAGTTTGTGTAACAATGCAAAATTAAGACTAAAGGATTTTACCTTTTCAACGGTGCTCAACACTTCCAATCTTTGTTGTCTAGTGTCTTTGTGTTCCTGATAAAAAAAAATTCTAAGTAAATGAAACAAAGGATTTGCCTCCTGAAGTCAACAATTCTTACCTCATCGGGTGTGTGCGCGTGAACGGCATCAATTGCTCGTCTAGGAGAGAAACAAGTGGACACTGCGACCTGTCCTAGTGACCCTTCAATGTGGACAACTGTGGGAACAAGAATTACTGCCAACTGTCCACCCTTATTTTAATTTTGGGGCGGTTTCAGGCATGGAGTAGCTAAAGTTTTACATTTTGTTATCTTGAGACAAAACAATCATTGTGATATATTTTAAGATATGTCAATGCAAATTATTTCTGATCAAGACAGCTTGACATTGATAGGCTTAAGGCTATAATCCCAGCCTACCCGGTAAACCGCCCCATAGAGTTTAGTTTTAATGCAAGACATTACAACAGTTTTTTGTGCCAGACCTGGGATGTACAAGTCTGTTTTGGTAACATAAGGGGTTGTGAGTTTAGGTGGTTCCTTTTTTAAACGGTCTCCCAGCATCTCCTCCTCAGCTAGTTTTGCCTCCAACCTCTGATAGTATTCCTGCAGGGAGTCACAATCATGCCTGACGTGTCAGTTTATTTCAAGGCGGGAATGAGTTCTACCTCAAAATGTAGAGATTTTTTTTTTTTTAAATGGCCTCAAAAGGACATGCAAATTTCATACAAAAATTCAGAAAGATTTTGTGCATCCATGGAGTAAAAATAAACACGATATGGGTAAGAATTCACTCACTCGTTCACTATTCCCTAGTGAATGCTAAATAGTCTACTACATCGGAAGAAGTGAATGAAAAGGAGTGAACGATTTCAGACACTGACGTAATATACTGTCGCGGACATTCGTCGAAATACTTCAATTACACTTGTGTGGCTTTATTTTGTTAAATGGTAAAATTAGTTTCCCCTTGTTATGATTTCTATATTAAACTAGTTTTTTATAAAACTAATAAAGAAAACTAAATAACCGTCATATTGTACTATTATGTTCAATTATGATGTTTAATTATCATGTTTAATAAAACGGTTTATTTTTAAGGCAGAACCCAAGTGTATAATCATACATTCGTGGCATTAATGGTAACTCTCCTCAAGCAGATTCTAATCAGGCAGTTGACTCGCGTCGTATCATGGGAAATAGTGAGTGAGCGAGTGTACATTGGACTTCCAGGCAAAATCAGAGTGCATTGTGGGTAAAAACAATAGTAGGGAATGAGTTTTAGGCAATGAATTCGGAAAACACAAAAAAATGGCGGACACCCAATGTAGTACACTATATAGGAGACAGGGGACAAATTTGGACACAGCTTTACACGGTGTCTACACATGACAACAACAAAATACAAATCGAACGCATTAGAACCCATTATGATAAAAAAATTGTCCACACTTCACTTGTTAGTGACACGCTGTTAGTATGTCTCCCTCATCTTACACACCTGATTCAATTAAGAACGCATTAGATCAGACTGCAAATCCTGAATTAGGTGGTCAGGTAAGGGAAAATACTACGGGTCTTAAAGGACCGCTTTGGGAACTCATTAAGCACAACCCGACGACTTACATTTTTTGTGGCATCTTATAGTTAAACTTGTGTAATTACAAAATTTATATTATAGTGTTTACGATTTTAGTTTAACAGAACTTTTTACTGAAATCAATATCCTGTGGACTAAATATTAAACCGTCTGTCTGCAGCAACTTCATTTCTGAATAAAAAGCATACTTCTCTAAATCCAATTACACTCTTTTAACAAAAAAAGCGCTTCAATGGTTCTTCAATGCCATAGAACAAGTTATCATCTGGAGAACCTTTCGGTTTCACAAAAGGTTCTTTGTGGCGAAAAAAAAAAATTCATATTATAAAAAAGAACGAGATGGTTCTTTAAAGAACCTTTGACTTAATGGTTCCTTGTGGAACAAAAAATGTTTTTTCTATGGCATCTCTGTGAAGAGCCTTTTTAAGCACTTTTATTTTTAAAGCGGCCCTGCAACGATGTTTCATGCATTCAGACTTCTTTACAATGTTAAACGCGCAGTCTCCTCATGCTTAACATGGTCAATTTGCCAAAAAACAAGTTGGGCGTAATACGTAGCATTTCTGTGCTCGATACACTCTCCCAGCGATCGTACAGGTTTCGCAAAGTTTTTTTTCAAACATACAAAACTGTCTCCCCCCGCATGAGCTTTATGTTTTCGGAAACAATCGTGAAGCTGTGTCTATCTTTTATAAATGTGATCAAACTAAATACTAAGTATGAAATACTATACATGTACTCAAGAATAATAGGAGATTGACGGAAACCTGTGTGTTTCACCCGCTTTAAGATTGGAGTTTGAGTGGGAAAGGAAAAAATTTTTTTCCACATTTGATTTTTCTTAGTGAAACTGAATATTCACAATCTAGTAGTAAAGCGGACCACAAAGTTGAGCAGTTCGTAGATATTCATTTGCACATACAGACCTGATAATAGTAGTCATCTAAATGTGGATTTTCACTTTGTAGTTGGATCATTTGCAGTCTGATTATCCATTCCTTCTCTTTATCAGACATGATCTGAGAATAAGGGTCCCAACTAACTGGCTTTCTGTAATGTACATCAACACTTAACAGGACAGGAGAAAGAAAAGCAATGGAATCCTTGTCTTACAAGACGATTGGCACAAATTACCTGTGTGGTCTCTGCTGTCTTTGACTCAAAAGCCGTTTGTGCTGTGGGTGAAACTGAACGACAGGACCTGGAGGTCTAAAAGTGGACATAAAACAGAATAAAGACATAAAACCTGCTGTGCTAGGCGAACACAACTCCAACTCAGTTACCTTTCAAGTTTTATAATGCCAGACAGGACTCCGCTCAGGTTAGTTGCAGACTAGTTTTCAACCTTTTAATATTTTGACAGATTTTTAACCATTTAATATTTAGACTTCTTGTCTAGTGTGTAGCACCAAATGTAGAGATGGTGTATATGCCATCCATGAAAAACATTTGTGAATCTTATCAGATTCATCAGCAGTGCAAAATAACCATTTCCATCATTCCACACTCCTCCATCAATAATCAATAGATAGAAACAACAAACCGTAACAAATAACCTGATACAGATACAATAAACTGTGTGAAGTAGCTTCCCTTGAAACCATTTTATAATTTTTTTTGAGCCAACCTGAAGCCTTGCATGATATTTGAGGATGGGCTGTAGAATGGAGCAGGCCTGGGGGAGTCTGACCCAAATCGTAGGTGCATTAGCTTGGGAGTCAGTGGCAGGGGGGAAGAGAGACAAGGATGGGAAGGTGACATGTAACCTCCTGGCTAGAAATAGATAAAATAAAACCTGTATAAGCGTCATAAGAATTCCATGTTTATCAATGTAGACAAAAAGAAAATCACTGCAGTAAATAAATGTAGGATGGTCACCTGGTTGTAATGTCGCTGGGGTGTGAAGAGTCTTTGGGGACGGAACGGAGAGCTAGGCATCATGGGATTTATTGGTGCCTTAACAAAAATACACACATTCATTTGTCAGATGCAAAGCTACATGTTGCACATTTTTAAAAGCAATAGACAAAATGTTGTGAGAAAAAACCCCACTACCTCATAACGACATCTCTGGTCGAAGGCCCCAACATAAGGTTGGCCTCTTCTGCCCCGAGTGGTGGAAAAAGGTCGCAAAGGAGACATGAAGTTAGGAGACACAGGTGGGACCCTGCTATGGGCAGATCGGTCAATCACTCCAACGATTGCCTGGTCCTGATTAACAAAGAAATGAAAATCAAAAACAGAAAAAAAAACATTGTACCTCTGCAATAGAAAGTTGTGTGCGAGATGCACCTGAAGTATAGATGCCGCAGATGGTCTGTTGGATGAAATCATCCACTGTGTGGAAGACAGTGGGAAAAATTACTTGACAATGTCAAACCAAAAACAAGAAATGCTTTGTAATGATGATTACACACTGTATTTGAGTTGAGGTCCTCCCAGTAGGCACTGAGGCTGCAGTCCACAATGGCACTATCAATACTCTGGGAAAACATCCAGGCAATGGAAATTGGAAAAACATTTAAGCAATTGAAAAGAAAAAGCTATCCAGATACATGATAAAGTACTCAAACACCAAAACAACAGGTGAACCTTCATGCTCGGGCGACCCTCAACAGTCTTCACCACAGCTGGGTCATCAAATAACTGGCCGCGACAAACTCTTCCTCTCTGAGACCGGCCTGTCAAATAATAGGACTGAACCGGAGGTTCAGGTTTGGAGGGTGAACGGGAACTGCGAGGGGAAGGAGAGCTGGGGGTTGGTGGGGGTGAAGACCTCAGCATTGGGGAGTTGTCACCACACAACAGCAGAAGATCCGTGGGGTCAGCCTCTTGACCTTCAACGCTTGCATCTGGGTTCATTTTTACACGTTTTAGAATGGCACAACAGTTCAAAATCCAGAAATGTTCGAATCTTATATAATGTTACATTATATCATGTAATATGTTAAACCTAAGCCAAACGTCTCCTCGTTGTAGAGATCAATCTCCCCATCCTCCTCTGCCATTTCCTGCAACAGCCCACATTCATCTTCTCCTTGGTCGCTCCACTTATCCCCATCCTCTGGCCAAACAGCATCTGGAACGGAGTCTTCCGTTTTCTCCTGAGATCATGAAAGAAAATGCTTTAATATTTATAATTAAATTATGTAAACAATGAATGAGTTCATTTAAATGTAGCATAAAGGAAGTTGACATGATGATCAGTTACTGCAGTGGGAGGCAGCTGTATTTTTAAACCATTTATACAAATATTTAATAATTTATGTCAAACAGCATATTTTAAAATACTTCACAATTATAAAACATCATAATAATACAAAGACCACATATGGAAAATTTTATCTTCTCTCATTTGTCAACGTTAAGTACAAAACTTGTTGGGCTATAGATCATATTTTCTCCTTTAGCCTACATAACTGAATGCTCTGCTTTTTTATATACTCACAGACTGTTCAGTATCACCCATTTAAATTTTGTGTATTTCACAATCCCGTGAAATATTTTGTCACGATTCCACAAACGTTAGCGTCTACAGCTCCGCGTGTTGTATGACAGGTGCTAATCAGCGCTTGTAAATGGACACACCTGCGCGCGTGTATGAGGCGGGCCCTAAAGCCCCAAGTTTAATCAGGCCGTCCACATGACGGACGGGACGCGTACAACAGCGCACGCGCGAAAAAATATTGAACTGACCGCATACCGCGCATGTGTCGAACTCGTAAATATATGGAAAGCCAAAGTATCCATAAATGCCTGGTAGGGCGTCTTCTTACACAGTCGCGCGTCAAAAGCGTGCGTTTTGACAGCAAACGCGCGTCATTGACGTGTGATTTTCCATGTAAACGCACGTTCTCGACGTGCGCTTTGAGTTGTCGGGAAACGCGCGTCGACAACGTGCGCTTTTTGTATCAAAACGCACGTCCTTGACGTGTGATTTGCTGTTGAAAACGCGCGTTCTCGACGTGCGCTTAGGAGCCACCGAAAACGCACGCTTTTGACGCGCCACTGTGTAAGAAGACGCCCTACCAGGCATTTATGGATACTTTGGCTTTCCATATTAATATGCGCTTATCCGCGACTTAGTATGCTCATGAAGCTGTGCGGGCGTGTTTGTGCGCGAGACGGACGCGGAAAGGCAGGTATACTCGGCCCTTAAAATCATCAGAGGGGGAGACGTGGATCGAGATCTTGATTTAGTTTGAGGCTTCTTGCCGATTCAAACAGAACATGTGCCCCTACCATTTTTGAACAGTTACTTTTCCATGCAACCTCCAAGTGAAGAGTTAGGCATCTAGTAATCAGTTGCACGATTCTAGGAAGACATCAGCACCCTGGTCCTGGTTTCGATATTTTCGCCGTTTTGATCATGCACAGGAGCTTAACATTTATCTATCCGGCGACCGATCTGTACATCACAGAGCTATGTGAGATCAGACAGCTCCATATGCTTTCAAATGGCTCTTGGTGTAGTGTGCGCAGTCGAACAATTTCATGATGCAAAGACTGACAATACTCTTAAAGAAAATATATTTTCCTCTAAATAACTATCAATATTATATTAAATCATTTAATTTTTGGAAATTCATAGTGATATATTAGTTAAAACAATATATACATCATTTACATTTAGTCATTTAGCAGACGCTTTTATCCATTGAATTACAAATGAGGTAAACATTGGAAGCAATTGGAACAACACAAGAACAACAAAAAGCATAAGTGGTTAAAATTAAATGGTTAAAAATCTGTCAAAGAAATAGATGAACATAAATTATTTTATCATGTGTTGTATTATATTTTGTATTTATGTTTTATAATTGAAGGAATTTTGTAATGGATAATCAATCTGTATTAAAGGAAGTTTAACAAAGAGTAACCAGTCTAAGCTCTATGTTCTTTTGTATGCAAACTGTATACAGACTCTTTTATTACTATAGCACAAGATTGTATGCAATATATTTGTTCTGAAAATAGATCAGACTGATGCATTCACCTTAAAAATGTACTTTTTTTTACTTTAAATTAGTAATTTAATTCTTGCAATGATTTGTCGAATTTTTTATACGCTTAAGAGATATTCTCTATAATATTGCGTTGGATGTACAGTATAATGGGTACATTATGCCCCTGATTCATATCTGTGACTTGTTTAGAAAAACAGGAGTCTTATAATTGCAATTCTTAAAACGTTAAAGCTTTATAAAACAATAAATTCAATTCAATTCAATTCAAGTTTATTAATATAGCGCTTTTCACAATGTGTATTGTTTCAAAGCAGCTTTACAGGGGCAAACAGGAAAAACAGAAAAGTTAAAACACAGCACAGTGCATGGTATTCATACAACGAGTAAGATCATTCTAATAAATAATATCTAATTTCTAAATAAATAAATAAATTAATGAATGCAGAGTAAATGTCCATGTTTAACACATCAGATCAAAGCAGCATTTCAAATAATAATAATACGTATATTATTATTATTATGTATTTTTTTATTCAAAAATACTGTTGAATGGAACCAGTTTTGGATAGTTTTGGAACATGAATTGGTGATGTTGGGCCAATATGTTTAATATTGTCTTTACCATATTATGCATTTTGCATTATATTATTATATTATGTTTAATATTGTCTTTACCATATTATGCATTTTGCATTATATTATTATATTTTATTTTTTAATTGTTTTAGTGTTGTTTTGATTATTAATATAAATTCCATTTTAACAAACATAGATGGAAATGTCCTGTCATAATAATAATGCATAAAAAGTTAAGTATGGAAAAGTTTAAACACACAGTACCATCTAGTGGTCATTAACGTTTTAGAAATTTGATCCAGGTGAGTTAAGCGGAACAAGAAGAGCATGCCCTGAAAACCGGCGATTGTGGTATGTTTTGTTTTAATGCTATTTTTTGTATTAATTCTTTTTTAACATAATGCAGAGTTGCCGAACAGTGATAAGTGTGCTGCACTATTTCGAAACGAATAATACCGCATAGATGAATACTACAGCGGGTAACTCGGGATGAAGGCATCATTAATGCTCTTTTTGAGACACCTCAGATTTAATATATTTTTTCTAATGTAATTTTTTCATAAATAAAATTAATGTTATTAGCTTCAGTCTGGTGTATTTTGCGAACAAATATCTTGTGTACAATTTTGTGCATACAGTTTGCATACGTCAATGTTAAATGTATGGAATGGTGCTATTTTAATGCTAACATATATTTGTAATGTTTCATGTTTACAAAATACTTTTAATGTTAGTAAATCCAGACTTTTCTTCCGCGTTTGTGATGGGATATATTCCACTTCCGAGGTGTCTTGAACGCAGACGATATTTCCGGGTTTGAAGTGGGGAAATATCCTAAATCCAACACGCGCTACGTGCGTTGGGCCAGAGTCCCTTTAAGACAAGTCTCCGCGTTCAGCAGCTATATTTGCATCGCGTCCGAGCATTTCATACAAGACCAAGTCCTATCTACTTAAATAGGTGAAGACCGACATCTTAAATATTGCTTGCAGAGGTCAAGGTAAATTTATTTCCTACTATAATAACAACTGTACCATAAAGATTGCATTAATAACATTCTACCCCCTGGGTTGTTCCGTATACTGCGCATGCGCATAGCACTTTAAGGTGGAACTTTCTCGCCAAAGCACCGCTCTTCTCCATTCTGTAGTAGAACTGCGGCGACTTGTTATATCTATAGTCTTTGGTTGGGGGCGCTAGAATGCTGACGTCAGCGTCAGCTGTCTTCCCACAACACAATCAATCAGAGTGGTCTCATGCCGGCAGGACATGCAGTCAGTCGGGGGCCTTTTAGAATGATATCGTATCAGAGGAACACACAATCATCTTATGCATCGACTACTGTATATTGACTGATTTCTTGTGTGCATACTTAAACGGTGTCGGCTTCTTCTATGGCGGATTCCCACGCCCAGCTGTGTTCTCCTTGAATCGGATGAAATTGTCCTGGCAGCCGTTCGGATAAGGTGCGGTTTCATTCTTTATGCGCCTATATCTCTGTTGCTGATGTTTTTTAATGTTACTTTAGATTATAGCTCAGTCATAGTGACCTGATCATGCGTAGTTAGTTTTGGCTTTGTTTACATTGGTGGCTCTTTAGTTGCTGTGACAGATGCTGATGGACAGAGGTACGCTATTCCTATTGAAAACCACATGTTTTAAACATTAAACTGATCTTCAATTGACATTTTATTATGCATTATTGGGTTATGGTAATAGACTGGTACTGTTATTAATGCTTTAAGTTTTAATACAATATGTGTGAAAGTGAGACATTTTTGATGGTTTACAGTGGCTTTACTGTGACGTTCACAGGGTAGTTAGTAAATATGTTTTTGAAAAAAATGATAAGTGATATGATCAACTTAATTTTTTAAAACATTATTTAATCTGTCAGTGCAGTTGTGTTGTAGGCTAATTTACACACTGTGTTTTGGTGTAACACCTCCATCAAGTATAGGATCCCATAGGCTAGTTAATGTAATTTATTTATAAAATGATTTCCTCTTTTTATAGTACACGCTTTATAAAACATTTTCCTTTAGTTTTGGAACATGAATTGGTGATGTTGGGCCAATATGTTTAATATTGTCTTTACCATATTATTCATTTTGCTATCACAATACTAGCACAAAGATGGTGACGGATTTCGTTTTTTAAGAATTATTATTCCCTGATCAGACGGGAGTATGAAATGAATCACATCTAATTTAATCTTTAAAAAAAAAATCTGTATGTTCAAATAGATTGTCCTAAACAATGTGATCAATATGTTATTTTACCACTATCCCATTGAAACTAAAAATCTGTGTTTGTTTTTGCGATCAGACCGATTAATGCAGAATATTTGTGGTTAGTAAGATCAGCTACAGATAATGATGCTTTTGGCATGTGGGAGAGCTCTGCAAATAGACATATTTCTATATGTGCATATGACGTATGTGCAAAACTATGGGACAAAAAGAGATCTTTTATAATCAGTATAATAATTATATTAAGACTTCATCTTTTGCAAACTACAGATTGCTTCTGGATGTCTGTTAGTATGGACTTGACAATACAAACGTGTATATTGATTTTACACTCTTTGTGTCACTCTGAACAATAATTTATTGGCTCAGTAAATATTACAAAAATAAACAGCTGCAGTATATTTACTTTCTTTAATCTTTTAAAATCATTTTTTGGGATTTTTTTTCAGTGGGACATTGAAGTGGGGTAATTTAAAAGCAACAGTTAATTTATCTAAACTGTACATATATTAAGATTATTTAATTAAAGAAATACAAATTTTACTAGCTAGATTATATTCTGAGTTATATTTTTCATATAAATAATTTGGGTAAAGTCTAATATAAATATTTTAATTTTTAACTTACATTTACTTAATTTAAGCAGGATTTTAATTGATTTCACTGCTTTAAAATATATTCCATTTTTACTGTAAATTGTTTCACAAAATGTTTTACTATATCACAGTTAAACTTGTGTAGGGATACCCTAACAGGCCAAATACTGTCATCCCTTAATTACCATCTTGTAGTTCATATATTATAATTTTTTTAAGTGGAACACAAGAGAAGATATTTTGAGAAATGTTTCTGCATCCATACAATGGAAGTCAAAGGGGGGCAGTGTTTTTTCTATATGTCTTCTGGTGTGTTCAGCAGGAGAAAGTAAGTCACACTGCTTTGAAATGATGTGAGGATGAATAAATGATGAAAGAATTCATTTTTGGGTAAACAATCCAGTTAGGTATCTGTGATACTGGTGAGTCTTAGATTTAGCATCTCTGACTTGTCTATAAGGGATAAAGTGTTTGTGTCATGCGTTTTATGTCATTTGCAACTTGCGAGTGTCGATGAGGTAATTTACTATAGGTTAACTTGTACGTTCAATATAAAAATAGACACTATCATCCCCCTCACTGAATGTCACTCTCCCTTCTGCTGTTCTTGGGTATCTCTGATATCTGATCTCCATTGATAATTCATGTGACCTTTCTGACTGGGCTTGTGTTAGTTGGATGGGTGTGGTTTGTGCATTAGTCTGGGCAGGCTTGAGGATGCCTGGGCATGGCAAAGAACAGTCGTAGCTTATGCAATTGAACGTAGACAAAAATTCTGTTTTTTGTTCAAAAACTTAGTGAAACCACATTAAGGCATCTTGGGCAGACTCTGAGGCCAAGACTCATATAACAACATAATTATGATTGTTTTGGAGGGCTCAGAATGATTTTTTTACTTTGTAGTACTGGTGCCCTCAACTTAAAAGAGTTAGGAGCACCAGCAAAGATTCAGGAGCACCCACACAAAATTCTGAATACCTAAATATAAAATAGTAACAATTTAGATTTCCTAAAATCAAATTTTAAGATCATAAAACCATAAACACCCGCCATGTTATTCAATAAAATTTGAAATGTGAGAGGTAAGCAATGTCACTCAGTCCTCCTTCCTCAACTTACTGAACCCTCATCATATACGGAGAAACAGTTAAAACTCCCTAACATGTTATATGCTTACATTGCACATACATATGTGAGGACAACACGGTCATTTTTTGAAGAAGTTTGCTTGTGAACAGCACTCACTTGTGATGAGACATATTTCTTTAATTGAATATGTTAATATATTTTATATAATATTTAACTCTTTAACGCGTATTTATAACAGGATTGTTATCACATATTTCCCCAATATCCTTTCTTAATTTTGGATCCTTAAATAATGCATACATTATTGTTTAATAGAATATAAGTGTGACGCAAAAATGGACAGTATCGCCGGGTCTTTTTCAACGAATGAGTCATCAATTCAACCGATTCGTTCAAACAAACTAGATGAATTCAACCCACTTGATTCAATCAGTAAGGAACATCACTATCGGTTGCTGAAAGACGTGCAATCGTTTAGCTGCTGGCTTTGTGTGGGAATTTTAGAGGGCAAAAAACGACAGTGAAACAAACTTAATTACTTATGTTGCATAAAATAAAAATGCCTTTGAGGGTCTTTTTATATGATTTCGATGATACTTTTGTGGTAAAGTCACCTGCTGTTCAGCTGTGCTGACGTGACGCGGCAAACATGGAAATACGAAATATATTTAGAGATCGCACAGGCAAGCCCTGTTTTGGCCACAATTGGAGCCTGCAACCTTTAATAAAAAGCTTTGAGTTTATTGCGATGGGCTCAATGTGGTGGACAAGTAATAGTATTAACAATTAGAAGAGAATTTCTTTAGACGGTAGGCAGTTTGTTTGGTGAACAGACCTGTACGTTGCTGTGTTTTTGGACCAACCGTGATGCTTTTATTCTGCTTTGTTCACAACAGGTGCTCAGACCCACAACGATAGCAGTGTTGAATACAGGCGAAACAGGGTGTGTCTGGCACCTGGAGGCATGACTTTAAAGAGCTGTTGACAAAAGGCATAATGTACTTTTAACAATTTTAAATACTACACTTAGGGTTTAAGACTAAGAAAGGACATTGGCCCAGTTGTTACTTATGTTAATGCAGGAATAGCTACCTGGTATAGACCTACAATTCATATGGTTAAAAATCCATAAAATATGAATGGAGAGCAGGAGGTTATCACAGTTTATTTTTATGAGACAAACAGTGATCTGTGTCTTTTTTACGTTTTAGGAGGTATTAAAAATAGAATGTCTTGCAAGGGATGCTTTTATGATTTGGAAAATAAATCTGTGTCATACAATAATGTGTACTAATAGTCTTATGGCTGTGAGAAGAATACTTCCTCATATAGAAGTTAAAGGATGAAATATGATCTAATTTGGTTGGTTACATTTTCAGATGAAGGTGACTTTTATGAAGCCTAGACTGCAGATCTGGTCTAGATTTATTGTAATTGTGATACTTTTTCGGCTTTCAGTGGTTAGCAGGGGTGAGCAGATCTGCTGCTTACTGCGACATCTCACCCCGCTTTCCAGACTGTGCTGTGCATGCCCCACACCCGACTCCTTTAGACAGTTTAGCGAACATTCTCGAACTCTTCAGATTGTTTCTCAACCTAAACGGTATAAAACCTGAACTCTCCTGCTTCTGTTGTTGTGCTTTAGTGATTATTTTTTCTCAGAAATAAACAGATGTTCTTCCTGTTTCCATGTGAGATGTGTCATGGTAGAGTTCAGTCACATACACTCAGATATAAAAGAACTCGCCCACCCAAAGCCTTGTCACAATCCAGCTTTTTCAGCCATGTGATCTAGCACAAGACTAATGGAAATCTGTTTGTTTTTCATACACATCTGATCACACGTGACATTTTGTGAGACACCTTTTCATTCGAAAGGGCACATCAAATGTATAAAATTTTGTTTAAGGATATTAAGCATAATCTCACTGCACACAAACAAAATAGAAAAAAAAGTGTGAACATTTGAACTTTACTGCTCTGTTGTCTATGCGGTGTGAAAATGGGATCAATAGGGTATATGCATACAGCGTGATGACGTACTTCCACTAAAATCTCAGCCAGCTAAACCACTTCCGCTCTCATAGCACTGTGGTGATTTTTCCACAAGCAATGATGATGTGTTTACTAAGAAATGGTTCAAATTTCAGTGAACTGACAGTAATACGTCTGAGCATTGTTAAGTGCCTCTAGGATCAAGCCTACTTAATGTTTTTTTTTTTCCTATTTGTGGACGAAGCTCCATCTGTCCATCTGGCTTACGCCTATTTGACGTCTGCATTTACATCTGCAAGACATCTGGAATACATAGTTTGCTAATCTGCAATACGTCTCGGAGACGTCTGAACGTCTGTAATACTTTTGCTAAAGATCTGGAGATCTGGAATACATCTACTGCGTAGATACATCTGCTAAACATCTTAGAAAGAGCATCTATACATCCATTATAAATCATAATCTTATAGATGTCTATATGATGTCTGACAGCAGACGTCTCCGAGACGTATTGTAGATAAGCAAAAAATGTATTGCAGATGTAAATGCAGACGCCAAATAGACGTAAGCCAGATGTATTAAAGCTTTCCGGGATAGCTTAAAGCGCTTCTCCTTTTTGGTTGTGGACGTAGTGTTTGGATAATGAGACTCACCTCATTCACCGTAATCTTACATGCATCTTGAAGCGACCAAGTGGAAAACGCCATTTTTCCCTACGAAAGCTACGTCCACCAGATGTGACAAAGCTTGCTGAGATTTTAGAAGAAATACGTCAACGCCCAGTATGTGATGCCCCATTCTAGTTGTTACATTTGATTAAAGTATACAAGATAGTATGATGAGAGGGAGGATGTATAACAATATTGAAATTTTCATTGCAAACTGTAAAAATAATTTTGTATAAACAGTTGCTTTTGAATGGACGTTCATGGACGTAGATGTCTGTAGACCCCCAGTAAGCAAACCTAAGAGGGTCTGTGAACATATCTATGCTTACATGTTACATTTGTTATTTAGCTATGGTCCTATCCATCTATTAGAGAACAGCATCACAGGCTGTTGCTTTTATATTTAAATTTTCTTTAATAAAATAGCCTGATATATGAATAGGATACCCATTTAATGCAGTGGTATACAATATTTCAAACTGTTTAACTTTGGAATTACCATCTATTATCGCTATACCAGGGTAACACCATGGTACAAGCCATCAGAAATGCTTTAGGAAAAACTAGTCATGGCATGCTCCAGTTACTGAGGAAACTCCTGATCTTCTAACACTGTCTCTTATTGAGTTTTATTAGTTTTTTGTGTAAAGGTATTTGACCTATGTGCTCATGTGCACCACTTTGTAAGCATTGCTATGTGCTGGGTGTTTTTTATCGCCATCACACTTAGTCACTTTCGAAGCACAATATACAGGAACAAATAGTGGACAAAAGCAAATATGTGTCATACCGGTTAGCAAATAGTCACTGTCTTTTAAGTTTACTGTAACATTAAAGAAAGACAACTTACATATTTGAAACTTCCAACAATATAGGTACTTACGATGAGATTTAGAATGTTGTCAGATAAATTTTCATCAATGCTGAACTCTTAATGGCTGCTTTTTATTCAGATTTGGTCCAAGTAATCCATTTAAAAAGATATATATGTATTTTTTATAAAATGCTTATTATATTTTTGTCTACAGAAATAATGTCAAACATTGAAACACAGCTTGAGATTAAAGGATTTTTAAGATCACGAGAAACATTTATGTTACGTGATCCAGAACTTTTGACCAGTATGTATTTTTGTATGCATTTTTGTATTTATGTATCAATTTTAGTAGATAACCGTTAAATAATAGTATAAGTATTCTCAAAGTAAAATAGTTTTAATAAAAGAAATGTAACTTTAAACTCTTAATTTTAAAGGTGCTTCACAATGCCATAGAAGCACCTCTTCGTCTAAATGGTTCCATAGAAGAAACCTTAACATCCGAACATCATTTCTGTTTCATAGAACCTTTGACTGAATGGTTCTTTGTGGAACCAAAATGGTTCTTCTATAGCATCGCTGTGAAAATCTAAAACACCTTTCGTGTAGTGCTCTGATGGCTCAAATGTATACTCTATATTTAACCTTTTGGGATCCCTGTGAATCTGTATTTACTGTACTTTGTATGTGACTTGTGTGCCCTCTTATCACCATTTATATGTACTGTAAAGCAAGATTCATGGTCTTCAGATATCCCTTATATGTGTCTGTCTCTGCACCAGATTATTACTGCCTCTCTCTCCCTGCAGACAATAGTAACTGTGAAGCTAATTGATGGTTTGATACCAGTACTTATAGCATCACTCTCCCTTTATAAATAGACCTGGGCAGCATACTCATCCAGACAGATAGGATTACACAACAGCAGATGACCAATCTGTTTTGTAATCTCAGTCATGGCACACCCAATAATATTTTGCTCACAGATGTTTCTTTGTTTTGTTATTTTGTAACAGTTCTTAAAGGTCTCCACTTTTAGTTCAGTAGAACCTTTACCTGTACTCACAGTAGAGGCCTAACGGCTGAGAAACATCATGACTCCACCACTGATCTTGGCTGTTGTCACGGGAGCATCACTCTGTCTGACTCTTGAATAGATACTTTGTGTTCTCCAACTCTTATCTGATATGGTGATATCTCTACTTCGTCATGATTTTTCCCTCCAGTAAACTAATTATTGAGGGTTTTTGAACATGTATCATCTATTGAAGAATAAACTCTTGTGTTCCTTATTCTACAGTACCCACGTGGCCTTCACCTCTTCAGTTGTATTGTTTAAAAGGTTAAGCAATTCATATGATGTCTTTAATATTATAGTTTAGTATTAAACCATTTAATGGCTTATTCTTATTGCTCAAGATCTTTATGTTGGCCTTATCAAGCAAAGTAAGGTCTAAGGTGTAAGCTTAATATACAACTACATGTTCAGTCATATGGGTGCAGTCATTGTCAGTCTAGGGATGTGGTCAGATTTGTAGTGATTAGTCAGAGTAAATCGGATGATAGGTTACAAATGGGACTGTCAGCAGCACTTGGTCGGTCTCTCCCATCTAGCTTGTATCCAGTACCTTAAACTCTCACGTTATGTGTGAAGTAGAGAATGAGAACTGATGCTGTGCTGAGTACTGAGTACATTTTAAATAGTCCTTTATTGTTGTTGCTTGTCACACTGTACAAACACGATCCCAGGTAAAACTGTAGGAAGACTTTTTAAAATGCACTCATGCAAGAAGACTCATTTGGATTTGGAAGCCACACTACAGTTTGCTTCTCAACATTTTTGACACTGGTAGAATTTTATTGGAGGAAAATGTTCATCTTAATTACCTTTCATCAGCTGCCAGTTACCATGTAACACCAGCGATCCAAGACTATAGATTTGTTGCCTGGATCATATAATTGTATTAAGGTCTTGACTTTGCAGTGCAACAAAAACAAACGCTTTGACCGAAATTTCATCTTTTCCCCTTTCTCCCTTTTCGCAGATTTGTCTCCACATTCATGGTGGTGCAGTTAGCTGATGGAAAGAAACTCGCTCAAACAGCTCAGCATGGTCTCCAGACTACCCAAGTTTGCCTGTCGTCCCCCAGCCACCTCCATAACCTCCCTTCCTCAAGGATCTGCCCTCCCTGTCTCTCCTGTGGGTTGCAAAAGTGCCCCTTTAGGGGGGAAAAATAGTGTGACATCCATTAAATGGAGAAAATGTGAAGAGGGAAATAAGTTTCAGTACACTGACAGTTTGGAAGAGCCCAGTTTTCCTGCATGCCCTCAGCCAGTTGTTATGGCAATTAAAAAGCCATCCTCTTCTCCAGTTAAATGTAAGACTGTTGTCCCCACTGCACAGAGTATTGCGACCAAATCTGCACCTCAGGCTAACAAAACCTATCAGCAGAGGACTACCCCAAAATACCTTTCCACAAGGCATTCCCTCTATAATGGCACAGCCACTCTAAATGGAATGACTGGTGTTAAGGGGAGTAATGGATCTTGCTCCTCAGGGTCTGGACTGGGTCATTCATCCCAGCCAAGAACCTTGGAGAACCCACTGTCCTTATCCAACGACAGCCTCAAGTCGGTCTCTAAAGAGAACATAGTGCGCTCTCAGAGTTTAACGCACTTCAAGAGTGCAGCATCCCCCGCCCATCCACCCATGACTCG
Source organism: Triplophysa bombifrons (assembly GCA_029783895.1). Classification (NCBI taxonomy): domain Eukaryota; kingdom Metazoa; phylum Chordata; class Actinopteri; order Cypriniformes; family Nemacheilidae; genus Triplophysa; species Triplophysa bombifrons. Next base: position 3,678,672 of record CM056460.1, on the reverse strand, counting down.
TTCATTCTCTTTTAACAAAGCTACAGAACTTGCTAATGAACTTCCCAGGCCTTTAGCGCAATCCCAAGTGGCTAGGCCACCCCTTATTCCGCCTAATCCAGTGTTAACCAGGGAAAAATCAAGCAAGTTTGGGTTTATGAGACCACCTGGAAGTACAAGTGGTGGCTCTAAGCCAATGGTCACAATGAAGAAATCTTTATTACCAAGCTTGTCAAGGAACAAGCCTTCTTCACTTAGCTATAGATGTACACGCCCTTCACTCACCAAGTATCATGGCACTGTTGGAGCCAGGGCTGATCGGAATGAACAAGAGGTAAGTGAAAAGAACAAAGACTCAGGAAACAGTTTCGATCAAACTAGCAAAGTTGAAAGTGCCAAACCTACCATGGACAAGACGCCTTATGAAGCAGAGATAGAGCACCTTTTGGGCCCTTCTTTGGACGTCTTAGAGGACATGTCCTTCTCTTCCTCTTCCTCCCTGGAGCACAATGACACTAGTGAAGAGTATATGGATGACTTTGACAATCTGGGAAACGGAGGTGAGACCTTGCTGCTGTCTGTCCACAAGGAGGGGTTGGATGTTCCAGGACTGCGTGATGATGACAACGTTCTAATTACTGACGGCAGTGAGGATTCATCAGCGGCCAGCCTGCACAGCTTCTTGTCAGAAACTGTTGATTGGGCAGGGATGGGCCTTACAGGTGTGACTGCAAAATGTTTTGTACTTTGTAAACTCAAAACTACTTTACCCATACTTTCTGATGTTTTCACTCTGTTGTAAACCCTAGTGAGCTGCCTCATAGTCTTCCGCCTACTTTTAAGTGTTCCAACTTAAAGAAACCAAATTTTTCAACCCATTTTTGGTCTGTTATCTTGTTGAGGCTGCATTTACCTCCCAACTTCATGAACCACTAATGTCACAAGTGCAGATTTATTTATTTGGCAGCTCTGTCAGGTTTTAGAACGTTTTAAAACTGTATCACAGCCTGTCTGTCTTTTTTCAGCTGGCAAAGATGACTTTGCGAGCAAGATTTTATCTCCTGTGGGCGATTTTCCACACGGTTCATCTCTGGACCTTTCCCCCTCAGTCAGCTCTGGTGGAACGTACATGTGGGATGAAGAGGGGATGGAGGCACTGGGAGGCTCTGGACACCCATGTGGGAGCTTTGACTCTGACCTCAACAGCATAGTGAGTCAATGCATTATTCATAAATACATTTCGTATTATAGCTCAGAGAGTGACTGGATAAAGAGGTGCGGCTCTCATTCATCATAGCACTCACTGTGCTCCGATTGGTTTGAGTTGATAGTCATATGTCTTTCCACTGAAAGTAGCCAATGAGATTGTCCACCGCATGCCAGTCAGTAAATAGTAAGATGAAAAGCAAAGACGTAGAGGAAATAATGACTCTGCACTTACATACAGTAATTAGACCAATGGCTTATTGAATGTCTCTGATCTCATCTTTCAAACATGGTTGTCTTTTAAAGTCTTTATCCAAAGCCATTCAATTGAGAACACACCAATTCTAAATATCTTTGGTAGCTTCAGAATTTTTAACCTGCTGTGTTTTTCTTTTCTGCGCAGCAGAAACATTAATTTGCAAACTGTTTTCATACTGGTTTTAATTTGTATAACCCGATCTGCTCTGCATGTTCATGCAAAACTTGGGTAAACGCTTATGCAAATTTGCTGCAAGGGTGGAATTTTTTATAGTTTTCAACAGAATGACAAGTTGCTCCAACTAAACACACAGGCATTCAGCGAATGCTTTTTTCCAAAGGAACTTACACTGCATTATGAAATGTTTTATATTCCGTTTTTGGACAGACTGTAAAGTAAAGCCACATAGAGTAAATGGCTGGTACAAGAGGGCCATCTTCTGGATATTTGATGTCATAGCCGAAAGAAACCATTTTTCAAATTTTCTGCACTGTCATTTTGCTCGTTATAAAATCTGGTTTATTTGTTCAGACAGTAATTATCTAATATATTTGCCATAGTAATAAACACAATTATAAAATACTTTCATACAGCAATTGAGAATAACTGTCATTGGGATAGGAAAGACATGATAGTAAAACTGATTTTTTTCCCCACACTCATGTGTATCATCAAATTGTGTATGTGTATACTTGCATAGGCTTAAAATGAACAGTAAACTTCAGTTTACAAATGGTGAATAAGTGAAAATATATATATTAAGCAATTTTGATATTTTATGATATTACATTATGGGTAAACATTGAAACAGAAGCCAGCTCTCTGTTGCAAATGAGTAGCTATACTTTTGTCAGAGCTGATGCATGACTTGTTTAGAAAAGATGTACATCTTGAAACATTAGCCGTAACATGAAAGCTGCAATCCCATGAACATTGTAAAAAAACAGTAAGTAACCGTAACCTATAGTAACTTTGTACTTTTTTGCTGATTGATTATACCATTTGTATTACCTTAAAATATTAACACTTACATTCATCTAAGGTTGCATTTAACCTTTGCAGAAACTTAGAGAATCAATATTGAATCAATTACATAAAAATAAACGGTTTATTGACAATTTGATTTTTTTTGCCCATCCGTGTTTCCAAAGGAACAGAAAAGGAATGAAAGTGTATATGCATTCCAGGTCAAGAATGGATAGGTATTTTACCAAAACAAAATGGTAATGTCGATATAAAAGGAGGTTAAATGGAAAGATTAAAGCTGGAAAGCTAGCTACCAAGACCAGTCTACGTTTACATGCGTACCAATAATGCTATTATTTCCAATAATCAGACAGTAAGAATTTAATCGCTGTAACATGTTTACATGACATGAGAACACCTCTTTGCTCCCATTTACATGAAATTTTTATTAGTCTGATTATTTGCTATATAGACAGCACAAACGACGTCTATCAAAACAATAGGTGCGTGATACAGGCTATCGTTGCGATACAGGCTTATTCACGTCAAATGCAAAACACCGTTAAGTGGGTGTAAGAAAAGGATCATAGACTATTGACAGTGTTGTGTTGACGATAAAACGATCAATTTTCACTTAAGATGCTTGACATAAGCACATACAAATTGGTCAGAGCAGCATAAATGCGATTAAGGTGTTTACATGGCTTCTTCATGCAATTTAAACTGGCGTACAACACATATCTTGCTTCGGTTATGCTTACTTCGATTAAGAGGTTAATCAAATCATTTAGATCAAATCATTTAGATTATGTTTTTATTTAGTAACCTTAATAGGGAGGAGAACAACAAAGTAGGTGCTCGCAAATTTATAAAACCCCATTGACTGAATTTGACTGAACTGAAATTTCTATGAACAATTTGGTACATGAATAAATCTGTGCCACAATCTGAATCAGAGATATTGTCTTTTCCAAACATTTGAAGAAGAGACGGCAAGGTGGATGTACCCGGAGGAGGAGAAATAAACACACACACATTTTTTTCCCAAATCCATCTTATTTTTCCCAAAGTGTTTTTTTCTGTTTTGAATCTACTGAATTTTGTTTTCCATTTTGAACTGCACAGTAGTAATATAGTTGTCCACATAAAATAATACTTTAGGATCCTAGATACTGTAGTGCTTTTAAACCTTAGCATTGTAAATAATAAAGTATTTATTTACTACAGTATATCAGTTTATTAAAGTTTAGGATACTATACTAAATATGTATATATTGTGCAGGGCAGTGATAGATTTTGCAAGCCCTGAAGTGATCAATCCAAGGTGGAAGTAATATAAAAACAGCCTAAAATATAATTTTTCAACAACGGTTAGAGACAGAAATGGATTTTTGCTAGGTTTTGTGAGATACACATGCCCTGTTTAGGAATGTCAGCCAAACTAAGTTTCTAATAGAATTTCAGTGAGACCATTTTGATTTTAAGATGCTTCAAAGCTCATCTGAGTAACTGTATCTGATCCAGAGCATTGCACTAAAATCATAATAATTGTCTTCTGGGCTTTGTCAGGGTGTGAATTAAGGTGCTATGAGAAGTTGACAGCATCTGCCTTTCTCAAGTGTGGCTAAATACAGACGGGGCCTCTTACACCTTTTGCAAGCCACCTGTTCCCACCTGTACAATAATGTCCTTGATAAAGTTACCCATGTCTCTTAAATGCAGGGAAACTGCTCCGTCTTGACAGGCAATGCACTTCAAATCCCCGTATTTTTATCAGTGATGTTATTTACTATACCAACATGCTGTGTTTGATAAGAACTGTTCAAAACGTTTTTCTGATCTATCCACTGAAATTCTGCCTGACTTTTGTCGCCCTCTGCTCGCCTGTCTTCAAGCTGTTTTTCAGCTTGTTACTGGCTCTTCATGTTTTATCTTCATGCTTGTATTTCTAATCTGGTTGACACATTTTCTGTGCTGTTATGATGATAACAAACCTTTGAATTGCCAGCAAGAAAAAAAAAAAAATTCTGGCAACATTTATTCACCCTTAGCTCGTACAAAACCTGTTTATGACTCTTTCTTCAGTGGAACACACAAGATGTTTTGATATAAACGTTAGTGGGTTTGTGTTGGTGGGGTCCGGTGTTGTTTGTAACCCAACAGTCTTCAAAATATCAACTTTTGTGTGCTGCCGAAATGTTTTTTAATTGGGTTTAGAATATCATCAGGAAGAGTAAATGATAATATAACATCTTGGGGTGAACTGTTCCTTTAAAGGCACACAATATGTAGGATTTTTATTTAAATCTGCAAAACAACACTCGAAGAGAGTTATATATTTTGTTAATTTGTGTATTTACATTATCCCAAATGTTTTCAACAAGGAATTTCAAGTGTAACATTCCTCATCATTGTGTCGCATGTCAACGGCATCATTTCTGGGATATCCTTCCTCGGTTTCTCCTTTTAGAAACGAAATATGGCGACTTTATGCAGTGCAAGACGTATGCTATCAAACTCACTCTGTCACTATCACACACTATTCAGATCGATCTGCAAATGGTAAAACAGTGAGTCTCATAATAAAAAGACGTCTACAATGCAACTCTCTTATGATGTAGGCCTATCTACGAAAGATTTACATCTGTTTGCATCCGGTATAGAGTCTGTGTTTTATGCAATCTAAAAACACGATTTGTGAGTCTCCTCAGACTGATTTCCATTGGCAGTCAAGACTACAGCTCTCATCACACCATGCTCCTTCACATTACCACCAAACTTCACCTTTGTTATTATTTTTGCAACTTTTAGTGGTGAAAAGGACATACTGTTCCTTCTGCTTATGCTGCCATAGAAATAGACCTCCTTGACAGCAAAACAACGTAAAGTACGTCCACGATAGAATGTAAGGCATGATCGTTGTGCAGATACAGGAGATGTGGAGCTGACTGAGGTGCCCGGTGTTCACGCCACATGTGCTCTGGACCTGACGCAGGACCGATTCACTAAGCTCTTGATGAGACTCGATACTGATCTCACAATTTTATTTTTGATTTTACAAAATTAGTTAAGACAAATTAGAAATTAAGAAGTGCCCTTTTATTACTGCTCAAATGCTGCACCTTTCTTTGTAAAATTAAAATATCTTTGTCACACAACAAAACTAAATTGCAACTTTAAAGGCCTTGTTCACCCAAAAAGAAAATTTCTGTCATGAATTACTCACCCTCACGTTGTTACAAACCTGTATACATTTCTTTGTTTGGTTGTAAACAAAGAAAGTTATTTGGAAGAATGTTAACAACTGAGGTTTCTGGAGCACTATCGACTACCATAGTCAAAAAAAATATTCTATAATCTTTCTTTTGTTTTGTTTAATACAAACTAAAATATTTTGAAGAATTTAGAAAAGCAAACAGTTCTGAAACACCATGTTTACGAAGTTTGCAGTAAACACAGTGGCCACTGCTGTTCAAAACATGCATCACGATTCATTTGACGACTTGAATCGTCACATAATTGATTTTCAACAGGCTCACAGTGAATTGTTACATCCCTAGTCAGAAGCTTTGTCATCATCAAAACTATCTTAATTGGTGTTCAGAAGATAAATGAAAGTCTTAAATTTATGGCAAATTTGTCGAACAACAAGAGGGTGAGTTGTTCCTGACAGCATTGGGTGGAGTATCCCTTTAATTTTTACAGATAACTGTCACAAAAAAAGCTGTTCGATTTAAAAAATAGTCATGCACCTCAGTAAGACAAACTTAACTGAACTGAAGATGAATAAGTATTTTTAGATTATGTAAAGTCCTTATTATATGTGCTATTATTAATTATAAAATGTTTGTCTTTGAAATATTTGTATTTGAAATGAACTTTGACTTAACTTCTGTCTGTTAACAGTGTTATTGTTTGTGTCACAAATGTCTACTGAATGCTGAAAGTTGATTAAACCTGCAATATTTATTTACAGTGGAACAAACAAAATAAAGACATGGCTCACTTTACAATAGTGAGTGACATGAACATAGCTTAAGAAAAGACAGAGGCAAAGGTAGGTAACTCAAAAAGACTACAGTGACCATACACTTGAACTACAAAACTACATTTAAAAAAAAAAACATGAAGACGAACAAGACTGGCATGTTACTTTAAGCTAAATCAAACTGTAAAATCATTTAAATATTAGATTGACCGACACTGTTTCCTTGCTTTAAGTCATATGATAAATCTATAATCTGAGTATCAAATTATAAACCATTGAAATAGTCAGTGAAATAGATAGCCTAGGCACCTTTTCAACACAATGGGTCACATATTCAAATTAATGAGATTGTCATTTTTCTGAAGGCACAATCAGTTTGGTAGAATCCTTGGTCAAACAGAAGTTAATTAGCAAGCTCAGCAAATAACCCCACGCATGCACACACACACACACATGCACGCACGCACACACACACACGTGTCACACCAAGCACAGAAGCTTCTCCGGACTCAGCCAAGCAAGAAAACTCAGAGCGACATTGTTCCGTTCTCTCTCTCCTCCGTTCTGTCTTGATGGAACGTCTGTCACGCTGAGATATCAGTTCTTTTCCTCCTCTAGCTGAGTCAGAAGGGATGTTTTCCTGCAAACTGCCTATGTGGATTTCCTCAGACAGTACAGCTGACCCAGTGTCCCTTTGAGTCTGCACCTGCTGTGTGATTTACGTTATGCTGAGCAAAGGATTTGAAAGTCATAGAACTCTATTCCAAAGTGATGTCACTTATTCAGTTTATGTGCTTTATTTGGATGTCTGTATCAGCCTCCAAATTGATAGATGTAGTTTTGTCTTTTTGGAAGCAAGTTTTGGTTGATAACTGAGTTAATATAATCAACAACCCGATTTTCTGTTTATGGATCATATTGGCCAGAAATTTTTATATTTCTAGCAGGTCTTCTTTAAATGGTTAGTTCACACAAAAGAATTCAGATTAATTACTCACCTGCATGTTATTTAACATACTGGAAACAAAAAGAAAAAAAAGTACAATTGTTCTTGTTCACTGTCATGCAAGGACAGAAAACAGTGACCATGGCTTTCAACACCACCAACAAACAAAATGTGGCAAATTATTCAGTAAACTTTTTCTTTATGATGTGAATTGACAGTGTTCCTCTAGGGGGCAGTGTTGGTCCAGAATGTAATCTTGCAAGCAAATTGGCTGCAACAGAAAGGTTGTAACATCTCTTGTTCTCTCGTCCTGTCTTTCTTTCTTTCAGTGGTCATATGGGGTTTCAATGCAATGTTCTAATTAGTTTCGTCATTTGGGCTTGACACAGCTCCCAAGTTCTCTTGTACCTTTTGTTGTTTTTGTTAGGTTTCACTTAAGTGCCTTAACTATGACCCTGAAAACGCGTGTGTCTTATTTTGCTAAGCCTTGAGACTGTAAGAGCTATACAGATCACGTGCAATTATAAAGAGCAGTGCAAACTTAATGTTGCGGTAGGAGCATTGCTGCTCCTTATGGAGAGAGAAGAGAGGTTGTGTTGGATATCGAGAACATATCCAGGTAAATTCCAGCGTCCTTGGTTCTTTAGTATTGGAATTGTACAACTTCCTTGTTTTCAAGGATATGAAGACCCAAGAGCGAAGTTTCTAAAGGGGGTAGAAAACAAGTGAATCCTTCGCGTCATTCACTACTCATGAATCACATTAAATATTCAAATAAATCTTTGGCCGGACAAAAGTTAGTTTTACGCACTCGCGCCAATGCGACTCTGTGAGATATTACCTTACACGTTATAAAAAACATTTTACAAGCATTTTGGTCGCAGTCTAGAGCCCCCTATAGGTATACTATCGGATATTCAAGCAAAAACATGCGAAATACAAATGCGTACTAACACACAATATCTCGCATATGCATGTAAACTTCATGCATACTTACACTGTTAACGATTTCCTTGTATTTTTACAGGGAGTTACTGGCAGCACAGACGCCAGTAAGTTACTGTAATTTGACAGTACAGTACAGTACTGTAATATGTTATTACAGTACAAAAAATATTACTGTATAGCTACAAAACAGTATTTTACTGTATTTTTACAATATTTTGTAATTTAGTCTATTTTTACTGTATTTGTATTATACTGTAATTTGCTGTAATACCTATATTGCCCCATTATTTATATTATATATCAATATTATATATCATAGCTAGTTTAGATATAAATCTATAGTTATTCATATTACAAAACAGATATACTTGACAATATAATTCAAAAGACAATACAAGCAATGTTTGCATCAAACATATTTTATTGATACATATGACACTTAAAAGATTGAAACTTCTCAAAAGTGCAAGGGCACTCAGGTATGCCACTTATAAAGCGGTGATTAGCCACATTCCTGTGTTCCTCTACATGTGAAAAGCATTTGATATTGTAGTCGAGAAACTACATGACTTGCAGTTGTAACTGGACATCCTGGGATGACTTTCCTGTTTCAAAAATGACCAAATCCAGCCAGAATATCAATGGTGAGACTGTAACACAAAAAGAAACAAATAACAAAATCTGTAAGCCATAGAAATAAGTACAAATTGTGAACTAAATGGTGAAAGAGAATTCAGTAACACTTTACTATAAGGTTTTGTTCCATAACATGTATTGATGGTTTAGCTAATATGAACTAACAATGAACAATATCTTTTTCAACATTAATTAATTCATAATGCATTATAAAATTTTATTAATGTGAACAGAGATAAATTGGTTGATTTAAAAGTGTATTGCCAAATTTTTAAATGAATTAACATCCTATGTTAACAAATGTAACCTTATTGTAAGTGTTACTAAAAAGTCATTAGTAAAACCAAAAACAAATTTGAATTAAAAGTTGTATTATTATGGTCAATACTTACAGAAAACCCTTAAACCCAGGATGCAAAAGTGGACCAAACTGTCACGTAAGAGCTGTAAGAAAAGAAAAAAAATATGTTACTTGCTGAAATTTTGAAACCATTCTGTTTATTAAATACATTTAAAATAGCCAAGCAAAAATGAAGCAAAATTATCATTTAAAATGTTTCCCCTTTATGCATTTATATTAAGAGTTTAGATATTTGGGGTTGCATTTTTCAAGCTGATTGCGCTCCTCTCTCCGACGTAAAGTGTCATTACGTAAAGGCGGAGCCAGCATTGCTCGTTACAAAAGTACGTGCAATGATTTGAGTCTTTGAAAACTTGTTTTAAGTGTTGTAAGAAACATTGCTACAAATATGCATATACTACTTATTGGCCAACTGAATGTAAATCACTCGAAAGAACATCATCTCTACTCTTTACTGATATACCGTAAACAGTAATAACACCGCAAACCCATTTATTCACATAGTACCTTAATGAAAACAGCAGTAATCTGTAGCCTATAGATCGCACTCATGACGCAAATAGCGATGAGTGATTGATATGAAAATGTTGTTTTAGCACATGCACAGCTAATTCACGAGTCAGCCTGTCATACGGTCGAACTGAATACTGCTTATACTTCTCCCTGCCCGTAACTGAACAGAGGAAAGCCAAGACAAGCGACCCTAAGCTGGGACACCAAGACCGAGCTCGTGAGGAGTCTTAGTTCAATGGATTAACGGGAGTAAATTGGTTAACTGGAGTTTATCTAGTGCCACATACAAGTCATTTCCTACCTTGCCATTGTAAACGAGCTTCAACAATTCGATAGATTTTGATAGACAAAACCCTCATTATTAATTAAGTGGGTTGTGTAAATCGGGTTGAAGCAGTGGGTGGACATCTAGTTTAATTTCTGAGAGAGACTGCAACGTTTGTTGGCGACCTTTTCTCTCTTAGTCCACGTTTAAAATAACATTGTGACAAACAGTTGTGCAGAATACTAAAACTAAATAATAGCTTTGCATGAAACACATAAAATAAACCAGACTGCAAACTTACCGAACTTCCCGAAATCGAATATCCTCCTCTTGCTGCAGCCAGGAGTTGTGCTCTGTGTGATTTGACGTGATTTGACGTTGTGGCGCACTTTTTGCCTTGCACATTACAGCAAGGCTACAGCGAGGTTACAGCGAGACCAAAATATACTGTAAAAGTTTCCCGCTCAATCAAAATTACCCAGAATGCATTATGAACTGCAGTATTTTACTGTAATATACAAATACAGTATTTTACTGTTGATTTTTACAGTAATGTGCTGCTAAATCTATAGCGACATCTAACAGTGTAGACTATAGACACTTGTTGCATATACATTTGTCCCAGGTATATGCATATACCTCTATAAGCATACGCATATACATATATGCGAGTGTTTAACATGCGTGTTTGCAAACGCGATTTGCGCTTTATCGACTTTATATGTATATGCGAGTGTCTATAGGTAAATATGTGCAAGAAGTTTACATGCATATGCAAGTTATTTACAAGTGTATATGCATACCAAACCAATACAACATAACATGTATTAATATGGATTTCATATTAATATGCACATGTACTTGCTTAAACATCCAATAGCATACCTATATATGTGAGTAATGAGTAATATAAATATATGTGTATGCCGTGTTTTATATATGTATTCATAAGCAAAGTTTAAACCCTCTACGGCGCCTCATACAACTGCATTTGTTTTGTATAAACAAAGACCAATAAATGCCTCGAAAATATGATATATTGTTAGTTCACAATAGCTCCATGCTTTTCATTATGTGCATTCACCATATATACCGTGCTGATCTCTAAAATATTGTATTGGAAATTGCTCTTAATGATTTTTTAAATTTAGAACTGGACACATCAAGAACATGTATTTGTGGAAGCCCTACTTAAGCGGGAATTGATGGAATAGACAGAAATGCTAAAACAATTTGCTTGTCACTCTTTGTTGAGAAGTGTAAAGACCTTTAATTTTTATTAAAAACTTCATTTCATTGGCATCAAGATCCGGCTGTGTCTTTTTACAACCCTTTCTATAACGTGTTCCTCAGAGCTGGACTATTTGTTCTTCGTCCCATTGTGAGGTCTCTATGGGTTGTTCATTAGCTTGCGAGATGGGGTTGGCTTTTAAGTTGCTTTGTTCTGAGTCATTAGGATAGACATAAAACTACCGGAGCCTGTGGAACTGTGCTAAATGAACAAAATATACCTGGCATAGGGGACCTGACAGAGCTGAGCACTTAAGATCTGAAGCTACCGAGACTGCACAACTCTCCTCATAAATTCAGCAAGATATGTCATGCCTAATGAAGACTTCTTTATAGTTCACCCGAAAATGATAATTCTTTCTTTCCTCATTCACCCTAAATTGTTTCCAACCACAAAATTACTTTCTCTTCTTTTAAGTATCTAAAAAATGACAGGATAAAGCACCATGAAAGAACCATGTACTGTAGCATCGTAACGGACATAACAGACTGTTTGATAAGGATTGGAATTTAAGAACTTCGGTTGAGAAGAAATTCAGATATCTTTGAGTTTTTCAGTTCTGTGTCTTCAGAATAGACCGGTTTTTCAAATTTGGTAAATTATAATAAACATTTTGGGCTCAACTAATCCTCAAACTATGTGTTAAAACTTGCTATTTTTGGTGAATGACGTGTGTCTAGTGGCTGTGGGATTGCTGTCTTCCATGTGGAGTTACTTGAGCTCTGATCTAATCACACGCTGTGATGGTCCTGACCTGTCTCTCCACTTTACTGATGCTACTTGACAATTCCATTATCCTTCAACTTCCTCTGCATCCTGAACCTCTCTTCAACAGCCATCATGTGGAGTGAGGACGACGTGTGGCCTCCTACTGGGTAACCTTGTCTTGTTTTGTCTGGTCTGATGATCTGGGTTTCTGTTGCTGAAATCGTTCCACCTCTTCTTATTCTTTCTCTCACCCTTTCCTTAATTGTCCTCTCCTTCATTGACAGAATCAAGGCCCCTCCACATTGAACGTTGAACTGATTCACCAACAACAAGTGTATACACCTAGATCGAACCAAATATTTGTTGGGGTGAAAAATCTGGTTTAATACAGAAGGTTGTCTGCAACCACGTTGGTATTATGACGCGCAGGGCACGACTGGAGGGCAGCAAGTGATTTTCCTCCCGAAACTAAAAGTACCTTTGTTTATTGACCTGAACAATGACCAAGTAAGCCCACATTTCTGTCAAACCTTACTTGTAATAAACACTAGCTTCCATTAAAGAATAAGCACATTTTAAATGGATAAAGTGAAAAACTCAGGTTAAGCGTTTCTTCCCCATTGAAGTCCATTATATGGATATAGCTTAACACAAATAAACATCAACCACGAAATCTAGTGTTGATCACTGATATCAAACAAACATGATAACAGAAATGCTTTATGTTCCCAGTTTCTCGCTGCCTTGAGCCACGTTATGTGGTTTCTTTATAATGAACTTATATGAAGAACAAGCTTATTGTATCTTTTAACAGTAGCTAGTGTTTATTACAATTAAGGTTTAATAGAATTTTTGTTTTACGTGGTTCTTATTTCACTACGTTAAGCTGTTCAATATATTTGACTTCTATTGGGGAGAATCGCTTAATGCAAGATTTATCATTTTATCCGTTTAATCAGGACTAGAACTTTGCAGCTAGTGTTCATGACAAGGTTTGACATAAATTTGTGGTCACCTGGTCGTTATTTGGTACGTTAAACCTGATTAAACATTTTAGAAAGTCATCCGGCTCGGCTCATTCCAACCGCAGATTCAGGTTTACAAGCCACTTTTTTATTTCCCCCTTCATGAACTTCAACTTTTGCTACACTTTAAAAATACCATTCTTGGTTTGATTCGATATGAACAGTCAAAAACGATACAAAACATGGGTATTTTGATTTTGTTATAGTGAATTCCTATGGAGAAAATCACTTGCTGCCCTCCATCGGCACTTCGCGCAGTGACGTGATGTCATGTGCAAACAAACTATAGGTGACAAAACAGACCTTTCAGTTGGTCTACCATTTAGGTTTGACAGCAGCTGTATGGCTCAATGACATGAAGTGGAATGTTTTTGTCCGAGCAATGAGAGCCTGGGTGCAGAAAAAGCTCTGCTGTCTGGTCGATCGGAAACACTTTTCACCACTGCACCATAAGATTTGCTTAAAGGAGCAATGTGGAAATTTCGGGGATCTCTAGTGGTGAGGTTGTGAATTGCAACAAACGTCTCACTTCACCCCTCCCTTTCAAAGTACTATAGCAACTGACAGAGGACAAACATGTTGCCACATTTTCGCTTCTTTGACAAAGGAGATAACATATTTTTACAAAACTAACAACCTTTAAAAGATGCTCCGTACTTAATAAATCAGTTGACTAAATGAGCAAGCTTAATACAACAGGCATTACACCCGATGAGTTTTGTTTTCATCCACCCTTCCCATTTTCTTTTGTTTTGTCCAAAACACAAACACTACCGAATTTTAATATTGTGTGTTCAGTCTGTCACACACCAGTGGCACACGGACCCTTCTGAAATATTGATGAGACGGAGTGACTTCCTTTCCTCCCTCTGCTTTATTTATTTTTTAAATTAATCAATCAATTTGGTGGTATTTTCTTGTTTGTTTCACTTGGCTGTCAGCACTCATAATGGCATAACTATGCCTGAAAATTGCAAGTTTATGTCTTAAAATTCAGGCTTAGTTGTTGAGTCATTCATTTATTGGCATGTACTATAAGGCTGTTTTGAAGACTCTGAACCACTTGATTCATCAATCATTTTCGAGGTCGCTTCCCCACAAATTAGTGCTAATCGCACCTTGCCCAGGCTGTTGCCTGGCATGGAGATTAGTTCTGAGTGCTGGCTTGTGAAGGATGCAGCAGTACTGCCATCTGGCATATATTACTAAAACTGTATTGTCACCTGGATTGGCTCTGTAAATTACTGAAATTGCATACATGACACATCTGGATATATGCCCAGTTATAATACTCTGCTTTATCTTCATAATCGCTTGATGAATTATTGCGGTCACAACCATAATGTACACACAATCCCTTTATTAAAGTATTCAGTTTTCTGCTAATTTCTGTGGCCCGTTATATCTGAACACTTATTGCATCAAACACTGATGATGGGTGTAGACTATCACGTTATTGTTTCACTCTTGGAACTGTTCTGCACGCCAAAATTTACACGCGTGTGTTGGTTTCCATGTGCGTGAGTTTTGGGTCTGAATAATCGCCATAGCAGACCTCTGAAAATGATAATTAGTGTCAATTGTCATTATTTTGTCTGGAGAGTGATGCTAATTGAGGTTATTTAAACAGTTGGTCGGGCAGTCCAAAAGCTACACCTGGCTTTCCTAAATTCCTCAAAATAGCTTATTTTGTGTTCAACAGCGCAAAACGAATTATACAATAATATTTCCTACTATGGTAGTCAATGGTGAAAAAGCAAAGATTGTCGAATATCACAAGGATTTTTCTGAAGACCAATGGACAGATGAATGGCTTTTATCAACTATTACGCAACATAAAAACTATCCGTAATTGTCCGGGTAACATTGCACAGTTTTAAGAGTTTCAGGTTTCAAGTCAACTTTTGGCAATCGGCAATCAAAGCCGTACCAGCATAGAACTCTTTTCACACAACTATGAGAGCAGTAATACAGTATGACGGCACAAGTGTGTAGATACATCAGAAAAAAACGCTGTGTATTTAAAACCCTCCAGTTTTTTAAGTAACTCCTGCTATGAATTCCAGCCCAGCATTACTGTTGAACAAACCTCCGTCACTAATTCCAAACCGCCACCTCATTAAAAGTTGCACTGTGCTGCTTCAGTGAAGTTATTAGTGAGAAATAATGAAAATGTGAATGAAAGAGAGAGACTGTAAATGCAACCCACCAAGAATGCGTTATTTCCAGTGCACTGCAGTTTTAGTTTTTTTTATGTAAACATGCGCTTTTTTACAGCAGCAAATTGACACGGATTAAGTTAGTGTTTGGTATTTAATCTTACTTGATGACTTATTTATGATCTACGACTTCCGTACTCTAAAACGTTGACAGAGACATGCATGGTTATCACAGGCAGAGCACTGTCATGCAACTATCTTTGGTGTAACCAATGAGCAAGGTAATTGACTGAGTGAGGTAGTTGTGTTTGAATAGAGACGGTCACATCTGGGCCGTGTTGAAAAGGCTGCGTTCCTTTCAAACATGGTTTCAAAAAGGTTCCATTGTGTGAAGACCTCAATCTGGAGGCTATATGAGAAATGGCCCTTTTGTTGCATTCATGGGAAAAAAGTGCCACGAAATGGCAAATGACTGTCTAAAAGAATAAAAAGCCAATAAATGGAGCAGAGACTGTAAAGTTCATCCTGTAACATTTCCTGTGTCTTGAGCAGAGAAAAACAAGGCTGCCCTGAGAGCTTGCAGAAAGAGACAGATAATGATGTATTGTCAATGAAATGCAGAAAGGTTTGTTATTATGTTTCTTTTGGCAAGGTCGTGATTTCAATGGATAGGCAGAAATGTATAAAGGTAGAGCAGCTTTAAAATGATGTCCTATTTTATCTGCGTTCTTACAGCTTACGTTTAACACGTGCATGTAGACTAGTCTAGGCTTGTTGTTAGGGTAAAACGTGTTAAAGCCTACAAGACTAAACACATGCTAGATTGACAAAAGGTTTCACAGTCCCTTTAAATTTCAATTCTTTGTGCTGTTTAGTCATTGTGTTTTACCTGCGAGGTTACATATGTTGATGTGCCTTTCTCTAGAAAAAAAATACTCTAAAAAAGTTCATGACATCATCTACGTCTTGTTGCATTTCCAATACAATCCAATTATGAGAATGTGCCTCTGTCTAAAACCACCTGGCAGTGAATGGATTGGCACAGTCTACTGATGGTTGATGGAGACAGAAAAGGATAACGTCCTTTACTAGAATTGGCTGGCCAGTGATAGCCATGCCTGGAGTAGAAGATGCTAATGTTGTGTTTGATACGGTACTTGTGGTGTGGCAGTTTAAGCACTAGGTTCACCGGCTGTACGTTGACAGTGCATGATGAATCTCTGGTGTGTACCAACAGGGTTGGCGGAACCCTTTACTTTTGAAAACTTCAATCTGCAATTCCTTGGACTTTGGTGTTTTTTGTCACGTTCTGACATTTTTAGACCACAATTGAATGTTAAGAAACATTTTATTGTGGGCATGTCATTATCATGCTTTGTTCTGAAATATAGGGGCAGTGACAGATTAACTAAATGACGCCATGGAGGAAGTAAGTAAATAAATAAACTGCACCTGCTGATAGCATGATTTATGTACATACACTGTTTGTGTCGTTTGCTTTAGCAGCTGGTTAAAAAAAATACGTTATGCAAATGAGCTAGCTGTGCTGAAACAAGCAGGAGAATGCAGGTGGGTAGACACAGGATTTTGCACCTGGGCTGAAACACTGGGCACCAACATGGCATGCCTGTTTAGTGAATTCGCCCTTCGGTTTGTTCTAGGAAACCTTTCAGTTGTATCTGGCACTCTTTTCCAGTTGGGCTGTTCCGTTCTGAGTAGCTTTATTGTCATGCCATGGGTAGATGGGGGTTGGTCATGGGGAAAAGTCATTTAACGGAGGTTCTCAGCTGGGACTAAGCCTTCTCTCAGACAGATGAGTTGGGCAAAAGGGAGCGTGGCTTCCTTCAGGTACGATAACTGTTCTTCGCTTGGATACGCATCACTTGTCATTTTCCCTCTATGTAGTACTCTTCCCATGAATATACATGTGCTTATCTTTATTTCTTTTCTTCTTTTGGGTAAAATGCTGCTTATACAGTGTTATTATGTTTGTATGATGTAGACATAATATCAGAAGGATATAAAAAATATAGATATGGTTATGTCTGAAAGTAAAAGCAAGTAATTTTAGCAGTTTGGGAAGCGTATAGCCTTAAGGGTGACAGGGTTGCACGAGTCTTCTTCATCGAAGGCATTAGCCATACAAATCTTAACCGGAATTTACTGCCTGCCACATATCCATTTGTCTCTCCTCAAAAGCTGCAGTTCAAATTTTAGGACTGAAGTCTGCTGTCGTGTCAGATAGAAAGACAAGATTGTGACTCTTTTCTTGACTCACTGTCTCTTTCTACCTGTTACATCTATAAGGACATTCTCAACGACCTTGAAAATGTGGAGTCGTGTGACCTGGAGGAAGATGACCTTATGCTGGATTTAGACCTGTCTGAAAACGCATCCTTACAAAGCGGTAAGTGGTGTCCAAAAGTTATGATTTAGCATTTAAAAATTGCTCGGAATATATATATATATTTACGGTATAATGGGTATTGTGTGTCAATGAACAAATGCCAGAAACACAATGTCAGTTAATAAAAGCAATGTTGAGGTTAGCGAGCAACAACCTTACACGGATAAATTGCAACACGGACCTTTAACAATGTTTTGATGTAATTTTGAGGTAATACTGGACAATGAGTGCTTTGGCGGCATAAATAATAATAATAATTTTTTGAGTTGGGTGTGTCACCAAATCCAACCCTATAATATTCTAATCATTTTCAACTCCCAGGGGCGCCGCAAGCAATTATGGGCCCAATGAAAGAATGTGAGATTGGGGACCCAACCGCACTCATTCCGCTACAAACATACAAGCCAACTATCCAAAATTATTGTCTGCAATTTAATAATACTGAGCTATTACTTTTGCTATTGCTTTTGACCACTAGGTATCAGTATTTAGCCTGAGACCTTACATTAGTAAGTACATTAGTCAAATTTTCATAGAAAATGCAACATTTTCAACATGCATTATATTAAACACAAGCATACATGCTTAAAAATGAAGGTGCTTAAGCCATCAAAGAACCATTTTTGGTTCCACAAAGAACCATTCAGTTAAATGTTCTTCAAAGAACCATCCCTTTCTTATCTTTTGTATAATCTAAAGAACCTTTTCTGGCCACAAAGAACCTTTTGTGAAACAGAAAGGTTTCATTGGATGCTAAAGTTTCTTTTTGGAACCATTTCGACAAAAAAGGTTCTTCTATGGAATCGTGAAACACCTTTATTTTTAAGCGTATATATGAACAGAGTTGCTTCCCTGCTTGTGAAAACCTAGCTAAAGTATTTTGTGATTTACGGTTTCTACATAAAATCATTGTACACAACAATGCAAAGAACCGACTAGAACAGGTCGCGACTCTCTTTTGTAGCAGAGATGTGTACTGTATGTTGCTTTTGTAGAAATCGGTTTAAACAGAAATATTGTAAGAAATTGAGCCAGGACCAGAAAGTGTTAATCGTGCCTTGCTCTCCACCATTACGTAGCTGATAAGGGGGTTTCAAAATGCAGAGATAAAAAAAACTTCACGTTAACAATCCTCAGAGGTGTGTTTCTAGATCACATTTGTTTCTCATCTCTTTCTGGTGTGTGATGTAGCTGCTTTTTCTAAGAGTTTCCATTCATTTTGTCATTAGACTTGCAGTGCAGCTTGAGTGGCTGTTCATTTTTACTGAAGATAACAGTGCAGAGTATCAATACCATCGATCTGACATCCTTGGTTTAAGATGAGTCATTCTTTGGTTTGAGATGAGTTTTACACTTCACACAGAGTTATGAGCTTTTATTGGTTGTAATGTCTTATTCTGCCTGGTCACATAATGTAAAAATCTAAGCACTGAATACAGAGCTGAGATTAGTTCTGTCTGCAAAGGCCTGTCAATCTTTACTCCTTTGCTAATATTTCCTCATAAAGGCTTTTTTTATGAATTTATTAATTTACAAAGTATAATTCTACATATGCCAGATCATACTATTATTTGTGCTACAGACGTGAATGATAGTGTCCTTATTGAGGAGAGGTTCGCAAATACTTTCCTACGCAAAAGAATGTGTGATTTTAATAGGGTGGTCATGTTGAGTCTATACCTGGGTTCTGTTCAAACACCAGAATCACAGAGACACGTGGAGATCTCTTTTGGCAGGTAGGCAATCACCCAGAACCCCTTGCCTGGTAACCCCCTATTAAGTGTCCACAACACCATTTAGCCACAAAGAATTTGCAGAAGTCAAGATTTTCATCTAACAAACGAATGATATTGTTGTGTCTTCAGATGTAAAATAAAACCATGACCGGCACTGTTAAAAACCAATTCTTGGCGTTTCTTGCAGACACTGATGGGCTGTCACTTCATGAATGCTCTGGAACAGGAGGCTTTTCAAATCAGAGGAGGAGACGACAGCAGCTCTGGAGCAGGCATGATCAGTTCTGCCTTGAAAGCAGGTAACCTTTTCATCCATGCATTATGTTATTTGGTGAGATTGATGGAGATACAATGTCAGTATTTGTCACTCTTTAAACCTTATTCTTAGATTTTGATTTCAGGTTAGAAGCACCACTCACAAAGCTAGGACAGGTGTGCTGGTGTTCTTGCGTGCCGTCACATTTTGGGAACTGAATAGTGTGCAAGCCTTTCTGAGGACACCGCATATTTATTCGTGCCACAGGCACCAAAACAATCACAAAGGACCATGATAAACATTTGTGGCACTAATGGGAACATATAAATGAATCACTGGTGATAGCTTATTTTGTCTAGCTCAAAATGACCTGTTTTTATTCTGTTAAGTGAAGGAGTGCACCCTAAATAGTGCACTTACTGCCACCTAGCACATACCCCACAACTAGCTTCTAACACCCATATAGGGTGCTTCTCAATTCTTATTTGTGCGTCCTCGTTTGCTTCCCTTGCTTCCTTTCCTCAAGTCTTAGCTCCACCACTTCAGCATACGAGGAGTTAAATTAAGTGAAATTTTGTCACTTCAAAACGTCGGCAGTTAATGATGACAGCACATCGAAACTATAGAAATGTTCAATTAAATACATACTTTACGTAGAGTTCATAATCCCCACGACATTAAGCAGTTAAAAACATCCTTAAATGTGGTCATAAATGTATGTCAAGTATATGTTATACATACATATTAACTATAGTAATAATAACTGAACTGTAGGTCTACAGTTACATTAATAAAATGTTTCATTATTTTATATGGAGGAGTATTTATAAGCACGTCAGGTTTAGAAAAACAGTTACGCAAAGGATACACCTGTGTATACTCCCCAAAAAGTAATCGTGCCAGACTCTGGGGAACTCTGGGAAACATGCCTTTATTTGGACAGCTCGTCAATTTTTACCTTTCTAACCAGTGTTGCTAACTATTTTCAATGGAAAGTAGCTAAAGGCTGCCCGAAAAGTTTCTAAATGTCGCCAGATGACGGCAAATTTGCATATCAGTGACATCATCACGTAGCATCCTTCATATCTCTACTCTATGAGCTGTCCTGTACAGTATTAAATAAGAACAATATACCAGATGCACAATAAATTAGTTCTTAATGACTTATTTTTGTCTTTCTCTTGGCAGACAACAAAAACTATGTAATAGTGAGTGAACTTGACCACTTAAAACTACATACCAGGAGCCACTTTCATGAACAGCTAAATTCTATCCGTGTTCTTGTTTATGCGTCCGTACAGTCATCGCGTTTCAAATCATAAATGCTCAAACAGGTCAATAAGTGATTAGTTCTTGGAAACACTGTTTGTTCATTCACGCGCCAGTGCGGTCTGAACCGAATGTCCTGGTTCTCCCTGCCGCTTACTGAACAGAGTAACATAGACACAGATAGAGGCAGTGCAACGCTGGGAAAGCAAAAACTTGCTCTCACAGGCAGTAAAGTGAAGCAGAATGTTTCGCTAAGTTCGCCAAGGCTTATTTAGAAAGCAGCTAGCCTTGTCGCTCGTCGCTAATTGAAAAATAAGTCGCTAAAGGGGTCTGAAAAGTCACTTAATCTAGCTACAGAATGGCGAAGTTGGCAACACTGTTTCTAACGCTTTATTCCACATGTTAATGACTAAATGTAGGTCAATGCCTTTGGCTGACCTGGTATATGTTTATGTTCTCTGATCTCTTTCCTTCTCTCTGGCCTGCTGAAGTGGCATTTTGCCGTCAATTGATGGGTTGGAGAGTTCGGACCATGTGACGCTGGATGAGTTGACCCTGAACCACATGGCTCTGGAGTGCTCCTCTGTCAAAGTACAGCTGCTTCAGTTGAACACACTGCTTCAGGTTAGACACAAACACATACCTTGAAGATGTAACTTTGAATGACTTTCGTGTTGCCCTTACATTACAGCTGTCTTGTCAGACGCACAAACATGGGTAGATGAACATTTTGAAGATTTTCCGCATATTTAATTGACCGACAGAAACACCTTGAATCAGCGGCGTAAACCACTGGTTTATTATAATAGTAAAAGTTTTTTGTTTGTTGGTGAATTCATTACATTTGAATTACCACAACTACTATACAAATTACTTTATTGGTTACTAGATATGGCTGATATATCGGCAAATAATTGGTATCGGTAGATTAAATTTTTTGGCTAGAGGCCCAAAACAGCGGATGATCAGGACTAATATATTCTGTCTCTCAAAAGAGGAAAGCAAAATGCAAGGAATCTTTGCTATGGATTTAGAAAATGTTAAGAAACATCAGTCGTTTGATATTTTAATAGTCATTATATGAATTATAATAATGTATCGGCTGAAATCACTCAGAATAATCAGTATTAGCGGAGAAATTTAGTATCTAACTATGGTTTTACATTCAAATAAAATCAGAAATCTAGGGTAACTATAGTAAGCTCGATTTTTATAAGAACAGCTTACCTATTGCTCATACTTGGAGAAATACTTGAAGCACAGTTGGCTTTGAGATTTATATAAACCCTTAGCCCAATGCCATAACAAAGCAACATGCTATTTACAATATGAACACCGTAGCTGCATAGCATTGTCCTAGCACAGCATAGCAAATCCCAAGCAACAGCATGGGATAACTTGTTTTCTCCTTTTGCAGTGCTCAGACTATCACTCAGAATCACTCGGCACTTAGCAAATCCCTGTAAACTACCAGAATTCCATAGCAAACCGATATCAACATGCTAACAACTGCTAAAAACAATAGAAACTGCTTTTAAATGGCTTTTCAACCACTCACAACACTCTTAATAAACTATAGCAGCATGCAACACCTCACGGCACTGAGGTGACCAGATAAAAAACCACAAAGCTCTGCTCAAATCAGATTTTGTGTAGTAATATCACGTTTCAATGTTTGAGAGTCCTTATGTCTGTCATTAACAAACAAATGTGTAGTTAAATATGGTTTTGATAGTTGCATTGAATTTTGCTCGTAACAGTTGAGGCACTGTTCATCTGGACCAGACAGCTTTGCAGTCATATGGTTGGTACATAAAGTTCGCACCAGGAAGCAGAAGGTGTGAAGGAATGAGCGAGGGTCTGATCGGCACCTGCTGTGTCAGAAACACAGAAATATTGATAGGATTGTGTTCAGACTAGGTCTCTACACTTCAGAGGGATGATTTCTATTTTTTTGTTAATCTTGTTGTTTCTTATAAAGCTATTACCTTTAATGTCTTTGACATCTGTGACAAAAAAGAACAAAACATCATTTCATTTGGATTTTTATGATTGATTTTGTCAGTTCAGCTCTCACACAAATGTAATGTTAGCTACAACACTGTAAAGAACGATTCTGTGTCTAAGTATATTTCATGAAAGGAATTGAGTAAACCTTACTTAATACAATTGTGTTCTTGTTTTTTTAACTAAAATTTAAGTTACAATTTTAGAAGAAATCGCGGAATTCTAAATGCACAAAATTATTGAGTGGATTCAACTTAATTTTATCATGTTCAACCCACTTAAACTTGTATGAAGGATCTTAACTTAATTATTTTGTATTGGGACTACATGAATTCTATAAGTTTCCCTAACGGAGCACTGCAGTGAATTTAGAGTTCCCAGCATGCTTTGCATTAGGAGAATATTTTTTTGTGAAAAAAACTGGGACAACTCTCAGCTTACTTGCACATCATTATCAGTATGTTGTAAACAATAATAAATGTTCAACTGAAGTTAAAAAAAATCTAGTTAAATCCAATGCTCAAATTAGAATGTCTTCTAGATTTTTTTAAAGTTTATCATGTTTAATGTTCTTAAATAATTGAGGTTATTTTACTTGATTTATTCATGGTGTTGTGTTAAAAATATACTTTAAATACTTAAAAAAATGAAGGTTACAATATTAAACAAAATATTTTAAGTAAATAGCATTGTAATTTTTTACAGTCGACTTTTAAGTATAGGATAACCTTCTCAATTTACTTTCCTTGGCGTAATTTTAATGTATTTAATAGTCTACTTTTAATTTTCTGCACATTCATCTGTCAGCGAAGGTCAACTTTGCCCGAGTTACCAACAGGTTTTCAATTTTGCAGCAAAATCATTCTCTTCCAGTGTTATATGGCTCTTTTGATTTATGAGGCTGAAGCGAGGTATGTCTTTCCTTCACTGCTCTCACATCCTCCATCACTTTTCTGAATGGCACAAACAATATTGACTTGGCCCCCCCCCCCCGAATGAATTCTGCTGTGTGCGTCACATTCAGAGATGCAATTTTCACGGAAGACTAACAAACAAACAACACCCAAAAATTCAAAACCCACAACAATTATTTTTCTTTGCTGACGAAATATCAATATCAGTGATTACGGCGACTGTTTTTTCCTGTGGTCTGGGTCAAGACGGAAAAGTGCAAGTCCTTTTAGGGCTATTGTTGTTTTAATGCCATTGTAATTGGTTAGATGTGACAGGAGCCTGAAAAAACAATTAAGTTGAAATAAACTGTTAAATTTGTGTTCGAGTACAGTGTTTTGGAAGCTATTAAACTGTTGGTTCCAAACCACTCATAGTTAAAGTGTGCAAATGTAAAAAAAAATATCATTGAAATACAATTGGATGATAAAATGTAGTGATAAGAGTTAACCATAAGAGCTTGTAATAAAATAATGTTGAAAAAATAAATGTGGAGAAAAAGTGAACGTTTTTGAAAGTTCACTTTGTTTGAGTTGTGTGATATGTGACATTGCATTCACTTGTTTTCACAACAGTATTACTTCCAATCTAATATTTTGTTTCTAATATTCTATTTTAGGAGACACTCCTTTCTGAGAAAGTGCCCATGGTGTATAGATATCACAGGTTTAGAATATCTTTGTCCAACATGATTTAGCCTGGTGAGGCTGCTGTTAGATGCGAGATCTGTTGCATCTCTGTTTAGCTTACTGTGGATAATTTTTGGTTGGAGGGACATATTCAAGAGCTCCTCAGAGGAGCGTTAAGACTCCCTTAGTCACACTTCAAGCTTTAAAGGCTTTGAAAGGGATGAAAGGATGAGCAAGATTCTACGAGATAGACACAATAGATCAGAGGCTGTCTGCAGTGGGGGGGGATTTAGATCTTGTGATTGGACATTGGGCAACAGTTTTTCTAGTAATAACTCATTGCATGCATGATATGCAAATTTTTTGTCCTCATTATTCATCAGAAGGAAGGGCTCTCCCATACGTCTCTTTTTTCCATCATTGTGCCCATCCACCCTTAACTATTCAGTGTTTTGATGTTAATAAGAGATAGATACCGTCCAAAAATATATTTTTACCAATACCATTATTTGAAGAGTTATTATTCTGCCGGCCGTCTAGGAGTCTGTGATTATTGAACAAACTTATGACAGTTCTTTATATACAGTATAGTTTTATCAAAAACGATAAACCTATATACAGTACTATAACTATATAGCTCAATTAATCCCTAGTTTTCCAATTTCCATAACATTTCGCCATAAGTATATTTAACCCCCACCCCATGTAGTACACACTGATGATTTTGTTTTATTTTTTCTGTCTGATTTAGATAAAGGAAGATGGTTCAATTGAAGAGATTTTAGAAGCTCAGACTCCAGATTCTACTGACCAATCTTTACTTGAAGAAAAGGTAAGATCCTGTGTTAAAGCCCAACTATACTGTATATTTTTTCATCACCTTCATTAAATCCATGTTTCTCATGCTTAATTGTAATGTGTAATTGAAAGAAGTATCTGGTTCTCAGGGGTTGTATGTCGTCTGTCAATGTGAATGTAATGGGTGATTACCACACACATCCTCATATGAGTAGCATGTACTTGTGAGCTTTTTTTTTTCTCAGATCACGCAAGTCTTGAATTCCACTGTTGAAAGTGGACAGTGGTTTAGTTGAGACAAGAGAGTCAAGTTTTTAGATTTTTTCCCAAAACTTGTTTTTTCACGACGACAAAATGCTTTTTTGTGAAAAAGAACAGCCAAAACGCATACATGTGTTTTTTTTTTACTTTAAAAACCTTACATTTCCCAAAAATAATAAAAAAAATAATGTATTGTAACACTGTATCTACTGTACAAGCAGCTTTTCCTGGTGTTTGACCTTCTGTTCATTATGAGGGAGGTACTGAAGTCGCTCTGAAATAGATTTTGCCCCCAAAGTCATTTGGCGTCCCATAATGGTGCACAGAAAGTCTACTCGCTCTTCTCTCCTGTGGCACCTTTTCAATTTGATCTCAATTTGATTTGTAAACGAATAACGTATTTTTATTAAAAAACAAACCTTTGGAGAACGATAGTGAATCCTTTCAAATCTGCTTATTTGGAGAAAAGAGTCACATCACTGCCCCCCAGGACCGATTAGCTTTTGCAGTCGGGACAGCTAGTCTACAGGTTATCAGAGAAGATGGATTTTATTGGAAGGTGCGCTTTAAAAATGCTTGGTTCTTTTCAACCCAGCGTTGAAAGGGACAAACCTACAGCACAATTAAGGTTAAATTAGACTAGAAAATGTTTACATTTCACCAAACAATGGGTTGAAATAACCCAGCAATTTCCGTTGAAACAACCCATCAGTTTAGTTTGTCCTTGTCCCATGCTTTGTTTAAAATTACCCAGCATTTTTAACAGTGTACATATGTAACATATCAACATGAACTGGAAAGGACCCAGCGGGCTTAAGAAACTATTGGACATCTTTAACTTCTTTTTTTTCTAGATGGTGGGTGTTCTGGCTGGTCATTTGACACCAAGTCGTAGACATCAGAATGCTTTGCTCCATAGCGGTATAGACTTTCTGAGCTTTGCCTGTGAGCAAATGCATAAGCCCATATGTCTGCTCCTCTTGTGGCCATTTTTATTTTCCAGCCATATGTTTAGAGCGGCAGAGGCAGTTTTCAACATACTTTTCAAAGAAAGTCATTTTGGATTTCGACCAAAACACCTTCACTGCTGGGGAAGATGTCATAGACAGCAGGTTGTTGGGAAATTGAAGCCATTCTTTGGCATCCTGAAGATATTGTGCCTTATGTAGTCATCAGATTCGCTGACCCTAACTTTCTTTGACATATAGCTTCTCAAGTAAGATGATCTAGTCATTAACTGTTTGCCAGGTGACTACACCTCTCCAATTTATAACATTCCTATTCAGGTTTTATATTTAGTTCTTAGAGCATCAAACACTTCTATGACAGAGTCTCTGTAAGCTGTCTGTCTTTTGAGCCACTATATTAGCGTCAATAGAACCTTCTATGTGAATAATATGGTACAGTATGCTCTACACACTATATGGAATACTCTGAACATTCGAATAATTCTACAAACTGAAATTAGCACTTTGTATGAGGAGACTCAACTCGCATTTGATCTTTACATCATACATGTTGCTGACAATGTGATACTCAGATGAGCATATTAATATATCTGACACAAAATGATTTGGTAAAATATTTACCCATGTTAATTCCATGTTAAGTCATACTTTTTGGTTTTGATTTCAGGTTAAATTCCCATGCATGTTTGCTTGATATCTGGTCATATGTGACCAACAATCCGATTGTCTCTAGAGCCTGTACAGAGTAAAAACCTAAAAATTGTTGCAAATAATAAAAGGTTTTGGTTTTATTTTCTAGGTGACGTTGCTCCTGAAGGAGGTGCAGGAATTGAAGAATGAGCTCAGAAACAAAGAGAAGATGATCACTGAACTTACACAGCAGATGGTATGTTTATTTATATGCTGCTAAATTCATATACATTTTTTTTCTCCAGCACATTTCACAGTTTCGCCTTGTTCCAAAGCAGCTTCACAGAAACTAGATAGAGACATAGTTAGAGATATATGAAAAACTTTGTCATGGCTTTTTTTTTAAAAAAACTGGTAAAAATGACAAATATGATGAATTTATGAATTTTCACAAATTCCATGCGTTGTTGCATTTCCAACAGGAATGTGAATGACTGATAACATGGCAAGACTCATGAAAACTGTGATAGAAAAATCACATCAAAAAATTATTTTTGTCCTTAATACATGTTCCAATATTACTGTTGCTTTACTTAAAAGCGAATATGAACTTGTTTTCTTTGCAGTATTTGAGGTCAGAGCATCTCTTCTGTTAATTTGACCTGCTTCTCCAGTTTACATTATTTTGCTAATGAATGTCAATAGAAACAATATTTTGCTTGAAATTTGGGAGCAATATTGTTAGTAATTCACACAATAAAACAAAATAAACAATAAAATCTGAAAAACTGAAATTAGCTTAAATAGGTTTTTATGCAGTGCTGTTCGCCCACGAAAGGAATTTATATATACATAAATAGCAAGAGGGTGAGTAAATTATGGATTAAGATGTATTCATCAGTGAATTACATTTGTATTCCTGAATTACTGAAAAAAATATAGGGTTTGAATGGCTTTAGCATTATTCAGGAATGTGTTTTAATATGATTCTGTATCCTAAATGTACGTTGTCTCTGAGTACTTTAGCCTGTGTTTAACATTGCTTTAATCCAGAAAGGCTCATGAATGGCAATGATTCCAATCTCTTAACTTGTTAAAAGCCATACTGTATGATGTGCATTTTCTCTTTATTGTCCTTTAATCTACATCAATCTTTCATCTCTTGTGTGTGTGTTTATGAAAATCAAACTCATATATTAGAAAGACTCATATGTATGTCCATGTCAGATGCATTTTATAGATGAAAGCAACTTTGTACTAATACATTTATTTATATTTGCACTAAAAGAGATTACTTTGTTGTTCTTCCTCATAGTCTTCCCCAGTGGAATGTCACTGCCGGCAGGAGTCTGAGGTTCACAATGGGTCTGAGCTCCAGGACAAGAGCAATCAAACCCCATGGACACATAACGTGAGTATTTTCCCGGAGAAAAGGATTTAGTTATGTGATGATCACCTTTATTTGTGATACAAAAGAGTGTAACGTTTATCTTGCTGGACAGGTTTTCTTAAAGTCAAGCAATGTCATTTCTTACTTTGGCTTGCTTAAAGCTTTTATTCCTAAAGCAGGAACAAAGTTTTTCCTCAGGGTAATAGCGGACATGGTTTTTGACTCAGACTTTGACAGTTTTATTGTAATAGATCGGAAGACACCTCATCTGGAGTAAAGGCACTCCAGTATATTTTATTTAATGAAACAGAAGGCTACCTTACCGTCCCCCATTTTTGTATCTGAAGTCTCGCAGTCCAATACAATGTAAACGTAATGCTCATTTATTTAAAGTCAGTAATTGATTAATCATATTAGATATTGAGTTACATTCATCTTCATTACAGTAGTGTACATATCAAACGGACAATACACCTCAAGACACAGATGAATTTAAACCATTTTTACAAAAGAAGAACTGGCATGAAATGTGTCTTCTACTAATTTACCGACTTGTGGGGTGGACTCCTTTTATACGTACAAATGCATTTTTAAGCCCCCAAAGGAACAGAAGAAATGAACATGCAGGTGGCCGCCCTGGAGATTGGAGGCCGACCCTCGCGCTTAATCGCAAATGTACAGGTTGATGGACGCTTTTGTGTTTTCTGTTATTGAATTTATTCACCCTCTCTTCAAATTTGAAACCGGGTATGCGAGGAGAGCGATGAGCGGACGCTTAACAAGAAAAAGAAAATTGCTGTTTCCGAGAAAAAGCCCCATGTCCGACCTCACCTGAAGAACAAAAAAAAAATGTTGAGAAGGAGAGATGGAGTGAGGGTGGAAGTTATGATTATTCAGACAGACCCAGTGGCGAAGCAAAATGTTTTCCGTCGCTGCAACTGAACGGCCCAAAGCAGAGCAGGACTGACCGCGTGTCACTTAATGAATTTGCCTGTGTCTTTGTAGTCTAGTTGTCACTGTCGACCTGTAAGCTCTAAACATGTTCATGGGAATGTTTCATATGCTCTTTTATACACAGGGCATTCTATTTCAACATCTCAAGGCAAAAACAAAAACCTTCTCTACAGGGGCTTTGTAAAGCAACTAAAGAAGGGCTGTTAGCACTTGGTCTTGTTTGTGAAATGGGGCAGAAGAATAGTATACCCATATGCTAACATTCACAGATCACACGACAGCATGGTAATGACTCGCAAAATGTTGTTGATGGACAGGTTTTTCAGATACTCTGTCACTTTCCACTGAAATTGCCAAATTATGGGAACAATTTGTCCCAGGAACTTTTTTCCAAGGAACATTTTTCTCCCCAGACCTGTCGCTGTCTGGGTGTCCATAGCGGTCTAAAGTACCGTGAAGATTGGGCAAATCAGTCCTGTGACGATTGTATGTGACGGCTCCTCCAAGTCCAGAAGTGGGGCGGTAATGTCGAACAACGATGACTTCACATATAGCGACGGACACTCGGCGTTGCCCCGCTTTGTACGACTCAATATCATTTTTAGTATACTTTTTCATTGCAGGTCATCGTTTCCAAGTCCCTTAATAAAGCTTGGACCACGTTGTCAGTCCATCTGGCTTATTTATTTTTTTCAGATTTATTTTTGCCGTTTTTAACTTTATTGGACACACAGTGATTTTTTAGAGAGGACAGGAAATGAAGTGGATGAGAGAGAGGGGGTGGGGTCGGGGAAAGGACCATGAGCCAGGACTCGAACTCGGGTCTCCCGGGATGCACCGGCGCCATATGTCAGAGCACAACATGGACTTTCTGGGGGGAAATTTTTACCCGGAGCTTTGTTTTGATCCTGTTCCTTCGGTGGAAAGACACCGAGTACTGCCCCAAAGTCCAGAGTTCGGGGGGAAAGTTCCCATGGTGGAAACGCCCCATAATAAACTTGTTTGCAATGGTTGTCTTCAGGAAACTGTTATGTCTGGGCAAAAATAAAACCCCAAACAAATGGGTTCAAAGTGTCAAATGGTAAAAGAATATCTGTAGAATATCCTGCAAGAATGTACACAATTAATTTTTCCTGTAAACTTAAAAAGACTGCATGACTTCAAAATCATAACTTGCATTCACAAAAGAGTCATTTATGCATTAGGAACATTCAAAGCACTTACAGGAACATCCATTGGTTTTCACAGCAACCTGGCCAACTACTGTAGGTATATGCTGCTCAATGCATTTAAAGCGCTCTCATTGGAATCTTCCCACTTCAACTCTTTGTGCAATGTTGTGTAGAAACCATTTTAAGAGGTTGCAGTTAGTTGTTGCAATCCTAACGTCTTCATGTTAAGACCAGAGAAGAGTAATGCTCTGCCCAGTCTGAATCTGGTGAAGGTTAGGGTGTTTGTGCTTATATATCTCTGTGTGTGTCAGGCTGTCTCTCTCTTTCCTCTATGCAGGGCATGTTGTTTGCCCCTCTCCTTTCTTCTTGGCAACACCCACAGCGGGGGAGCGTGCGGCAATGTGTGCCACGTCACCACCGACAGAGTGAGTCTTTAACCATCTGACCAACCCAACCAGTCTGTGCACCAGCCCCAATGCTTGCTGCATGTCCGCCGACCTCCCCCTTATCCCCACTAGAATCATACATGCATGTCCACTGTCCAATCGTTGTACACTGCTGAATCTGAATGTCCGAGCAAATTCTCCTTCGTTTCGTTGGCCTCTGTCCTTTATATGTTTAGAGCGAGTCATTTTTGTGAACTGGATGGACTATTCCTTAAAAGAAGTATTTAACACGAAATAAAAAATTCTGCTACCATTTACTGATGTGACAAATTTTGTTAATATTATTTGAGTGATGAGTGTAATGGCCTCATCAGATTACACAAATTCAGTCCTATTTTGGCACGATTTGCATGTCTTAGAAATTTGTAAACGACATGGGGTTCAATCGTGACATCTCGTATAGTTTGTCATTAGAGATGTAATGATTCACTCAGCTCACAATGCGATGTGATTCACGATTCTGATCTCAAGATGCAAATAATTCACGAATTTTTAACAGAATGAGTTGAGGGAAATTAAAAATGAACAACTGCCTTTTTTTTTTTTTTTTGATCATCTGCATTTTAGTCTGTTTCTCGAACAGCGTTCTACAATGTACAGCTTTTATTGCAGTTACGATTAACATCTGCTACGCAAAATAGTCATTCAGCTATTTGAAACAGTGACATAATGATAATTTCTATAGGTGAACTGTTTTATATTAGGTCTTCAAATGTATGCACATAATAATTCCTTTGCTATTTTTATTCTACAAAATTTAGATTTTAGCTGAAGAGCACACCACGAAGCTTTCTTTATGTTTATGCCAACTAATCTTCTACTAAAAAGAACGCTTTAACTGAAAATTCTTCCACACAAGGCTTGTCAGTAAAAGAGCCTGTGAGCTGCGGTTAAGTCGTGATGACTGCTAATGCCGTCAGATGGCAGCTGTATGAGACTGATAGGAAACGACGTTGGGAAAGAGAGCAGCTAGTTCATTACAGTAGAGCTTTTGATCTGTCACTGTGGGACCCCTCAGAGAATGATGCCAACCCTTTGACTCCAGGACTCATGTGCTCACTCACTCTTTCTTTGTGTTACTGCGTTCTGTGCGAAGCTTAAGTCCAAGTTTCAGATGCTTTGATGAATGTAGACCTGAATGCACTTCCCTGTTTATTGTCTTTTTTGCTCGTGTCATGTGAGCAAAGAGCCTTGATTTTTGGCATGGCAGGATTGGCTTTTTACGTGACCTCGTGTTATCATTACAATAAAGTGGTTTGCGTGCATGTTGTGCCTGATAAAGCCACTTCCAGTTCTAATCCTGTCACCTTTTTTTGTGTGTGGATCCTTCATTGACTGTTCTTCTCTTATTGTTTCTCTCTTTTCGTCCTCTCCAAAACTCTGGCAAAAGGAGTGGAGCGTCTAGTACACTACTTCAGAGACACAGCGTGGTATAGTAATGCCTGTCTTTTCTTAAAAACCCCATCTTCCCCTTGGTTTCTCTGTTTGCATGCTCTCTGATGTTCGAACAACTTTATAGCATACAGTCATAAATGTTTTCATCTCCAGGACTTTCCTAAGAACCTCTCTTCATCTCTCCCTTTCATTCTCTCTTCTCTCTTTGACTCATTCCTATGCTTTTCAAAAAAAAAAAAAAGTTTACATTAAACAAATTACGTTTTTTATGTTGTTTATATGCTTATGTTGTGTTTTTAATGTGCTTTAAGTTAACCAAAAATGCCCACGTTAATGACATTGTAAACCTGCAACCAATCACATAAACTCAATTGACCCCTGTGGATCACCAGTTTGAGGCATAAATATGCAAAGATTGCGCATAGATTCGGGCTGAATCGATTGTTGCACTGCTGTGTCTGATCTCAGTTTCACTTACAATTTTAGCAGCGTCTGGAACTGCCAAGAGAGTGGAGGCGGGGCTAATTTACATATTCATGTGTCTGCAAATTCTTAATGAAGCTGAGGTGGACAGTTTTATTCAAGCTATTTCAAGGCAGGAAAAATATTTTCACAAGAAATTTTTATTTTAATGATCAAAGATTAGTTTTAAGGGATAAAATTATGGACTGCAGGGGACTGTAAAGTCCCAGTGAAATAAAAAATGAAAAGCAGCGTTTGCTGTAAATAGTTGATCAATGTGGGTCATTCGCTTTTTAAAAACCGCGTGCCCTCATAATCTTTAGTTCAAATCTGACGTATGTCGGGCGGCTTTGGCGGAGCCTCCGTTAACTCCTCCCCTTCAACTTTCAGTCTGCTGCCAGTTCCATTTTAAAATGCAACGGCTGTAATGATGCATCAAATCGCAGAGAAAGACGAAAGCAACGGCAACTATTTTTCTCAATAGAAATTCCATCTCACTCAGAAATGCCTCAAAATACGGAAGTTAAAACGATCGCAACTTCTGGTTCACGGGGACTTTAAGTATCTGGCTGATGCTTATTTTCAAAGTTAGATGTAGATGTGCGTTCCCTGGGAATCGAACCCATGACTTTTGCACAGCTAAAGGAATACTCAAACTGCTGGATACGTTACGTAAAGGCTTTGTTTTTTTGTGGTATTATTCATATTTCAAGCCATGAAATAATTCTGATGACTGATCTTATTTGTCAACATGTTCCTTCACCTCCTTGAAGAATGTTTTGTGTCACAGTTTAAGTAATTAAAAAAGGCGTAATTATGGGATGTGCGTTAAAGCTCAACAGTTTGTTCCTTTCACCTCGTTGCCATTTGAACACGTAATTCTGCCTGAAATTAAAAACTAAACCTGTTATTGACTTCCTGGCTAGAGATAGCGACATTATTGTCATTTAAAAAAACTTCAGAACGTCCGGGCTGGAAGGGGAGGTTGGCATTATTCAAATGCATGTTTGGAGAGTGTTTTGGTGCGAGTACATTGAAATTAATTTTAACAGCATTCCTGGCACACTGCAGGGTTATGTTCATGATGGAAAAAAGGTTTCAGACTGGAGGGAGATAATGTAGAGAGGGCTCTT
The DNA here is from genome assembly GCA_029783895.1 of Triplophysa bombifrons. Taxonomy (NCBI): domain Eukaryota; kingdom Metazoa; phylum Chordata; class Actinopteri; order Cypriniformes; family Nemacheilidae; genus Triplophysa; species Triplophysa bombifrons. The sequence goes on along the minus strand of CM056460.1, from coordinate 3,644,558 downwards.
CATATTGCCATGAATCTCGTGCCAGTTCTCCCAATTTTGCTGAAACTTTTTCCTTTCTCGCCTTGGAATATTTTTCTCGCTTTTGCTCCTGTTTTTCTTTCTTTGCCTCTCTGTCTACTTTTACCTCCTTATCTACTTTCTGCTCCAGGACGCTGTGTCACCTTTTCTCAGCTGCCTGGTTTTAATTCTTTGTGAGCTGTCATAAATTATGTATGAAGCGCACCGCACACCTACACTAAGCCTTCTTCTGAATTTTTGATGGGGTTAGGCTATGGGGGGGGAGGTTGCTTTCATGTAAGGCCGGCTGAGACCTCGCCCCCTTGGACAAACCTCTCTCTCATCCATTCTGAACCACAGACTGTGAAAAAACAGCTAAAGATTATATTTGAGGAGAGGTCTAAGGCTGGGAATTGCGATAAGCCCAATCAATAAAACAAGCACACAGCATCTTCAAAATACTGCATTGCACAGAGAATGGTGGAAACCATTAGGTGGTGCAATGGACCAGCTAATGCTTCCTGATGAAGAAGAGAAGCTGGAATCACACTATTCCACAGCAGACACTGCAGGCCATACACATACTGTATGTGAAATGTAATAATGTTTTTTAGTGGGAATGTTTTTGTTGTTCTGGCTTTGTGATGACAACATCTTTGTCAATGGAATGAAGAACTCTTCTCAAACGAGGATTCTTACAAAAATGGCATCCTCCCTTTAAAATTAATTACATTAAAACATCTTTCCCTAAAATTGTCGTTTGTTTACAATTATTACCATGCAGTTACGTTAGGTTGAGGGTCAGCGCTGAATTTGTGTAGCTCAGCTTTTTTTGCAGTACTTAGTTTATCCACAAGGTGGTAATCGTGCCCTAGGGGTCAATTCACCTTAAGACCTGCTTAACTGTTCCTTACACACCCCTGCAGGCCAAGAAAAGTATTGTTATTTTGTCACAATGCAAATGCGTTTAATGCCTGAGTCAAATGCAACATACTTTTTCATTTTTAGTTCAACTATTAAACATTTCAAGAATAAAAGTTTATGTTTACATAATATATGTCTGTGAAGAAACACATATGGAAATGAATAAATGTTTATATAGAATTTAAATTATATATAAATATTAATATGCGCATGTTACTTATATACATGTAAATACAGGAGAAAATAATGAGAATAAGGAGTCGTGTCTGTTCTCTCACAGCTCTTCTTTTAGGCTGCGTCCAAATACCCCCACTTGTGGTCTTGCACTTGAGTACTTCCATGACGTATTTCACGTTTTTGGCCCTAGTGTTCTAATGGGCGTGAAGATCTCAAGTGAGCATGTAGTATTTCTAACCTGATGGGACACATTTAGCAATACACACATATAATGTTTATTAATGTGGTGTTTCAAATTATGAGATATAAAGCAGTTTGACAAAATGCAAAACTCTGTTTTCACCAATAAAATAAGTAACACTATGTTTTACTATGAAACTGTATGTAATATCTAATTATATAGTCAAGTCAGATTTAATTTTATAGTGCTTTATTTGTATTGGATCAAAACAGCTGTACCCAAAAAACTAAAACAAAAGAGAAACACATTTTAGCCAAACATAGATTAAATAAAGATATAACCTTTAAAAGTAGTAGTATAACATACACTGAAAAGCAACATCTCGCAAGACCTAAGCAAAAAGTCTCATGATTCACATCCAGGGGCCCGTTTTAATAAGGAAGTTCAACCAACACCGAGTTTAAATCTGAACTCTGAGTTGATTTACTCAGAAAATCGCTACTCTGAGTTTTCAGTTTCAGACCAGCTGATTTGGGTTAGTTCAATCCAAGGTTCATCCTAGGTTACGCGCGTGCTCCATGGCGATGAAAAGCCATCATCAATTGAGTGAAGATAGCACGATTCACCATGGCAACGGCACGTGACAAAAAGCGCTCTGTTTATTTCTCGCCAATCGAATTGGATGTACTGTTACAAGCGTACGGTGAATATGAGCACATATTTAGAATAAAGAGAAACACAGCCGCAGCAGCAAAAGAAAAAGAGTTGGCGTGGGAGAAAATTGCTTCACGTGTTAATGCGCAAGTTATATGTCAATCACTTTTATATTTATTTTGTTGAAACTGTGAAAATGGGAATTATATTTAACTCTCTCGCTCTCTATCGCTGTCATGTAGGTGCAATCATTCTGCAATAGAAAGATCTAGGCAGCAGCTGAATATGAAATGCAATAACATCATTCATTCAGGAAAGTTTAAAGAACTGAAATGCTCTTTCTAGTAGGATGCCTGATTTGGTAAGGTTAAATATACTACTTAAACTGGCCTTAAAAGTTAAGATAAAACGTCCAAACCGTGCCTCTACCGACATAAATGTAACTCTCTGCGAATTAATGCAGCTTCCTTATCTACAGGTTCCTGAATAAATGGACATGCCATTTTAAGGTCTGTGTGACTAAATAGAGCGCGATTAGGAACACGAATCAATAAACAAATGGTGTATGCAATTTCAACAAAACAATCAACACCACCGTGTACACAATTTGTGTGTATCACACATGCAGATAATTCCTAAATATGTACATGTACAGTATGTGTACGTATACAAAATAAACATGCACAGTGCACAGACATTATTATGTAAACACAAACTTTTAATTCTGGATTCAATTTTTCACGATTAATCATTGAACAGCCTTAGTTTCACATGAACACACATTTTAATTTAATTTATAGAAAAATATTAAATTAAACCTGGAATATTGACACTTTTTAAAAAAAAATCTGATCTTCGAATTTCTTTTTAATCATTTTTTGATTTGTTAGGTCTGATTATCTGATATATTGTATCACAAGGCAAGTGTTTTGTCTGTGTACCACTAAAAGGTTGATTTACTATGTATTAGTAACGATATCAGAACAACATGTTTCTTCTTAGTAATTCATGGAAGATGCTGAGCAAAAATATAAACTACATGCAATTTTTTTAAATCTCCAAACCGATTGCCTGAATTTTTTCTTGCTGTCAAAATGATCTGCATGTTACAGAAGCTCCCCATAGTTTATGTTGTATTTAACTATGAAATATTCCTTTATTAAGTCTTTAAACAGAGGCATATGTCCATGCCAATCAAACAGCAGAGCTGACTTCAAAGGCTCAGCTAACAATACCACCTTTGTACTTTGGCACGAATAATTAATTTTGAGAATGGGTTTGGTCCTCCATATATATCATGTGCGGACAGACCTTTCTTGTGATCCTGATAACGAATAATAAATTGCAGGCTGGAAAAAATATTGTATTTTACTTTGGATGTTTCGCTATGTGAAAAGGCTACGGGTGATTCTAGATTCCAGTCGTATGTTGTTATTTTGAATCGCAGTCTAGTTTGTCAGTCTGAGTGCGTGCACTGCTTTGATAGTGACCTCACCACCTTCCGTTTTGGCTCACATCATTGCTAATAAGTGCAGAGACACTGATATTTTCCTCACTCCGCCAAGACGAGTCATAGTCAAAGAGCTGTGAGAATCAAAGCCCTCCCAGACATCTTGTCATGTGTGAATACTTCACTCTATCTCACACAACTTTTTAGATTCATGTGAAGTTGTGTCAGTCCTCGAAGTCTAGGAATAAAGTAGTATAGGAATAGCATCTTATCAAAGTGAATACAGTGACTTTTTTATAATGCCTGTCTTTATTTACATGAATGCTTAAAATTAGAGCAAACATTTTTGATAATACTTTCTTTTTTTTCTTCCAAATAGCCTCAGATACTACAAGCTCCCAGATTCATACCCAACAGGCTCCACACCAACGAAACACTATCAAGTTCAGCCCCTACAAAGGCCCATTGTGACAATGTGGATGCCCAGTCTGGTCACCGCCCACTGACGCCCCAGTTCTGTTCTTCAGATCTACAGAGTCCCGTTTCCGTTGAGTCTGCCCCAGTTTGTACTGTACCAATGGTTATTATTCCTGCTTATAGCACTACTGCCTTCTCATTTAGTACATTGCAGAACTCTGATCCTGATGAGCTCAACCTCACGGGCAGCGACCTTAAAATCAGTAAGTCAGCAAGCCCATCAGATCCTAGCAACCCTTCCTGTAGGTTAGATAAAGGTACCCAAAAACGTCCCTTGGCAAGAAGCAGTTTTCCAACCGTGCCACCACCCAACTACATTAAGAGAGCTACAACACTCATCAAGCCCCAGGAGGTACAACGCGTCACCATGTCGACAGGAGCCCTGGGTAGGCTGGGAAATGCAGCTCCATCTAGGACAAGACATCAACTAGCTCATAAACTACCATGCATAAACCCAGCGAGTCGACCTCCGACACATGCCACCCCTGCAGCACTGATATATACCTCGCAAAACCAAGAGTTTATACAGTCTCAATCTCACAAGGATGCAGATATCAGTTTGGCCCGACCCCGTGCATCCCTCCAGCCCAACCATTCCCGTCTTCCTAAACCAAAGACCCAATGACCCACAACAACCCCCTCGGTCCCTTTTTTCCATCTCCACAGCTTCTGTATTTCTATATAAGTTAGTCTTGGGACACACCAGAATGCAGCAAAGCTGCAGCTTAAACCACGCTTGTAAAGTGTCATTGATATAACAGTATTCTTTAAACATGATTGAGCATGCTCCTCTGTTTGATCCGCTGGGCTCTCCAGATAAATAATGTACTCAAGGTCACACTCGAAGCTATGCACATTAGCCTTCAAATCAGGAATTCCGTTGTATAAATTTGCGCAGTTCTAAACACGGCAGGTCTGTCTACCGTGGCTGCGAGATGAAACCTAAGTAACACTTCAAAATAATCGTGGTCTAGAAATTCTATAGATGCGTGAGTTGATTTGCAAGATTCTCACGTAATAATACATAATGACGGATCCCCAAGAACCATGAATTGTGCAGGCAAATAGTTAAAGAACACCACACACCAAATCTTCAGTGCTGTAGTTACATACCTTTCAATACACAAGCTTTCCAGTATAGATTGAGACTAACCTCATCATATGAAGTCCCAGTCATCTAAAACGCTTCCTTTCGTCTGTTATCTACTGTGTATTAAACATGAAAAATATTATCACTAGTTCTAAGTCATCCACTTGGTCTGAATCAGAAATAACTGACCAATCTAGTGGAACTTGTGGACTTTCTGTCTTCCGAATGTGTATATTTTAGAGCTAAACCACTGAATCAAACTATTTCCCCTCTCGCTGTGCCCCATTTAAATACAGGTAACAAACTAAAGTACTATTTCCTTGCATCACATATTGCTCCTGTGAAGGAACAGATCAATTATGTCATACTCTGTCTGACATAATTGATTTCTTTACTGATGAAATCATGCTACGTGTCGTTATTGTCCATGCTACAATTTTTGCATCTGGCTCACAGGACTCCTTGAGTTTGCATTTCTGTCACTTAACTACCGCCACATATGGTACATGTGAAATGTGGGCTACGTTGCAGGGTGTCCACTGAGATTTTCAGAGAAGCGTCTGGTCCTATTACTTTTCATTGTATCTTTTTGCTTGCCTTTGTTCCTTGCTGCTACTGGAAGGATTGTGTCCTGCAGCCTCCCACCATGCAGTGTTCAAATTGCTAAGTGGAATTTAGCAAGACTTGTGTTGCAAGAAGCCTTGAATAGAATGTAAAGTACAAAAAAGATCAAATAATATGAGGGGAAGTGCTTGACATGGTACTGACAATTAAATTACCAAGTAGTATATGTTCTCCGAACAACTTGTTATTAAAAAATAAGAGTTTGTGACTAGGTTATCGGCTTGAATAATATTCCTTTAACCGATCATTAGGTAGTTTTTGGGTTAGGACACTTTTTGTATGATAACAGTGTTGTTTTTGGGCCAATATTGTACTTCGTAAAAGAATGACATCTATTTGTTCATCAAAATATAACCACATGAAACCGTTACAAAATAATTCAAAAGCAGTATATGACTGAGTCACAGAACAAGGAGCTTGGTAGCTTTTTATATAAAGTCATAATAACATATCTTAAGGCCTTCTATTATGTACAGGGCATATCTAACTATAATGTAAAGTGCAGTACATACAGTAAGTGCTGCATATCTTGTAGAAGCCCAGACTTAGGGTGTTTCTTCGTACGCCTAAAAATATTTAAAAAGCTTACGTTTCGCATGAATTCAACTTAAAAACAATGAACATTTGTATGCAATTCAAGATTTGGCACTCCATACCAGTATGACTAGTGTGTTGAACTACTTTAATCTTTAAACACAGTCATCAGATTGATTAAGATTCTTCTCTCAAAATGAAAAAAAACATTTGTGAGTCAGTTTGTAAAGTAGCTCAGCAGATTTAGGTGAAAGGAAAAGGATAAGCAAGAAATATTGCACACTTTTCTGTTCATAAAGAAAAATACTGCCTTGGCTTTGACATGCCAGCTTCCTACTTTCATTCCACATTTATTCACATCAAGATTCGTCCCCTTGGCTGTCTGATTGCCTTCGCTTGCCGAACCAAACACCGAGGGACACAGTTAGTTCAGCCAGTGTTTTATCTGCTGCGAATCCATCAGGTCCATCAGTCAACACTATCTCACCTCGCCTGGCAGCTCACGTGTACCACTGCATCAATGCCTGCGAGTCAAACGGTTTATCTCTGTGTGTCAGTCCACCTTATCATTTACATCTCAGAAATCCTTTTCCACTCCAAAATGCACCTAGATCTCCTCTAATGAGGCTGTCGAGATGACACCCACCTTGGATCAGATCCTGAGGACATTAAAAGAGGTTTGATGATAATACAGTGGAAAGGAACCCAAGAGAACTTGTGAAGCCATGGATAGATTAGACCCAAAACCCTCAACCTAATCCCTAAATCCTCCTCAACATGCGCCCACCACAAAACGCTCCCATCACCACCTCTGCGCTCCACTTCTGTCCCTTGCAATTGCTGGAGAAAGTATATACTTGAGTGCGTTGACGTGACCTCTCTGATGGACCCGAGATGAGATGGCGCTCTTTGCTAAAGTGCCCTGGAGTGAAGATTATAGTCCATGTTGATGGAGGTTAGTATCGCTCTAGCTGGAAGCCAAAGCAAATACAGGCTTATCCTTCATTTACTACTGACAAAGCGTCATGGGACAGTTGTGTCAATACATGTCATGAATATCAATTTTGTTTATATTTTACATCAAACTTTCAACAGTTTGCAACAGTTTTCAGATATACGTGACCCTGGACCACAAAAGCAGTCATAAGTCATAAGTAGCTCAAGTATATTTGTAGCAATAGCCAACTATACATTGTAAGAGTGAAAATTATCGATTTTTCTTTTCTCCTCAAAATAATTAGGATATTAAGTGAATATTGTTCCATTAAGATTCTTTGTAAAGTCCCTACTGTTAAATATATAGAAACTGTATTTCTATGAGTGGATGCGGCAAAATTGTGAATAAATGGCTTATGACTGTGTATTGATCCTGTGGTCCAGGATCACATAGACTATTTTTTTTCGGTTGTACAAATTTCAATAACATCATATTTATCCAAACAAATGGATAGTCCGACTCCAAACTTAAGCCATTGGTTGAACCAATGTTACTACATTATGTCGGTCGTGTTATTCCATATGGTATCAAAAGAGTCAGAGAAATCACGTTCACTTTTTAGTGTAGATACCACACTATGAAGAAGCTTTTATATTGTTTTATGAATTAAGGAGATTTTAAGTACATTTAAATATGCTTTGAAGAACATTCCCATATTTTGGGAATACACTTTCAAAACAAAAGAAATTATGCATTTCACGTGCAGTCTGATCAACTTGTGCTTTCTGCTCTTCTGAAAACTCGATTTGCTTCCTTATTTTAGACTAGATTCATTTAGCTAGAATTGTACTAGCTCATAAATTTGGGGCGCTATACAGTTGGGTTAGTTTCATGCTGTTTTCGATTGAAGAAACGCAGTTCTGACTGCTGAAGTTAGAATAGTGTAGGCAGAGGAGTCTTGAGTTTCCTGTATTAAAAATGCAGTACTTTTTCAAATAACTACTGAACTCTTATGTGGAGAAATACAGGATTATCAATCCTAAAACAATCACTGCTGTGTTTTTGGTTTACTTTGTTATGCTACTATTTCATCCGGATGGTGCCATTGCCCAATCTGGCCATGTGTGAAAAAAGATCATGAAAATTGACGGTAATCTGCTGAAATGAAAATGTTACCGTTTGGCTTGTTAATAGAAACAGACATTCTTAAAAGTAAAGGTGCTTAAAGGGTTTTTCACAGCGGTGGCATAGAAGAACCATTTTTGGGTTTCAAAAAGAGATCTGTTTCTTACCTTTCATAATCTAAAGAACTTTTTTTGGGTTTACTGAAAGGTTCTTCTGATGTTAAATGTTCTTAATGGAACCATTTAGACAAAAAAAGTGATTCTATGACATTGTGAAGCACCTTTATTTTTAAGAGTGCAGGTCAGTTCTAAGCACCAGAGAGTGAAAAGGAATGTAAATGATCCAGACCTTTTTTACTCAAAATGTAATGGATGTACATGAAAATGAGAAAGTGATACACTACTGTCCTCAGACGGGTGTGGGTTTAGTTGCTGAAGTACTAAATGTCACATTTATTTTACGTCTGGAACACACATTGATATAGCATTTGTGGTCTTACCATTGCTTTTAAGTGTTAAATAATATATGAATTACTTGAAAATGTGTGTCTGTAGCTATATACTCACATTCATGTCTTAAGGTGGTCATTTGAAACACTTGTTTATTGGTGAGATGGGGTTTTGGCCTGTGATGATTTGATGCATGCAAACGTTAATGGCAAAAAATATCACTGTGTGTGTCATAATGTCTTCTTGTAGTATGAAATATTCATGCAGCAACATGTTACAACATAACTCTAATGCATAAACGCATTCATTTGTTCTCAGCTCATGTTTTTATTGTACTTTGTTGTGTCCTTTCTACTGATTTAATTTGTGCTAACTGAGAATGCATTAGTAAGATAATGCACTGCTCTGTGATGTGGGATTCAAATAATTTATTTGTCGATTATTTGCAAAAGGGTGTACAGTAAATATCACTGATGGAAAATCCCTTAATCAGATATGCACTTTAAATGTAAAGATGGGAAATAAGATGGTGATGTTCTCTTTTTCTTTTCTCTTTCGGCGTCCAAGTGTCCAAGAGCGCTGAATAAAGATACCATTAAAAGATTTGAGTGTCCTATTATGTTGCTTTGAGTTTGTGTACCACCTACATGGGCTTCATTAGCTCTCCACAGCGCTGTGTTCATATCTGTCCGGGTGTTATTTTCCAATGTCTGGATATTAACTATTTTTATCCTACCACTTTAAGAACATGTGTGAGATGAGGTCCGCTGAGGGCAGTGGGACGTACAACTATTGACGGTGACAGAAGAGTGATAAATGTTATGGCAGTAGAAACATCTTACCAAGAGTGTGAAGTTGAGTCTGGGCCGTTGGAATAAACATAAATGCTTACACATAGATTCTTAGGTATTACAATATCTTATTGGTCTGTAATTTTTAATTCTAGATTACATATCAAATTGCCTAGATTTCAGTTTACACTTTAAAACTAAAAGAGCTTCAAATCTTCTTCACACCGATTCCATAGAAGAACAATTTATTCAAAGGCTGCTTAAAGAACCATCCCTTTCTTACCTTTTTATAATCTAAAGAACCTTTTTATGAAACAGAAATGTTCTTCAGATGTTATTGGTTCTTTATGGAACCATTTTGTTTTTCTATGTCATTGTGAAGTGCCTTTATTTATATGAGTTTATGTGTATAAAATGGTTGTGGTGCGGGGAATACGTGTCACTTAAAGATTTTGTGCTTAACCCCACTACCTTGCTAAAATCCTGTTGGCAATGCAACCAATGAGCCAGCAAGGGTCTTAATGAAATATCCAACACCTACATGAGCCCCTTTCAAGACCACATAAAAAACATCAAGAGCTTTTCACTTTGACTGCCACTGGTACAGTCCTGCTGCTTCTGGACTGTGATCCTTAAAGAAATGACCTGCTGGCTGCCTCGGGTTATGCTTCCAGCTGCATTTGTACATCACCTTTACAAACACTCGTGGTCCACCGGCTAGACCCTGGTGGTGCTACTGAACAACTGGGTGATACTGGATTAAAGGAGTGCAATAACTTTATTTTGGCTTAATATCCAATATGAGTGGTTACTGGAGAGGAACATTTCAACACTCCCGTGTCTCTCTTTTTTCTCTGTTGAAAGCACATTCAAGAAAAGGTTTGTCACATCTTTTTTCTTTTCTCTCAGAAGCGTTTTTAATGCTTCTTGGCTTGAAAAAAGAAAGAACAACCTTGATAAATTTAAACCTCAAAAAATATTTCAATAAAGCATTTTCTTGGTGTCAAAACCCTAACTTTGACTACAGATGGTCAAATAAGAAGCTTTCTGGTCTAACATTCACTTGCGTAAATTGCTACAAAATCAACATACGACCTTGTTATGGTCTGCCAAATAAGAAAATAAGCACGTCTCTGGCCCCAGTCTAAACTCTGTCCTTTGATACATACATTCTGTTTCATATTAATCATAGATAAGTGACATTATCTGGCTCCAGTTGATTATAAAAAACACTTACCTTGTCTATATTGCTTAACACTGTTTCATGTGTATGATGAAAAACTTGTCTTGAGGTAGAGAGTTTCATAGTGAAATGTCCGTTGTACTGTAATTGTTTTATTCAAGAAGGCCTAAAATACCCAGAGAAAGGTTTGTGTTCTGAATTACAGGTGCTTGGAGCACCTAAAACCTACAGTGACGTGAATGGTGACCTTGGCTCACCTGTGCAATAATGATATGTGATTATGTCACTCTGGAGGCACAGGTTATTGGCAGCTGACAATTCAGATTGGCTGATGGCGCCAAAGGAAGCAAGCCTATAAGCTTATTGACAATCTTTCACTAGCAACAATAAAGAACTGAGATGATGAAGCCACGCTTGTAGAAGGAAGTACGTGTGTAAGAAAGAGAGACATTCAGTTAAAATATTAAAAATATTCTTGTCTCTTTGATGTATAGACCTTTTATAATGTTGAATCAGTCATTTATTATTCTACATTATTCTGCCAAAGCTTAAAGGTTTTTGGTTAAATGCGTAAAATCTGTGTCTGTGTTAAACAGGTCTGTGTTTAACAAAACTAAAACTATTTTGACGTTTTATACTTTAATAAAATATGTTTTTTTAAATTCGAAAGCATCTTTAGGACAGGTTGCTAACAAGTTGTTGAGTTCTTCATAGTGTACAGATATTTTATATAATAAAACTTTGGCACAAATCTCAAAAACATGGATGGGGATGCATTGATGAAATAATTACAGCACATATCAGGGAACTTAAAATGAGTTGTTGGAGGCATAGTGGTGGTGACGTTGTTGAGCGAACGTGTAGTCTGTATCCATTATTTTGCCGATTATACCGTATTTAGGCTTCACAATTAATACATTAATTTTGATAAGCCAGATGTATAGGTATCATTAACATTTTTTTTAATAGGGCTTATTATTTTGCGAAATTCCCAAATTTGAGGGAGCCAATAACTCTGTGGTACTCTATGTAAACAGATTATTTTAAAGTCTGTTTTAGGGGAAACAATTCCTTTTGCCAGTTGTTAAAAATAGTCGCTAACAACATTCATTTTTGTGTAGTTTTTCAAAACAATATTTAGGTCTAAAATGTATTGATTTTTAATAACAGAAATGTTACCCTGCTGACTACAGATTTTCCAGACAAACATTGCAAGCTTTAGAGCTTGTTCGGTATGATTTCTGTTTGTCAATGAGCATGGCAAAGCAGAGTGGAGATTCAAAATGATAGGACTCTAAAGGCATATTTTAATCATATTTTATTATTAACTTATGGGAAAAGTATCATGGCGTATCATAAACAGCCAATTAATGCCTTACTTACTATTAGCCGAAAAGCAGAGGCTGAAACAATTACACGCAAACCTTTTAGCATGTGAATTAATACAATTTAGTCTGATACTTCATACTATCACGTGGCTTCGGGAGATTTGGAATATAGTTCAACAAGTCTTAACGACTACTTGCTTTTGGAGCCTGTGAGACGTGGTCACATGGCACAGTTACTGCATGAAAACAGCATTAAAATGGCATATTTTTCAGTTTGAGTGAACATGTCCCTATTACAACATCAACATACAAGCATGTGAAATGCCTTTGTAATATCTTCTTCATTACTCCCTCTCCCTCCTTCCCAACTTTCCCTAGCGGAGACTATTGATCTTGCATTACTCACGTCTCCAGTAACCCAGCCTGCTGTGAGCTCCAATCCACAAGATTGAGATATCGCTGTGCCTCTGGCAACTGACAGCTTGACTTGTGTGTGTGTTAGTATGTTCTGCTTTAAAACGTGGGAGAACGTGAGACAGAGCTGTGGAGCTTCACCCCCTGCTTCTCTCTCATCGTTTTTCATCGTGTCGTTTTTCTGTCATGATGTATTCTCCAGTTGTTGTCCATCGTTCTCACAGCGGGTGAAAGTAGGCAAGCTTCTAGCTGATTAAATGGGGAGCAAATGAAAACCAATGAGATTTTATGTCCTTGGTGTGCTTGCATCATGTAGGTTTACAATATTAATGTTGATCTTAATCTTACATAATCCTTCTTAAGAAGGTTTCACTTCAGAAGGCCACTGGATTTGTGTGTATTAAATATTTTTTTAATCAACTCCATGCCTTGCGTGGCATTAAACCGATCTGTAAATTGGCCTGGTACTAGTAATTCATTATATTTTCTAGTAATATAATCATAGATCATGTATAATTTTTAATTTTCTATGTGATTAAATGAATCGATTAGATATTAAATCGATAAAAATATTTAATGTATATGGTCCATTCTACAGGGTTAGTGCAATATCTTAGTTTTCCATAAATGTGTATGTGTGCAAACTGTAACAAATCAAAGGTACACATTTCTAGTAATTGTGCAGTTAATTTTTATATTGCAATTTCAGTAAGTTTTGGAATATTCTCACTCTCCCCAAATTTTGTCTCTACCGAAACACAATGATGTATAATTTAATAAGAAGGATTATATTGTAACGATCAGCAGAGGGAAAACAAGGAGAGGATCCAGGCACGGGCGTGACATTGCCCCCCCATTTAGGGCGGATTCCAGTGGAGGGTTAGAGGGCCTTGGTGCAGAGGCGGACCTGGGCAATGGTGCAGTGGCGGACCTGGGCTGTAGTGCAGAGGCAAACCTGGGGGATTCCAGGGCGGAGCTGGAGGCATTGTCGGGAGACTTGGAAGCTTGGGCGTGGCAGGCAGTAATGGATGGAATGGAGGCGCAGGCAGGGCTGGATGACATGGAGACGCAGGCAGGGCTGAAAAACACGGATGTGGCAGAAGAGGTCAGAGTGGCCATCTTAGACGAGGCAGGGAACTCAGAAATGGGAATCCTGGACGAGACAGGAAACTCAGAACCAGCCATCTTGACTGAAGCACCTGGCACGGAGAGTCCCAAGCATCCATCTTGTCAGGGACCTCTCGAGTGGGAGAGCAGTGCACAGCCCAGACATACTACAAAGCTGTAGCCACAACTCCAGTGACAGGACCTCAGGAATAGATGCCACCAGGACCACCGAACTTGGGACCACCAGTGAAGCGACCATGTTGGCTGGAGATTCAGGGCTGGCGGCCATCTTGTGAACAGGCTCTGGGCTGGCAGACATCTTGTAAACGGGCCCTGGGCTGGTGGACATCTTGTAAACGGGCCTGGGCTGGCAGACATCTTTTAAACGGGCCCTGGGCTGGTGGACATCTTGTAAACGGGCCTGGGCTGGCAGACATCTTGTAAACGGGCCCTGGGCTGGTGGACATCTTGTAAACGGGCCCTGGGCTGGCAGACATCTTGTAAACGGGCCCTGGGCTGGCAGACATCTTGTAAACGGGCCCTGGGCTGGCAGAAATCTTGTAAACGGGCTCTGGGCTGGTGGCCATCTTGTGAGCGGGCTCAGGTAACGTTGGCATAATGACCGGGGTGGCCATCCTCAACGTGGGCTCATCCGGCTTACTGCCCCCTAAACAAAAATTTAGGGTGACTTCCTCCTCTATCTCACCCACAGTAAATGGGGACCCGACCGTCAAGAAGACGAAATCCAAAAATGTATCTAGCGACCCTCGAGGACCCTCACAGGTAAGTTCGTCTTTGAGTGGTTGATTTAATCCATAACAAAAAATTCAGTGTGCGAAGTTCGGCAGATGTGAGAAATGAGCAATGTCCAAAAATCCTGAATGTGGTCATAGAGGGAACGCTTACCCTGCCGAATGGAGACGAGACTGACTGCTAGATCCATAGTTTGGTGAATCGTTCTGTCAGTAAAGCCAAAGAATATAGTTCTGATTTGTAGCAAGAGGTTGTTAAACTACACAAAATAGAAAGAGGATTTAAAAGGAATATTGTTGAAAGAATAAAAATTCCCATTTCCAACATCAGGACAATAATTAAGAAGTTTTGATGGACTGGAGATGTTGCAAATCTGCCTACAAGATAATGTGTGTCTATATTGTCTTAATGCACAGCAAAGAGAATATTTTGAGTGGCCAAAGACTTCTAAGATCACATATGGAGAATAGCAGAAATTAGTTGAATTTTAGTGTGAGAAAAAATAAAATAAGAATAAAGGAAAAATCTACCTCCATCACCACAAGTTTGGGTAACTGTTCAAGAAAAAAATCCTCTGCTCTCATGCAAAAATAAACTCCACCATGTTTATTTGCCATACTGAAACTTCAACCAGGACTGGGTTCTTTGGCCATATGAAAGGTAAAATAGTTATTTTGTCAGCAATAAGACTCAAAAAAAAGTGCACCATGTCCACAGTTATATATCTTGCCAGATCTTCATTGTTGTGAACCTACTTTTATACCAGAGGTTCTGGACATCTTGTTCAGATACATTGCATCATGTTTTATATCAAGTACCAACAGATAAAAAAAAATCTAAACCTGACTTGCACTGCTAGAAATATTATAATGGGTCGAGGTTGGATCTTCCATCAGCCCATTGGTTCAAAACAAACATCCAAATCAACAAAAAATGGGT
This sequence comes from Triplophysa bombifrons, assembly GCA_029783895.1. Classification (NCBI taxonomy): domain Eukaryota; kingdom Metazoa; phylum Chordata; class Actinopteri; order Cypriniformes; family Nemacheilidae; genus Triplophysa; species Triplophysa bombifrons. The sequence goes on along the minus strand of CM056460.1, from coordinate 3,629,424 downwards.
CACTGAACACAAAATCAAGATCTTCCCATAGCCATTCCAGTTCCCTGACCTGAACCCAATAGAAAATCAGTGGGATGAACTGAAGAAGTGGGAGAACCAACATTTGAAGGATCTGGATAAATTTGGTAGGGATAAATGACTCGGATGCCTCTCAATGTATTCTCAAAACTCATCAGACTGCAAAGAAAAGACTCAGAGCTGTTTTTCTTATATATTGAGGTTGCCGAATGTATTAAATACAATGGTGCCAATAATTGTGGACAACAAGTACGGTCAATTTTTTTTTACAATGTGATTTTCCACTTCAAATTGTTTTCCTTCAATGAAAAGTAGGAATTTTGCAGATTTTTTAAAGGGGCCCAAGGAAAATTTGGGGTGGAAGTGTTGTCACTAACACCCCCCCCCCCGACCCGATCCTGCCTAAGATGTTTATCTTTGTAAAGGAAGTGATATCTTTTTTTAATAAGATGCTTTCCTTTAGCTCAGTGGTAAGAGCATGGCGCTAAAAATGCCAAGGTTGTGGGTTCGAGCCCAAGGGATCGCACATACTTAGAAACAAATGTATAGGATAATGCAATGCAAGTCGTTTTGGATAAAAGTGTCTGCCAAATGCATAAATGTAAATGTAATAAAAATTTACTATATAAAGTTTAAAAACAAATTGCAAAGCCTGTAACTGTAACACACTGAAATAAATGTTTGGTACTGCTTTTAAGTGAAAGAGAATCGCTATTGAAAGTAAAATCAATAGCTTTTACATTTTTCCCACATTATAAGTGAAATATTAAAAAAAAATTGCAAACATTTTGCACTGTTATGCTGCTTTCAATACACACAACAAGTGATAATATTCTTAATATACTTCCAATAGTTGCACTTTGTTTCCATGCAGCATGTACAGAGCACCCAAGAGAGGATTTTTCCCCTCTGGCTGTGCTTTCAATATCCATAGATTTGCAGGCTCATAGTGGGAGAGGGCAGCAGTTGGGGAACAAGCTTATTATCAGCTCCCTGTGTGTTTATCAATTCTGGCCTTCTATTACGTGCAACTTTTACAAATGTGATCTACATGGTGTGGATGCAATAGGGGTCTTGGCGGGATGTTGCATGCTAGAGCTGGCTAAATACAGATAAAGGGAAAGCTTTGTGTAATTACACCGGGTGGACAATGTTTCAGAAAAATGGCTTGAGATTACGCCTATAGGCCAATTTTACCTGACATCATAGGATGGCATTGGTTTAGAGACACAGTTGGGTGTGCTGCATTTTAAAAAAGGAATTAAACTAAACAAGAATGTATTTTATGTGTTCAGCAATTCAGTTTTTACCTTAACAGTTATTGCAGATGGTGTGGTTTCCCGTTCAGGGCTTAAAACTAGTCAAAGACAAAAATAAATGTTAGAACTGTCTAAACTGAAAACAGCTTGTCCTACCATGTCTTGAAATACATTAGTGTCATTGTTTTGTCACAAAATACACACAATGCAATATTTTTCGTAAGGATGTTTCTAAAAAAATCATTAAATGTCCTAAATGAACTAAGGCTTAGTCCTTGTTTAATCTTATCCACAACATGATCACACTAATGTCAAGATGCCAAATGGAAGAATTTTCACCTTAAATCTCTCTATGTATGTCTTCTGACTGAACATCTCGGTATCACCTGAAGAACGAAAGTTGTATATATTTGTAATAGAATTAGAGTGAACAACACATTTTTGTTTATTTTTTCCCCCTTAAGCTCTTCTATTCTTCTACAGATTCGATTAGGTTCCCGTTTGCCTAATTCACGTGCATCTGACTGCACCATTTAAAAACTTTAAAAGCCTAAAACTTGGAGCTGTGCTGCAGTATTTGTACAGCATTTTTAAAACTTCAAAAGGTAAAAGTGTTTTAGGACTGCTCTTCTCTAATGAGGAATGTATAGTTGTTCTCTCTGGTATTGGGAATAATACTTAATTTTCTTAAACGTTTAAAACAGTCATTATTCAAATTGATTGCTGTGGCTTTATCTGCGGTTATATAACCTTTTAAATTTCACACACACATACTCAGTCTTGGGCTGTGTAGTTATGCCTTCAGAAAGAAATGTTCTAATTATTTTCTGCATAAGTTACCGGTTATAAATAAAACCAAATTGAATATAATCAAATTAAATAAGGTGTAACCTCATTTGTGGCTCTAGAAAATGCAGTTCTATTTAGGAAGGTGTTCTACATTGTGACATACCATATTCTCTGTAGCTATTTTAAGCTTTCAGCATCTTGCTAATTCTCCTGCCTTTTACAACCATACAGCATATTAATGCAGAGATAAAGTTGGAATGTAATATTTGTCCTTTTAAAACAAATTTGTCACATTTATTAGCTTTTCAGACATTTAAAAAAGGTCATTTAAAATAGAAATGAGTCACCCGTCCCAATTCGATATACACTTCTCATTATATATATACAGTAATTTAACCTGGGAATTCAAGTGATAAAGAAGCATTAAACCCTGTGTGAGGTTCATTAGGGCTGGCTATGCCTAATGATTCTGCTTCCACATTGTAAAACATGTCATTTAGCTGGTTGTAATGTGATGGTTCAGCATTGTTTGTGTGTAATAAACCTTTACTATACTTAAAGTAATAATTATGCAGCCTGGAGTTTTGTAGACTAGGATAATGAAACTACTGAGAGCTTTTTGTAAACAATTTAAAACTATATAGAACCTCATAAAATGAACACTTATCCTACAGTCATCTTTACCACATGTATTAACATTTCTCATTACGAATTGGTCAAGGAAGCACAATTTGATTAAAATAAAATAAAACAATCAATTTGTGTAAAAGTTTTACTTTTTAATAAAACATTTTAAAAATCATGAAAAACCCATAGGCAGTCAGTGTCATGGGACACAGACTCGGCAGAGACGCTATATGTTAATTGTACAGATGGAAGAGACCGGGACAAAGCAGATGATAACTGTTAACAACAACCAAAGTGATGGTGGGTAACGGTCCAACGGGAAAGTAGCACCACACACAGCTTTCCAAGATGTGCTCCTTTGAAAGCCTTCTATCCGATATGTTTCTTTGCGAGCCCAGCCAGTTAAACTACAACCAGGTTCTTTCAAGACATGTAAAGAATTTATCTTAACAAAGGTCACTTATTAATATATATTAGATTCTCTAGTAATCAAACTGACATTTTTTGCATTGCTTACCCAATGCTTTATAAATTTTTCTCTAAAGAAAAACAGTTATATTCTGAATATTGGGTCTTAAGGCTGAGGTACAGTTCCCTTTTTTCGTGTACGTGAGGGACACGTACAACGCACGTGACGCAAATTTCTTCATCAGCCTAGTACGCGCATGAAGTACGAGCAAGTACATGCGCATTCCATTTTGGGAAGTCGAAAGCTCGTGAAAAAAAAGAAGTATGCCACAAGCTTAACACTAAAAGGTTCAAGTAACAATAAAGAGCAGGTAGCATTAACTCGAATGAAATCCATGCAATTGCTCGAACAATTAAAGACATTCTGTATTCACATTGACTGATACAAAAAAAAGGGATCAGTGTGAATTGGCCATAGAGCGAAGCAGGCTGCTTCCGTCCACGTCGTTGCTCCCTTTTGAAAATTTTCATACATGCTGTAGTGGACCACCTGTGCTCTCTGCTGTGATCACAAGTCAACATCAAAAGACAAGCCTGTCCCACACAATTCGACGTGGCACTCCAGTCTCACCGTTTTCATGATTATAATAAAGGAAATTCAAATGGTATGAAATTGATATCCGAATTGCAAAGTGATTTCTCCAACGGCTGTCAGGACTTATCAGCCGAGTTGCTTTTTGAAAGTGGGACACAGACATATTATGTAGGGTAGAGATTGGTTGGAAAAGAAGCTTGTTTTAGGAAAGGAACTAGAACTAGCAGAAACATCTCCAAAACTGTCCAAGCCAATACTGTAGTAAGCAAACCACAGTGAAGATGATTGCCAATCAAAGCAAACATTAATGCTATAACAATATTGCCTTATAATAGTTTCCATATCCAGCTGTACATTGCAAACTCTAGCCACTGGTATTTCATGCCCCCTCTGAACTGGATTTCAACTGTGTATGTCTGTTCAGATGTATAAATCAGTACTTCTATGCATAAAAGTCTACAAATTTAGGGACTACGCCATATCTCAAATGCCATAGTGTGTATACTGAGATTGCATTGCTGAGATTTTTTTCTGTGCTGTCTTTGGGAGAATGAATGAATTCACACAAGCAGCGGTATATTTCTTCACACAAGACACAAACAGGGACAAGCAAAAGTCCAAGGGTGATTTTAATCAGTTCTTTGAAGAGTTACTGAGCCTCACAACGGGGCTGTCCTGCGTCACCAGCCACTTAATGATGTGAAGCGACTTGAGAGATAAATTGTGTTCTTGCTGCTTCCCTTGCTGTGTGTGTAAGCTCTGGGGAATGTGATAAGTGATGTTGGCTCTCCGCTGGTGTCTGTCAGAATGAGAGGCAAATAATCCTCTAAAGACTTTGACGCCAGCAAGTGTTTCAGCTATTATATGGTTCTAGAGGAACTTTTGTATCTTTTGGATCTGTGCGTTTTTTTCTTTATTATTATGTTTTTTGTTTGTCCATCATGACTAGATAAAAGGATCGACATATTTATTGGAAAGGAAATCTTAAAAATAAAGGTGCTTCAAATAGTTATTCAATGTCATAGAAGAACCTTTTTTGGCTAAATGGTTCCATAAAGATCCTTTAACATCTGAAGAACTGTTTTACAAAAGGTTTCTTTGTGGCAAAAAAAGGTTCTTCAGATTATAGAAAAAGTAAGAAAGAGATGGTTCTTTAAAGTACCGTTGACTAAATGGCTTGTTGAGGAACCAAAAATGGTTCTTCTATGGCATCGCTGTGAAGAACCTTTTAAGCACCTTTATTTATAAGTGTAAAAATGTATTTTTATTTATTTCTTCTGAAAGATAGATCAGATAGTCACATCTGAAGTTATGCTGTCATCAAGCATCCATACCGATCAAGACCAAGCAAACACCTGCCTAAAAAAACTCCTTGTATAACCACACCCCCTCAAATCAACGTCAGTTCTTGGTATTATTTTACTAAGACCACCCAAATGAAAACACAAGTAAGGTGAGTGTACCTGTCAATACAATTGTTTTGGAACCTGATGTTCCTTATATGGTAAGAGGCGTTACATTTCCATCACACGCTTGCAGTATTCGACCAATCACTGGTTAGAAGGCCAATCATAGCACACCTCGCTTTTCAGAGCCATATGCTTTGTAAAAAATCTGCCCGTTTCAGAGAGGCCGAATGTGTAAGTGACACCGTTTTTTAACCTTATGTCGTATATACACATTGCAATATATCTAAAAGAAACGATAATATATTAAAGCCATGTCATAGGACCCCTTTAATCTCAGTTTGTCATTTAAAGAAGAATGAGTTTGAAACAACATGATGAATGAATTAATAATTGATGAAAGAATGATTTTCATTATTCGTGAACTATTCCTTTAAAGCAATGACAGTGATCAGTATATATGAGTACATATCTCAAAAGGTTGGGCTACCACTCAGGAGGAAAGACGGATAGTGTGATTCGTGAATATGTGTTACAGGTCGGAGTGGGTCAAGCCAGACTGCACCCACCCCTAGACCAGGATCCCCCTGAGGAGCATGTCAAAGGAGGAGGCAGGAAATGGGAATAAAGGAATCACAAGCTTTATTTAATATTTAAAAGTAATTTGAAAACCCTAATCTAAAATCCTCTTCCATCCTCTTCCCAGGAATCCAAAGCAACACCGTGGTAAGTTGCAGACCGGCGGGGACCACACAGGTGCGTAAGTGAATCGGGGCTCGCTTCCTTCAGGCGACGGTGTCGGACTCACGGTAGTGAGTAATAGACGGTGGGTATCCTAGGTGGGTGTGTGGATCGGGACTCACTTCCTTCTGGCACTGACGCCGGGCTCACAATGGTGAGTAAGAGACAGGTGGGTGTCCCAAGGGAACAGGTGGGTCGGAGTTCACTTCCTTCTGGTGCTGACGCCGGACTCAGTGGCGAATAGTGGACGGGTACTTCACACTACACCGATGGGTTTCAGAGCTGCAACAGACTCATGCCACGAGCTGAGCGGGGCTTTCACTGGGACAGGCAGAATCAAGCTTCAGACAGCAGTGAACAGACCTCACGGGTGTGGCAAGGGACAGATACTTCACGCTATGCAGATGGGCTTCAGCGCCACAACAGTAACAAGGTAGCAGTATTTAACTGTTCAACAGTCTACGAACATCCAGCTGAAATACCTTCTTCCTTTCTGACCAGGACAGAAGCTTTCGGCGGGGGCATGTGGAGACCACCAGGCGGGGAGGACACTTTGAGCGGAACGCTCCACTTCTGCTATACACTGGAACGATACAGCCCTTCCTTGGGGACAGCGGATGAAAGACTGGGAGGAGAGTGCACAGCAGACTACTATTACTTCTCCACACAATAAACCTCACTCCATAACACAAACCGTGTGAATCGTCACTTCAAGTACTGCATCTCACTCGCACACCGTGCATTCGGGCCAGCACTCACCCCTCCGGTCCTTCTCCCGGCAGATCAAATCTCGTCCTTGCAAGGGTTCAATTTCTCTCCAGAGAAAAGCAGAAGACGGGTGCAGCTATTGTCACATTCAGCAAAGGGGAGGACAGAAGTTAGAGCCAGATCAACAATCCACTCGGTGTACTAGTTCACTCATGCCCCACGCTATTCCAATTCTCAACACCACTTCAGTGTTTAGTGCATATAAACGACGGATCAAATACTCATCACTGGCGTCTTTCCCACTGCTGACAATGTTCCTTGAATTTTCACTGATAATCCTTCACTCCCTCCCAGTCCAGGCGACAAATTCCACTCTCTTTTACTGTCCTCGGATCCCGCAAGCCACACTCCTCTTTCTTCACGGTAACTCTTCAGCTGTAATACTCCACAAACATTTCCCAACGGGAGAGAACACTCCAGATCACCGGAAGAACCCAACCCCAACCCTAACCCCAACCCTAACCCCAACCCCAACCCCAACCCCAACCCCAACCCCAACCCAACACCGCTCCGCAGCCTTCTCTTCCCCTTGTGTTTTATCCTCTCAAGAATACTGGCGTGGCCTCAATCAGACACGCAGAGTGAAGTCCCCACACCTGTTGCCAATCTGCCGGTTAGTTGCCATGGCGACAGATACACACACAGGCCCGGGGCCAGTGTTACACTGGGAGTATCCCCGCGGAAACACTTCTCTGGTGAATAAATTCCGGGGATTATTTGTCACCCCGTGACATATGCCACACTCCAGTTGTGCAGTTTATAGCAGACCATGTGTTACATCTTCTGTGTGAACATCCTTAACAAAGCACCCTAGGCACAAGCAATTCCGTTTCTGGGCGTGTGCTGGTGTCTGGTAATACGGTAGTCTACACCACTGTGGTGAAAATGCACGGTAGCAGTGTTATTTCGGGCACACCAAATCACTGTGAAGAAAAATGTGCCTTCCCTTTCCTTTGACTGGATAAAATAACACTCTGCTTATGCTGATATACACTGATTGTACAGTCATTGTACAATAACACTGATATAGCTTATGTTTTGACCTGTTTTTGTAATGCATTTCACCACCGTGATATTACCGTTTACCGTAATAAAGCTTCATCAGTTACCGCCACATAAAAATGTACTACCGGCACAAGCCTACCACAAGATTTGTTTATATATTCATTTCACGTTTATCATTTAATCCAAGGACCTACCAGACAAGGTCAGAAATAATTGCATTTTACCACTCAGAGTTCCGAGGTTGTTTAGCCTTGAAAACTACCTCAGAAAAAACATAACTGCATGTAAAGAGCAGGATTATGTGTTATAGTGTTTAGTATGCATAAATGTGTAGTCAAAATCAATACCTGTCATAGACAGACCTCTGGAAATGCAAGTTATAAACATGATGCAAGTTTCACACTGGACGTAAACATATCTTTGTTGGATAATGAATGTGTAGGAAGCAGCATACGTTAAGGCATTCCATGGCCAAAGCTTTATTGCAGGGCATATCTCTTATTTACATTGTGGAGAGAGGTTTGCTTCACTGGTATTGGATTTTGTTGGCCTAATGTAAAGGAATGCCCAAGAGCCATTAGATAAGGCTGTTAAGACAACTGCTAGATACCCCTTACAGGGACCTCTGTACCAGACTGGTAAGGAGAGAATATCTTCATTAGTTTCTTCTGAAAGCTTGTCTTAACGGAGCAATGTGGGGATTTAAGCAGCATCTAGTGTTGAGGTTTCTAATTGCAACCAATGGCTCACTCCACCCCTCCCCCCTCCTTTTCGAAGTCCAACTTTCTTCTGTACTTAGGTGATAATTTTTGGATTACTTTATTACCGCTCAGTTTAAGAAAGGTTTTAACACAATTATTTCACCCAAATTTGTCGTCAAGGTCGTCGTTTTAGGGTTAAAGGGTTTAATTTTACCTTTCATTTCTGGATAACGGCATTACACACAACATACATATATGTAAATCTGTGTATTAATTGAGTAAACAAATATTTGCATTTAAAATTTGAGCTTCACCAGAAACCTCTGTTATTTTTTCTTAATTGCATGGCCTGATAGGTATTTTTTAAATCACTTCTGGAACTAACACAATTTTGAGACTGTCCCATATAATAGTTTGTGTTTCATAAGCAATCATTATAAATTCACCAACCAAACTTTAATTCCCACTAATGTATAATAAGGTAGTGAAAAGTCAAAATCTTTATAAATAAAAACACAATTCTGATTATTTAGTTTAGAAGTTAGTTTCATTGTCTTTTTTTTCTTGACTTTATATTTAGTGCTTGGTAATATGGGAATGCTATACGGAGATATTTCAAATGTAATGGGCTTCACTGATACTCACAACAGCACACAAGCCCAATTCCTCTAATTGTGGTGTGCTGTTGCCAAGCAACCCAAGTGGCTCAAATCAGAGAGCCTACATGTGCGGAAAGCAGCAAAGTGGACATTTACAAGTTTTGGAGGGACTCAATCTTGAATCAGGTGCTGGGAATGTGAATGTACCTGTGCCCAACCGCAAACCCAGTGCTTACTGTTCAGATTAATGGTTTGGGCTCCCAGAGACCTCAGTTATTTGATTGTCATCACAATGATAGTGTGTTAAACTCTTTGGTATGATTAAAGGAGTGATGAATTAAAATCACAATTTTAACCCAAGCTTTTGTTATATAAGAGGGAATCGTATTCACGTGAACATCATGTAAGTGTTAGAACTGAAAACGCCCTTGTGACTAAGATTACATCTATTATTGAAACCAGGATTCCTTCATGAACAAGACAGAGATCGACACTGGATTTGTGGAATGACGAAATTGTAAATGTAATTTTTTTTTAAGGTTTTTATACACCGTTTGCGAATAATGGAGGGTCTTTTTTAGTGTTTTAGATATTTTTTCCGGTTTGCGATCACCAGTCTCCAGATAATACTGATGCCGTGCTTAAACTGGTGCTAATGTCTAACCTAGCTTTACATCTCTAACCATATTCACAGAAGGTTCCAAATACGCAAACTGCTATCCAATCAAAGCAGTGGGCGTTTACTTATAAAGTCTTATGGGCACGCCCATTAAAACCCAGCGTTTGCAGAGCTGGCCTCAAAACCTGTATATAAAATAGCCTATTACTTATTGATTTTGATGTTTTTGAATGTAAAAACCACGCGAACATCATAAGTAGACCTCATAAAACAGTATAAAACAATAAACAAGCACAGTTCATGAGACCGTTAAAACCACATTCAAACTCTTAAAGAACATCATTCCAGCCAGATAGGCATGAACTTATTTAGGTGATCAAATCCATAAATTAACTTACAGAATTTATGCATTTTTTATTTGCAAAAGAAAAGGGTTAAACATTTAACTTACTCAGCCTATCCTTCAATCCATATTGTTAGTTTATCCTGTTTCCAAAAAGTGTTACCAAACATATTTATAAGGTTGGGAGATATTGAGCAAAGTAAAGAAAAAAGATCACATAATGTAAATAAGTTGTCAGAATGATGATAAGTGAATAACTCAATTTAGAAACTTTACTTTATTGACCGTCATCATGTTGAAATACTGTTTCTATTCGCATTAGGATGTATTTTTACACATTTAGCATAAAATTATAAAGGTTTTTTTGAGACTCTGTGCCTCATAGACCCTTTACTCATAGACCTATTAGAAACCATCATATATTCAGTGATTTATGGATATGTTACAATTCCATATTAATCTAAAACGGTGATTTGTTTAACTGAGCAATGAATGAGAGAAAAATATTTGAGTTACAATAGAAGCTCTCTATAATATCCACCCATTCGATTCCTCCGACTACCCCTCAGTCCTGAGCAGAAACATAGTAATTTAATGAAGCGTGTGGACATTTCATAAAGGATGAATGTAATCATAAATGAACTGGTCGACTATCCGGTGAGGATTTCGTTTTTAGTCATCTGCCTCAGTGATTTGGGGGCATGAAACAGCCTTGTTCTCTCTCCTACATTTAAGCTGGAGGACCGATGTGAATTTAATGGTGATATGATGCTAAGGAATGCTCATGGACATTAGTACTGTGCTGAGAGTTCTGGCATTGACATGAAAATAAATGTATTCTAGGAACTAGAAAACAAAACAGATTTAATAAAAAACAGATCAATATTTTAGGTTTAAGTAATGGCAGTTAAAATATAACTATGTTTTTCATTGTAGACATGCTTTTGATGTGTATCTTCAAAAGATTCCCGATTTTGGTCAATTCCTAAGTAACATATATTTTAATAGACAAGACAATCCAAGAATGGATTCCAACAAGCTTAGCTAAAACATTATCTAAGATGATAAATTACATGTGACTATTTGTAAAAGGCTCAATGATGTGGTGTGACCAATAATAACAATAAACTATATAAAATTAAAATAAAATAGCTTATTTATGTGACTAACTGATTCAGTGTACAGTAAGTGAATAGTATTTAATAAAAAACAGTTGATGAACCATTACTCCTGACTGCTATCTCGCTGTCAGATCAAATGCCTTGAACAGGAACTTAAGAAAAGGAAGTCCTGTACATCTTTGATGACAGTAAGTAAAGACAGAATTTTCATTTTTGGGTGAACTCTTCCGTTAATAGTGACTGTAAGTTCCACCAACTCCCACTAGGGGCCGACATTGATTTCTATACTGTGTGGAGGGAAATAATCATTGCCTCTCACTTGTACCATGCAGCTTCCATAGCAACACTTGAAACTGTGCCTGCATGAATTTTCACTTATATGGCATTATTTTAAAATGGTCATTCTGCAACTTCTAGTGAGAGACTGAGGCGGGAGGCATATACGATTATAAGGAGCAAGCTAAGACTAATATTGGATTGTAAAGATCCAGTGAATTTAAGAAAGGCCACTAAAATAATATTGGGCAGGACCTCCTCTCGCTTTATAAACTCGTCATGGTCCATGATAGAAAGAAACATTCCTTTAAAAGATCAGCCATTAGAAGATTGGGTGAATTATGGCCATAAAAGGATGCACACAGTCAATAACACCCACATTTGTTTTAAGCAATTATTGATTGGTATTAACAGCTGCAAAGAGTGCCAAGAAACATTCCCCACACCATTACCCCACCAGCCCGGACTGTTAACACTTCGCCCATTGAATCTACAGTATGGATTCATGCTGTTGGTACTAAATTCAGCTGTCCAGTCTGTGTCCACCGCAGCCTCGTCTTTCTGTCCTTGGCGGACAGAAGTGGGAATCTGAAGTGGTCTTCTTCTATTCAGACCATCTGTCTCGAAGTTCAACATTCTGAGATGCTATTATGCCACATTTGTACAAGTGTCTATTCAAGTTACAATGGCTTTTCTTCAATCTGGAACTCCTCTGGCCTTTCTCTGTTGACCTTTCCAATCAAGAAGCCACTTCTGTCTACAACTCCACTGCACTGCACTGTAATGTTATTTTTATTTTGTGTTATACATTTTAACAGCGCACCCCTGAAAGTGCTTTTATTTTTTCATCACATGCATACGTGGTAGCCCCATAATTAACACAGATGAACTAAGGCCACAAGTTCATCCTTGTTCATTACATGGCTCAACATCAAACAGTGTGATATAAAATAATTGCATACAAGTTCAAATTCCAGACAGTAACGCATTTACTTTTAATTAAATTTCTATGAATATCTAAACCTTAAAATTTATTTTGAAACTACTCTAATGTCTATTTAGGTTTTGCACGGACGCGATTCATTTTATCGCAAAATTAAAATTAACCTTTTGCTTTTTTGGAGGCTAGGAATAGCACAGACAGCCGGAATGTAATTTAGATGCAATTATAATGTAAATGTGTATGGCTGACCTAATAGAGAGTGTGACTGCGATTGCACGAGGAGACTGTGATTAGAGTTTGAGCGCTCATGAGATGCATGCTGACATTTGTGCTTCAGGCCGTTACATCCCCAAGGATTCCTGAATTCATTTAAAGGGGCGACACACACATTGTGTTCTCAAAAGGCAGTGCTTTTTGACATCTTCATGGAGTGTTGTGATTTAGTTCAGTGGATTGTACAGTATTGTTGTGTTTGGACAATCTCACAGATGAGTTGTCGGTAACACTCTCCTTGAAGCATGTATGTATGCGTTATAAAGAGTTATTAAAGTGTAAAATGCAATATGATTCTTTATAATGTGTGTTGTAATGCATTATATGTAGTTCTAAAGAAGTATAACCAATTTAAAATGTGTGGTGTAACAATGAATAGTTAACTGTTATAATGTTTTAACTGTAAGTTATAACTTCTTTTATAAGACATTATAATGCATTAAAAGGTGCATAACAATGCTTTAAAACTACTTTTATAATGCATTATACATATATGCTTCAAGGCAAGTGTTAGGTATCTGTTGTTTAGGACCTGCTACCTTTGGAGTGTTCCTGTCAATTAGCAATTTTGTGTAACCAAAAGTCTTGTTATTACAGAGTTGAAAAATATATTACATCCCAGTCTTGTTCAAAACTACGACTTTACCAACATTTTGCCATATTTCATAGTTTTTTGGTCATATTTGGACACTCCCAAATTTAAAGGTCCACTCAATGGCTCTTAAAGCCAGTTCTCTATTGAAGGTTAATGATTTTTAAACTTTAAAGGGGACATGGGATGCCCATTTTCCACAAGTTGGTGTGATTTTTGGGGATCTTCATAAAATGTCTGTAACATACTTTGGTTAGAATAACTCAATAGACATGTAAAACAAAACCATACAGTATATACCATGTTCTGGTGCATGTCTATTTAAAATGATAACTGTCCATTTCTGTAGTAAGACACCTATGAGTTGTTACAGCCGAATACATAGCAGGTTTTATTTGGTTTTCTTTCAGATCTTCTGAGCTGATAGACATGCCAGAAACCTAACTAAATGCAAGAAAGATAAAAAAGGTCAGATTTCATCCAATGTCCCTTTTATATTACCAAACATACCTCCAACCTACACCTTAAGTCTGTTAAGTCTGAAAGTCTGAAGCCCAACTGGTTGAGTCTGGTTTTCACAAGGTTTTGTCTGTATTTATACATCATATGTTGTCTCGTTTTCCTTGATTCGCTTGTCTCACATGTCTTGTTCAGGTCGGATTTTTGTTTCATTGTCTGGATCTAGCAGATCGTCTTCATCTTTTGAACCAGGATGGCTGCTCCATTGAGGAATATGTCACAGGCTTTTTGGATTTAAGTTATCAGGTACCATGGGACGATGTTATGTTGAAAGTTTTGTTTTGTAAATGGTTTGGATGAGCAGTTTATAGACTCCTTCCTTCTGGGATAAATATCCTCCTACTTGTGGAATTTATTGACTTTGTTTTACTTCTGTGCATCCCTCTAAGCAACAGTTATCATTAGAGAATGAAGAAAAGAGGATGCTTATGGCACGTCATCATTTGTCAATATAAATATTGCAACAAGTATTGTACCATGGTATTTATACCAAGTTATTATTGCACGGAGAGATTTTGATATTGTAACATTTCTAGTAACCATTCATTTTGCCAAGTGTTTTACCACTCAAGCGGGTGCATTCCAGCATGTTCACATGGGAAAGTGATGACACGTGAATACCCTCTATAGACCTTTTTACCATTTTCCAGTGAGGAGTATATTTAAATTCAGGGGTTTGTAGGAAACCCAGGAATTAGCTTGTAGTCCCTACAGCAATACAAACAACAACTGTGATGTTCAGGGGTCTGCTTAGGCAAACTAAAATATCTGTATCATTTTAGTGAAATGGTCTCTTTGCGCTATGAGTCAATTAAGATGCATGCTGTAATGAATGCCCTCAGACTATGCCAAATAAGTGTGTGACGTTTCTGGACTACTCAGAAATACAGAACATCACAGTTCTGATTGTTTCTTGCAACAGTGCAAAATATGTCATATGATACGAAATTTTATTATTTAAAAAGTCATAAATATAACGCTTAATCATATTACGTTTAATTATACAGTCATAGACTGTATAAAATATGGACATAGTGTCCGTGACTTTTGTAAAGAGTGAAAATGCACTAAATGCAGTGTACACAACTGTATCCTTGTTAACCATCCATTCTCATGATAAAGAAGGAATAGAATTAAACAACATAAACAGTAAAAACAATAGCGTTCAACATTATTATTTGGGTCCAAGTTGTATAAGAAAAACAAACCTTTGCAAGCAGGACTTTAAAGAACATATATGCATTAGAGTGCACACACAATACACATCAGTGTATTAAACAGAATAGCTTTAACAGCAGATATTCAAGTCCTGAAAGGCATAGGCAGGGTTTGTTCAGAAGAAGTGCATAACAACAAACCAAGTGTCTTTTTGGATAAACCTTAGCTTTCATTTGAGCAGAAGGTCTCGCTTATCTGGCACAGGGATCATCTCTCTTGGTGTCTACTCTGTGCAGTGAGTGGCAGTGAGAAGCAGCACATTCTGTTCTACTGAGATGATGATTACTTGTGAATGAATGAGTGCAAACAGCGTTTCCAAAACATGTTACTGTTATCCACTGTTTGTATGTATAAACATGAACACATATTGCATGTTAATAACCACATTATTACAGATTACAGGTTATGGCTGTTATCAACTTAACCTGATGCACATATACTTTCACATCGGCACATCTTCAAAACAAACTAATATTTGTTTATAACAACTTGAAAATACACCATGTACACTGTGAACACTTAAGCATGTTTTTAATTTACTTCAGTAGAGCGGGGAAGGTAAAGTATGTGTTTACATTTAACAATTGTAATGTGCAAAACCCAGCTGCGAACAATCATCAAATAATTGACGTCACTTTGAAGTAATGCTTGAGGGGGCGATTTCATTTCCATTTCACTTGCTTCGATTCCTTTGTCCTTGTGTCTTTTCCTTGCATCCTTTCTTCCCTTGGATGGCTACTGTGCTGAGACCATACAGCTTTATGGTAACCATTTTTAATGGTTCATTATGTCTGACAGTCAGGATTGAAACAGAGAAAAGGTTTAACATCACCCTAGAGCCTAGGGAAAACTAAGATCTTTCAGTAGGAGGTGGATAAATAAGGATGTGCCTGATGAAATATTGCACAATCTAAATCATTCTTACTGGCCACTGGTCTATACGAAGGCAACAGGGTCCTTTAGAGGTAGAAGACAACATGGAGAATATTATATTAACCATGCCATTTTTGGAAATTCTCCAGAAAAGAGTGAAACAAGACAGAAGAAGAATCTTAATATAGCATACATTTAACTAGACAGTGCAATAAAATGGATGACACTTTGAAGAGGTTTCTAACACAAAGCTTTATGGTCTTCAGAGAGTATCCTCAACAACAGCCTATACTGAGTCTACCACAACCCCTGTTCTGCACTATATGCATCTATGATGAGACCAACATGCATAGTTTTGATTGAACTGTGCTACAGGAACAGTGTTTCAAAATTATACTTTTTAAACGAGGCTTGCCCCATTTCAACCCCAAAATGAAAGAATTTGGCCACCCTCTCATTCAGCGCTACATGGTTTTTCTGTGTAAATCATACTATGAGTTGTGATGCAGCATTTCAAAGCTTCTCTTCTCCACATAACAGAAATAAATGGTTACTAAATTATTTCCAAAAAAGAAACAAAAATGAATGCTACACATAAAAGTATGATTCACTTATTTATCATAAATAATCACCAGGTGACACAAAAAGAGGTTGAAAGTTTCTGAAGTAAGTGGTGTCATGATTTCCGTCTGTTCTCCTGCCAGAACTCACTCATCCCAGAAAGTCTTGGTCAGGTCTTGTTGTGTTATAAAGCTAGCTCCTGACTAGTTTGTTCATACTTACCTGCTGGATATCTTTGGATTAGTTGCCTGTTGGATATACTTACCTGATAGATATATTTACCTGTTTAAGACATTTAAGTATTTTCATCCTGAACCGTTGCACTGACATAATCATTAAAGAACTCTGTCTGCGACTTGTTCTGTGGTCCGTCTCCCTAGCTGTACATATATAAGCATTTTCTAAGTCCATTGGTGCAGTCAGGCTTTAGGAATTCTAGAAGGCGGTTGTTCTCTAATGCGTCAGCTATTGAGATCTACCCAAAAAGGAACCGCAATTTTAACATCTATACACTAGCTACATAATAAGCTCCATATTGACTACAAAATATTGCTAGTCACTTAGAAAACCTTAATTGGTTTTTCCTTCTGTCTGAATCAATCAGAACTTCTGAAGGAGTATAATTCATCAAGCACTGACCCCAGACATTTGATAGTACCTAGTATAGAGAACACCAAAGGAAGTAGAGCATTCTGTTATGTAGCTCCTAAACTCTGTACCATTATAAATCTAGATTAAAAATGCATCTTTAAAGTCAAGTATTCACATGACGCATGTAACTGAAATAATTGCAGATCAAATGCAGATAATTATTTCCTACATAAATATAACACAGGAGCTACGCTAGTTAGTCTTATCTGCCTCTCTAGAGATGCCATCTCCAGTTTGAGGGTCAACATATCATAAAGTCTGTGAAGAGATGAAGTCAATTGCAATGATACCCGGCACTTTATAGATCAAGTTTCAGCTTAACTTCTGGTTCCTTGCAGACCCCGCTCCTGGGGAGCTACCATCCCGAAGATTTCAGCTCCAACCCCAGTAAAACACAGGTGAACCAGCTAATCAACTGGATCAGGGTAGCTTGATAATTACAAGCAGGTGTGTTGGAGCATAGTTGGAGCTACAGGACGGTAGCTCTCCCGAAGCAGGATGGAGATCCCTGATATAAATAAACTTCTCTTGACCAGGCTTTCAAAAAAACACACACTGTAAAACCAAATCTTGAAATCTGAAGTCCCCAAGAAGCTAGAATTTCCCACACAATGTAATGCCTGCCAGGAGATAGAGGAGCCCTCATGGCCAAACATTAATCCTGAATACTGATGTTGTTCATTGGAAAAATATGATATAATAGGATAAGGGCCATGTTTAAAGGCCATGATTTTGGTCAATCGGATCACAATTGGACGGAAGAGATACCAGGTGTTTTAGTCTCTTTTGTCTCTTTAGTCCACTTTCGACCACTTCTAATCTGATTTCCTTGAGACGATGGTTTATCAAATGAATTTATTTAAGCTCATGCAATTTACATATGAATGTGCCTGGAGACGGGAAGAAAAACATACAGAGAGCAGCGTTTTTGATTGAGATTGTGTTTGATTGTGCCACAACACCACGTTGTACATCGTAAGTGTTTGTTGGAAAGGTGATGGGGGGGAGAACAGATGGTGCTTGATACGTTTTTTTGTCTTTGAACCAAATTTCTAAAGTGCACTCCAGAATATTTATGCAATTTACACGTATGCAGTGAGTAAGCAGTCTCTTGTGGCTGTTTGAAAACATTCAACCACATGAGTCTCTACTCCATGAACACAAACTCATTCTCTACTACCTTTAGAAGTGGTCGAAAGTAGACAAGCTCAATAGTTTCAAAGCCCGTTAACATCATATAGCGTCATCCACTTGTGATCCAATCGACCAAAACACATCTTACCAGGTGTACACAGCACCAGCAAGGGAAATAAAGCACTTCCTCTCCAGGGGCCTCATGTATCAATGCTGCATACGCACAAAAATGTTGCGTTCTGCAGCTTTCATGCTCACTGTCGGATGTACTAACAGTGAAATTCACATGAAAATGTGCCTTTACAGCTTTGTCCATACGCAGTGTTTTAGTATGAATTCAACGCAAGTCTTTTTACATGAGACCCCAGAAGAGAGATGTTGTGGATTTTCTTGAAGAACCCATTGGAGGAAAGTCAAATTCTTTCTGTGTTTATTATCGGGTCCCCGGTGCATCTAGCAATCGAGAAAATGTCAAAAACAAGATCCCAGTAACTTTCTTTTGGTAAGCCTTTCACTGCCAGCATGTGAGAAATCGAGCAGTTCAGATTTCGCTCCTGATGTGACGTAGAGGCATGCTCTTATTATGACATTACCGCCCCTTAACATTTTCACAAGCAACAGCGGTGTACGTGACGCCATGGTGAAAGTTTGTAGACAACATCCAACGTAGTCGCTGCACAGAGTCCTAACC
This sequence comes from Triplophysa bombifrons, assembly GCA_029783895.1. Classification (NCBI taxonomy): domain Eukaryota; kingdom Metazoa; phylum Chordata; class Actinopteri; order Cypriniformes; family Nemacheilidae; genus Triplophysa; species Triplophysa bombifrons. The sequence continues at coordinate 3,610,694 of CM056460.1, read as the reverse complement.
TCGGAAGAGACAAGAGTGGATTTATTTTTAGTGGAAAAAGCTGTTTGTTTTTTAGCAAGCTGTTTGTTTTGCTAATGAACAGGGGCGAACACTTAAATCGAAAGTTTGGTTAAATGTCTCAAATCATTTTTCCTTAGGCTGAAAAGTGTGTCACAGCATACAAGTAATGCTCTCACATTGTGTGTGATACGAATATACGAACGATGAACGATATAACTTGTAAAAGACAAGCGCTAAAATCCACGTAAATATGTGGATTTTAGGCAAGCATTCACGCACAACACGACTGTAAAGTTGAATTGTAAAGAATAGGGCCCGACTGCCCGAATAAGACTGAATGTGTCTTTCCCTCCTCACGTAGATGTAGGACCTACAGGGCTCTCGATTTAGAACAGCTATCGTTGCTAAAGTTTCAGCATGTTTTCTACTCAATTCTTGGATTTGAGAACATCATACTCATCAGAATTTACATTCTATCCAGTAGAGGAAGTATCCCTATAGCCGGAATCTTTATTGCTAGACTGTGATATATTGCTAAAGCACCATTACAAAAGTCCACAAACACAATGTATGGTAGATTCTTGTCTCTTTTCAGTGCAAAGGATATTGAATATATATCCTCTTCTTGCAGGTCACACGCAACAAGTCTACAGCACACTCCTTGGTTCAGTCACTGGAAGCGACATCTCGTCCAGAAATCCGGTCCCTTGGCAACACAACTATCAGCCGACGTCTTCACACTGGACACCCACTGCGCAGGTAATCGCCTCTACTCTGCATTCCTGCTACTCACCACTAATGTATTTAGAGAAAAAAAATGTCTAAGAGCTCCCAACAGTCCGATACCCCACTCCTCGTACCAAAATGTAACCGGGTGGAAGAGGAATAAAGCACACCCAGGAAAAAATATATTATATTATTGGGGTTTACAAACAAGTATTACAGCGGTCGATGGGAGCAAAAGGATCAACAAGAAATAAAATAAGCAGAACATAACAGGTTTGGGACAAGTTTTACAAAAATGAAATCTAGTTCTTACACCTGCGGCTGAACGCAGAATCAGCACACAAAAAACACTCTTTACTCAATCAGGTTGCAAACAAAATTAATCAAAATAAAACAAAATACGGTAGTGGCAGTGCATGGAAGATGAAAACACATTAGTTAGCCACTTTACATCCATATCACAAAGTCAACATCAATTATCAGAAACACATTATATCATACATATTCTTCTTACAAACTATAAACAGAGACATATTATAAAGAAAGAACATATGGCAGTAATATCTTTTACCCAAACTAAACTTACATACCCAAATGCTCGCTAGCAGTCACCACGAGGTTCACTTGCCACGTGCACACCCAATCCACTTCATCTACTAAAAAATGACTAAATGTAAATGTACTAACATTTACCATCAAACGTACATTTAGACAGAGCAATATAACCCACAGGTTACAAATACGGGTACACATACAAAGGATACAAAGGATATTTAGCCGGAATTACACACAACACACTCCGACCTTCTTCTCTACAATAGCGTAGCACATTTGTCTCTCGGAGCCACGCATGCGCACAACGTGTCAGCGCACCGCATCGCGTGAACGGGAGAGAAAACTCGTAGAGGGCCATACACAGATTTTACCACACAACAGAAAGGTTTAATTTTTACGCACTGGCCACAAAGATGTTGGAAGAAAGCAGATAGCTTGCAGTAAGGTGACCGCCAGTGTACCACATGTTATGGTCCCACTGCTAGGCTGCTGGATAACTGGGAAATCACATACGGAATCACAGATGTTTCAGAAGGGTATAATTGTGGTTTCATCCCGAAATACAGTTTACAGTGTAGAACAAAACCTGTTACACTCCTCCGCTGATTCGCGTATTTGCTGGTTGCGACCATTTGACTGGCAAAGGGGGTGACTTGAACCAGTGGTGCAGATGGTGTTAGTTGTTGCCGGAGAAGTGAAACCAACTCAGCATACGGGTCTGGTGGTGAACCGGAGGTGTCCATGTTTTGTGGTCAGGTCTCACTGAACCATGGGGAGACTGAAGGTGAAGTGCACACACAAGGTTTAATGAAGACAAACATCACAGGTAACAAGCATCCAAATGTAAAACCAGGGCCAGCCCTGCCTTTGTTGGTGGTCAAGGCAAGATACCAGATTGCGGCCTTAATAAACAAAATAAATAAATACAAATATCTGAAAATAAACTTTTTTTAAAAGCAAACTTCTTATTTTTTATATAACATGAATTGTGATCAACATAAATAGGTAGTAAACAAATAACAACAAACATATTTGTATTAAAATCTTTCTAATTACGTACTCATTGTCTGAAATTAATGCTGAAAATAAAACTTTCTCAATAATACTGTAGTTTAAAAACAGAGCTCATAAAACGAATATTTTATTATTATTGTTATTTAGATAAAGGTGAATGAGAATTTTTTTTTACATTTTGTAAAACTCTGCGCAAGTGCTGTATGGATACAAATAAAAGCTTATTGCTTTGTTTTGGATTTTCTTAAATAAATGACATGGCCTAGTCACTGTGCAAGTTAACACTTTTTGCAATTCACTTAGTTGAAAGCAGTCAAAAAATTTACGCACTGTCAGTTTTACCAGTAAAATGGTTCTAAATAAGCAAGCTGCTCCGAGTGGGATTCGAACCTAAAACATGCACTGAGTCCAGAAAGGGCATCATGGGATTTAACCACAAGGCCAAAGTCTAACATCAGTAATGGGGGAAATTTTGTAATTTGTGGAGTGAAATATTCCTGCACATATCACACTAGCTGGTCTCCGTTATATATGCATAATTAATGCGTTAAGATTATCAATCATAGTTATTCAAAATCGCGTCATGATGCAAGAAGCTGTTCACACATGTCCAACAACGAAGAGATATCCAACGGCGGCGAGTTATTCCCCGCAAGCAGTGGCGGTTCTACATTGAATCACTCCCCGGGCGAGATCCCCTCTGGGTGCCCCCCCCCCCACATATCCCACACATCCGAGAAAAAAACAAAAACACAATTTTGCACAAACAGCCATGTTTTACTATAACAATATAAGTGTAAGACAAGCTTATATTCTCAATTGCACAAATTGTTCAACAGAACATTTTAAGAACACACAATTCTGCACAAAACAGTACAAGTTATCAGAACTCAAATACACTCTATATACATAAAAGTGGCAACATATGTACAATCATGATGTAACATGAGCGGAGAACGACAATAATATAAAATATCAAGAATAATATACAAATAAAATATAGAATATTCTAAATAGCACAAATCCTTCATCAAACAAATCAAACAAAAGCAAATCTAATTATTACACTATTGCACGAAGAACAAAAAAAAACCTAAAACCTGACCTTTCTGGCCTTCCTTGATGCAAAATCATCAATAATGTCATCATACGTAATCTGCTCCCCTATTAAGTGATTGATGCTGATGATAGCAAGGCCAGTGAGCCGTTCCTGAGACATTGTTGACCTCAGGTATGACTTGATCAACTTTAGTTTTGAAAAGCTCCTCTCTGCTTGAGCCACAGTGACTGGCAGAGTAAGTGCAATTCTGAGAGCAGTCCAAAAGTTGGGGTAGATCTCCGATAGATCCTTATCATGCATTAAAGTGATAAGTTCAAGGAGGCTGATGGTTTTTGATGGCAGGTGAGGGAAGTTCTTGATTTCCTGCACAAGCTCTCTAGTGTCCAAATCAGAGTGCCCTTCAAAGTGCAATGTTGTCCCAAGTGCATTGCATTGCTCTGCCAGCTCCTTATCTGAAAGACTTGGGAAATTTGTCAAAACCCTGAATTTGTTTCCCACATTTTCCAATGTGGAAAATCTCTCCGTGATGGCTGACGTGGCTGCATCAACAACAACATTGAAGAATCCAACCTCCAACTTCCTAAGTGCATCACTGAAAGGCTCATCGTGTGATTCATATGAGAAGTGCCGCTTTGTGGACCTCAGCCTTTTTTGTTTCAAAACAGCCTCCACATTCATTTCTTCACAAATGTCTTTGGCCGCCATCTGTGCTGTCACAAAGCCACTTGCCCTGTAGCTCTGAAGATCTCGCTCAGTCTTCTTCAAAAGACTCACAGCTAGGTCCACATGCATATTTGGAGACTGCATGAGTTTGCTGACATGCTGTATTGCACATAGCATGTCATACCAAACAACTGTGCAGATGCTGAAGCGGTATGACCCCACCTCCTCAGACAAAGACTGGGCCTCAGCCCTTATAGCAGGGTCTTTAGTGTTGTCTCTCACCTCAATTAAAGCTTCTCTCACGGCAGCTCCCTGGTATCTCATGGGCTCGACGCTCTTGATCTTGCTCTCCCACCTTGTTTCTGCCCACATCTTTAAGGTGATGCTCGCATGGTTCTTCAGTATGGCCCATCTTTGGGAGGAGGCTGAAAATAACGTGTAAAGCTTTTGCAGGACCCCAAAGTAGCTCATAGCATCAACAGATCCCTTAGCAGCATCACACACAACTAAATTCAATGTATGGGCCCCACAAGGCACAAACAGAGCTCGGGGATTCTTTTTTAAGAGCCTGGCTTGAACTCCCTTATTTTTGCCTTTCATGTTTGCCCCGTTGTCATATGATTGTCCTCTGCAGTCTTCAAAAGGAATTCCTAACTCCTCAAGTCTCGTCAGGATCATGGATGCCAAGTGCTGGCCTGTGGACTCCTCTGCCTCCAAAAATCCCAAAAAATGTTCCCTGATATGGGGAGTCTCCATCAGTGACACCACTCTAATGACCACTGATAACTGTTCTGTATGGCTTATATCTGGGGTGCAGTCCAGAATTATTGAAAAAAACTTTGCCTGCTTGATGTCATCCACTATAGCAGATAGGATTTTGTTGCTCAATAAATCAATCAGCTCATTCTGCACATGATGGCCTAGGTAGCTGTTGTGACTTGCTGTTCCTCTTTCGACACGGTTAAGATGATCTTTCATAATGGGATCAAACTTGGCCATAAGTTCGACCTCTTTGAGAAAATTCCCATTTGATGGTGCGAACAGTGTTTCTGTGTGTCCCCTTAGAGCCAAATTTCGTACTGCCAGTGACTGCACAATAGCAGTGAGACGTGTCAGCACTGCTCTCCATCTCACTCTCTCAGCCTCTAGAAGTGCCACCTGCTGCCTATCAATAGTTACCCCACTTCTTAACCTCACTGCCAGCTCCTTCCATGCTTTCATGCAATTGAGGTGTTCTGGGCTGTTTTCATGTGATGTGAGGTAAGTGGTCGCATGTTTCCAATTTGCCATTCCTGAACTTGTTAAAAGAATGTTCTTCTTGGAAAACAATTTGCAGCAGAAGCAAAAGAGGCTGTTGTTCTTCATGGAATACATCAGCCAAGTTCTTGCCATCTTTTCACCACTAACTAATGTCTTCTTAAAATATTGGTGGTGGCAACTTCTTCCATCACTCTCATTCCTAAAAAAAACAAATTCCGGAGGCAACCTACTTGGTCCTCTGCGAACCAACTCAGTCCGAATACTGTCAGTCAGAGGTGAGGGCCAGTTAGCAGGGTCAGTTGAAAGAGTCTCATCCTCAGCAGTGGGGCTGAGTGGGGGTTCCGCTCCAGGCATTTCTATCAGACAACATATTGGCACATTACTCAAAGCACATAGTAGTGGAACATAACACATAGGCCTACTCAGAAAAATATCAGAAATATTCAAATTACATTCAATTGCAGTTGTCCAGTTGTCTTGTAAACTAGCCATACCCCCTCTACACACACACACAAACACACACAAACACACAGAGACATGCAAAAACCCACCTGAAGGCTCATGCTGGGTAGAAGTAAAGGCAAAGAGGTCTTCATCCTCAATAACAGACATTTGCGGAGACATATGAGTAGCTGAGGACGTAGATGGTAGCTCATCCTGAAGGGTAGAGACCATTCCAGCAGAGTCCTGCGTAGTGGGGGAGGTGGATGGCTCATCCTGACCAGTGGCAGAGGATGCTCCAAAATATTTTAGAAGTGCCCCTGAAATTGAAAATTGAATTGCAATTGAAATTGAAATCAAAAGACAGTGGGCAACAATATAACTCTTATGAATTGCTAATTTAAATAAACATGCCCTTACATGGCAAATGTCTGTCATGACTCATTAGACGCTATATTAATCTAATCTAAGGGAGGAACAATTAGCTCCTTGCTTACTGCCTCGAATTATATTCTTTGTCACGCAACAGAGTTATAGCAAATGTTCGTCTTTGAAACGTCCTGCACATTTGTAAATTCCGTTGGCTAATTACAGGGCCCAATATTAACCCACATGATGGAAATAATTAATAACTTAACTTGTAACAGTTTTGTTGCAAAGCACAATCTTATGGTGAAATTAGATCTCGTGTTTGTTGAGTTAAAACCGAATTATTGTTGCATAAGCAGCAAGCGTCATAGCAAGAAGGCTAACAAACGTCAGAGTTAACGTTATACCACCAATTAACATTAGCCCTTCACTGATGACATGGATAACGTCACCGTAATCATACAGAGAGAACGTAGTTGCAAACCTTTATCTTTTGCTCTGTTCTCCTCTTCTTCTTTTCGTTTTTTCCTAAATTGGGCACCTGACGGCTTAAATCTTTTTCTCTCCATCGCTGTCACTGTGTTTATCAGGCACTCGATAATCAACACATTTCCCATCCCCCAACACTGTCACTCACGACCAGAAGTCAAGACTAAACCACTCCACCTTCACATAATCGTGTTGGATTACCTTTTTTATTATCCATTTCACTCAAACAATTCAGAAAAAAAACATGCAAATAATAGGCCTGTGTTTATTATTTATGTTTATTGTTTATATTATTAATGAAATGTGCGTTATTTGGAAGAAAGTCAAGGTGTGACTGACTTTAGCCCACTAAGTGGATCCCCCTCCTTGTCCGCTCCATTTGGGAGAGGTGACCTGTCCATCAGGGGCCCCTCCCCTTTACACTTTATACACAGCTTCCTTCTGCGCTTCTCAGCAAGCAGGGGCGGCAATTTGCCAATTCCCCACACAGACAGTTATATTTATAGATAATAGAAACCCGCTTAGCGGCGCAAATTTGTTTTTTTTTTCAAGTGCTTTTGCCGCCCCCCACGTGTCGTGAAAATTTGGCGCCCCGGGCGGCTGCCCGGTCCGCCCGTGCCTAAAACCGCCACTGCCCGCAAGGTAAATAATTCCAGACAGATCACAAACAGGCTCATCAGAGAGACTAGAGGAACGGCAAACAAATGATTTGACAATAGGCACAATCACTGCGAGACAGATATAGGCGACAGACAATGCACAACAGGTGCTGCCATGATGTTTAGCTCGTCAGCACAGAGGTTTCCAGGGAAACGCTAGCAAGGGGTAGACATGTGACGATGCGCATAAATGAACACACATATCTGTGAACCGTGACATCATGTTTATAGTTTTGTCAAGGTCCAGAAAAGTACTAAAGACATTAAATTGGTCCCTCCGCTCATAGTGGCTCAATTTAATTTTTTTGAAGCAATGACAATATTTTATGTGTAAAAAGCTTAAACAAATAACTACTTTAAAAGTGTTTTCCTGGAACTGGTCCTTGGAATCCTCTAGGTTTTATTCAATCATATGAATATTTTAAAATAGTCGAAGCCTCAACTGCCTCTCAGAGAAGATTCTGTCTGTATTACCACAGCTCACAATCAAATCCCTCACTGAACATAAAGCAATGCAGTTTCAAGCTATACCTGGGTTGTTTAGGACAAAATGCCAAGAAAAAAATAAGATGAAAGATAGTATGTTTTTTTAAGAAATGGTCCTCAGAGGAAGAGATACCAGACTGGTGCAATGTAGAATACATACTGAAAATATAAGAGAAAAATAGGCTTTATTACATAGAAGTATCTTGGATACTTCCAAACCTTCAGTTTCATGAATAATTAAGAATGCTGCAGAAGAGAAATGGACTAGCTAGAATACAACTTCTGTTCAAATCATTTTCCAAACACAGTTGTTATAAATGTGATTCGTCGGATCAGTGTTCAGTGTGTTTTGATAAGGATTAGCCAGGAAGTCAGGATAACTTCATATATTCATATACATAGGCTAAAGACACTACATACCTACCTATACACACACACACACACATTTGTATATACAGTATACATATATATAGATATATGTTGTTGTTCTTTAATTAAGACTAAAAATGTAGAAGAAAATGTTTCTGATTTCTTATTTTAAAGTCATTATTCACAAAGCATTTTACTACTCCATTGCAAAGTACATTTAAAGCTTAACTCTGCAACATCACACCAATTTGTCTGTTGTCTTCAATAGCATTCACTAGAACTAACTCTCTCTTCACTTACTATACGTCTTATTTTTGCAAGCAATGTATAATAAAATGTTATCAGGTTACTGATTGTTTTCGGAGGGCTCGTAAAAACAACATATTTTACTGTCGGCTGCCTTTAATGTCAGACGGCATCATCGTCAGCAAAGACAAACGCTGATGCTCCATTGACCATCTTGGACTAGACAAGACTGCCTAATAAATACACAAAAAAATGGGATAAAAATAGAGACAAACCCAACAATAGGGTGGTAAAGTAACCTAAGCTGGGTTGTGGTAACCCAAAACTTGGTCAAATACAATAATATAAACAATTTTCCTGGGTTATTCTAACCCAATGGCTTTGCCTCTTTTTTACCCAATGCTCTATTTAAAATAACCCAGTATTTTGAGTGTACAATTATTTGGAAGACCTGCATTTATATAAGTGTATACTGTTTCTACTTAAAGTCTAAAAAAGTTATGCTTTAGTTATTTTTTGTCAGTAAAATGTTTTTTTGTCATAAGGAATTGTGAAAACTCAAGCATTAATTTGGCTTATTTTTAGTGTTAAAAATTCCAGATGTAATATAATTGAATGTAAACATCAATAAAGATGTTTCAGATTCAGGACAATTATGATTTTAAAGAAAGATTATAAATAAATAAAAGTTTCTCATTTTCTTTACAGTTCATGAAACTCATGCAATGAAAATTTAATCCGAAAACCATGCTGCTGTGTCTTCGGACTGGACACATGAGAGTTTAAAAACAAAACAGAATGCTTGTTTTTGATATTAGGTACTTACGTAAGCAATTTGTAACGCTGAAGCTCGTCACGTTCATAAATTTTCTTTAGATGCATTCGTTAAATCTCTTCAACACTCTTTTATATAACGCATTACTGAAGCAGAAGATTTTATTCCCACACAAGCAACTATCGGCAATATGAAAACAGAAAAACTTAAAATAAGAACGGAGTGTGGCTTTAACTTCATTACTGAGAATATATCAAACTCAGAGTAACTTTTATGAGCATTTCAGTGACAGCCATGACCGTGTACAATTCTGTGGTTTTATGGATTACACCATATACAGTAAGTATGATACATTTTGAGATATTATTTTTAATTCATTCCCAATTTGTTTTGGAATGAAACAGAGAGGCGCTGATGAGTGTTGACTCTCAATGTATAGGAGTGTTTGAATGAGATTTCAAAGGGAATAGAGGATCGGAAAATAGATTTGATGAGCCTTTGGTATGAGCTGTAGGATAATGATAATACCATTGAATAGGGCTGGAAAATCCTGATAAATGTTTGCAAGCAGCAATCTACCAAAACATTCATAGAATTGCTCGGAGTGGAGGAGGGTAAGCTGTCTATCAAAGAATTTCTTTGCAATCAAAATGTCACGTCTTCTTGCATATTACTTGTTTGGTGTATTCACGTTTTGATAAAAATACTGTGATTTCCTCTGAAGCACTTCCCACATTTGATAGGGATGCAAAAAGAAAAGAAACAGAGAAACACACATGCCATATGCAAGGCAACCAAGCCAGACCTTTGTTAAATACAAATAAACAAAAAAACAGAAATGTTATATGTCTTATTTAATATTATAATAATAATAGGGTAGATGCCAGTAATTTCTACCCTTGGAAAACATATTAAAAGTACACCGGACTATTAATTCCCTGCCCGTTGAACTCAGGGAAGCTTAGTCTTATGATACTTTTAGAGGTGGTTCCCTTTCTGTCGGTCTCTCGACGTTGTGTCGAGAACGACAGATGGGGTTTGCCCTTGAGAACCAATCAACTCTAACTACTATAGGAAAGGCCAATGAAATTTGGCGAATGAAATTTGCATGACAGGCTCCGCCCCCGGATATTCGGTATAAAAGGAAGGCAGCGTGCAGCATTCATTTACCTTTGTTCTTCAGAGCCATCGCTCATGAGTACAACTACAGATTCCAATTCCTATACAACTACACTGTCGGATCTTCGATGTGTTGCAGCGGATCGTCCCTCCTGCAGCGACCTTCCCCTGGGCGTCTCGGCGGTTTCCAGTGGTGCCAGAGCTTATTTCCAAACAGTCCTTTTCAGGACTTGGCACTCTACAGCGCGGCATGTCCTGCTGTTCTCTTGGGTGCGGTACCCTCATCGAGGAGGGGGATGGACACGATCGCTATGTAAGGTGTCTGGGCGTCCAGCGCGCTGAAGCAGCGTTTGTTGACACATCTTACCCGCATTGCAGGCAGATTGTCTTACAGAAGTTGCGGTGATGGTTGGCTGTCTTCCTCCGGGAACCAGCCAACATTTCGTCTGCTACCCCGGATGTGAGATCTGGGACTACGGCCCCACTTTCCGCCAACGTTAGCAACGTTAGTGGTTTGGGGACTTCTGCGAGCGTTCACTCGTCAGCCAAGCGCTCACGGGCCTCTCGCACCCCAGTACGCTCTTCTGACCATTCCCCAACCGGCGGTGGCACACCGTCCGGACCCTCATCTACGCACTCGGAAAAGGGACGTGGCGAAGATGAGATGTCTATCGCAGCATTGGAGGGAGAGTTGCTGCCATCCGACCCTGATGATTCCGAGCTTCCACCTCCGGGGGGCCAAGCTCAGGAGGAAGCAGAGGTTGAGATGTCGGCCATGCTAACCCGGGCTGCCGCGAGCATTGGGCTGCAGTGTACGCCACTGCCTCTTCCCCAACGCTCGCGGTTGGACACGTGGTTTCTGGGGTCGGAACGCTGTGTAAAGCCGCGGCCACCTCCGGTTCCATTTTTCCCGGAGGTGCATGAGGAGGTGTGTCGCGGGCCAGGCTGACTCCCCTCTCCACGCCATGGCCATCCTGCAGGTCCATCAGGCCAAGGCGTTGAGAAATCTCCACGAGGGTAGGGCCGACCCGGGTGTTATGCAGGAACTCCGCACCGCCACTGACCTCGCTTTACGGGCGACTAAGGTGACGGCGCGGGCCCTGGGTCGGACGATGTCCACTCTGGTGGTCCAGGAGAGACACCTCTGGCTCAACCTTGCGAGAATGAGTGACGCCGAGAAAGTCCGCTTTCTCGACGCACCCATCTCACAGGGTTGGGCTGTTTGGTGACACCGTCGAGAGCTTCGCACAGAAGTTCTCGGCGGTGAAGGAGCAGACGGAGGCGATAAGCCATATCCTACCGTGCCAGCACTCGGCCGCCCCCAGGCCTCCGAGTTCCCGCGCACCATCTGCTTCCCAACAGCCCAGGGCCCCTCCGTACTCTGCACCGGTTAAAGTGCACCCCCAGGCTGCACCCCGGAAGAAGAATTTGAAGGGAAAAACCCCTCCCCGTCAGCAACCTTCCAGGAAGAAGTGGCCCTGACGGGAAGACCCTGGAGGAAACAACATTCAATTCAAGTTTCAATTCAATTTCAATTCAAGTTTATTTATATAGCGCTTTTCACAATGTGTATTGTTTCAAAGCAGCTTTACAGGGGCAAACAGGAAAAACAGAAAAGTTAAAACACAGCACAGTGCATGGTATTCATACAACGAGTAAGATCATTCTAATAAATAATATCTAATTTCTAAATAAATAAATAAATGAATGAATGCAGTCTCCCGGTGAGCAGGCCAACACTGCCCTGCTGTGGCGAGGAACCCAAACTCCAATGATTAATTAATGGAGAAAAAAACCTCGGGAGAAACCAGGCTCAGCCGGGAGGGCCAGATCCCCTCTGACATGTCATAGCTGCACTCAAACTGGTGACATGTGATTTAAGTTTAGCATTTAATACCAAATATTGTAACTTCAGCATTAATAAGACAAATAGTCCGTCTTTGCTCTTGGTTGGGGATGTAGTGGTCTGAGCTGGGATGGTCCGATGGTCATATTTCTCTTGGCTGGTGGTGGAATTGCCTTAGATGGAGCTGGGATGGTCAGTCAGTCTGCAGCTGTAGCTGGCGTGATCTCAAATTGGGGATGGGCATCTGTCGGTCATCTGGACATGGTGGAACTTCTTCCTACCTCGGGATGGGCATCCCGAGGCAGAGGCGGAAGGAGAATAAAGAGGATAATTAGCGTAGCTGCTGTTCATTAACTATGCATTAGGTGAAAGCTTGGCTGAAAAGATGTATCTTTAATCTAGATTTAAATTGGGAGAGTGTGTCTGACCCTCTAATAGTATCAGGAACATCTGGCCCGACCCTCACAGTACCATCTCTGACCGGTCGGTATGGGACGACACCTGCCTTGTCTCCAAAGCCGGGCCCTTTTCAGGGCCTGGCGCCCACTTACTCAAAAAAGAGAGTTGTTTTCCCCCGGCGTTCATTCCAGCCGATCGCAGACTCCACCGGACTGTGCTCGGCGAAATGACCTCACACCCTGGCGAAGTGTGAGGCCGTACACATACAATAGTGGTCACCACTCTCAAATCGACAGTGCGTGCCGTTGTCCCGCCAGGCAGGCATAAAGACGGAGCCAACCTTCCCTCTGGGGAAACCCCGCGGCATACGGTTGGCTCCACATGCCAACGAACCACCCTCCGTGGGAATCGTCAGGTCCCCTCCCAAGTTTCGGGGCATCGTCTCTCCCTCTCTCAGAGGCAGGGACGCCTCCGCGCTTCGGGCAGAGGTCTCCACCCTCCTGGCGAAACGAGCAATCGAGTCCGTCCCCAAAGCCGAGATGTACAGCGGGTTTTACAGCCCATACTTCATCGTTCCAAAGAAAGACGGAGGGTTGCGCCCCATTCTGGACTTACGTACCCTAAACGAGCACCTTCACAAGCTGCCGTTCAGGATGCTTACTCAGAGGCGCATCCTGACATCTATCAGGTGTCAGGATTGGTTTGTGGCAATCGACCTGAAGGACGCTTATTTTCATGTCTCGATTCTTCCTCGACATCGGCCGTTCCTACGGTTCGCTTTCGAGGATCAGGCATATCAGTACAGAGTCATCCCTTTCGGTCTGTCCCTCTCTCCACGAGTCTTTACGAAGATCGTGGAAGCAGCCCTTTCTCCTCTTCGGGAGAAAGGCGTGCGAGTACTCAACTATCTCGACGACTGGCTTATCTTGGCACACTCGCGATATCTGTTGTGTACACAGAGGGACCTGGTGCTCCGGCATCTAGATCGATTGGGCTTTCAGGTCAACCGAGAAAAGAGCAAACTCTCCCCAGTGCAGAGCATTCTCTTTCTCGGTATGGAACTCAACTCTGTCACCATGACGGCGCAGCTGTCCGCAGCACGCGCCCAGTCAGTGTTTAACTGCCTGGAACACTTCAGGCAGTCGGCGGTCCCCCTGAAACAATTTCAGAGGCTCCTGGGACACATGGCGTCTTCCGCGGGGGTAATACCCCTCGGATTTATGCACATGAGACCGCTTCAGCACTGGCTACAGAGTCGAGTTCCGAGGACGGCGTGGCACACCGGCAACAGGCGTATGGTAACTCCTGTCTGTCGACGCACCTTAAACCCATGGTCTTCCATGACCTTTCTCCGAGCGAGAGTTCCCCTTGGGCAGGCTATGAGGCACGTTGTGGTGACAACGGATGCCTCGCTGCAGGGTTGGGGTGCAGTGTGCAACGGGCACGCAGTAGCGGGACGCTGGACGGACCCCCGCCTGCGCTGGCATATCAATTGCCTAGAGTTGTGGGCTGTGCTGCATGCGCTGAGAAGGCTGAGAAGGCCCGACGCCTCCTCCTGTGGAGTCAGCAGGTTATCCGCTCCCTGCGGGCCACGCACATCCCAGGCGTACTGAACCAGACAGCCGACACGCTCTCTCGTCAGCACACGCCCTGCGGAGAGTGGCGACTCCACCCCCGCGCAGTTCAGCTCATTTGGGTGCGGTTCGGACAGGCACAGATAGACCTCTTTGCCTCCCGCGACACCACCCATTGTCCGCTTTGGTACGCCCTGACCGAGGCCGCCCTCGGCACGAGTGCCCTAGCGCACAGCTGGCCGCGTGACAAGCGGAAGTACGTCTTCCCCCCAGTGAGCCTCCTTGCACACACACTGTGCAAGGTCAGGGAAGAGGAGCAACAAGTGTTAATGGTTGCGCCGTACTGGCCCAACCGCACTTGGTTCTCGGAGCTGATGCTCTTGACAACAACTCCCCCCTGGCCCATTCCCCTGATAGAGGACCTGCTCTCTCAGGGGACGGGCACGTTCTGGCATCCCAGGCCAGACCTCTGGAACCTCCATGTCTGGTCTGTGGACAGGACGAGGAGACCCTGAGCAGGTTACACCCCGCAGTGGCTGAAACCATTGCACAGGCCAGGGCGCCATCCACTAGGCGGTTATACGCTTACAAATGGCGCCCTCTTCTCATCCTGGTGTCTCTCCCAAGGAGAGGACCCACGGAGATGCTTGGTCGGGTCAGTGTTGTCCTTCCTACAAGAGAAATTGGAGAATAACATCTCCCCTTCCACACTGAAAGTGTATGTAGCCGCAATTGCCTCTCATCACGACTCAGTGGATGGAAAGTCTCTAGGGCAGCACGACCTGGTCACCAGGCTCGTCTCCGCTCCGTACCCTCTTGGGACCTTAACGTTGTCCTTGGGGCCTATCTGGGCCCCCCTTCAACCCCCTTGAAGCTTCCTATCTTCCTCATCTGACAAGTAGGACGGCTCTTCTGTTGGCGCTCGCCTCCTTCAAGAGGGTAGGATACCTCCAAGCATTCTCCGTGTCCCCGGATTGCCTTGAATTCGGCCCTGGTAACTCTCACGTTATCCTGAGACCCAGGCCCGGATACGTGCCCAAAATTCCCACTACTCCCTTTCAGGACCAAGTTGTGAACTTGCAGGCGCTCCCCATCGGGGGGAGGAAGACCCAACCCGGTCCGTGTTGTGTCCAGTACGCGCACTGCACCTCTACTTAGACCGCACACAGAGCTTCCGCAGCTCTGATCAGCTCTTTGTCTGTTTTGGAGGACAGCAGAAGGGGAAGGCTGTCTCCAAGCAGAGATTAGCGCACTGGATCATACATGCCGTTACGACGGCATACCGGGCACAGAATCTCCCATGTCCATTGACGGTTACGGCTCACTCCACCCGGGATATATCCTCCTCATGGGCACTGGCCAGAGGCGCGTCTCTAGCAGACATTTGTAGAGCTGCGGGTTGGGCTACGCCTTCCACCTTCGCAAGGTTTTACAGCCATCGCGTTAACCCGGTGTCAGCCCACGTCCTACGTGGCGACATGTAGGACTGGCATCCGGGAGGGCGTATGCCTGCGAAAGCACCTTCCCACCCTCCAAGAGGTTGGGTCAGTGTGCTATATACACCTTTTCTTCTTACCCAAACACATGGCTAAGAAAATTGGTACCACACCAACCTTCCTTCTTACCCAGACACTGGTTAAGAACAGGCATTCCATCCATCACTAAGCAAGCACCCCCCGGGGGTTGGCTAGGCAGAGCAGCCTTCCCCTTAGGCCGGGATTCCATATGACCTATCACAGATAGTTCTAACCGGACCTGGTGCTATCAGACGCAGTAACACCACCACCGTGGTGTTCTCTGATTAAGAGTTGCGCTCACCCGGTGTAAACTGAGCCGGACGGCCTCTCGCCTGTAGAGAGCTAAGGCCCTGTCCGTGAAGGTTACCGGTCAGGGCTGTACCCATCTTTCTCCAAGAAAGCTCTGGAACCCCCCGACCACCACACTGGAAGGTTGCCGTTTTACGAAAGCTCCGAGCTGACACGCCCAGGCTTGTTACCGTTGCTTCGCTGAGGTTGTGACACGGTACAGCGTTGTGGCGTTTTCCATAGGCAACCCCATCTGTCGTTCTCGACACAACGTCGAGAGACCGACAGAAAGGGAACATCTTGGTTACGTATGTAACCTCAGTTCTCTGATGGAGGGAACGAGACGTTGTGTCCCTTATGCCACAAACACGTATCGTTTCTGCTGCAGTTGTGAGAGGCTCTCAGGCTCTTCAGAACAAGAGGTAAATGAATGCTGCACGCTGGCTTCGTTTTATACCGGATATCCGGGGGCGGAACCTGGCATGCAAATTTCATTCGCCAAATTTCATTGGCCTTTTCTATAGTAGTAAGAGTTTATTGGTTCTCAAGGTCGAACCCAATCTGTCGTTCTCGACACAACGTCTCGTTCCCTCCATCAGGGAACTGAGGTTACATACGTAACCCAGACGTTTCCAGTACAGGGCTTAAGGGCTTTTAAGTCTACGAGAACATCCAGTAATGTGAAGTGAGTTTAAAGGAAGAAAAATATAATATTTGGTTCTGAGTTGTTTAAATTGAATTGATTAAATCTTTGCATTGTTAATTTGAATTTCTCATATTATACAGTTTGGTAGTATGAAAAGTGTGGCATTATTTATGATAATTTTTTAGTATTTATTACTTTAAAAAAAATGTTTGTTTTAAAATGACATTAAAAGTCTATAGAATCCCTAAACCTTTAAAAAATAAACAGTCATGTAATATTATTAATATTATATGATACCATAAATGATGGGGCATAGTGATATTAACAAATATAAACCTACAATGCACCAAATCCTGCCAGATCACCTTTTCTCTTCTCATCCAAACTACTCATGTTTACTTTTTATCACCTATAGCAAGAGTTTCTGTCAGGTTTTGTATATGTTTAAAAAAGTGCTCCAGCTAGGCAGTTCAATGTGTGATATGAGCAGCGATATTGAAAAGGACTTCAGCTTCATCATCATTGACCTTGTCCGAATGGCTTAACCCTGATTTGGGGTCAGCTTAGAGCTCTGACCCATGTTAGTGAATTGTACCAGGCAACGACCGCTCGATGCTGTGGGTATAGCAGTGCAGCTGTCAGCGTGTTCAGCTCGAGGCTTCACATTATGTTAGGCGAAGGTGTACTTGATTCTTGTGTGGTTGAATGGGCTGGCAGAACAGAGGGCCAAAATGCATATGCGTAGGATTGACATATTTGTCTAGCTGCTGTAGCAGCTGTGAACAGCTTGCCAGATAAAGCCAGACTTCAGCATTATCACAATCTCTGATTCTTACACATAGAATCTTAAGAGAAATGTTAGATTCCAGGTTAATGCTGCAATAGGATCAGGCTGACCCTGTGTTATTTAAAATGGCATTATACAGCGCAAAAATGGATATCTGACAATTATATAAAACAGGTCATTTGGAAAATATACCACTATTTAATAGAAAAAAAACAAAAATTTTAGCCGGGAACCTCTGGTTGAGTTGACACAGAATGACCCATTAGATGTTTTGAGATGCTTTGTAATTTCTAATGACAGACAAAGCACATCTTTAGAAAAATGTCCCTGGATTCAGGAAAAAAAAAATTCAGGTAAGCAATTTTGTAAGAGGCAACACATAATCTGTATTCCTTGAGGCACGGAGATACAATAAATCATAGCCATTTATGTAACATGACATGTTTATCTTGTACAGCAGTGCTAAGGCTGTCATAGCATCGGTAAAGATGTACTGCATTTTGTTACTGTGATAATAACGTAGGATGGAAAAAAGTCAATAGAACATTCTTCATGATATGACACCAACCATGAAAGTGTTAGCTGAACAAAACAATGTGAATTGATGTTTGTGTGTGAGTAAAACATTGATGTCAACAGCTGTTATTGTGATAAATGACCAACGTATTCCTTCTACTTCAATATCTTTCTCGTCTGACCACTATATAAAAAGATGTAACTGACATGATTACTAGCAATAGCTTTCACCATTATGCTTATTTGAGTTTATGGCTCCACATGAATCTATGGCCAAACACCTATAGATCCTGCAGTCCTCCATTAGAGCCCTATTGATTGCAAAGGTCATAGACTTGATTTGCAAGACAGTTTTTCATCAGTAATTCTCAAAGCGCTTTGACCCCACCATTGCTGGCACTAACCCCTCTTGAAGTTCTGTTGAGAAATCGGCTAGATCTATTTGCTGTTAGATTTTTCAAGCTACCGGTAAGATTTATAATTTTACATTCATTATATTAATTTATGTGTAAAAACTATTCAGGTTAATTATTAATGTATAATTATAACGTTAATGCTTTAGATCACAGTGTGGAGAGGTGGGCGTGGTTCAGCACGGTCTGCGGGGAGAGAGAGAGTCGGGAGAAAGACGGTAAGTCGGCAGATCAACCACTTAGTGAAATCACCTGCTTCTTGTTATAGTAATTGGCGAGGAGACGCTTCAAAAGGAACCGACGGGTCGGCAGGAAGACGAGAGAGAGCGGCTGGGAAAGTCGAGTTGCCGGAGCCAAGACGTGGCCAGAGAAGCAAGAAAGAATCTCTGTTTATTGTGAATTATAGAAACAGTTTATTTAAGAACCGGAAGTGTGTGAAACCCGGAAGTAAAGCAAAATAAAGTCTTACAACTTTCCCAGCCACGCCGATCCCGACTCCTTTCTTCAAGTTCGAAACGAACAGGTTTACATTGGTGCCGAAATCCGGGAAGAAAGGAGCAGCCGCCGTCAACATGCAGACTCCGCCAGGATCGCCATTTGCGGAAGTCATCGCTTCGCTCGCGGGACTTCATCAGCAACAACATCAGGCTCTGCTGAGTCTGAGAGAGGACCAAGAGCGTCGTTTCCAGGCTCTTATCCAGACCCAGCAGGAATCCCGCGAGTCGTTCCGGAGCTGGGTGAGCCAGGAAGGAGCTGCGTCCGGGTCAACGATCGCGGTCCCCAACATCCCACTCCACAAGATGGGCCCCCAAGATGAGCCGGAAGCCTTCTTGGAACTATTCGAGAGGTCCGCGGAACTATCGGGATGGCAGCCAGACGCCTGGTCAGCCCGTCTAATCCCCCTGTTGACGGGCGGGGCCCAGATGGCTGCCCAACAGCTGCCCGTGGCGAGTCTTCTGCAGTACGCGGACCTCAAGAAGACGATCCTGGAGCGGGTGGGGCTCAATCCGGAACAACATCGCCAGCGGTTCCGGTCGTTGGAGATGGGGGATCGCGGTCACCCGTTCGCTTTTGCTCACCAGCTCCGGGACGCCTGCCGCAAATGGCTGATGGCCGACGCCAGCACTATCGACCAGATAGTGGACAAGGTGACACTGGAGCAGTTCGTGGGTCGACTCCCCAGGAAAACCGCTCAGTGGGTCCGGTGTCACCGACCATCATCGCTGGCTCAGGCCATCCAGCTGGCGGAGGACCAGTTGATGGCGTGCCCCGGGGTCGGCGTACCTCAACACTCTACATCTCTCTCTCTCCCTACTTCTCCTTATTCTTCTCCTCGCCCTGTACCCTTTCCCAGGACCCGGGGGAGTTTCCCTCCCCGTCCAGCTCCACGGACCCGGATATCGCCAGAGATGGGAGTGACCCGGACTGTCGAAGGAGCCAGGAATCAACAGGGCCAGGGGCCCAACACCTCCTTCCCCCCGTCTGCCTCTCCTCGCCAATTCGGGGGTCTGCCTCCTGCCGCTAGGGCGGCGGGGACTTCTGGGCCGGCCTGTTGGCGTTGTGGGGACCCCGGACATTTTATCGACCGATGTCCAATGACGGAGGTCGGTATGATGATCCGGGTGCCCGACAACCCATCGGCTGCCCTCGGTCAAGACGGGCTGTACCAAATACCTGTGAGTATTAGAGGGGATACATATCAGGCTCTGGTGGATTCAGGATGTAACCAAACCTCAATACACCAAAGCCTGACTCAATTTGTGGCAAAGGATACGGGCCGTATGGTTAAGGTAAGGTGTGTACACGGGGATGTGGTGAACTATCCGTTGGTGCCTTTAACCATCAAATTTAAGGGGTTCAAACATAGAGTGGAGGTGGCTGTTAATGAGCACCTCAAACATCCGCTAATTTTGGGAACGAATTGGCCGTTATTTTCTGTATTATTGGGACAATTATGCGCGGATGTTTCTGGGCGCAACCAAAAGCAATGGGGGGGGTGCGGTTGCTCAGTTTGGGGAGGTTGAGCCGGGACCACTGACGTCTGACTCAGAGGAAAGAAGCGCTGGGGAGAAGATAAATCTTTTCCGGGGCGATGATTTTCCTCTGGAACAGAGTCAGGATGATTCGCTCAAAAACGCGTTCGACCAGGTCCGTTCCATCGACGGACAGCCTCTCCATCCTGATCAACCGTTATCCTACCCATATTTTGCTATTCTGAAAGACCGGTTGTATCGAGTGACCCAAGACACTCAGTCAAAACAAGATATAATCCAATTGGTCGTACCTAAGAGCCGTAGGGAAATGCTTTTCCAGGCGGTTCATTGTAATCCAATGGCAGGGCACCTAGGTCAAGCTGCAACTGTCAATCGTCTAACGACCCTTTTTTTTTGGCCGGGCATTCATGAGAACGTGCGCAGGTGGTGCGCGTCTTGTCCTGAATGCCAGCTGGTAAACCCACCGGCCACCCCACGGGCACCATTATGCCCACTCCCGCTCATGCAGGTCCCCTTCGAACGAATTGGTATGGACCTGATCGGGCCGTTAGAACGATCTGCACGAGGGCATCGCTTTGCATTAGTCATCGTAGACTATGCAACACGATACCCTGAAGCAGTGGCGTTACGTAATATCTCAGCAACCAGTGTTGCGGACGCCCTGTTTCGCTTAATCTCCCGGGTGGGAATCCCAAAGGAAATTCTCACCGATCAAGGCACGGCGTTTATGTCACGGACACTCCGCGAATTGTACGGATTATTGGGGATTAAAACGATTCGGACCAGCGTCTATCACCCACAAACGGACGGGCTGGTCGAATGTTTTAATCGCATATTAAAAACGATGATCCGGAAATTCGTCCACGAAGACGCCAAGAATTGGGATAAGTGGTTAGAGCCCTTGTTATTCGCAGTCCGCGAGGTCCCCCAAGCCTCCACGGGGTTTTCCCCCTTTGAGCTTCTTTACGGTCGTCAACCTCGTGGGGTTTTAGACGTCCTGAGAGAGGCTTGGGAGGACGGACCTTCCGCAAGTAAAAATGAAATTCAATATGTCCTGGACTTGCCAACAAAACTCCATACACTGGGACGGCTCTCAATGGAGAATTTGTTACAAGCCCAGGATAGACAAAGCCGACAGTATAACAAGGGCGCTAGACTGCGTAAATTTGCACCGGGAGAAAAGGTTCTTGTATTGCTCCCAACGTCGAGCTCCAAATTACTCGCCAAGTGGCAAGGACCGTTCGAGGTCACACGACGAATAGGGGATCTCAATTATGAGGTAGTTCGATCAGATAGGAGCGGGGCACATCAAATTTATCACCTCAACCTCCTAAAAAAATGGAGCGAGGCGAACACTGTGATGCTGGCGACGACAGTGAGTAGAGAAGATGATCTCGGGCCGGAGGTTAACACCAAAGTACAATCCCTCGCTCTGGCCCCAGGGGGAGATCATCTCTCGTCCTCCCAGGTCACAGATGTTGTTAATTTACAAGCAGAATTTGATGATGTTTTCTCGCCCCTACCTGGTCGTACAAATCTCATAGAGCACCACATTGAGACCAAACTAGGTGCGATCGTGCGAAGTCGCCCATATAGATTGCCCGAACACAAAAAAATGGTGGTTCGGAAGGAATTAGAGGCAATGCTCGACATGGGAGTAATAGAAGAGTCCAACAGTGATTGGGCGAGCCCGATAGTCTTAGTGCCTAAGACCGACGGCTCCGTCCGATTCTGTGTGGACTATCGAAAAGTGAACGCAGAATCGAAATTCGATGCTTATCCAATGCCACGAATTGACGAATTACTAGACCGACTAGGCACTGCTCGTTTTTATTCGACATTGGATTTGACTAAAGGATACTGGCAGATCCCTCTATCTCCCTTATCCAAAGAGAAAACAGCTTTCACCACGCCGTTCGGGTTACATCAATTCGTTACGCTTCCGTTCGGGTTATTCGGGGCCCCAGCAACCTTTCAGCGCCTCATGGACCGCATACTCAGAGCGCATGCTGCATATGCCGCCGCATACCTAGATGACATCATCATATATAGTCATGACTGGGAGCGACATATGCAGCACCTGAGAGCGGTCCTGGCTTCGTTGAGAGGTGCGGGGCTAACGGCTAACCCGAAGAAGTGTGCGGTTGGGCGGGTGGAAGTAAGGTATCTGGGCTTCCACTTGGGTCATGGGGTGGTGCGTCCCCAAATTAATAAGACAGCCGCAATTGCAACCGCACCAAGGCCTAAGACCAAAAAGGAGGTGAGGCAATTCCTGGGGCTGGCGGGATATTACAGGCGGTTTGTACCCAATTATTCGGACCTCACCAGCCCGCTGAATGACCTCACTAAAAAAGGGGCACCAGATGCCGTCCAATGGTCGGAGCAGTGCCAGCAGGGGTTTACCCAGGTGAAGGCTGCTCTGTGCGGCGGGCCGTTATTGCACTCTCCTGACTTTTCTCTTCCCTTCCTTTTGCAGACTGATGCATCGGACAGAGGCGTGGGGGCGGTGCTGTCCCAGGAGGTGGGTGGAGAGGACCGTCCGGTGCTGTACATTAGTCGTAAGCTCTCACAGAGAGAGACGAAGTACAGCACCATTGAAAAAGAATGCCTGGCGATCAGGTGGGCGGTCCTCACCCTTCGCTATTACCTTCTGGGACGGGAGTTTACGCTCTGTTCGGACCACGCGCCAATGGCTCCACCGTATGAAGGATACCAACGCGCGGATCACCCGTTGGTATCTTGCTTTACAACCCTTCAAATTCCAGGTGGTCCACAGACCGGGGAGCCAGATGGTTGTGGCCGACTTCCTCTCCAGGAGGGGGGGGGAGGCTGCAGGCCGGATGGAGCCCCGGCCTGAGTCGGGCGGTGGGGGTATGTGGAGAGGTGGGCGTGGTTCAGCACGGTCTGCGGGGAGAGAGAGAGTCGGGAGAAAGACGGTAAGTAGGCAGATCAACCACTTAGTGAAATCACCTGCTTCTTGTTATAGTAATTGGCGAGGAGACGCTTCAAAAGGAACCGACAGGTCGGCAGGAAGACGAGAGAGAGCGGTTGGGAAAGTCGAGTTGCCGGAGCCAAGACGTGGCCAGAGAAGCAAGAAAGAATCTCTGTTTATCGTGAATTATAGAAACAGTTTATTTAAGAACCGGAAGTGTGTGAAACCCGGAAGTAAAGCAAAATAAAGTCTTACAACTTTCCCAGCCACGCCGATCCCGACTCCTTTCTTCAAGTTCGAAACGAACAGGTTTACACACAGCCCGCAATGTACCGCATAATTACACATAATTTACAGTTTAACTACTTGTTACAATAAAGTACCTCTACAATACACACAGTACTTGTAGGTAAAGAGAAACAATATGCAATGGTTAGGGCAGTGTTCTCCAACTGTGGGACTCTATAAACAGAGCTTCTATTACATTACAACCCATCACGCTCTCTAAGATCTCAAAACCCTGGACGTTTGATAATACCTAGAATAACTAAATCCACCAAAGGGGGTAGAGCTTTCTCGTAGGACCTAAACTCTGGAATAGCCTTCCCGATACTGTTCGAGTGTCAGACACTCTCCCCCAATTCAAATCTAGATTAAAGACACATCTTTTCAGTCATGCTTTCACATCTTTTCACAGCAGCTAGGCTAATCATTCTCTTTCTGCCCATCCTGAGGTAGGGGAGATTCCGCCAGGTCCACATGAACATTTGTATCCCCATCCCCAACTAGAGATAACGCCAGCTACAGATGGGTGGGTGTTTTTTTGTGAGTGGGGGGGCTGGTTGGTTGTGGTTGGGGGGATTTCATTTGTTGGGGGTGTGTGGGTCTGATTTGGTCTTGTTTTGTGGTCGATGTTGGACAACAGAGAAATAAAGTTACATTATCTGTTTTTTAGCTGTTTTCGGGACTGGATTGGACCTGCATGGATTGAGTGCAGCTATGACACGTCCGAGGCGATCTGGCCCTCCCGGCTGAGCCTGGTTTCTCACAAGTTTTTTCTCCATTAATCAATCATTGGAGTTTGGGTTCCTCGCCACAGCAGGGGAGTGTTGGCTTGCTCACCGGGAGACTGCATCTATTTATTTATTTGATATTATTTATTAGATTGATCTTGCTTGTTCTATAAACACCATGCACTGTGCTGTGTTTTACCTTTTTGCGTTTTCTGTGTTTCTTATTTGCTCTTGTAAAGCTGCTTTGGAACAATGTACATTGTGAAAAGCGCTATATAAATAAATTGAATTGAAAATTGAATTAAGGATTAATCCTTTTTTAACCAGCAATAAAATCTTTTTGGGGATTTGGCAATGATAGGTGTGAAATTTACTGTACATCTACTGGTATCATTGGTTATTTGTATTCCAAGATATGTTGTATCTTTGACAGCAATACCCTCAAGTGATGTGATAAGGCGATTTTAATTGATAGCAACTCACATTTATGCAAATTTAAACTCAACTCTGAACTGTCAGAAAAGGATTAAAGAACCTGCAAAGCTATTGAGATTTGTGATGAATCATTCAAGAATAAAACTGTTACGTCCGCTTATTGGCTGATAATGATTTTAGTGTTACCGATTGTTATATCCTTTAAATTGCTACTGTTTACAGTACATATGATCTAAGGAGCTGGGTAGCAATTAAAAATAGATAAGGGGAGACTTGATGTGATAAGAGGGTGGTTTGGGGAGGGGAATGAGATGGCAGGCTTTGGAGAAGTGTTCAATAACAGCGAGTACAGTGATTTTCCCGTTGGATTCAGGAAGGTCAGTAAAGAAGTCAATGGCAATATGGGACCAAGGACAGCAGGGAGTACGAAGTTGTTGCAGTAGACCGCCTGGTATTTCACAAGTTCGCCTTGCAGGTAATGAACTGGGACGGATAAGTATGTGAGTTTGGCGCGCTGCCCCGGGCTGAAGGCTCCGAGCTCAGAAATCCTCCTCGAACCCAGAGCTCCTGCCCCTTGACCGGGGTGTGTGCCCGGACCCGGATCATTCCCCCCAAAATGCAATAGATTCAGGACAGCAGCTGAAGCAATCTATCTCCAAAAAGTGGTTGTCTTGAATTGGCGAGATAGTGGCCCTGCTTGGGGTGGGGCCTTCGTTGCGGGTTCGTACAGGAGCTAACGTGTCTGTTTCGCAGAGGAAAGAAGATTAGGGTCTGTATTGGTTACAGTTGAAAGAAAAAGTATGTGAACCCTTTGGGCTTACTTGGATTTCTTCATAAATTGGTCATAAAATGTGTTCTGATCTTCATCTAAGTCACAACAATAGAGAAACACAGTCTGCTTAAACTAATACCTCACAAACATTTTATGTTTTCATGTTTTTATTGAACACAACATGTAAACATTCATAGTGCAGGGTGGAAAAAGTATGTGAACCTTTGGGTTTAATAACTGGTTGACCCTCCTTTGGCAGCAATAACCTCAACCAAACGTTTCCTATAGTTGCAGATCAGACCTGCACAACGGTCAGGAGAAATTTTGGACCATTCCTCTTTACAAAAGTGTTTCAGTTCAGCAATATTCTTGGGATGTCTGGTGTGAATCGCTCTCTTGAGGTCATGCCACAGCATCTCAATCGGGTTGAGGTCAGGACTCTGACTGGGCCACTCCAGAAGGCGTATTTAATTCTGTTGAAGCCATTCTGTTGTTGATTTACTTCTATGCTTTGGGTCGTTGTCCTATTGCATCGTCCATCCTCTGTTAAGCTTCAGTTGGCGGACAGATGGTCTTAAGTTTTCCTGCAAAATGTCTTGATAAACTTTGGAATTAATTTTTCCATCGATGACAGTAATCCGTCCAGGGCCTGAGGCAGCAAAGCAGCCCCAAACCATGATGCCCGCTCCACCATATTTCACAGTCGGGATGAGGTTTTGATGTTGGTTTGCTGTGCCTTTTGTTCTCCACACATAGCGTTGTGTGTTCTTTCCAAACAACTCAATTTTGGTTTCATCTGTCCACAGAATGTTTTGCCAGTAGTGCTGTGGAACATCCAGGTGCTCTTTTGCAAACTTCACACGTGCTGCAATGTTGTTTTTGGACAGCAGTGGCTTCCTCCCTGGTGTCCTCCCATGAAGTCCATTCTTGTTTAATGTTTTCCTTATTGTAGATTTGTCAATAAAAATATAAGCATGTGCCAGAGATTTCTGTAAGTGTTTAGCTGAAACTCTAGGATTCTTCTTCACCTCATTGAGCATTCTGCGCTGTGCTCTTGCAGTCATCTTTACAGGACGACCACGCCTAGGGAGTGTAGCAACAGTGCTGAACTTTCTCCATTTGTAGACAATCTGTCTTACCGTGGACACATGGACATCAAGGCTTTTAGATATACTTTTGTAGCCCTTTCCAGCTTTATGTAAGTCAACAATTCTTGATCGTAGGTCTTCTGAGAGCTCTTTTGTGCGAGGCATGGTTCACATCAGACAACGCTTCTTCAGAACTGCAAACTCAAAACTGGTGTGTGTTTTTTATTGGACAGGCCAGCTTTAATCAACACATCCAATCTCATCACATTGATTGGACCCCAGGTTGGCTGACTCCTGGCTCCAATTAGCTCTTGGAGAAGTCATTAGCCTAGGGTTTAACATACTTTTTCCACCCTGCACTATGAATGTTTACATGTTGTGTCCAATAAAAACATGAAAACATATAATGTTTGTGCGGTATTAGTTTAAGCAGACTGTGTTTCTCTATTGTTGTGACTTAAATGAAGATCAAAACACATTTTATGACCAATTTATGAAGAAATCCAAGTAAGCCCAAAGGGTTCACATACTTTTTCTTTCAACTGTATATTGGTGGAGCAGGCACTACTGCGGTAGTGTGGTGTATAGATAAGGCTCCTGGGGAGCAGCACTACAGCGGCAGTGCGTGTGGAGGAGCGAAGTAAGTAGAAGGTGCAGCGGCTTTGGAGAAGAGGACTGGGCCCCTGTGCTGTGGCGATACTGGCTTCTCTAGAAGCGGAATTTGATTTGGCAGAGTATGGGAAGAAACACAGGCCCCTGCGGGGCAGTCGCTGCAGAGATTCTGGCTTTTGGGGGGCGGAAAAGGGTCTGCTGCAGCAGAGCACGAGTTGGAAGCACGGGGCCCTGTGGTGGTGGTCACTGCAGCAATACTGGCTTCTGTAGAAGTGGTCTCTTTTGTCTACTTGCAACAGACACATGAGTTTTAAACAGGATTTAGAGGGATGCGATTGAGTGCAAAGATTCACAGATGACAGGTAAAGTTTTGGTGGTCTTGTGGGTCATGTGCTCTAAGTTGTCCTTCCTGACCACAGAAGAGACACAAATTCAAACATATTCGGTGATCTCGTTCTTCAGGAGTTAGGTAAGTATAACCGAGCTACTTTGGTTCTGCTGGAGGTGGAGGGTTGAATTTACTGGATGTAGTCGTTCTGCTGTAGTCGTTCTGCTCGGGCAACGTGAGTGAATGAGATTGTCAAACTGTATAGTGAGATCGATGAACTGATTGAGTGTTCTTCCTTTGTCTCGACACCATAGTTCTGATTGAAGTTCCGGATTTAGTCCTTTACGAAAAAGTAACTTTTATGTGCTCTCCACCCAGTCAGTTTGAGCTACCAGCGTGCAAAATGTTAAAGCGTACTCCGCTCCGGTGTTCTTTCCCTGGCATAACGTGAGCAGCCAATCATCCTCGCCCTTTCCTTCTTCAGAATCTTCAAAAATCTCTCTGAACCGCTGCAGGACGATATCGAATGTGTGAAAGGCAGTTTTCGCAAGGTTTTTACAAAAGAGATTTAAAGGCTCAGTCATCTTCAAGATGCAAAAAAATTCCCGAAACTGTACACTTAAAACTGTGGTTCTCAACCCGGTTCACGAAATACTGTTGGGACGCAACGGTTCCCCTGAAACTCCAACCTTTGGAACTCGATCATGAATGCACTGAGGAACGCGACTGAAAATTGATGGCGGGAAATGTTCCGTCTGAAGTTGCATGCTTGAGTGGACATGTAGACTCATTGTAGGTCCAGCGCAGTGCGATTTTAGGTTGTTCACAAAAGCTTAATATCTACAAAGTAGGCAGACGTCCACCCAGGAAGCAGCAGCATTACATCTACATCATCTTAAGAAACAGGTAGATCATATAAGTTAAGTATGTTTATAAATATGTTATGTATTTATAATTATATTTCCCCAAACACAGAGGATGCCTACCTGACGAACCCATTGAAGCCTCGGACCTCCTTTTTCCCTAACCATATTCTTGACTGCTCCTCTGTCAAACTTTAAGTGTAGGAAAAGTCATATTGGGCAATTAAATTGTGAGGAAAGTTTGGTATTATAACACCTAGTTCTACTTAACGAATATGTCTTTCAGACTGTAATTTTAGAATAAATGCAAGCGTCCTTCTCTCCTGATGAGTTCAGAGTGCGCATGAAAGGAATGGCGCGTAAGTAAAGTGCCTTTTCATATATTTCTGAACTTTGAAGGCTGTTTAAAGCTGTTGACAGTTATTAAAGATGTAAAGTGTTATTTTTCGAGCAAAAATCTTTGCATTCTGTCACAAAAAACACCAATACGGTAAAATCCAATACAACTTTACATTTTGAGCTGACAAGGACTAAATGTTTAATAACTACCTGAACGAATCATATTATTTACCAGTTTACCATTGCCAACATTAGATTACGTGTCAAGAATTGCAGTATGAATTTGTGTTACAGTTTTTCTCGATTGCCAACACACAATTAGTGAAACAATTCAGCATCTTTTGACACTTACAAACACATTCCCAGAACATAACACCAACTTTTAAGAACCCCACAGAAAAACAGCCTCTATCTGCAAATGTTTGACCATGTTCTCATTCAGAAAACACAAGCACACCATATAATGAACAGAAGGGTCAAGATGTAGACTCAAATAAAACACATTTATCCATCAGTAAACGATCAGTGGTAAAAACTGATGACACACCAATCAGAATCTCAGGACCATATCAATAGGAGCACAAGCAAACTGTGCATCCTAGAATCATCTACCGAGCTTTATACTACTAACTGTAAACATACAATATAATAACAATTTCCTTTATCTTCTCTGTAAGTCGCCTGAATGCGTAAATGTGAATTGCGCAGTTGTGTACTGTATTGTGTTGCATGACCAGTTGATATTGTTCTTTGGTTTTTGAACTTGTCTAGTAAGATCATCTTCATCACTTTACAGTAGTGTAATGTTTATTTTTTATTTTTTCCAAAGCACATTCTTGCATTTTGCTCTATCTGCACTCTTTTATGTTGTATATTCTGGTTGTATGGATTTGTGTTTACTGTTTTGAGAATACGAGGCATCATTTCAAGAAATGTGTTTAAGTAATCAAGAAAAACTAATAAGTTCATTAATATACCAAAACACTGTGTAACTTTTACTATATTACTTCATAATAAGATGTATAAATGTACATTAAATTAGTTTAACACTTTCTAAATTATCTTATGAAGCACTTGAAACTTGTATTTGTTTTGCATTTGTATTTTGTGTAACTTAAAATGATAAACGGATAATTAGTAATGAATGAAAATACAATTAGTAACGCTTTATCGATGCTTATGAATAAAGAAAAGCATTTATGGCTGTATTTATAAACTGCTCACTGATCTATTAATGTGGGGACAGTGCTTTATAAATAATGAATTAACTATTTACTAATGCTTGATTCTGATTGATAGCATCCAGCTTTATGTAAAGTGTTAGCAAAGCAATTTATTTCCAATTAGCATTTACTGTAAATGGATTACTAACAATTTATTAAGCACACAATATTTAACTGTTTTAGTTTTTTCTCTTTGTTTTGCTAAAGTAGTCTAAAGTAGTCTTCGTAAGAATAATTTTGTCAAGCTTCATTTCCCATCAGCTAGCATGCAGAGACACAGAGAAGCTCACAACAGACTGGACTGGACGTGATATATTTCCTTGAGAAAGAACTTTATTAACATAATGACACAAGAGCTTACTGATACTCGACTAAAGAAAGGAGTATTGTAGACTCAACTAGAATGAACTGGACTGGAACAGCTGAATACAAAGGCTAGAACACAAGAGGGATCTGTCACAAGACAAGAGAAACACGGGGCAAAAATGGAGATCACAATAATGTAGAAAACTAGCTACAGGTGTGGCAAGTAAGCTAAACAGATAACTAATGGGTAGATGAGAGGTTGAGAGAGACAAGTGAGCATGGTAAAGAGACACAGGACACTGAGATTCGTGACAGCATCACAGAACTTGGAGGATTCTGGGAAATGCATTGCTTTGTTTGGACTGGGTGGAAAACCGGAGATCGTGAAAAAATGAGCCTTCATTTGATTTTAGGGGTGACATTTTTGCCAGACTGTAAACACTGCGGTATGTTTCTCTGGACATTGACACAAAATTCATCAAAGCAACAGCCTGCTTGAACAGGAGAGAGATATAGTGCGGTTGAGAAATAATAAATTGCTGCCGTAATGGGCTCTCCAGGGAATTCTAGAGAACCAAACAAAAAGAGTCATAATACCAGTTGAGCTGAGAAAAGCAAGACATAACAATCATTCAAGAAGAAAAACAACACAAGTATAGCAAACATATCATTTGCTTATATTTTTAATACAATTATAATAACATGCATTTTTTCATAGCCAGTGATAGAAATGATTTTAAATATTACACTGTCTCTGAAGCCTGTATTCATTTGTTTCATTAAGGGTATTCGTAATGCATTATGCAGGCATTAGAGGGATACTCCACCCAAAAATGAAATTTCTTTCATTACACCCCCAAAACATATCAAAATCATTTCAACTAACATAAATATTTAGTTGTGTTACACCCTTAAATGGTTCCATCCATAAAGTATATAAATGATAAAGTATGGTAACTGTTTTTGTTTCTATTATTTATAGAACATATATGTTTTTATAAGGCATTTTGTTTACTGTATAATAAACAAGATCTTATAATGCTTTTTAAATACAGGCTTCATAGAATGTGTTACCTTAATACACAGATACATTTAACATACCAAACCTTTGTCATTGTGTTATTCCTATTCATTCTTTGGTATGTCACTAATATTTACAGGAAAATCCTATTGATTCTCACAATTCATTCATGCTAATGATGAAAATTATTGTCTAGAGAGCAGCCTAAAGCTTCGTATATATAGCCTAGAGCCAGGTGAAAGCTTTTTCCTACTAAATTCAAACGACAATAATTATATTTCATGGAATAACTAGAGTGAAACCCTCAATCTCTTTATCTTTTCGCCATTTATGGTCTCCTGGCCTTTGTTTATTTTTCTCTGTTTTCAGAGTCTGAATTGTTTTTAAAAACCCTGCTGAGGGGGGAGAGTGTAAACAACTGTAATAAACCTTTTTTATTACAAACACTGTGAGTCAACCCAGCTCAGCCTATCTCAAAATATTGAATAGCTCAGTTGTGGGCTAGATCAACAGAGAGTCTGAGACAACAAAAACAATTTATATTTGACTAGAGATGGAATAATTGCACTTGCCGATGAGCTGTTGCGTTCAGTGAGATTCAATAACAGTTATACCTGCGACAAGAGTGAAGGGAAAAGTTAAAACTTCTGCTGCATTTGAATGAGATACACATCGATTCCAACTCATTGTTTTGGCATCTTTTGACATCTTGTGTTGGCTTTCAAAGGGAGAATAGCAGATGCTCGTTTCTAGCAAATTGCAGCAGAGACACATCGCCTATCCAAGCCAATACCAATTTCCATACTTTCTGATTACAGAGGCCATTATGTGTAAAATCAGCACATCGGTGCAGCAAACTGGTATCAAAGAAAATTGGGTCACCCCTTACATCATGAGAATTGAGATAATAGCACTCATTGTGCATGCAGTACATAGCCATTTGTTTAGAAGGGACAGATTTTTGTATGCTCAAGTGATTTCTTTTTTGAGCAATGTCAGCATTACCTCAGACACTTAGACTGCTAAAAGAAAGACATGAGTATCCAAATCTCTGTTCAAATGCTAGGGATAATTTAGACAGTTCAGAAAATATCACTGTCATCAAAGGTAATCGGTTCATGGAACCGAGATACAGGGAAAAGATGCATGAAATGCACAACAGTAAATTTTCATGACACTCTGTTGTCAGTATGATGGTGTGAAACTGGAGCATTTACAACAGTTTTTAACATGATGATGCACCATTATGTATACACATGAGCTGCTGTCATGCAATGTTTTGTGTAAAAGGAATGTCAGCTGGTCTGAAATTAAACATATCCAGGTTTCGTGCATGTGTTCAGGACAGAAGTGTTGTGACAATTGTATATAAAACTTACTACAAATCAAGGTACTGCTATTTGTTGACAATGTTCCCATTAACTGTGGTTAACACAAACTTTATCAAATAGTTTTTATCAGAACTAGTACTGCCTGCAGACATAGTCCTTGTTGTTGGTGACTTATCTACATAGATAACGAAATGAATGTTTTAGGAATGGCTTTCAAAGACACTCTTAAATCCATAGGCAATAGACAACATGTGTAAGAACCCACTTACCATCGTAATCATACTTTAGATTTAGTACTGTCTTATGGTATAAATGTGGACGACATTAAATGTCTTATCATATCAGTGATATAACAGAAAAACCTCTTTCCAATGCTGTGTAGCCCGTTAGAACAACACAACTCGATATAACAGAAAAAAAGAAGCAAAGGAGTTGTGTTGGCTAAACAAAGTACTCAGAAATGTACACAGGACTTTTTATATAAGTTTCTTCTTTTTATTTAAAAAAAAACTAATTTTGCCGGCCAAAAATCTTTATATTCTCATACAGTGTTATACGACCGGAAATACTCCTGCCCACACTCGCTGATCAAAAATCTAATATGGTGTTTTTTTGCAACTAATCCATTGTATTTGCTTCACTTGAATGTGGCTTCAAATAAAATTCCTTTTTACTAATATGGTAGAACAAATATTTGGTAGTCTTCTTCCTCATCAGACTCGGGCTCAAATTGGTACGGTAAAATCGCCGCCATCTCTAGCTACACATAAAATATACATGACATCAAACCACATGTAAACCGTTATCCTGTAATGATGGTAGTGGGGTTCCTTTTGCGACAAATGATGAACGCGTTTGACCAATAACAACAGACTACACCATCTGACCAATCACAAGACACAAGGTTAGCGGGTAGGCGGGGCCAAGACGGATGAATCGCGGAACGAATCATTTGAGAGTCAGTCAAGAAGTAAGGTACGAATAACTGCCTATTATTGCGACAATAAAGTGTTTAAACACATTGTATATGTACATAAACTTGTTGTTGGACACTCCATAAACAAAAGTAGGGCCTAAAAAACATATACTAGGTTCTCTTTAAGGTTCTTTATGGACCCAAAAGTTTCTTCTATGGCAATGAAGAATCTTTTGAAGCTTTTTTTTAAAGAGTGTAGATTAATTGATCAACAAGACCAATTGGCTACAGACCAATTCACGAGTTCACCTTAGCAAATAATTAAAGGGGGGGCAGCGTGGTTACGCTGAAAATTAGTATGCGTATTTGGCGAGCTGTCCGGGGAGAGGGCTCCGGGGTCGGCTTTCTCTCCCGACCCCGGAGCGCTCCCCCTTTGTTCGGGGCGAGGGCTCTGATCTCTGTGTTTGCCCGTGCCCCGAGCGCTTCCCCCCCCTATGGATAGAAAATAGTTTTAAATGGTGAGGAGTCGGGGTGGAGGTGGGATGCTGCAAAAATCTATGAGTGGAGGAGGTAAGGCGGTTTCACAATTTATAGAGCTCGTCCTGATTTGGAAGGATGGGTGATGTGATTGCTAATGCCGTGCAGCTGCGTGATTTCTAATGCCGTGCAGCTGCTTAATTATTTGCACGTGCTCCTCCCGAACTTTGTTAATAAAACATCATTTCACGAGTTCACCTTAGCAAATAATTAAAGGGGGGGCAGCGTGGTTACGCTGAGAATTAGTATGCGTATTTGGCGAGCTGTCCGGGGAGAGGGCTCCGGGGTCGGCATTCTCTCCCGACCCCGGAGCGCTCCCCCTTTGTTCGGGGCGAGGGCTCTGATCTCTGTGTTTGCCCGTGCCCCGAGCGCTTCCCCCAAAAATGCGACTGGTGCAGGACAGCAGCCAAAGCTATGAACCCCCCAAAAATTAGCAAGGTTTTACAGCGGTGAGTTGCTGGCCTTCGTTTGAGTAGGGTCCTGGCCGGGCCTCTGCGGGGTTGGTTTGGTGGGCTTCTGTGCGGTACGGATACTGATGTGGTCATGGGAAATGCGGATGGAGGCCCCTGTACGGGAGGTGCTGCAACTGCGGTTTAAACGGCGTGTAAGGGAGGCCCTACTGGGACGGCGCTACGGCTGGGCGGTAGAAAGCTTCTGCCGGGGCGGCATGCTGCGGCGGATTTAGATATAGATAAAGGGCCCCGGCTGGGGCAGCCCTGCTGCGGTAGTGTGAATAAGCGGATAAAGGCCCCTGCTGGGGTGGCGCTGCTGCTGCGGTGTGAAATATAGATAAGAGACCCCGCTGGGGTGGCGCTGCTGCTGTGGTGGGAGATATAGGTAGCGACCCCTGCTGGGGTTGTGCTGCTGCGGCAGTGTGAGATAGATAAAGACCCCTGCTGGGGTTGTACTGCTGCGGCAGTGTGAGATAGAGGCCCCTGCTGAGGCGTTACTGCTGCTGCAGTTGAAATAAAAGCCCCTGCTGGGGCGTCGCTGCTGGTGCAGTGGGAAATACAGGTGAAGGCCCCTGCTGGGGAAGCACTGCTGCTGCAGTGTGAAAAAGATAAAGACCCCTGCTGGGGTTGTACTGCTGCTGCAGTGTGAGATAGAGGCCCCTGCTGAGGCGTTACTGCTGCTGCAGTTGAAATAAAAGCCCCTGCTGGGGCGTCACTGCTAGTGCAGTGGGAAATACAGGTGAAGGCCCCTGCTGGGGAAGCACTGCTGCTGCAGTATGAAAAAGATAAAGACCCCTGCTGGGGTTGTACTGCTGCGGCAGTGTGAGATAGAGGCCCCTGCTGAGGCGTTACTGCTGCTGCAGTTGAAATAAAAGCCCCTGCTGGGGCGTCACTGCTAGTGCAGTGGGAAATACAGGTGAAGGCCCCTGCTGGGGAAGCACTGCTGCTGCAGTATGAAAAAGATAAAGACCCCTGCTGGGGTTGTACTGCTGCGGCAGTGTGAGATAGAGGCCCCTGCTGAGGCGTTACTGCTGCTGCAGTTGAAATAAAAGCCCCTGCTGGGGCGTCACTGCTGGTGCAGTGGGAAATACAGGTGAAGGCCCCTGCTGGGGAAGCACTGCTGCTGCAGTGTGAAAAAGATAAAGACCCCTGCTGGGGTTGTACTGCTGCGGCAGTGTGAGATAGAGGCCCCTGCTGAGGCATTACTGCTGCTGCAGTTGAAATAAAAGCCCCTGCTGGGGCGTCACTGCTGATGCAGTGGGAAATACAGGTGAAGGCCCCTGCTGGGGAAGCACTGCTGCTGCAGTGTGAAATAGATAAAGACCCCTGCTGGGGTTGTACTGCTGCTGCAGTGTGAGATAGAGGCCCCTGCTGAGGCGTTACTGCTGCTGCAGTTGAAATAAAAGCCCCTGCTGGGGCGTCACTGCTAGTGCAGTGGGAAATACAGGTGAAGGCCCCTGCTGGGGAAGCACTGCTGCTGCAGTGTGAAATGAAGATAAAGACCCCTGCTGGGGTGGCACTGCTGCTGCAGTTGGAAATATAGATGGAAACCCCTGCTGGGGAGCACTGCTGCTGCAGTGTGAAATATAGATAAAGGCCCCTGCTGGGGTGTCACTGCTGCTGCAGTGGGAAATACAGATAAAGACCCCTCCTGGGGTTGCACTGCTGCTGCAGTGTGAAAAAATAGATAAAAGCCCCTGCTGGGGCGTCACTGCTTAGCGGTGGGAAATATAGGTGGAGGCCCCTGCTGGGGAAGCACTGCTGCTGCAGTGTGAAGTATAGATAAAGACCCCTGCTGGGGTGGCACTGCTGCTGCGGTGCGAAATACAGGTAAAGACCCCTGCTGGGGTGGCACTGCTGCTGCAGTGTGAGATGTAGATAAAAGCCCCTGCTGGGGCGTCACTGCTACTGCGGTGGGAAATGCAGGTGAAAGCCCCCCTGCTGGGGAAGCACTGCTGATGCAGTGTGAAATATAGGAAAGGACCCCTGCTGGGGTGGCACTGCTGCTGCAGTGTGAGATGTAGGTGGGGACCCCTGCTGGGGTGGCACTGCTGCGGCAGTGTGGAAAATAGGAAAGAAGACCTCTGCTGGTTTGACTCTGCGGCTGCGGGTTGCTGGTGTGTATGAGCGGTTGGCGGCGGACGGGGATTTACAGTTGGTTGGTGGGGGTTGGTTGTGCGTTATTAGGATTGTCTGTTTCTAGCTGGCGGTGGGTTTTGGGAGTTTTTGTATGATTGGAGGATCCTAGCTCAGAAGGTGGTGTTGTTGAGAGGGCTTCTGCGGGTGGTCTAGGGGAATATAAGTTCCGAATAGGGAGGTACAGGGGTGGGGTGTAGGTCCGCTTCTGGTGCCAGCTGCCTGAATTTCTTGAAAGCGAAGCGGGAGAGTGAATCTGCTATTTGGTTTTTTGATCCGGGGATGTGTTTTGCGGTTAATATGAATTGGTCGCAAGCTGATATCCAAGTTAGTCTTCTTATCAAAGGCGTTAGTGTGGGGGAGTGTGAACGGCCTTTGTTGATGCAATACACGGCTGCTTCGTTGTCGCAGTAAACTGAAATACTGCTGGTTGACCATTCTTTCCCCCACAGAAAGGCAGAGATGACTAATGGGTAGAGCTCGAACAACGCCGAGGACGAGGAAGACTGGGGGAGATTTTGTAGTTGGGGAGGCCATGTGGAAGCGAACCAGCGACCTTGGTAATACCCTCCGAAACCGACGGATGGGGCTGCGTCGGTAAACAATTGGATGTCGACTGGGTTTAAAATCGTGTCGTTATAGAAAAAAGAGAGACCGTTCCATTGTTTCAGGAAAGTTATCCACAGACTCAACTTGTTGCGGCAGGCGTTGGTGAGGGATAACTGGTCCTCGAGTGCGTGAACGGAAGACGCGAGTGAGAGGAGGTGGGAGATGAAAGGGCGACCTTGCGGGATGATGCGCATAGCGAAGTTAAGGTGGCCGAGGATGGAAAGCAGTTCGCGTTTGGAGCAGTTGGGGTTATCTATGAGAGATGTGGCGATCAGAATGGTCCTGTCGATTTTCTCTTTAGGTAGGGAAGCTTGAAATTTTGCCGAATCTAAATTGATTCCTAGAAACTCTATGGATGTGCTTGGACCTGCGGTTTTTTCTTGTGCGAGTGGGATCCCGAGCTTAGCAAAAAGCTTTTGGACTGTTGAGAGGTGTGCGGCTGGGATAGAGTTGTGAGGGGAGATTATTAGAAAATCGTCTAGTAGGTGAATTATGTATGGAATTGCGTAATTGTTGGACAGAATCCAGCAGATTGCTTCAGACAACATGTCGAAAATTTTTGGGCTGCTTCGGCATCCGAAGGTCAGGCGGACGGAAAAATAGAACTTTTGGTTCCAGTGAATTCCGAATAGGTGCCAGAAATCTGGGTGAATCGGCATTATTTTAAATGCGGAGGTGATGTCGACTTTAGCTAGCCATGCGCTACGCCCTGCTTTTTTGATCAGGGTTATTGCTTGATCGATGTCGTGGTAGTGGAGGGAGAATTCGTCGAGTGGTATGATGCTGTTGATGCTTGGGATCGTGGAATTATGTGGTGATGAGAGGTCAATAATTAGACGTTTTTTACCGGAAAATTTCCTGGTTGCTATGCCTATGGGGCTGATGCGAAAAACGCTAAAGGGGGTTTTTTGGAATGGACCTATCATGAATTTTGCGTCGGTTTCGCTTTTGATTAAATTGTCGACTATTTCTGGTTCGGCGAGGGCGGACTGGAGGTTAGCGCAGATGGTGCTCTCGGATGGGAGGCTTTCGACACCGGGGTTGAAGCCGTGTTTAAGCCCTGACAGTAGAAACTCCGAGAAATTAGCGTCTGGGTGTTGTGACAATTCTAGAGAAAGGTAATAAACGTTCACTGGAGTCGAGAGGTAGTTTCTGTAATTTTTATTTGCGGATTTTTTGACAGGGCAT
This sequence comes from Triplophysa bombifrons, assembly GCA_029783895.1. NCBI lineage: Eukaryota > Metazoa > Chordata > Actinopteri > Cypriniformes > Nemacheilidae > Triplophysa > Triplophysa bombifrons. The sequence goes on along the minus strand of CM056460.1, from coordinate 3,572,382 downwards.
ATGAAGCGGGCGTGAGCGCCGCCGCAAAAATCACAAATATGCAAAAAATTACAACGGTGCCTGGTGCAGGTGCTGTGGTTAAAATTCAGGCAGACTTGGTTCTTGGTTCGGTTGCGGTAGTTGACTGGTGGTGCAGAACGGGTGCTTGTGCGGGGAACGTAGCTGGTTGATTTTTCCTGTTGCGGTTCGGGGCAGGGCGGAATCGAGGGGTTGATTTGAGGGCATGCTGTGGTTGAGTGGGTCAGTGATCGGCAGACGGCGCAGGAGATATTGTGGCATCCGATGAAAATCCTATTATGTAGTTCGGTGTCGAGGGCTCCCCAATATGGACATTGGTTCCACTGGGCGACTCTAATCGCACATTTAGCGGAAAAAAGCTTGTGATAGGTGTAGAAGTGAGTTCCTCCGTATGACAGCGCGAGCTCAGCGACAATCGCGAGATAGTCGCTAAGCTCGCGTCTCCTGTGTGGAAAGGTGGTGCATATTATATCCGTGTAGCGTGTGAATGCAATAGTGAACTCGGTAAATGACAATAGTCTTGAGTGGTTATGTGCGGTGTTTTTTAATGTGACGGAGAAATCTCCGCAATTTATATGGCGATCGGTGGGGGTTGGAGGGATGGGAGATAGGAGGGTGAAGAGGTCGATGTCAGCTCCTGCTAGGATCTGATCCCTTATGCTATTAGCTACTGGGGGAGGTTCTAGGGCTGGGGCGTTAGGGGGCATGGCCATTGGTGCTGCAGAGTGGAGGGTGAAAGCCGTGCGAGAGCTAGATAGTGTGGGCGGGAAAGTTGCGGCTGCTGGAACCGCATGCGGATGTGGCATCGCGCTTAGAGCGGCTCCAGAGCCTGTGGCAATAGGAAAATTGAAAAAGCTTTGGGCCTGCGCCTGTGCCGGAGGCAACCTCGCGGCATCTGAAGGCATTGGGGCTGCAGGCCAGAGCCCGGAGGGAAAGTGGGAAGGAGGATAGCCTGATAGAGACGGAAAAGTAGCCGCTGGCAGGCGCGTGCTCGCGCTGCCGTGGCGGTGGTGGGTCAGCGTGGAGTCGTCTGAGGTGCTGGACTCAGGTGATCCTGCGCCCAACTGGTTGCTGGCGTCCGCGTGGTCCGGGGCGTGGCCTTGGCTGGCCGAGGGCCGTCCATGCTTTCTTGGAGAACGGCGCCTCTTCCTCGGTGCGGTTGGAGAGGTCGCTGCCTGGTGTTGAGAGAATGATGTGTTGCGGGTCTTGGCAGCGGCTTTCTGTTTTGCAGATGGTGCGGTTGTTGGAGCTCCGGGTTGGTTGGCGGTGTAAATGTTGTAAAGCTCCGATTTGGTTGCCTTCCTGGAGAACGGGATGTCCGCGTTTCCTAACGCCTGTCGTAGAGTTACGACGGTCCATTTCCTCATCTCGGGAATCGAGCGTTGGGCCGAGGTACAAGAGGACGCGGAAGAAGTTGCCGAAACCCTGGATGGCGGAGGAGATGACGCTGCATTGCTTCGTCGTTTTGGGGTGCGACGGATGGTGCGGGATGGCTGACGGCCTCTTGGTGTCTCGGTCGTCTTACCCGTGGTGGCTTCTTGGCCGGTGTTGGTACTCTGTTGAGCGGCCGGGTTTCCTGAAGGACCCTGGGCGGCGAGGGATTCGTCGTAATCCAGACCGGTTTCGTACTCAGACATACTCAGACACTCAGGTATGCTGCAAAAATCTATGAGTGGAGGAGGTAAGGCGGTTTCACAATTTATAGAGCTCGTCCTGATTTGGAAGGATGGGTGATGTGATTGCTAATGCCGTGCAGCTGCGTGATTTCTAATGCCGTGCAGCTGCTTAATTATTTGCACGTGCTCCTCCCGAACTTTGTTAATAAAACATAATTTATAAGAAACCCGGAAAAGTTGGCAATACTCAAACATTTTTGAGTTTTAGAGGTCCTCGTTTTAAGAAAGCAGAATTTTCTAATTTTAATAACTGTTAAATTAAAGTTCTAACCAAATCTTAGCAAGTGTGACATTTTTTTTTTTTTAATTCAAAATTGGATTTTTAATTTAACTAAACTTCTTTTTTCAGTTTTTTTTATTTTAAATATTTCTTCGTCTTAATATGCATAAATCAAACACTTCGACTTATGCATCCCAAAATGAGAGTGAAAGAAATGATCTCAGAACTGGCATTAGCACAGTTCCCATTCACTGGTAACATAACACACGTTACAGGTCAAATGTAGCATCGCAGAGCCTGAGCACATGTTTCACTACTCTAAACAATGGTAAAAGAAGTGAACATTAAACACTAACAAGTCTTTAACTTTACTAAAAACATATAAATAAATCATATTTTTATTTACTCTCTTAATGCAGCCTGACTCAAAGCATGCTGGGAATTGGAATTCCTTCTTGACCAATTTTGTTCGATTAACTTGTTTATATTAAGTAAATTGAACAAGGAGTAATAACAAGCTCAGTAAAAACTTCTCAAAAATAATCATTATACTTTATTCAAAAGTAAAAAAGTGTTTCAGGAACTTAAAATATTTAAGTAAGTAGAACTTTTTGATAAAATTAAGTTTACATTACTTAATCTGTTTGATTATTTTGAACCTTTGGGTTAACAGCGTTTGTTCTGCTTTGTGATATTGGACCCAAGTTGGTTAATAAAACAAGCAGATTGACCAGGAGACATTTGACTGCCAAACTTGATCTTCGAGTGGATTCTTGATCATTAAAAGAAGTGGATGCAAGAGGCACCAGTTTTGAACAACATGCCCTACAATCTTTCCCTCATCCAGTTGTACCTGATGTGGTTTGTCGTTAGCATCACCTGTCTTTGTATAGGTATTTTGATCTGATCCTGTTTTGCTAGTAATAAGTAATGTTTTTTTTCAGCCTTCACCAAGTATTGTATGAACAAAGCAAGATCAGCAGAAACAGATCCTTCAAACAGGTCATGACCCAAATAGAGGGAGGTCTAGCTCAGGGGTGCCCAAACTCAGTTTTAAAGAGTTTAACTTCAACTTGCCTCAGCACACTTGCCTGGAAGTTTCAACTATGCAGATACGTTGTGAGACCTCGGTTAGCTGTTTAGGTTGTTAGATTAGGGTTAAAAACTTTCTGTTCTGGCCCTTGATTCTGATTGGTTTAGCTATATATACCCTGATTTATAACTTCTGACAGCAGTACATAGTGTAAGTATAACTGTGCCACTGTTGCAGCATCTTTGTTGATTGGCAACTGCTCTGTGGCAGCCACAACTGTTTCTGCGGAACTACTTTGTTTGACAGAAGAAAAATATATTTCTTAATACAGTATAATTACATACATCTTATTTGTTTTATTTTATGAGACCTTGCTACGCAAATGGAATAGCCATTTTACAAAAGCAATAAGCCATGCAAAGCAGTGGATTACAGTGCATTTTATAACCGTCAACGGGCATTTTTACGCATGGGGCAAAGCAGCTTTATCAAGCTCTTTAAAAGAAAAACTTTTAAATTAAAGTTTAATATAATGATAGCATAATGCAAATTCTGTAAGCTTCAGCGAGTTTATGAAGGGTTGATAAAAATAGCATTGGGTTATTTCAATGTTAATAAAATATTTAAAGAGAGCTTTTTGCTTGCTAGGAAACGTTGGGAAGGCCCATTGTCTATACAATAGTTTTTTATACTGTATTGTGAGTCAAAAGATTTTGTGTATTCTTTTACATTTCACATTTACATTTATGCATTTGGCAGACGCTTTTATCCAAAGCGACGTATATTACATTATCCTATATATTTATTTCTAAGTACGTGCAATCCCCTGGGATCGAACTTAAGGTTGTTAACTAAACCTGGTAGCTTGTTATGGAACGTGTATTATTGTTTTTTCGTTCCGGCTTGCTCACTTAGTTTTGTAAGCTACTTTGAAAAAAGTCGTCTGCTGTTTTTCCAAGAGGGAAAACCTAAAGTCTGAAAGTCCAAGCGGGTTAAAAGTTCAAATGTAAAGTGTCCACTAATGAATGTAAACCAAAATGTTATAATCCCAAATCTTTGTTGGTTGTGCTGGAAAGGTAAATCCACAATAAAATAAATTCCTCAGTCCAGCCACTTTGTGAGCTAAACGAAGCTAATGGCTGCTTAAATTTCCTGTCATGTGACTGATCAGTTGACATGCAGACCAGGTAACGCACATAAAACGATAAGAGTAATAAAATCGTTAGGACAAGAGGTAAAACCCATTAAAACTATATACATTAGAGAATAACATTTATAGAGTGGTTAAAGTGTCCTGTGTGACAGTGTCACAACCTCACCTCTCCTCAAAGATCGGCTAACATTCTATTTCATGCAATCTGACCTTCTTAACACTGTTAAGCGTGTTGGCTTCTTTGTTAAAAACAAGTTGGACGTATGACATAGTTTTTTTGTGCTTGATGCTCTCCAACTTGTTTCGGAAAGTTTTTTATAAGTCTGGATCACTGTTTCGTAACAGGGATCCTATTCCTTTTATGGGGCCATTCTCCCGGAAAAGCACGCCCACCGCAAGCCGAAAGAAATAACCCGCCCACGCGCCAACCAACTGTGGGCCTAGAGCTGTTATGTGTTTGTTTGTTCACAGCATTTCAGTGATGGATGTTATATAAACGGTGGATAAAATGCTGAATTTTTAAATTGTTTAAAACTGATAGATGGAGCAGTCCCAGTGCTAAACAATGCCGGACATGAAATGCATGCTTTAAATCAAACTAAGTCATATGTCTGTGTTCCCTTTCTGTCGGTCTCTCGACGTTGTGTCGAGAACGACAGATGGGGTTCGTCCTTGAGAACCAATCAACTCTGACTACTATAGAAAAGGCCAATGAAATTTGGCGAATGAAATTTGCATGCCGGACTCCGCCCCCGGATATCCGGTATAAAAGGAAGCCGGCGTGCAGCATTCATTTACCTTTTGTTCTTCAGAGCCTTCACTCTTGAGTACAATTTAGGATTCTAAATCCTCTACAAACTACACTGCTGGTGCTACGACGTGTTGCAGCGGATCATCCCTACCTGCAGCGATCTTCCCCTGGGCGTCTCGGCAGTTCCGGAGGTGTTTGAGATTTTTTTCTAAAAAGTCCTTTTCAGGACTGACTGAGCATTCTCCAGCGTGGCATGTCCCGCTGTTCTCTTGGGTGCGGCACCCTCATCGAGGAGGGGGATGGACACGATCGCTGCAATAGGTGTCTGGGCGTCCAGCACACTGAAGCAGCGTTCGTTGACACATCTGCCCGCACTGCGGGCAGATTGTCATTCAGAAGTTGCGGTCACGGGTGGCTGTCTTCCTACGGGAACCAGCCACCATTTCGTCTGCTACCTGGGCTGTGACATCTGTGGCTACGGCCCCGATGACCACCCACGTTAGCAGCGTTAGTGATATGGGGAACTCTGCGAACGTAAACCCGCCAGCTAAGTGCTCACGGGCCGATCGCACCCCGATTCGCTCTTCTGAACGTTCCCCAACCGGCGGTGGCATACCGTCCGGATCCTCACGACACACATCGGGAACGATGTGTGACGTAGATGAGATGTTGCTCGCAGCATCGGAGGGAGACTGGCATCCGACTCTGACGAATCCGAGCTCCACCCCCAGCGGTCGAGTTAGGAGGAAGCAGAAGTGATGTCATTATGCTAACCCAGGGAAGTGTGGTTCCTGAGGTCGGAGCGCGGTGCAAACCGCGCCCACCCCGGGTGCCATTTTTTTCCCGGAGGTGCATGAGGAGCTGTGTAAAACTTGGAGCGCTCCACGGACCGCTCCAGTGAAAACCAGCTCCGCCTCCCTTACTTCCCTCGATGGTGGGGCAGCCAAGGACTGCGTCGTGACCCCCCGGGTGGAACGTCCGCCCGCGGTGCACCTGTGCCGCGGACGGCTACCACCTGGGGGGAATCGGCCACGCCTACGGTCCAAAGCACGTAGGGCTTCGGCATCACTGGTGTCGAGGTCTTGCGATGCCGCGGTCCAGGCTGCCTCCTCTCTGCGCCATGGCCATCCTGCAGGTCCGCCAGGCCGGGGCGTTGAGAGGGCTCCACGAGGGTAAGGCCGACCCGGGTATAAAAGCAGGATCTCCGTGCCGCCGCTGACAGCGCTCTACGGGCGACCAAGGCGGCGGCACGGGCCCTGGGTCGGACGATGTCCACTGTAGTGGTCCGAGAGAAACACCCCCGGCTATACCTTGTGCAGAGGAATGACACCAGGGAAGTCCGCTTTCTTGATGCACTCATCTCGCAGGGTGGGTTGTTGGTTATCACCGTCGAGGACTGCGCTCAGCAGTTTTTTGACGGTGAAGCAGACAGTGGCAATTAGCCACATTTTTACACGCCGTGACTCGGCCGCCAGAAGGCCTCCGAGATCCCGCGTGACGTCTGCTTCCCTGCAACCCAGGACCCCTTCGACATCGATTCCGGTTCCTGTGCCCCCACAGGCGGCACCCCGGAAGCAGAGGTCGAGGGGGAAACCTCCACCCCGTCAGCAACCTTCTCACGAGAAGGGACACTGACGGGAAGACCCCAGGGAGGACAACTTCGGGCCCGAACCTTCACAGCCACGGCTCTGATCGGTCGGTACGGGACGACTCCTGCCTCGTCACCTAAGCCGGGCCCTTGTCAGGGCCTGGCGCCCACTTACTCACAGAGTTTTTCCGTTCTCCCCGGGTGTACTTACAGCCGATCGCACACTCCACTGGACTGTGCTCGGCGAACCGACCTCACACCCTGGCGAGGTGTGAGGTCGTACACATACGACAGCTGTCACCGACATTGCGTGCCGTTGTCCCGCCAGGCAGGTAAAAAGGCGGAGCCAACCTTCCCTCCGGGAACCCCCGCGACAGATGGTTGCCTCCGCCAGCCGACGAACCACCCCCTGTGGGAATGATGAAGCAGACCGTCCCCTTGGTCACCCTGTCACAGTCCCTGGGAGCCCGAGAGCTGCCCACACTGTCTCGCTGGCCTTGCGGGCGGTCCGTCTTGGTTACTCGATCCAGTTCGCCAGAGACTCTCCCAAGTTTCAGGGCATCTTCTCTCCCTCTCTCAGAGGCAGGGACGCCTCCGTACTTCGGGTAGATCTCACCACCCTTCTGGCAAAACAGGCATCGAGTCCGTCCCTCAAACCAAGATGTTCAGTGGGTCACGACCCACACTTCATCATTCCCAAGAAAGACGGCGGGTGCGCCCCATGGATCTGCGTACCCTGAACAAGCACCTTCACAAGCTGCCGTTCAGATGCTCACACAGAGGCGCATCCTGACATCTATCAGGTGTCAGGATTGGTTCGTGGCAATTCGACCTGAAGGACGCTTACTTTCATGTCTCTATCCCCTCGACACCGGCCGTTCCCACGGTTCGCGTGCGAGGGGTGGGCATATCAGTACAGAGTCCTCCCTTTCGGTCTGTCCCTGTCAACTTTCTCAACGACTGGCTTATCCTGGCACACTCGTGAGATCTGTTGTGTACACAGAGGGACCTGGTGCTCCGGCATCTAGATCGATTGGGATTTCAGGTCAACCGAGAAAAGAGCAAACTCTCCCCACTGCAGAGCTTCCTCTTCCTCGGTATGGAACAAAACTCTGTCACCATGATGGCGCAGCTGTCCGCAGCACGCACCCAGTCAGTGTTGAACTGCCTGGTACTCTTCAGGCAGTCGGCGGTTCCCCTGAAACATTTCAGAGGCTCCTGGGACACATGGCGTCCTCCGCAGGGATAATACCCCTCGGATTGATGCACGTGAGACCGCTTCAACACTGGCTACAGAGTCGAGTTCCGAGGACAGCGTGGCACACCGGTAGCAGGCGCATGGTGATGACGCCCTGCTGCCGACGCACCCTAACCCCTTGGTCTTCCATGACCTTTCTCCGGGCAGGGGTTCCCCTCGGGCAGGTTACGAGGCACGTCGTGGTGACGACGGTCGCCTCACTGCAGGGGTGGGGTGCAGTGTGCAACGGGCACGCAGTAGCGGGGCGCTGGACGGGCCCCCGTCTGCGCTGGCATGCAATTGCCTAGAGTTGTGGGCTGTGCTGCCTGCGCTAGAAGGCTCCGGCCTCTAGTGCAGGGCCAGCACGTGTTGGTCCTCCGGGACAGCACGACAGCCGTATCGTACATCGCTAGGGTGGCGTACGCTCACGGCAGCTAACACAACTTGCCCGACGCCTCCTCCTGTGGAGTTAGCAGGTGATCCGCTCCCTGCGGGCCACACACATCCCAGGCACACTGAACCAGACAGCCGACGCGCTCTCTCGTCAGTATACGCCTTGCGGAGAGTGGCGGCTCCACCCCCGGTCCAGCTCATTTGGGTGCTGTTCGGACAGGCACAGATAGACCTCTTTGCCTCCCACAACACCACCCATTGTCTGCTTTGGTACTCCCTGACCGAGGCCCCCCCCTCGGCACGGATGCCCTGGCGCACAGCTGACCACGGGACGGGCGGAAGCACACCTCCCCCCCCCCCCCCCAGGAGCCTCCTTGCACAGACACTGTGCAAGGTCAGGGAAGAGGAGCACCAAGTGTTATTGGTTACACCGCTCTGGTTTAACCACACTTGGCTTCAGAGTTTATGCTCTGGACAGCAACTCCCCCTGAACCATTCCCCTGAGAGAGGACCTGCTCTCTCAGGGGAAGGACACGTTCTGGCATCCCAGATCAGACCTCTGGAACACCATGTCTGGTCTCTAGACGGGACGAGAAGATCCTGAGATGGCTACTCCCCCTATTCGGCTGAGACCATCACCCAGGCTAGGGCCACATCTACTAGGCGGTTACACGCCTCTAGACGGCGCCTCTTCTCTTCCTGGTGTGTTTCTCAACGAGAAAGACCCACTGAGGTGCGTGATCAGGATTGTGTTGTTCTTCTCACGAGACTGGAGACTAACATCTCCCCTCCACACTGTAAGTGTATGTAGTCGCTACTGCCACTCATCACGACTGAGTCGGTGGAAAGTTTCTAGGGCAACACGACCTGGTCACCAGGTTCCTAAGGGGCGCGAGAGGGCGGAATCCGCCTCATCTCCGCTCCATACCCTCTTGGGACCTTAAGTGGTCCTGGGGAGCCTCAGGGCCCCCCAAGAGCCCCTTGGAGATTCCGATCTTCCTCACTGAGTAAGACGGCCCTCCTGATGGCGCTCACTTCCTTCAAGAGGGTAGGGGACCACCGAGCATCCTCCGTGTCCCCGGCTTGCCTTAAATTCGGCCCTGGTAACTCTCACGTTATCTTGAGACCCAGGCCCGGATGCGTGCCCAAGAAGTTCCCACTACACCCTCCGGGGCCAAGTGGTGAACTTGCAGGCTCTCTCCATAGGGGAGGAAGACCCAACCCGATCAGTGTTGTGTCCAGTACGCTGGACCGCACGCAGAGCTCTAAGCTCTGACCAGCTCCGTGTCTGTTGGAGGACAGCAGAAGGGGAAGGCTGTCTCCAAGCAGAGGCTGGCGCACTGGGTCTTGGATGCCGTTACGACGGCATTCCGATCTCAGACTCTCCCATGCCCATTGGCAGCAGGGCTCACTCCACACGGAGTTTAGCCTCTCCTGGGCACTGGCAGAAGCGCCTCTCTAGCAGACATCTGTAGAGCTGCGGGTTGGGCTACGCCCAAACACCTTCGCAAGGGTTAACAGCCTTCGCGTAAACCCGGTGTCAGCCCACGTCCTGCGTGGCGACATGTAGGACTGGCATCCGGGGGGGCGTATGCCTGCGAAAGCACCATCCCACCCTCCAAGAGGTTGGGTCAGTGTGCTATCTACCTTTTCTTCTTACCCAACCACATGGCTAAGAGAATTGATACCTCACCAACCTTCCTTCTTACCCAGACCCTGGTTAAGAACAGGCTTTCCATCCATCACTAAGCAAGCACATCCTGGGGGTTGACTGGGCAGAGCAGCCTTCCCCCTTAGGCCGGGATACCTTATGACCTATCTCACATAGTTCTAACCGGACCTGTGCTATCAGACGCAGTAACACCCCCACCGTGGGCTGTTCCGTCTGTTATACCCTCATGACAATGGTTCCCACACTCCGTAACCAATGAGCTTCCCCAGGTGGACCTCCACCTCGCAGTTAACTACCCTGTCCGCACGTTCCATGCGTTCTCCTCCAAGGACGAGACCATACTTATTCTCCACCATTTCCTCCCCACGTGTAGGAGGTGGCCTCTGCAGCGCTTCTCTGATTAAGAGTTGCGCTTTCCCGGTGTAAACCGAACCGGACGGCCTCTCGCCTGTAGAGAGCTAAGGCCCCGTCCGTGAAAGTTTCCGGTCAGGGCTGTACCCATCTTTCTCCAAAAGCTCTGGAACCCCCCGACCACCACACTGGAAGGTTACAAGTTTCACGTAAGCTTCGAGCTAACACGCCCAGGCTTGTCACCGTTGCTTCGCTGAGATTGTGACGCGATACAGCGTTTGTGGCGTTTTCCATAGTTAACCCCATCTGTCGTTCTCGACACAACGTCGAGAGACCGACAGAAAGGGAACGTCTTGGTTACGTCTGTAACCTCAGTTCCCTGATGGAGGGAACGAGACGTTGTGTCCCTTATGCCACAAACCCGTATCGTTTCTGTTGCAGTTTGAGAGGCTCTCAGGCTCTTCAGAACAAGAGGTAAATGAATGCTGCACGCCGGCTTCCTTTTATACCGGATATCCGGGGGCGGAGTCCGGCATGCAAATTTCATTCGCCAAATTTCATTGGCCTTTTCTATAGTAGTCAGAGTTGATTGGTTCTCAAGGACGAACCCCATCTGTCGTTCTCGACACAACGTCTCGTTCCCTCCATCAGGGAACTGAGGTTACAGACGTAACCAAGACGTTTTGTAGCCAATCGAAGGGATTAATGTGTTGATATAATGTGTGCTCGTGCTGTGGTTCTGTCCTCCAGCCATCCTCCAGCAGCTCGTCTTTTTACAGAAATAATCGTACAGCTGTATCTCTCTTTTATAAATTAGATCAAACTAAATACTCTTCGAAGATACAACGTATGCCATACTACTGTATAGGAATTAAAGATTAATGGCAGAAACTGCGTGTTACCCGACATTTAAATGTTGTTAGCATAACTTAAAGATGGTATTTGTGCAGACAGTTAATTTGTGCCAACCTATTTTGTAAGTGTGAATGTTATGTATTCTTGCTTTGTTGATTGTAGGTATCTTTGACCATTTTTCACAACCTTGAAGGTGGCTTGTTGCTTTAAATATAGTGGACATAGATGGATGACCTGGCATTTGGCTGAGTGATAGTATGTGTCTTTCCCTTCTTAGGAGCTGCATCAGGCTGATCTTATTAATCAGGCAATCCATCCACGGCTTGATGCATCCTGTCTCCAACCCTCAGGCTACTGCTTTCATTTCTACCTACCCACCTGTAGACTGGTATACACCTCTGTTGTTTTAGCAAAACCTTTTTCACATGCTTTTACTTGAGCCCAAATCCAATTGTAGTTTTTTTTGTTTTTGTCAAAGAGTCAATTGTAGAGCCCTGCGTGGGACAGATTTTTTAAACCCGCACGTTGCCGGTGAATTTCTGACCAATCCCGCCCACTCCCGCAATGTGTCTTAAATAATTTAAACAACGTTGAGGCATGCTAACTTTCATAACAACAGACACAGAACATTTCCACAAAATGAATCGCTCGTCTTATGGTCGATAAATATGTTCATGTGAGGGTTAATCACCAGGCCCGACAAACCATGAAGACAAATTACATTGTTTGTTAGACCACTAAATCTTTTCGCTTCTGAAAGGCTATACAAACAACACCGGAACTCTTAGACTTCAGCTGTGTCTATAACAGGACACGCACAGTACTCAAACCTGCAATGTCCATCGTATATTAAGACTTTTGCACATTTTTTACAACTTCTCTAGAGGGCAATCGTGACAGACTAATGTGTTAGAGTTGCAGTGATGAAGACAGTGCCAGTGATGAACCAACATCACCGTTGCATGTAGTGTCCAAACTATCATCTCAGTGTGTTCCTGCTTGCTCTTGGTTCCTTTTTGTCTTTTTGACCACCAACATTAGATGTTCAGTTTGCAGATGTCTAGTTTTATGGTTATCTTTATAGCTCTTTAAACAAGAAAACAGAAAGCTGTTTTTAAATTTATATAATAAAAGAGTACCTGCATATGGTTCTTTAGGCCCTACTTTGGTTTATCGAGTGTCCAACAACAAGTTTATGTACATACAATGTGTTTAAACACTATAATGTCGTAATAATAGGCAGTTATTCGTAACTTACTTCTTGACTGACTCTCAAATGATTCGTTCCGCGATTCAGCCGTCTAGGCCCCGCCTACCCACTAACCTTGTGTCATGTGATTGGTCAGATGGTGAAGTCTGTTGTTATTGGTCAAACGCGTTCATCATTTGTCGCAAAAGGAACCCCACTACCATCATTACAGGATTACGGTTTACATGTGGTTGGATGTTATGCATATTATTTGTGAAGCTAGAGATTGCGGCGATTTTACCTTACCAATTTGAGCCCGAGTCTGACGAGGAAGAAGATGCTAATGCACAACAAACTCCACCACGACTGGAGCAGAATGTTTGTCAGTGGCAAGTGACAACTCTTGTCATAAAAACTCCCAGTGTGACAACATGCATGTTGTGCTTTTGCTCATCAATGAAATAAAAAAAATTTTTCTTCTTAAAATACTGTTAATACGTTAGTAATACTATTATTTCGTCTTAACTGTGCGTTGTCATGGTACATAGAGCATTTCAGAAAGTCGACGTTATGAAAAATTATTGAAGTATCACCCAAATATATCTATATAGGTGCACGTGCGGGAAATGTGTCAAAATGCAAAGGTAATAGCCAGATAAACAAACTAACACCCCAGAAATAACGCTACATGCTAATGTTAGCGTTATATAAATTAGCTGAACACAGACATAAAGTACCAATGTATTTCTTGAAGTTAAGACAAAAATGAATAGTCACACTTACAGGTTATGATTTGGTGGAGCTAACAGGTCCAAATAGAGTTGGTGTTGCCCTCTCTTTCAGGGATCGTCGTTTCACATATCCTGCAGTGAACGCGCAAAGATTATTAAACCAATCGTCGGTGAAATGACGCGCGCACAGTTAAACCCTGGGGTTATACTCCTTTGGTATCGCTTGAAAAATGAATTGTAACCATTTTTCCCTCAGACGTTCTTCCTTTGGTAATTGAAATAAGACGGACTTAGTGTCACACCGTAGAACACAGGTTCATCACGAACACGCATGAACACGCATGATTCAGAGTTGACTCCCATTTTAACAAGCAAATAACTTTGTTATTTATTCACCTTCGGACTTACAACTTGGCAGACAACTTACTTTCAAACAAGGCAACATAACAGACTGGATGAAATGTACTTTTCATGATCTCATGCTACCTACTCTTTAAACATCTGGGTAGGGATGCACCAGCCATTTGTATGTTCTTTCTTAAATGTGAACGTGAAGTCCACACTAAAGACTTAGTACTGTATATACTAGCTAATTTTGCAACTAAATCTGTATGTTATTTGGTTGCACCATTTGCTCTTAAGGCAGAACATAGCTAGTAGTTTGTAAGCTCTCCATAAAGTAATGCATAGTTGCATAATATGACGTTTACCTTCAAAAGTCCAATAGCAGTCTATACATTTTTGAGAAAAAGTTAGAATACTACCAATCATGAATAACATTTCAAATTAGATTTAATAAATGCTGATTAAAAACTGTACAGCCTAATTAACGAAATAATAAATGGCATGCAATATGGGTGATTTCATTTTACTCCCAAGCCAACCAGAGAAATAAAAAGAAGAGGATTTTATTTTGAGGTTCAAAACAAAGCCAGATATACACGTGGAGGCGTGCTAGGACGGTTCTTGTTAGATCTGTAAAAAATTTAATATTATCACTTAATGTTCTCTATTTTAAAAGGTAAGTGACTGTAAATGTCAGCATTATCATGTATTATCAAGAATGTCGAGTGAAACAAGAGCTCATTTTCGGTTAGTTCAATGAGTCTAGTATTTTATCCCTACAGTTACTCCCGATGTGAGGCTTCTGTAAATATTTAGTAATATGTAATACGTAACATTACACTTCAACTAAGTTGAATGGTGCAACTAAAAAATATATAGTAGTGCGTAAGTTGTAATTTAGTGCGCGTTTAATTCAAAATTACGATAAATTGTTACTTAGCGACAGCTGGTGCAACCGGACCCAGAAGAACCTTTCTGTTACACAAAAGGTTCTTTCTGGCGAAAAAAGGTTCTATAGATTATAAAAAAACTAAGAGTTGGTTCTTTAAAGAACCTTTGACTCAATGGTTCTTTGTGGAACCAAAAATGGTTCTTCTATGGCATCTCTGTGAAGAACCTTTTAAGCACCTTTGCTTTTAAGAGTGTAGTGGGTTTTTAACACTGTTTTCGCAAGAACAGTCGCTGTCCCATTAACTGATCTACCTTAATCTAGAGCACTATTTATTTAGTAATTTTGCTGGTATGGGGCCTAGTAAACACGTTGTTGGTTTTGATATGGTGATACATTTATTAAGATCCTCATGTTCTATGGTTGGAAAGAGCTGAAGCGGTTCTTTAAGGGGAGGATGGGGTTTTTTTCAGGCTGCGCAGAGTTTCTGATGAGGATTTCAGAAAAGCAGAAGAGTTTGTGAAAGTTACAATGATACTTTACACTTCAACCCTCTACATCTTTGCTGAAAGGACTCCAACCCAAGGTCAGATTTTGCCAATATTGGATAAACTTCAGCACCATTTGACAGTTAATAATCAGACTCCTCATTCACAAAGACCATCAAGGAAACTATATGGAACGACCTCTCAAAAAGATATGTGTGTAATGTAATCCTATTGATTTCTCACTTGTTTTCAATAGGATTATTCAGGGACTTACACTACGTCTTGGTCTTCAATGTTCACGGCATAAGACAGTTCTTGGAGGAGGCCACGGCCTTTGATCCAAGATTCAAATCAATAGTAGCAGATGAAGTATGGATCAGATTGGAGGATGAGCTGATGAAAAGGAACTCTGAATCAGTGTAAATCGTAATTTGTATACTTTGCGGTAATTGTGGAGAATATATATGACCCTCATATTCAGTTGAATACAGTTTCAGGACCAGCAGATGGAACATCTGTTCAAGACGACAGCTCATCTGATGAAAACAGTGCATCACTCCCAGTGGAGTGCAGGTGAGGAAGTGCACCACGTGGAGAGTGATGAAGACATAGAGAACTTGGGAGACTTTGGTAACTCAGAAGACTTCGGGAACTCGCGTTGGAGAACAGATAAATCACACAGTTAGGTAATCCGATATTGAGTCCGTTTCTATTTGAGACCAGATGTTGACTGAGTGAAGGAGAGAGTCTTTTGTAGTGGAGCCGATGAGGGGGTTGATTGAATGCAAGTGGCGGTGATCAGAACTCTGATGAGCATAGTGCGGGAGTGGAGAAAGATCCTGGGGTTTCAAGAACATCAGGAACAGATCAAGCAATACTGACTCCTTCCATCTATGCTATCCTCAGTGAGTTCAGTAACTTGGTGGTGGGGCATGAAGGACATTTTGCCAACGCTTTCAGAATTGGCCTCAAAACAAATGTAACTGTTAATGTTTTTGACTGAATGAAAATAAAATAAATATTTATTGTTAAAATCGTTCTCTTGATCTGAATCAGGAAACTGCCCCTTAATTTGGCACAGTAGCATTAATACTTTCATATTCATGGCATGCAGGAAAATAGTCCTAAATGTACATTTTGAATTGTTCGGCTCCATCCCCTGTCAGCCCACAGTTAAGCATCATTTACTCAGCGGCAGTATAGATCTCAGCTCTGTGCTGTTGCTATGGTTACCATGAGGCTCTTATACTGCTGGCCATTATTTAAACAGAAACTAATAGAAAACCATGTTGGTGATCTGGACTGAGATTCCCTGGCCCCTCCATGGTCTCTATTCTCTTTTTTTCTCTAAAACAAAAAACTGAGAAGAATGTGCGAACCAGCAATTGAAAGGCAAAAAAGTTAATTAACATGTAGCAAAAAAATTGCTTTTTAATGACCTTATTGCATGTAGTGACAAGGTTAATAAATAGTGTAAATTCTGCCGTTGTGTACAGAAATTAAAACATTTCTGGTTTCGCACATCACTACAGCAACCAATGTCCGTCATCAGATAATCACCTGTTCTTGCTTAGTTTTACGTTATAACATCCCATCCCAAGTAACATTTGCAATAGTTTAAGGCATAACGTCCATCAGACCTATCACCAGTGCCATATGTAAAAAGTCATTTATTCTATAGACATTAAACACATTTTCCATTTCAGAGGGATTTCCTTAATGTACACTTACAATGATTAATCACCCTTCAGTATAAAGGCTTCAGATAATTGTTTTTTTCAATTTTCTTTAGACGACTGCAACTGTTTCTGAATAAGCATTACATTAATAATGGCACTGGAACAGTTTATATATCAATATAGTGATTTCAGGGCGATGTATAATGAACCACATTCATTTTTTAAACTAAATACATCCTGTTCCACTTTTCTGTGCTAGCATCCTACACCCCTTACAATTTAGTGAACAGATGGTGACACAGATAATGACATACATCCCAACAATGTGCTTACACACATGAAGCAATAATTACAAATCTATCTTCAAAAGATAATCTAACAATTTCAAGAAATAGTGTTGACAAACCTATTTTTGGGTCAGAAGAAACGGGTTGTTGTTTTAAATAAAAATATAAAGCAATAGTCCTGTTACTGATAAGGTTCCAAATGTGATCAAATCCGAACAAGGTCCCAACAATGCTTTTCTTTTTTACATGGCAATAAGTCGTTTTCAATGCCATGTTGTTTGGTTGTAGAAATGTAAATCGAGAAATATCGAGTTTTTTCTCGCAAGGTCACATTAAAACTTGTATGGGTTCACCTTTGTACACTGACAAAAATTATGAAGGCAACACTTGTTTTAGCCCCCATTTTTCATGAGCTGAACTCAAAGATCTAAGACTTTTTCTATGCACACAAAAGGCCTATTTCTCAAAAATATTGTTCACAAATCTGTCTAAATCTGTGTTAGTGAGTGCTTCTCCTTTGGCGAGATATTACATCCATCTCAGAGGTGTGGCATATCATTGCGTTTATAATTTTGGTAAGTGTACATTAGCTGACTACGTTGTGTTATCTTGCTTCCCTTTCTGTCGGTCTCTCGACGTTGTGTCGAACCGCCAGAATGGTATTTGATCTTGAGAACCTATCACCTCTGATTGTACTTTTAAAAGGGCAATGAAGTTGGCGAATGGCATGGCATGCCAGTCTCTGCCCCGTATGTACAGGTATAAAAAGGAAGATGGCATGCCCATTCATTCACCTTTTGTTCTTCAGAACCTGCTGACTTATATGCTGAGCGCATCTTCTTGTGATTGGAAACTACTGGATTCTACGAAGCAGAGCAGTGGATTCGTCCTGGTGTGTGCAATTTCCCCTGGGCGTTTCGGAAGCGAGCCGTGGGTGTCTACTAGAGCAAATTTCTCACAGCTTGCACAAGCCGCCAATCTTCGATGTGACCGCCTCGTCCTCGAACCTGACAGGCACGATACCTGCCTCACATGTTTGGGTCTCCAACATGCTGAGGTAGCGTTCATGGATACGGCATGCCCGCACTGTAAGCATATGCCGATCAAGGCATTGCGGTCACAGTTGGCTGTGTTCTTTTTGGACCCAGCCACAACTTCGTCTGATTTACATACGTACTGGGGGTGGAAATAAGCGGAGGGTCTCATATATATTATAGGAAAAACACTGTAAATAACACTGTTTTTTACGCCGTCACTTGGCGAGAAAGTAGCACAAACGGCGGCTTTTCGCAGCACCTTAAAATGCAGTTAACTATGGTGTTATAGACGTTTTTTACGGCGCTTTGATATAAACGCGCTTAATCTATAGCGTAACTAATTTGACACCAAAAGTTTGCCACAAATCAAAAGAGCTCGCGGGTCTCCCGTTTCATAGCTTGTAGGTCCGTTATCCACTTGCGAAAGTAATCTGCCGTGCGCACCAACATTAGCAGTGTGATCAGTTCTTTTTGGCATTAAAATGCCATTGTACAATTTATAGTCAATGCGTATGAATTATGCATTGCATTCAAGAGAAGAAAATAATCATTACATCCCTAGAAACTAGGTTTTAAACAACGAACATTAAAAAAAGGCTTCGTTTACAAATGGTGCATATGGTGCATTATGTGATGTGGTCCATTTTATCAATGATAATGCATTCACATAAATAGGTGATAATGAAGACCTAAGACCGGGCATCCAATAACGTTACATCTAGGCTGTTATGCACTTAAATAGCTTAACTAATCAAACTGATCACATTCATCGAAACTAATAACTGTAGAAAAAGGCTAATAATTAAAAATGATCGTGTCATGGACATTTTCACAAAATCAGTAGGTGATTTGCAATGTGTCTTCCATTTAACAACTAAAGGCAGAGTAACTTGTCAAGGTTACAAACCAAGGCTCTCTAATCCTGTGTAATTCACATGCAGTGCGATACAATTAATTGTTCAATTCTGACACAATCACATTAAACACTGACAACATATTGTGCATGTTCAGAAACCTCAATCGATTTAAAACTGAAGGCATGAATGAAATCCCTTGTGTAAGTAGCTCAAGTGAAAGCATTTGCTATACTTCAGGGTCTCTATATAAAAGAAAATCATGCTGTTGTTGCCTTCCTGCTCTTGGCATAGCATTAATTACAGGATTGCAGTCAACCTTTGAAACAACAGCTCTGGAAAAATTGTTATTTCAAAAACTCCTTTGCAAGATAAACAAACTATGGTGTGCAAAGAGATGTTAAGAGTGTTACTGAACATTTGTGCATTTGGCAGACGCTTTTAAACTGTTCTCACTATCTGTGAGAACAGTATTTACCAGTAAGACTTGTTGACCTGTTAACACAATTGCCTCAAAATACCAGAAATATGATGTCATCAAGCCGAAGTTTCCTAAATAGCTTCAAGACAAAGTATTGAAAGTATGGCGGGGTGTGATTTTATATCCAAGCAAATGCGATGTTGTAGATGTTTGGATCAAACACTTGCTCTAAACCCAGGTACACTCCACCATGCCGCTTGCGTGCTTAGATAAACAGCTGTATTTTTTAAATTATTTTTTGTGCATATTATCATTGATCAGTGCACATGAGACAGATACGCAAATGTGAACTGTTGTGGATACTCTGCACTGCCGATCTTTCTAACATTAATTATGTTTAACAGGAGAGAACGAAATCATGGATCAGCACACATACATAGAGCGTCATGGCAAACATGGATGCAAAACATGCATCGTAAGATTTTAGCCTTCTGATTGGCCAACACGGATTTATGGTAATGGTTATATCCGCACCTGTCACTAGATTTGAAAAATTTAGCTTGAACTTTTGAAGTTATACTGATAAAGTCGTGATCTCGGTGTCTACAGATTCTTTGGGTCATGCTGGATCGGTTGATGATGATTCAGTCATGATTGGATGACAATATATTTTGAACTATATGACATTATTGTCCTGAACGAACCTGTGAAGTTTGAAGACAGTGCCAACTAGCGTTCATAGGATATACACTTTTTATCAAATTGTTTCAAACTCTGAACGGTTTGCAGCCGAGTGTGAAGTGGCTGGGATGAGAATCAGCACCTCCGAATCTGAGGCTGTGGTTCTCATTAGGAAAAGGGTGGCTTGGCCACTTCAGGTGGGTGGAGAGTTCCTGCCTCAAGTGGAGGAGTTCAAGTATCTGGGGGTCTTGTTCACGAGTGAGGGAAGGAAGGATGGAACGGGAGATTGACAGATGGATCGGTGCAGCTTCTGCAGTAAAGCGGTCGCTGTACCGGTCTGTCTTGGTGATTTACCGGTCAATCTACGTTCCTACTCTCACCTATGGTCATGATTTGTGGGTCATGACCGAAAGGACAAGATCCCGGATAAAAGCGGCCGAAATGAGCTTTCTCCGCAGGGTTATCTTTTCCGGATGCCCCCTGGACGTCTTCCCGGGAAGGTGTTCCGGGCATGTCCCACCGGGAGGAGACCCCGGGGAAGACCTAGGGCATGCTGGAGGGACTATGTCTCCCGGCTGGCCTGGGAACGCCTCAGTGTACCCCCGGAAGAGCTGGAGGAAGTGTCTAGGGAGAGGGAAGTCTGGGCATCCCTGCTTAGACTGCTGCCCCCACAACCCGGCCCAGGATAAGCAGAAGAAAATGGATGGATGGATAATTTTTAGGGGGGGAGTTTAAATAACTCTTCAATGTTGACTGGGCCTGTGAAATTGGCTCTTTTTTATAATACAGTAATTTGCCTGGATATTACATATGGTTTACTTATTCAAATTGTTCAACATGAGGTCATTCTCACTTCTGACATCTGTTTCTCATGTACATTGTATTTCTGTTATTTTTGCTCAGCACTCTCATTTCAGTACCTTCAGGGATTGACACATTTTAATGCTTCCAGCTCTGAAAGGTCTCTCTGGCAGCCTGGAGTTGTAACGTCAACTGAGTGACTTAACCAAATAAAGCACATGTCTCGAGATTCTGAGGTTTTGGGTTTGAATCACCTGTGAAGAGTGTGTTCTGTTCATCTATACGGTTTAAATTGTTTGTTTGTTCTCACCTATTCTTCTTAACCTGTCTATACGTCATTTACATTCTCTGCTGTTTTTGCTCTTGTGGCTCTGGGGTAGTTAAGGTGCTTGACCCCTGTTTGGTTTATGGTAGCATAGAAAGCTCTCCTCTGTATGCTTGGGTAATGTGTTGTAACTCAGTGGTGCAATGTGCTGAGCCACAGGCCCAGTACCAGTCTAAATGTGTGTTCAAATACTTTGTGGCATGTTCCCAGACCGCAAGAGGTTTTGGGATCAGAGTTGTATATATGTGTTGCATGTGTTGTATAAAGTACCTACGTTCTCTTTTGTATACTGTAGTGGAGTAGGCGGGGCGAGACCGTGGTTCGAGACCGGTGAGTAATTGTGAATGTGCGCCAGCTGTGCGCACACCGGGCTCGAATCACGTAAGAGATTGGGAGCATACAAGAGAACGAGCGACCGGACCTTCGAAGAGAGAGCACCGGGCCCGAACATGTTTTATGGTTGTATGTATGTTTTGCTTCAGTGTTTTTGGGTCAATATATAATTGTGGGAGATTTTGAGTTTGAATAATTCTGGGAAAAAATATTTTTATTTACAAAATATTATTATCTTCCCTGATAAATCATCCCTGAAATATTTTGTTTTTAGTCATTGCCAAGCTCAGGCATAATTGATTTCAGATATTTAGTTTTAAAAACAAGAAGTTTACTCATTATTTGGTCAATTATGTTACGGACAAAACCTATAAGTTTTACCTTAAAGTAAATGGCAGACATTTAAAAAAATCATTACTCTTGGAAGAATATGTGTCTATTTACCTACCTTTTCAATTAAAATACCCAATTAATTAAGAAAATACACATTTTGTTCAATTGAAACCCCAAATTTCAAGTACTGAAGTAACCAGTCTGTATATTTTGTTTCCAAACTGCTTGATTCATGATCATTTTCTTAATGAAATTATGCTGAGGTATATATTTGACAGCTACTCAGTTTCTAAATACTTACTTGGAGATTAGGGAACCATTGAAATACATATATTTTTTTAAAAACATAATGGTAACTTAATTGACAGCCCAGTATCATAGTTGACAAAAGTAACATAGTTGACTGGACATGACAAAGTAGGATGATGTATTTAACAAAAAGAATCCTAAACTATATTAATTATTATATGTTAGCTAATCTTTTATTGCATTTAATCAAGACCTGTTAAATATTTCATGACATAAAGGAGAAATACAGACGCACATCAGTTTACAAGGATCAATCACAACTTTATTAACAAGCACATATATCATAAGAAAGTTATCCTTACATAGAAAACAACAACAACAAAAGTATCAAAAACAGCACTTACACAAAAATTCCACCATGGCACTGCAATAAGTAACAATAACCAAATAGTGTTTTATTCTGTTGGTTAACAGAATAAGTGTGCTGCATTGGATCAAAATTTTAATAGTGCAAACAGTTGTATCTCAAAAACATTCATATGTCAAAACCCAAGCAAAACTTTGGCATAGCCTCCAACTTGTCTTTATCTGTGCGTGCGTGTATATCAGAGGTGTATAGTCCAGGTGCCAGAAAGTAGAAATCCTGTCCAGCAGCTGTTCCAACCATCACTAAACCAGCTCCTCTACCATGTAGATGAGCTCATTAGTGAAAACACCTGTTCTAGATGTAGAGGCGGATTCAAAAACATGGCTGGATTTTTACTTTCTGGCACCTGAACTATACACGTCTGGTGTCTATATGTGTGTGCTTGACCGTGTGCTTGTGCCACATGTTTGTTAGCGTGTGTGTGTGTGCATGTCCTTAGCCATGAAGATATGATTTGGCAATATCTTCCCACACATCTCTTTTTATTTCAACATGACGTGCTGTCACGTACTGTGGGGGAGGGATCAACCTGAGCACATCCTCAAATGGATACCAGAGCGCATCCTCTCGCATTGGCCAGTAGTAACGATTGTGTCCCACTCGGTGCATGCACTTAACATGAACATGTGTCTCACTCACTTCAACAATGGTTCCAGGGTAAACCTCATCGTCATATCTGATGACACACCACTGACCAACAATGTAGTTCTGTTTGAGGTTCTTTTTACATAACCTTCTAACCTTCCTGGTTGTGGAACTGATGGTTCCTCGCTGTCAGGACTAAGTGCTGGGGTAACAATAGCAGAAGCCTGTTTCTTTCTGCGTCTGCTCTGTTCCTGGGTTCTTCTCCAGGCCTTTCTCTTTGCACGTTTTTCCCTCTCACTCTGTTCACATATGGGCTTATAGTATGCACCTTGCTCCCTCTTTTCTCTCCATTTCTGCCGGCCTTTTGCCAAGTATGCCTCCCTTTTTGCAGGATCAGCATCTCGCCGTGCACGGTAACGGCGCTGCTTTTCTGCAGCAGATAATCGTGGCATTTGCCTGAAAACAAGTTTACAAGTATTTTATTGTTACTGTACAATTAGAATATTAAATGAACTCCTGAAAACTATTAGAACATGTCATGAATGTCAACTATATATATAGGTGACTGGTAACCTAGTTGACATTTTTGATGTTTTTAGGGATAAAATCAAAATGGTTGCCTAGCACCAGACATCACATGGCATTTACGGAGAGGTTCTTCTAAATATTATATGTACAACTGAGTAAAATTGAAATTCAAAGTTATTCATTGTAGTAACATTGTTGACATATGATAAGTACACATTTGCCCCAAGCACTACTTTAGGTGAAATAACTGAAAATGTGGAGGGAGAACATACCTTGGAGTCTTGCTAGTTTTCTCTTCAGGAGGAAATGACATCATGGAGAGCAGGTCATGTGATTTGGAAAACACACTCTTCATTGAGGGGTGTATTTGCTATGGGTAACTTAGATGACAGCGACTTCTCGGACACATATTCAATTTGCCAATTTGTATTGAAAATGTGACATATTCCCCAAAAAGACACATTCTTCACAATTACCTCAACTTAATGTAAATAATATAATTAAAACTGTTTTTGAATAAGTTTTTAAAATGTTTTTGTTTACAATTGTGGTTGTAATTCATTTCGGACGGTTATTTAGTTGACATTTATTTAGGTTATTTAGTGATATATAACTTTTCACTTTTTTCACTTTCATATCTAGTAAATTTTTATAAATAAATGATTATTTCCATAATAATTAACTATGGAGTTTGTAAAGACAAGATCATGAGGAACACTGAAGACTTTTAAATTTTCATTTTAATAAGCATGTTTGCGAGATAAATCTCATGGACATGAAAACTCCCTCAATTATATATTGACCCTTTTGGTTTGTTTTGTTCGCCGGCGGTCGGCCGTGAGGGGCCGCCGCCTGTTATTATTTATATTAAAACTTTATTTAAATGTCTGCCGGTTCACGCCTCCTTCCTTCCATATCTTGAATCTTGTTACATATACTTGTTTGATATGTTCTGCATTTATATATTCATTCATCTTTATGTGTCTTTTCCGTTTTGTCAAGCAGTGAGCTAGAGAGCAGAGTGTGATTATATGTTAATGGTGTTAATAAACACCAGAATTTTATATTGTTTATATTGTTTTTATGTGTTCTTGTAAAGTGGTTTAAGATTCAGAAAAATTATCATTATTAAAGGGGCGAGGAATTAAGACCCAAGCTTTTTTTATATAAGAGGGAATCGTATTCAAGCGAGCATCCTGTAAGTGTCAGAACTGAAAAGGCCCTTGTTACTGAAATAACATCTGATATTGACACCAGGCTCAGCAAACGCCAGGTCCTGGAATGCACCTATCTATGACGTCATTGATAGGTTGAACACCGTCTCCATAGAAAAATATCAACGACTACTTCTCTAGCCCCGTCCACACCAAGCAAGCAATAAACAAGCCGTTTAAGATCCCAAAATATTGTGGAGTCAGTGCCTGGTTGTGGAAGAACACAGTCGTTACCTAACCTTCATTCGGATTCCGACATTAGTAATGTGGGGTTAAAGTTTATTTTTAAAGAGGTTCTAGCTAAGGAACGGAGACAGACACGAGGACACAGGAACAGAGGACTTTTTATCTATGAGTTGCTATGGATAAAAGTCAAACATATGCATCAATGCAACTTTCATGCAGAAAAATCTATAAAAACAGAGTCACATCTCAGAAAGAGCGCACTATACTATACTGAAATCTTACTGAAAAAGTGACATATAAACCAGCCCGGTTCCTGCCAGGTGCAGAAGGGTGGACTAGCAGGTATCCTGGGTGGGCATATACCACAACCACACAGACAGTAGCTGCGGAAAAGTCCATTTAAAAAGTATTTTCCTTTTTTTGTGATAAAAATGTGTTTGGGTAAAACTAATATTGTACACGTTAGAATATGATTTTTTTATTTTTATTAGTTTATTATCATGATCTCAGTCACTCTTGAGGTTTGCTTTTGTCAGAATTCAACAAACACTGCAGTATATGACATGAAGGATTTAAATGGAATATAAAAAACCTGCATTCATTACAGAAGACTGCGAGTTTAAATCAAAAATGATTGTTGATTATTGCCTTTCATGTATTAATTGTGTATAAATAATATAGTCATTTCATTGATGTTTTACAGTTTAAATAAAGCCGTTATGCTAACTGGACATATATAGAAGCCTTCAAAAGAAAGCAGGCTAAGAACATTCCCCATCACTGAACAATCACTGATCTCTGTTTAATTTCGTTTAATGACTTGAATGAATTAATCTGATTACACTGCACAATGAACTTTACATCGTGTCTGCTGTTTTTATGTGGTATCGTGAGTGTGCATCGCGCCTAAACAAAACTATTTTGCACATTGTTTCGCTACCACCAGCAGCGTGAATTGGGGTGTTTGATATGGAGAGCGACAGATTTATTTCTGAAACGGGAGCTTTGGAAGATGGAGATTTCAGTCATTACTTAAAGTCAATAGGTTAAAATCTAGCATATTGCAAGCAAATAATAGCTGTTTGTTAACTACACAAAATAAGACCGCAAAAACAAATTAATGAATCTGATTTTACTCCACAATTGATTTTGCATGCTTAATTTTACAAATGTGCAGTGAGTGCGTCTAAAATTCCTTTGCACAGTATGTTGCTTCCACATGTAGCATGTAGCATGCTTCTCTGTTAAAAACTAAAGTCAGAGCAGGTTCATGGCTTCTTCCTATAAAAACTAGTGTCTAATTCCCAATAGCACCACCTGCTGTATTGTAAAAGCATGCATTTGTGAGAAAATCTAACGATCCCATTTGTGAGAAAATCAAGCTGAGAATCTAAAAAAAATGGTGAGACTAAAACACATTACATTTATATGTTACACCGTTGCATTATCTCTCGAATTGCATTATGTATTTGTAAAACGCTTTCTGTTAGTTTCAGAGTTTAGTTTCTTTTGCATAAAAGGTTGCGTTTGTTTGCAAAATGCTGGATTTGTTTGTTAAGTTTTCGCACAGTTTTCGCTCCATACTTTAATGACACTAATACAAAACATGAAAAAAACCTCATGAAGACGAGACCGGAGAGTATGGCAAGCCAAATTAACAATAATTGCCTCTCTCTCCACACTTAACACAAGGATCATGGTTCTGTACCAACGTGTCTTGATTTTCTAGATCTAGTGGCAGAACCATGACAACATTACCACGGATTCCTTTGTGAACAAGGCAGAGGTAATTTTTGCGAAGAGTCTAATGTATCCGATAGGAATGGCGCAGGAATCTTTTGTGTGTACAACATTTTTGTACTATGCTCCACAATTGCTTTGTTAGAATTCGCTTGATATGCGCTGAGCCCTATTCGGACTGGATTAATTTTACCTGGAGATCACTAGTCATTTGTAATACTTGCAGAGTTGGTCTGTGATCTTAATCCCATGTGAACCAGGTTCATGCCTGTAATTTGTAAAGTCATTTTTTGGGGGGTTAAAAAGCCTTGCCATCACCTCCGTGAAACAACTCAGTTAATTTGAGTAAAATCACAGGCTTCATTTATCCCGTGCGAATGCGCCACATGAAATACAGATGTGGGGAGGTAATATATAAATCACACAAAGTCCCCAGATAATACTAATCCTGTGCGAAAAGGGCAAATGTGTAACCTAAGTAACGTTACATCATTAGCCAAATTTACAGAAGACTCCAACTAAGTTTACTACGCTATCCAATCATAGCGGTGAGCATTTACACTCAAAGTCTTCATGGCGAAACGGCCATTGAAACCGACCGTTCGTCAAGCCGGCATCAAACCCGGGTAGAAAATAGCCTATTAGGTTTTGATTTTGATGTTTTTGAATGTAAAAACCACACGAACGTCCTAAGTAGACCTAATACAACAGTATAAAACAATAAACAAGCCCAGTTCATCACATCTTTAAGTGTTGATGTCTTTTGTTGATTGCCCAGGATATTAAGTATGCTAAGCTGTGTACTCTTGCCAATGTAAAATATTTAAAATATGTAAATTATAAGTTGTATAGTATACTTTGAATTCCATATAAGATACAAGGTGTGATCCCCATTCAAGTTCGTAAACGTGTAACCACAAAGGTACACTATAATTTTTCAAAACTTACACCGTGAATTCAGTTTACTAACGCAGTTCTTTGCGGGTAGTAATCTAAAACGTTACCTATTTACCACCAATCTTAAACTCCCAAGAATCCTGAAACTCTATGTCCTGGTTCCATTCGTCTTCTTGAGCAGGAACAAGGATCTGTAAGACAAAGATTCTGTTATTAACCCTTTTGTCACTAGGTGTGTTTCGCGCTATACCTTTGGATCGGTTCCCACCATCGCTCTGAATGGCCTTAAAGTTATTATCTGCTTTATCCCATTTGCTTGCATCTGTGTTAATAAACTGCTGAACCTTATTTACATGCTATTTTCCTCTGATTGTACAGTATGTTCCCTGACATACTGGATACAACAGGGAACATGTGTTTAATTTAAATATACACATACCTATAAAGATACACAGAAAAAAGAGAAGCCTACGGGAAATAAAGCATATACTGACTACAGTTTTATCTGTTTTTAATATTTATACTTGTTAATGGGAACAGGTACAGAGGTACACAAGTGTATCAGACTCTACAGAGAGAAATGAGGCCATGACAAAACTCAGTTAACGAAGATCAGTTCCTTTTAAGGTTAATCCTTCTGGATTGTTTAGATAGAAATGTGTATTGTGAGAGGAAGAGCGCAGAGCACTCCTGACAGAATTGCTAAATGACCAGCAAGCTACTCTGTAGTTTGAAGCCTTTAACACAAAAATGTCCCACTGCACCATTGTGCATCACTTCAAATATCCTTAGAAGTAAACTTTTCCATCTAGAAAAATGAGAAAGATATATAATGGCCGCAAAACTCTAAGGTGAAGTTAAAGAAGCCACCAATGTCATAAATTCAGAAATGCTTTATTCTCTTTGCTTTAATGTCATATAGGAGTATATTGTATATTTCATACTGGTTCAAGAAGGGACTAAAAATGATTTTACTTAACTGAAGCTGAACTACTATATTTAACTGATATTTTATGAGCATGAGTACCAGCTGCCACCACATTGGAGGTTAGCTCATAGCTAAATAGTAAAGAGATTGCATTCACAGTGTATAACCAGAAGAGAACTGCTTATTAATTGTTAAACTGTTATTCCTAAGAATGATTTTTGACATCTGTGACTTCCAGTAGTTTACTTAAGCATGCTCAGTTCTATTATATTGACTGGTGGGGATGTGAAGTCATGAGAATTTTAAAACAAACAAAAAAATGGGTCTTGGAGCAAAAAGGCCCCTGGAACACCACTTTATCTGTGACATCATTCAAAAGTTGCCGTTTATGCTCTGTATTGTTTGTAGTTACTATTCATTACTGTAAACAGAAGGTCTAGGTAAAGAAACCTTCTGATATGTCTAACAATAGCCCTGCATTTTCTTACCAACACATCCCTCAGATGCAGGAGATCAATCAATATATTTGGCCTCATCGTTTTTCCATGCGTCATATTGATTGATTTTCTGTGCCATATCTCATTTTCGCATGGCTGTAATGAATGAGTGTATGTTCTCAATGCTGTGCATGAATGCGTCAGGATAATTACTGTTCCCTGATTATGATCCTCATGGCAGCATCCCACTAATGATCAATTGTCAGAAAAGCTTGTGTTCCTTTAAACCATTACATCCTTGAACAAAAGCTTGTTTAGCCACACAATGTGGATATGCACAATGATGAAAAGGGCACGTTTAAACTGATGGGACTAATAAGCATTTGTGTTTCAAATTTTATTACATTTGAAATGAAATGCTGAAGGGGCAACTTCACACTGTAAACACAAGGACACATTTCCGTGCCTTAACCATGCACTTGTAAGATCCTGAAGAATTGTTTAATCACACAACAGACAGTAACAGATGTTTATAGATGCACATTTTTTTCAAATTTCCTTCAACTGATGGATTGTTATTTTAATTAAAAAAATACATTTTCTGAAGCTATAACATGTCAATGAATTTATAATACAAACAAAGCAAAAAGTATGCAAATTATAATATCTGATTAATTGTGTTTCCCTTCCTTGAATTATATAGCAGCTGTATGCAGATATGTTGTACACAGTAAACTCTTCTTAATTTATTAAGCAAC
Organism: Triplophysa bombifrons; assembly: GCA_029783895.1. Classification (NCBI taxonomy): domain Eukaryota; kingdom Metazoa; phylum Chordata; class Actinopteri; order Cypriniformes; family Nemacheilidae; genus Triplophysa; species Triplophysa bombifrons. The sequence continues at coordinate 3,543,093 of CM056460.1, read as the reverse complement.
CCCCCAGAACCCCCTATCATACTGTATATTATTCCATATATCGCTAACATTATCTTCCTCCACAAGATCAAATACATCTTAAGTGTACTGATAGTTTGACTCATAATAAGGTGAATCGTCTACTGTTTTTCTATAAATGACATTTGTTTTACCCGCCATGGTGTTAAAGCAAATAAGTGTCACACTACCGGGGGGAAGGACAAGATGCACACCACAACAGATGCTTCAATGGGTTTTAATACCAATAGGTGAGAATAACAGGTTAACTTGACTGGTGAAAATCCACTTTGTGACCACAAAAAGGGAACATCCACGGATAAGTATAATAACAACAGGAAACATCCACGGATAAGTATAATAGAATTGGTCTGACAGCTAGACCTGACTAAGAACATCATGAGTATAAAAAGAGTCCAGGGGTGATGAGCTGCAAGTACTAGCGTAATTACGGGGACGTCTGGTGCAAGGTATCATGGGGCGTGTAGTCCGTGATCTTAAAAGTCTGGGGAATGAGAGTATCTGTGACATAGTGCTGATGCTGGGGGCGTGGCCATGTTTGTTAAAAATAAATCATATTGGATTATGCACGGATCAAATTGTTACTGTAAAACGCTGACGAAGAAACATATTATAACTTTAAAACTTAAAGACTTCATAGTTTGCTGATCACCATGCCTGTATTTGGGTGATTTAGTTGCAAAACCTGACACATTACATCAAAAAGAATCAGTGAACCGGTCTTTTGAACCATTTCATTTAAACGAACTGTCGAAAGATCCGGATCGCAGAAAAGAACCAACCTTCCTATAACTATCAAAAGAGTCATTCATTATTTATTCATCATTCACACTGTCATTCATATGAAGATGCCTCGGTGAAAAGCATCCTTGAAAAAACGACACATTTCATAATGCATTTAAAGCAAAGTAGTGAAGGAATGTAGCAAAGCTTAACAAAGTAAAAGTACAGTTATTTCATTAGAAATGTACTCAGGTAGGAGTTAAAGTGCCCACCTTGTGCTCAAAATAACATTTTTCAAAATCTTACTCAAGTAAATGAAGTGTGTTACTGCCCCACCTCTCACCCTGAAAGATATGACCGCAATTATTGCTGTGCCTATGGTGTTGTTAATCTGGTTCTCTTGACCCACACTATGTTTGTACTCTGATTTTGCCGGTCTAATAAACCACACATAGATCTAAATCCCAATGCCTCATCATCACCAAAATAATTAGTTTAATGATTATACAATATTACATAATAATTGACAAAATAACAATAATGATAATGATAATAAAATGGTCATTAACGCGAGCAGCCCCTATAAAGAAATCCTGTACTTAATAGTATACTTCATCTTGGCAGCCTAGCATACTGTATATCCTTCATGGAGAAGTCACAGTATTTCCTTGCCGTTTTAAAATTGTACAATTAACTAGTTTGCCTACTAGAGTTGTTATACTGACAATAAAATATTATGGTTCTCCTTAATTCTATTATGTATAGGGAATGGTGGGTGTTCCTTTGGAAGCCCATTAGCCAAACATTATAAGTAAACACATGAGTTTACACAGACATTTATGCATTTGGCAGACGCATTTATCCAAAGCGACTTACATTGCATTATCCTATACATTAACACATAGGTATTTGCAATCCCCTGTGATCGAACCCACAACCTTACAGACACATTCAAAACATGCACACTAATAACAAAAAGAAAACTCATTACTGAAGAAACTTGTTTTGGATCACATAATACTGGTTCCCCATATTATAACAAAAAAATTTACTCTTAACTTCAGTAATTTGTGCACCAGTCACATACAGTCACAGTCACCATTCGGAGTGCCCTAATGCTCCACAGGAGGGCACTCTCCTCATCACCCGGACTGCCATTTCACAATACACTTCCCACAATCCATCGTTAGACTCATTACTTTGATCACGATCCCCTGCACTGTAAAACTTTGCTGTAGTTTTTGCAGCAGGTTTGCCAGTAACTTACTGTAGATTTAATTACTAAATATACTTTCCAATTAGTACTGCTTTCAATTACTTTAATCAAAATAATAAATACTTAGACTTTTGAGATTGAAAACGAGCAAGAAAAGACTGCCATCGGTACAACAACACTGCAAAAAATGACATACTTCCCAAGCATTTTTCTATTGTTTTCAGTAAAAATATTTAAAACTTCTCAAATTACGATACATTTACATACCAAGAAAAGTGACAAAAGATATTTAGTTTTGTTTTATGATAGAAAATATATAAACTAGGTAAGTTTATGCTTGAAACAAAATTTGTCATTAAATCTACAGTAAATTACTGGCAAACCTGCTGTGAAATTACAGCCAAATTTTAAAGTGTGAACACTGAACCTCTGTTGCCTACCCTGACTTTAGCCTGTGATTTAGTCTGTGAATGTTTGCTTTCTGCCCTGATCTTTGCCTATTTCGTGAACTCATGTCTATTAATGCTGCATTTAGATCCAAAACCCTTCAAGTCTCAGAGCAATTCGTAACACACACTGTGTGAAGAAAAGGATTGCTTTTATTAGTAAATTGTCAGCACAATTTAATGTTTCACTTGCCCTCCCAAATATGTGTCCGTATTCATTTAGCTCATTAGAGAAAATGTACAGAGAATTACCGAGTTATTACCACATGTCCGGGTTTGTAATTGTATCCCTGAAATAACGAAATAAGATTTGTTTCGATTTTGTGTTGACCCCCGGGCACCGTAAGGGTCACAACCCTGATTTAGAGGCAATTGCAAAGTTTTCAGTAAATTAGCTAAATGACAGAGCCATCGTAATGGAAAAAGAATGAGCAGTGGTGAGGCTGATCCATCAGCTGATTTGATTAATAATTGGCAGCAAGTTATTCACAAGGCTGTCTCAGGAAATTGTCTATGGCCAAATGTGCACGCATCCAGACACAGAGAGCGATTAGCGGATAAATGGAATTTAACCATTAAGTAACAAAGCCAAGTGAAACATAAGCATGAGCTGGATTTTTCCTCCAGAATCGAGTCAGTAGAACAGGCAGACTGATGACGGATCTGTGTTCCATGAGGCCACAGTGAATGATAATTAATGACAGTCTTTACATCACTCCAGCCGTGCACACTTGGCCTTTATGACGAGGTCCATACATCAGCTCTGTCAGGGGGATTAATACTGCATATGGCACACATACTGATCCTGGCACACATGCATAGTATTGTATTTATAGGTTTTGGATATAAACGACTGCTTTTAATCTAAGGATCCGGTCCTAAAACATTCTTTCAAATGTCTACTAAATTTCCATACTTACAAATGTCTACCGCAGGGGTATTCATTTCAAGTTTCAAGAAGTCCGATCTTTATATTTTCTTCCAAACAGGGGTCCGGACAACATGTTTTTTTAATTAAATAAATATTAAATCAATTTAGCCCACTTGGATATATATATAAAACATATTAACTTTTTCCAGGCCATTTGTTTTAAATGTTGATATCCACAGTATGCGTGCATGTGTTGCATGTATTGTAGGCTCTGTGGCTAAGGGAATGGCCTCTTAATAGAAGTCTGATAATTAATATTTGTAAATAAAAACAATAGAGACAACATACAAAGAACAAATGTAATGTAACAATTGAAATGCTAAATGCATAAACAGAAAACAAATTTACTTACTAAATTAGCCTTTCTATTCCATTTAACCAACAAACAGGATCACAATAACTAGAGGTATAACACACCCTCTAAACCATGTTTTTGAATTGCTTCCATCTCGTCATCATTACCGAACACCGAAAGCAAATAAGGCAATGTATAAACAAACGTTTGTACCAAATGCAGTAGGTCTTTCGAATAAGGGTTAGGATGTGAATGTTTCAGATTTAAACTTAATTATTATGTGACGTGGATGCTGAGTATTGTATTGTTATATATTGGGATGCTGTGTTGTTAATTGTATCGTTGATTGTACAGCAAGACCAAAGACCAATTTTCAGCTAAGGCTGGATAATAAAGTACAAACTAACTAGCAGGACACAGGAACAAGGACTAAATACATCTATGAAGACTAAAGATAACAAATAACACACACAATGAACCAGCACATGACAGCAATCATGAGGGCATTAAATAGGGAACTAAATCAAGAGGGGACAGGTGCGGGGCATGAACTAATAACGAGCACTAACGAGGAAACAAGAGGGCAGGAACAATGACTAGACAGGAGAATGCATATGGAAGGCCAGCAGGGCCAGAATGCCTCTCTCCACATAAAACATGGGGTTCTGTCATGATCCCGCCACTGGGCCAAGAGAAAAATGATAAGATGCGGCAGAATCATGACACATGACTGTTCGTGAGTGCGTGTGTGATGTGATTATCTGTTGTGTAGACACGTGGCTCAATTTAAACAACCAAAATAGTCAATTGTTTTAAATGGTATATTAGGCTATGTTTCGTGGTCAGGATGAATTAAGTGGTGTAAATAAAAGTAATCAAAAGTCTGGTCTACTGTGTATATTGGCCATATTTACTTAACCTTAGATGGAAGTTATGTTCTGATGCAAAAGGGCGTGCAAATGTGTGAACAGACTTTACTATGCACGTAGAGAATGATGCGCTTATAGTAGGTACATTTGATAAGTTCTGCCATAGCATGCTATTGCAAGGCAGCAAAATGAATTCTTAGGAGTCACTCTAACACATTTAATCTTTCTAAATTAATTATTTGAATGTATCAATGACACTAGATCCAACTTGCTTAGTTTGTGGATTGTAATTTCTAACACATTTTCTAAATACCGATTTACATTTTTAAGGTATATTTAGTGTTTTGAGAGTGGATTCAATTACTTTACTCTCCAATGGGAGAGCAAAAATTAGAGTTTGGATTCAATATAGACTTGAATTTAGTAACATTTGTTCAAGTACTTGATTTATTTATTAATTTTACAAGCTGATGAAATAATGAATAAAGGCCAAATGCTGAGAAATGATTGTAACCTACAAAATCAGTACTTAGCTTCAGCTGATATCCAGCCCATTTTATGTCTCTGTGTTTCCTCTTGATTCATATAGCATTTTGCACAAATTTGACATTAACATAGAGAGGTGCTGAAAGATGCCAGACTGCTCATCAATGACTTGCATGTAAATGTGCATATGTCTCTTTCTTAAGTATTCAGCACTAGAAGCAGAAACATATCTGGTGTAATGCTGTGTGCATGTGGCTCTCCACAGACCTTTAAAAACAGCCAAACAGCCATTCCAGCTCCTGCCTCAAATCCAGACAAATATTGATCCACCAAATTACTTCTCAAGGTCAGCTCCGTGCTAGAGATAAGGATGTTGTGCACCCCATGCTACATGCTAGCTGGTTGCAGATTGGCTATGTATACAGACTGAAGCAAACATGCTTCAGTTGCATGAGCACCAGCAGTAATGGAACATATTAGACTGTATCATGATTAAATGTTCAGGTTCACTCTTTCTGTATTTGCCTTCCAGCTCTTAAAGGAATTGTTACTCATAAAATCATATGTTGTTATTGGTTCATGACATGTCTGGGATTTGGCCGTGTCTGTCAGGAAGGGACATTAAAGGCTTTTGTTGAGAAAACTAAAATGCTGCAAATGTATAGCACACAAGTTGTATGTTCTGTAAGGGATAATGTACAGGCAGCTGGTTGTTATCACAGAAATTATTTCTTGATAACTGCCGGCTGCTTGTACATTATCCCACTTACATGGCAACTTGTGAATTTGAAGTATTTTAATAGCTAATTCTTACAGAATGCAGACCTTCCGCGAGGAAAAGCTGTTTACTCTCGGTTTTAAGTTTTGAAACAACTTCCAAATGTCACAAACAGACAATTTGGTTAAATCATTTGTAAATATAATGTCATAAATGCTAATAAAAGACATATTTGTATTTTATTTGTTAAAAAAACTGTCAAAATGATTGGCTACATCCGGGTTACTGTGTATTATTAATTTTGAGAGATTGTTATTCTGGAATAACGAACCTGCAAAAGTCGTGACTGGCCAATCAGAATCATGCAATCTAACGACCCATGACATACTGTAAATGTATTTATTTATAAAAAAATTATGCTTAACATTTTTATTCTGCATGTGCCGCTCTGACCTGACAAGTAGCTACACTGTAAAAAACAACTAGTAAGATTTCCTTAATTATTTGTGTAAATTGTACTTTAAAAACTGTGTGTGAAAACTTGACACAAAAGCTATGTAAAATGTACTTAAAAAACAGTGTAATGTTTTTTACAAAAAAAAATAAAGTAAAAGTGCAAAACGTGTAATATAAACCCCAAAATAAGTAAATCCTATTGTTGATTTTTATACAGTGTATATTCGTCCTATACATTTGGATTTACATGATGAAAGCAAGACATGTACCAGTTGGATGCATGAGGGTAAGTAAATGATTAAAGAAGTTAAACATAACACAGATAAAATATTTTTACCTGTAAAGTTTTCTTAAAATCACATTAAATACAAGTATACCATAATGTACTATAATATAAAAAATTAAATATTACTTGCAAGACCACACATATAGGAAGAAGAAATGAATAATCTTCACGTTTTTATACCCCAATTCGAGCCGGCACATTCAGCTTCTCTCAAAAGAAATTAATGAGGCGTAACATTCAACATTTTTTTATATTAAGGACTGTAAGGGAATAACTGTAACTCGGCATCTGCATAAAAAATTAAGTGCTTTACAATTTTTTCTGCTTTTCTTGTGAAACTGTAAATTGGAAAATGAATGGATAACACAACAATAATTATATTTAGCATTAGAAATACCTGTACAGCTGTGACAAAGAACTTATACACTCACCCTTTAAAATGTGTATAAATGTGGACAAACCCAAAGTTTTCTAGAACAAATGGCACAGTTTCCCGAGAATGACCTATAAATAAAACAAGCAGAATTATGGGTATTCATCACAAACTGTTCACCACATCTGCTCTCTATTGTAATGAATGGAATCAGGTGAATGCATGGGTCTGGTGAGAAGAGAGCGTGCTGTATGTGGAAGGAGAGACATTCTAATCCCTGACAGTGTGATATCTTGTCTTGAGTTGGCTCTCATTGTCAACCTGCCTCAAAGGCAATAAGTGCTCAAAGGAAAGTGTTTTCCAATGTTTCTTTTTTGTGAATTTGACTAACACGTTGGCACCACTAGAGCCCCTGACATGTGAGATCATCATTATGGAGATGTTTTCTCATATGCCAAAGTTTGCTGCCATTTTGCTGTTACCTGTCCAACTACTTCCGAGTATCTTTACTCTGGGCGGGAATGGACCGGACAAGATTTAGAGCTACCCACCAATTATCCAATTAATCCAAATTACATTTAATGTCAAGTTCTTGTCAATGTCACGTACTTTGCAACTACTGTATATCCTGCACTTGCTGCTATTGCACTTCTGGTTAGACAAAAACATATTTTGTTGACTTGTACTTGTACAAGTGTTATGACAATAAAGTTGAATCTAATGTAATCTACTGTAAATGTCTGACACTGTGTCCCTGAAGATAGACGTTATAAATATCTCACGTCAGAAAGGTAAGCGTGCAACCAGAAGAATAAATTCCCCAATCTCAAATTGGTCCAAAATTTCATTTTGCCTCATTTTTTGTTTTGCTGATCATCTTGAATCAATGATTAAAACTTTCCCGGCATATAATCATTGAAATAAAAAAACGTGTTTTAACCTGAAGTGCACATACAATTTTAAACTCTTCTTCAACATTGGCCAATATGAATAGCACGTCATAGAATGCCCACATGATCGAAATGTAAAATTTTTTTAGACTTAAAATAAAAAGTACTCAAAAAAAGAAAACTCATATAAATGTTGACAAAGCAATACAGCATTCAATTAATCTATGGGGGTAATGCACCAGATTTAGAACTTTATGAATAAACATGTTTAGCAAAATAACACAAACACATTTTTGAGAAAATGTTCTCCTGTTCCTCAGTAGGCATGGTCCAAAAAATGGGCTGCGTAAAAGAGTGGCCCAGGGTGTCCCATACTTCCATAACAGTGGCGGATCTAGAAAATTTTGCATGGGGGGGCAAAGGGGTGGCAAGAGGTCTTGGCAGGGTGGCAGGGGTAGGCCTACATGGAATCCCTATATATGAATTGCTTTAAAAAAACAAACACAAAAACACTTTTAAACTTCATTAGTTATTGTTTAATCATGCCCTTACACACTACAACATTTTTTAATTCACAACAGGAATAAGCCCAGTGTTCAAACAAAACAAAACTGTGCATCTTTTAAAAAGTAAAAGTATAAAAAGCTAAATGAAAATATAAAAAGGACAATAATTGTGTCCAAGATGTCCAATACTAAAGTAATAAATGCATTTGTTAACTTATTTAATAATTTTGACATTGATGAGCTAGACCGCTGAACTTTTAGTCTTCCTAACAACAAACAGAGCGTTGCGTAATGTAGTGCATCAGAGCAGCATTAATAATAATATCAAGTGAATCTCTTATCTGCATCTTAAGTTTATTGCCAATAATAATGACAGCTTTGCGAACGTGAACTCGGTGAGCTCGCGCAAAACACATCTTCAGCACAGCGACTCATTTAAACGCCTCTGATTGGCTGATGTGATCAACAGACATGTCTGTGATTGGCTACAATGCTCAACGTTGCAAAAGCACGTCAAAAGTACCTTTAATGCAAAGGGAAAAAATATAAATAAAAATGTAATATGCACTGTTCATGATTAGTTAATCGAGGCCGCTGCAATATTATTCACATTTGTTTTTCTGATGAATTGTTTTGCTTTGTGAGAAAGACAATTTAACAAAATATTCGGGGCTTTACTAAAAACTTTCGAGGCTTAAGCCCCCTTGGCCCAGCCCTAGCGCTGCCCCTCAATATTTTATATTTTTATTAAGCTGTTCTTGTCTTTACTAAAATCAAAATCAGGCTAATCAAAGGGAAGAGTGCTCTTACAAATCACGAGGGAGCGATTTGACCGCTGATTTTGCCTAACGTAATAGACTCGCTGTTTTTGCTGATACTGAATCGTCTTTAGCATACAATACATCAATTACAAATGTAACTTTAAGTTAAACGTGTGTTTAAACTACACATAGGGAAACTCACTTCACCTTCAGAGGATCTGTCCGGGGAAGCTCAGTCTCGTCGGGTTGCAGGACCACCGCACCGCTGCAGACTCGCTGTGTGTGTGAGCCAGACTGAGCGAACGTCGCTCTGCAGGTTTGAATCAGGGACGTAACTAGTATTTGAGGGGCAGGGGGGAGGGGCGAATAATACATTTAAAATTAAAAATTAAATTGTTCACTTTTGGTAAATGTATTGGACATAGTGGTGGGTTGTTTTTGTAAGTACAGTTTTTGGATCATCAAAGTTAGGGGGGCAGCTGGGGGGGCAAGGCTCTAGAGTGGGGGGGCACCTGCCCCCCTGTAGATCCGCCCATGTTCCATAATGTAGTGCTATTAAAGTTTAAATTATTTACTTAATGCATGGGAATGGACCTGACAATATTTGTTGTTACTCACCAATTAATCCAATAATCCAATTAATCCAAATTATATTTAATGTCAAGCACTTGTTCAAACACATCATGTCACATCGATTGTATCTTACTGGCATCAGTGGACATCAATATTTTTTTAAATTACAATGACAAAATTACTCAAGCATCAATCAAATCATGTAAACCATGTTTCTTTATTAAAGATTAAGAAACTCCAAGCAGCATATTCATAAATAAAATAAGAGTCTCTCTTATATTTAATGTTACAGACTATGCAATGATACGTTATATTTCGTGGGCTATTGGACATGTTTCATTGAAATCAAAGGGGCAAGAGCGTAAGGCAGTGAAGACACAACCCTACAAATTACGTAGGACATCCTTACCACCCGCCGTCGGCAGATCAAAGCCACAGGTTGTGTTACACAGTGTAATATATCACTTTGGTTCACATTAGTAACTACTTGGACTTGGTACAAAATATACAGGATACAACCTTAAAGAGTGAGTGACAAGCATGTGCAGGGTGAAATCTCATTGAAAACTGCTCGAGGTACTCCACACTGATAAATGTCTTCATTTTGTGATTTGGCAAATAGTTAAGTAGTTTAACAGGGAAACACACACAAAAAGCAGTATAAGGAGTGAATGCATTGTATAAGGTTGTTCTGGGTTAGGTCACAACAAACAGAACAAACTGAAAAAATTCAAGACATGTAAAAAAACATGAGCAGAAAATATTCAAATACATGTGTATGGATTATTTAAAATCGCTTATGTGTGCTGTTAGTCGTTGAAGAGTTTAGGACTTCATCACTCATGTTTTCATTAGAAAAAAAAGATATCACAACATGTAATTTATGAAAATCTTTTCATGTACAAGTTTTTTATTGTCTACGTACTCAGTGTGAAGCGAGTGTAATACAGTGAAACAGTAAAATCGAAATGATATATCAACGCTAGGGAAACAACTCTTTGACTCTTTATTACAGCTCTTTAACAAACTGTACAAATTCATCAGATCGAATCAGTTAAAAATCTCTTTGATGCTCAGCAAATGAAAGTGAAATAGTTTCCGTATGTTACAAACATGATTGTTCTCTCTGGGCTGGTTGTGCTCACGGATTGATGGCGTCACAAGATAAAAGGAAAAAAAGAATAATTTAAGAAAAAAGTGGTTCAGTGTTGTTGCTTTGATTGAGAAAAAGAAGTCACACAATATTGACTGGCTTACTTTTCTCTGGTTATTAAACCATCATCAACTCAGCGCTAACTTCATCAATCCTAATCAATAAAAATTGAAAACCACTGGCAAAGCATTGAAATAGCCACAGCAGTTACTGAAGAATGTTGGATGTTTATGCTGTAAAACGGGTGCATACTCAATAGCTTTTGGATTTCTACAGCCGTGTGATCATCTAGTAACAAAACGTGGAGAGACATCTTTTATTTCGGCACTTAGAAAACAATCACAATGAATTTGAGTGTTTATCCATAGAGAACAAAATTCACAAAGCCATTCAAACAGTCGTCGTTGAATTATTTTTATATGTCCTTTTTTGTTTTTCATTTGTTTTTGTAACTCAACTTCAAAAATTGAGAATATTCAAAATACACGTTTACTTACTTTGATCTTTCAGTATTTACAAATATGTACAAGAAAAATGTTTATTTTATTTTTGCTTTTTTGCGTAATAAAAATCTCTACACACGTTTTTTAACTCTTTTTACACATTTATATCCAACTGCCATCCGGTCTCCCAAGCCCCAACCGCACCTCAGCTTACATGGTCTCTTTCGAAAAGCAAGTACGAGGCTGCCCAAGTGCTTTAAATGGATGTACTGTGGGTGGGATCAATAGCTTCTGGGATGGGTCCTCCTGGTACCGACTGGTAGGACATTGGCATGGGGGTCTTGGCGGGACTCTGTCGGAATAGGCCCCCGTTGGGAGCCCTGTGTTTGCATTGGATGGAGGGCAAGGTGGAGCTGCTGAGAGGAAGGGGGTGGGTGCTGCCAGGACCCTGGGCCAGTGTCCGGCCCACCCCATGAGCTTGATCCGGGATGAATGTGCTCACAGACAGGCCCTTGCCCGGGTAGTCTCGCACAGCTTCCCGCTGCTGGCTGGGTTGCATGCTGCCGATGTCCAGGGCAGAGATCTCGATAGACGGTGCGGTGATCTGCTTGTGTGCCATGTCCAGGTCCATAAGAGTGTTCATACGCCGATGCACCTGTTCCAGGTTCACCTCCTTGTCCTAGAGAAGGGTAGAGAAGAGGGGGGGACAGAGCGGCTGAGACCAGCTGTTCCTAGATGACCTCCATGCAAGTAAGGTTTATATCTGTTGATACAGGGTGTGTATTTGCACTAAAGGGCCAAATTACATCTAATAGGACGAAGTTTCAAAGAGGATTTTTATAGAATGTGCACCTTGAAATCAAATTTGGCCAGTGGGCATATCAAATAAATATGTGTGAGTTGGCCAATGTGGAAAGCTTTTGAAATTTCGGCCAAAAGCAAATGGCCTCACAACGTTCTACACATGCTCACCCCCTGCTGTGTTTGTTTTCTAAATGTAGTAATTATCTAAAACAGACCTTTAAAATTCCCCCCAAATCCATTACAGTTTACAAAAGTAGTGTCTGAGCCAAACTGCATTTCAGAAACATCATAAACATACAACAAAATAATTACAAAAATATCTGCAACAAATCAGTTTGTATACGATAGATATAGACTTAAAATATGATGCATCGTCTAAATACAAAAATGTTAGTACAAGTGTGTTTAGCTATGGAAGCCAGATTGGAACAGTTTTTCACAAAATATTTTTCGAGAGAACATTATGTGACATTTTTTCGTTGTGTACATTTTAGGATTTTTCTAGAAAACAAAAAGGTTACATCTACAAAGTTGACTGGAATGCAAAAACGTTGAAGCTGAATAAAAACGTTGAAGCTTCAAAAAGGTTGAAGCGCAGAATGTAAATTGAACCCTATAATTCCAAGGTTGTGAAATGTGAACCTGTGTGACCTTGCCTGTGACAACCTAGCTAAAACGTTATTTTGTGATTTATGATTTCTACATACAATCAACTGACATTATGTAAACAACATTCTGAAAAATGTAACCTTCAAATATGAAGTATTGACTGAGCAAGGCCATGTAAAAGATTGAAATAATCACAAGAAAGCCAGAATGATCAAAGGCTCTGTTTATACCTGGTATTAAGATGCGTTTGGTCGATCGGATCACAAGTGGACAAATGAGACATGGTCGTTTACACCTGGTGTTTTAATCCGTCTCTTTTGTCCGCTTTTAGCGACTTCTGTCCTGATTTCTTTGATGGGAGGGTTCATGGGCGAGTAAATATATCAGCCATTTCTGATCTTTCGATCCACTGGACAAAATAAGCGCATGCAATTTGCATATGAATGCGACAGTAGATGATAGAAAAACATACCAAAAGCAAAGGTTTTTATTTCTGCTTTAACAACCGCGAGACCACACTGAACACTGTAAGTGTGTCTTAGAAATCTGGATTGGTGAAACTGTACATATACACTGTATTTGAAGCATTTTTTTGTCTTTAAACCAACCATTTAGGTCTTAGCCGGTAAAGATTGAAATCATTTTTTGGCATTTTTAATAGGCGGGCTTCTGTGGCTGAGATTTTAAACTACAAACACAATCCAGTTGAATGCGTTTTCAATTACCTCTGGAAGTGGTTGATAGTGGAGAAGCTCAAGATGTTTCACACCCCGTTTAAACTTGTATTTACCGTCGTCCACTTGTGATCCGATCGACCAAAACGCATCATAACACTAGGTGTTAACAGGGCAAAAGAGTCAAATCCCAGAACAAAATGTTGCAGGTATTATGCACATGGAAACAACTTTTCGTTGTTGTATTGTGGAAGTATCAGTGTAAAGTTATGCCACTATTATTGAAAAAAGTAAATAAACCCACACAAATTATGGACGTTACCAGCACAGCATTATAAAAGTTTGTTTTAAAAACAGGTTAAAACAAGGAAAATGAAAAGTACAAAAGTAAAAAGAATCTGAAAAAAATACAGCATACTAACATAATAAAATACAATGAAAACATGATTTTTGAAAACATCAATTGATCTCTTTTTGGAAATAAACTCTTCATATGTTGTTTACAAATAGCCAGATAATTTGTCCAAACAGTATCTATTTTCCATGTAAATATTTTTGTTTATGAATTATAAATGTGAATGAGACACAAATATCTTAGCAATAAAGCTCTGAAAATAATGCATTTTGTTTGGAGCTGTATGGTTGCACTGCTCTGCAGATTCTTAAAAGTTGGGTCTTTTGCTTTCCTTGCAGTCTTTACCTCGCTGTAGTTCTCATATTGTGATGAAGTCAATATGTACTGAATTGTGACATGTATCACAATGTCTATTTTTTCATAAGGTATTGGCATAACCCGATGTGATATTTTAGAGGTACATAAGGAGTTCCACTAGAGGCTTTGTTTTTTGAGGTCAGCTGGGTCTCTCAATCTGTCCTTGATGAAATCATTAAATTACTGGATAGAACAAAACGCCATTGAGTGCAATAGTTCAAGGCAAAGAGTTGGGCGCCATGTAGTCTTTCATACACATAAAAGCCCTTTCTAAATGCAGTTATATAACAAGTTGTGATATAATTTAGAATCACAAAATAGAAATACAGCTTTGCTCCAGAGTCCACCAGCGCCACAATAAGGACACGCACTGTTACACAGAATTATTTCTTAGAATCTAAAAGTATCCTCAAACATTTAGATTAATGAAGCGCTGCGGCATGAAATGCAAAGACACATCAGAGAGTAATAAAGCTTTTGGGAGGGATGGGGCAGGACTAGAATTGCAAAGCAATTGCACTGGGTAAATTAGTCGGTCACATTTGGTTGAAGCAGACTTTTCATTAGAGAGATTTCCAAGGGGATACATGCCTTCACGCACTGTTCACAATCTCATCGCAGTTCAGTAATCCCATTTGTCTTATCTAATGAACAGAAGAATGGGGTGAAATCTTAAGGTATGATGATGTAAGACATGAATCCATGCAAAATAAATAAAAACAATAACACCAAACAATATATAAGTACTGTAACACAAGGGCGTCAATTTGGGTAGGGACGTTTCCCAACCAATATCCAGGGAAATCCTACTCCCCACTGAAAAAAGTGAAACTTTGGATCAACTTAAAAAAATACATCAACTTGTAACAAGCAATTTAAAATCTTAAATATAATTTTCTCAAATCATATTTATGGATTGTTCAAATCAAAATGTATTCATTTCAACAAACCACCATTATTGTGATCACTGTTTGCTTTAGTTTTGCTCTTGATCCCTAACTTTGTTTCACTTATATTTATTTTCTCTTTAAGTGTCTACAATTGTGTTTCAATAAGAACACTCTTGCATTAATAAGAAAAGAAGAGATGCTTTAAAGTTAAGTTTTTGTGATGTCCATCAAGCTTTGATGAGGAATAGAATGAAATTAAATAATGTGGCATTTGATCTTTTATGACTGATTTCAATGTCCTGGTTCTTAAATGCAAAGGTACTGTGATAAAATAAACATACAAATGTCTTGGCACACATAGACATCAACAGTCATCATACAAACCTCAATAATGGTGACAACCATCAAACTAATTCAGATTAACTGCAATGCATGCTGGGAGTCATGAATGAGTTTTGTACTATGATATAACCCAGCATGCATTGCAGCATGAAGCTTTCCTTTGTTGATTGTCACCATTGTTGAAATTCATACAATGATTCTTCATGTATAATTGAGTCAGCAATTACCAACTTTTAGTGTTTTCTATTAGTTTATACAGAGTTTTAGCACCACTGTTTAAATCTCACACTGTAGGATCACACAATATTCACATTTTAATATCACACTCCTGAGCAATTATTACACTGATCACAGATCCCAATGGATATTAGTTTTGAAAGTTGAAAACATATCATTAAAATATAAGAGTTAAGAGCCCAACTAAAGCAAACACTGATCACAACAATGGTAGTTTGTTGAAATGTATATATTTTTATTTGAACCAAGCCATAAATATAATAAAATTGCTAGTAACAAGTTGACGTACAATTTTTAAGTTGTCTAAAGTCTTGGTATTTTTTTTAGTTGATCCAAAAGTTTTAGTGTATTTCAGTGTTCCAATAATGTTTACCACACAATTAATATACCGTACATTTATATTTAACCTCTGATGTCGGTCTGTGTCTTGTGGTTTTTACTTATCACTTATTTTATTAAAATGAATTTATCCAGGAATCCATTAATTGAACTTAAAACATCTTTTACAACCGCATTCTGTAAATATACGCTTTTTGTTCTATGGTTAAGTCTCGTTCTCTGCAACGAGTCCCACCTCCATAGCGCACGTCGCTAATAGGATTGGCTTTGTCCTTCTTATCTAACCATGTCGCTTTTTGATTGGCTTTGCCTTCTCTCGCTAACATGTGTCGAAGACTGCAGGTGATTTGGTTGTACAAAGCGCCAAACCAAAGCTCGGTCAACAAGACGCGATGAGCGTGATTATGCAGGCTAGCATTACATTCTGTGTTGATGAATACATTGTAATCGGCTAAAGCGTGCACGCGCAGGGTTTGGTACCCTGGGGCCCATCGGAGTTTGCATGACATCTTTACATTAGCGGCTTTTCATGCAAACGGTTCTTCGTTCCCGAACTAAACTGCAAGCGTGAAAGGCACCTGAAAGCCACCTAAGGGGTTCTGACCCAGAGAGCAGCCAAGGGGCCCCTGACCACCTTAATCCACCCCTGGTCACAGGTGATCAGCCTTATAAAACATGATTGTGTTGTTTGTTGTTCATCAAATATTAAGGTTAAACTAAGGGTGCACTGTTACAGAGGTCTATTAAGCTCTCAGTCATACATACAGTAGTTTTACAATGTAGGCGTACATATGTAATTATTAGGGCTGTCAATAGATTAACTTTTTAACTGTGATTAATCGCACACATATAGTGAAATTAAACATACACTATTTTTCTTTTAGTGCTATAAATCGATTTAAAAAAAAAACTAATCACACACAGCTTTCACATTTTTTATATACTTGTACAATCTAATCATTTCCCATTTTATCTCTAAATTTATTTATATTTATTGTTTAATCGTAGCCTATTCTAGTGTAGTTCTAAAATAAATCTCTTGCTGTAACAGGCTGGATGCTGTGAGTAGTTTTCTGCGAATGACAGACTATTACATCTGATAAGTGCGTTGAACTACGTTCCACTAGGCAGTGAGGTACCATTTGACCAGATTCATTTTAAATGACTTCTATAAATGACCCTACTACCTCTACAGAACAGACAATTATAAAAAGTCTGAAATTATTGTTGTGATTTATACTGTTGCCCAACTGTAAAAGTCTTGTTTGTAATTGTGATAAAATGATATGAGGCTGTAAAATTACGATCGCTACAAAAGTTTCATTGGTCACTTGTCCTATAAACGGCATAAATAATAGTTGATTGGTTAGTCATGAGATGATAAGTGAGTCAAAGACGAAAAATGGTTTTAGCAAAAAAAAGTGTAATGTTTTTCTGTTTATTTTAATTGCATTTTTGTTTTCTGAGCAAAATTGTCATTCAGTGTAACAACAAAAAACGATTTATTACATATGAAAAGACTACTACTTTCACAACAAATGCTAATTAGTTGTAATTTATATATTTTAAAAAATTTGCCCACTTGTCAAAAATATTTTTTTACTCATTTAAAGCAGAATAAAATGTAATATGCTCCATTATTCTTTTACATATCTAAACATGTAAGAGTCAGAATGTTGTTTGAATTTGTACATAAATAATGTGTTACGCTGAATGACAATGTAACATTATTTCATACAAATTTTGACATTTTATTCTGCAAAAACTTAGTTGAGACCATGACGTAGACATTTTACTTACATTTAATGTGCTTTTTATGGACATAAAATTACTTTTGTAAATTTCTTTTGATGGGGACATCTTAACGCCTTTGACCCAAATGCACTTCCTCCTGAGGTATGACTACAGTGCTTTACAACACGACAGGATTACAACTGGCAACAAGAGGCTAATTGTCAAATATATATTCAGAGATCACAGTAAAAGTTTAGGGGGCCTAACATGTACTGGAGGTGAAGTTAACTCTAACCAAGCTCTCTCTGGCTTATACTTCAACAAAAATTCAAGAATTCTTAAAAGAGGAAAATTTATTCTGTGGTTTATTTTGTTTGATTTAAAATGGTTACAAAGTATGTAGAGTCCTATTATGATTTTGCCGCTTGTAACACCAGTGATGGAGAAAATCAATAAACCACTGAGAATGAAACTACATGGAGTTAATGCCTTAATTGTATTGATTTAAACACATGGAATTGTGTTGCTTTTCAAGGTCCACATTCACACAGCAGTGTTCAGTTCAGCAAAGGTTATTTTATAACCCAACAGTTGGGTTTGTCCATTTTTGACCCAACGATGGGTTGAAATAATCCAAAAATGTGAGTGTATGAACTCCATTCAGAGTTCTCTTGACATGTATGCTTGACTTGGAAAATGCATTTTCTGTAAGGCTGCTTTGCAACAATGCAGAATTGTGTAAAGCACTATAGAAGTAAATCTTAATTGATTTACAAGTTGTTCGTCACATCGAATAATGCTTTGGGTTCCAGTAACTCACAGAAACTGGGATTCAGATGTGCGTGATCTCAAGATTTTAGAAGCCAAGATCTTGCGCTCTACACTCAGTTATACATGAAATAAACCCATTGAAAGATGCAGACATTAAATTAAAGCTCAGTCAAAAATTTGAATTAAGTAAAAAAAGATCTTTGTGAATTTTTATGTAGTAGACACCATATAAATACAGCTTGCACATCTCCTAAATTGCATCTTGGTCTCTATTTTGTGAGATGCGTCATATTTTAAGTCATAATTTATTTATTTTCAATAATCTGGTGATTATGCAGACATCGCTCACTGATTCATTGAAGAAATCCACACTTAATTAAATCAGCAACTGTCACAATGAGTGGAATTCGTATTAAAATATGTTCATAATCACGGCTTCATGCCTCAACAAATAAATGTCACAAATTAAACAGCAGTTGTGTTTTGTATGCCAATTCTGAATGAACTGTAAAATCATTTATCATCATAAATGCTACTCTGCTAATCGCTCGAGAAATGTGTTCAAAGCAGAAATTATGGAAGGGTGACAACCTGAAAACCATGAGAACAACTAGGTGGATCTACTAAATATGTCTACTAAAATGAAAATGAAAAGAAACTACGAAATACACTTTTCATGTCAGATGGCTCCTACATAATCTGTGCTAATAAATCCCAGCCGATCATAGAAGAGGCCTACGATTCTATTCTGACCTGTGTCAATAGCTTCTGCTTCATCCCAGTCTTTTTCTCTCTCTGTCCAAATGTCCTTGCTCCCCTCCGATGAAGCAGTAGCAATATCATTATATGTCAATGGACCAGAAACCCTTGCCAGTCTGTAATCCTTAGTAACCTGCATGAGATCATAAACAAATGAAGAATAAATGGAAAATTAAAAAGCGTAGGTAAAGAAATCCATAAAACTTGTCCACATTGACATATAAGCGCATCGGGACGTCACACAGTGAATTACTAGGGATTATTGACTGTTGGGCTTGTTTTTAGGGTGGTTTTATGTCTTTTTTTATATGGGGGGGGGTATCTGAGCAGACAGACTAATGCAAGCACCCGATTTGCCCACACTTTAGTTTACGGATCATCGTCAAACCGTTCGAGTTTATTACATACGTTTCCCCATTGGCAATGAAAGAGGCCTACTAAAGTGAAGCAATAACCCAAAGTAATTATTTTAAAGTTGGAGAGTTGAACAGTTCATAAATGTGAAAAGAACAGCAAAGTGGACATTAGATTGCCACTATGAAGAAGCATTTAATGATATAAAGTGTTGTCTTAAACACTAAGCGGATATCCCTTTAAAGGTTTTTGAAAGAGAATACTGGCTAATGGAATTATGTTTTTACTGTTAAGCCTCTATCAAGGAGCAAGGTGCTTTGTTTTCAAGATAATTTATAATACTTGTTTAAATATTCCAATATTTAGCGTTAAAGAGCAAAATCAGTTTCCCTTAACTGAGAATTCAACAACCTTGTAGGAAAGCAGTGTATTGCTCTTGATTTTATTTCAAAGATTAAAACAACTATGCTGGGATGCATTTCCCAAACAATGTGTCGCTGGTGAACCACCATTGTACGGCGCTTCATTTGACTAACGACTACTCACGACATAGTAACTTTGTCGCACACCTCTCGTTTGAAAACACGTTTGTTCAACAACATAGTTGATGACGTCACATAGTTAATGGAGTAATACCGTCTTCTACCGTTTAGATCGATTTAATGTCATATTATTGAACACTGCATCTGAAAACTATTTTTGTTATCGTATTTTGCTCTATTGTTTTATTTTACGATATTTAACTCATTCATAAGTTTCTCCTACATAACTCCACACAGGGATTCTGCATTAACCTTTGATCACATAGACCCAGGCAAATGCGCAATTTTAAGAAAACAATGCTTTTGTTCGCTTCACTAACTAAAAGACATAAAATTATATTTGTATATTTAGAATGGTGGATATAGAATGAACTGCATGTTGCTTGCTTACATTGCTCAAAGGCTTGATGTATGTAAGTCTACACGTCATCAAAAATAAGGAACTATGCTTCTAACCACAGCTCTAGACCTGTAGGGTTTCAGTAAACACTTGAATCGTTGGAATATGCCGAGACGACGGAATTTACGCCCACAGTCGGCTAACGATGCTTTTGGGAAACGCACCACTGGCTGATGCACTCTGTTCCAAAACCCAGTGAAACACATTTTACCAGCATTTTAAGGTATCAAAAGTGCACAACTGACATAAAAAAGCAAATGTAAGCAACTTGACAACATCTTAGGCAGCATGGCATGTATTCAAAATCGATGAGGGAATATCAAAATGCACAGCGACAAGCTCAGTAAAAATAAATAAAATAAGTCATGTGTCAATGATGGCATCATATTGGGAAGGGCAAGACTGCCAATTAAACATATGAGGAGGGAGCAGCGTTTTTCTTTCTTTCTTTCTTTATTTCTATGAATTAGGGAAAAGAGAGAAAAACTATTTTGTACTCAACGCAGATTGTGATATCTAGATTACTTCTAAGTGTTCATACAACACAGTCTAATGGGAATTTGTGACATTGTCACACACTGTAATCAATTAATTTGTGTTTGCACAAATATCCCCTTTTTTTCGTGTGAGTCAGCATGACATTTTTGTGTCACCAAGCACGACTTTCAATCTAAAGTATTTTAATATGCGGTATCTTTCATACGTATAAAAATAAATATATATTAACATAATCTGATGGGAATTTATACCTATTTTACAAGGTGGCTCATTTGTATCTTTTGACTTTTCCAGTGTGACTTTAGGTTTAGGGGCGGGGTTATGGGATCCATTTATCGTTGTTTTGCCACCTCCTGAAACTCGCGTTTTTAGCTAAATTAGCACTTGTGGCTGTGATTTTAGGGTTCAGGGTGAAATAAGGTATTGGTTAGCCAAATCCTAAAATATGTACAACTTCTTTTGATATCAGGTTATAACTAAACTGACCAAAATTATAAATGTAACA
The DNA here is from genome assembly GCA_029783895.1 of Triplophysa bombifrons. Taxonomy (NCBI): domain Eukaryota; kingdom Metazoa; phylum Chordata; class Actinopteri; order Cypriniformes; family Nemacheilidae; genus Triplophysa; species Triplophysa bombifrons. Next base: position 3,521,780 of record CM056460.1, on the reverse strand, counting down.
CTTGTTTTTGCCCCCATTTTTCTTGAGTTGAACTCAAAGATCTAAGACTTTTTCTACACAAAGGGCTTATTTCTCAAAAATGTTGTGCACAAATCTGTCTAAATCTGTGTTAGTGAGCACTTCTTCTTTGCCGAGATATTCCATCCACAGGTGTGGCATATCAAGATGCTGATTAGACATCATGATTATTGCACAGGAGTGTCTTAGGCTGGCCACAATAAAAGGCCACTCTTAAATGTGCAGTTTTATCACACACCACAATGCCACTGATGTCACAAGTTTTGAGGGAATGTGCAATTAGCATGCTGTCTGCAGGAACGTCCACCAGAGCTGTTGCCTGTGAATTGAATGTTCATTTCTCTTCCATAAATCATCTCCAAAGGCGTTTCAGAGAATTTGGCAGTACATCCAATTGGTAACCACACCAGCCCAGGACCTCCACATCCAGCATATTCACCTCTAAGATAGTCTGAGACCAGCCACATGGACAGCTGCTGCAACAATCGATTTGCATAACCAAAGAATTTCTGCACAAACGGTCAGACACTGTCCCAGGGAAGCTCATCTGCATTCTCGTCGTACTCATCAGGTTTTCGACCTGACTGCAGTTCATCGTCATAACCGACGGGAGTGGGCCAATGCTCACATTCGATGGCGTCTGGCACTTTGGAGAGGTGTTCTCTTCATGGATGAATCCCGGTTTTCACTGTACAGGGCAGATGGCAGACAGCGTGTATGGCATCGTGTGGGTGAGCATTTTGCATTGTGGCGGTGGGGTTATGGTATAGGCAGGCGTTTGTTATGGGCCATGAACACAGGTGCATTTTATTGATGTCATTTTGAATGCACAGAGATACCGTGATGAGATCCTGAGGCCCATTGTTGTGCCATTTATCCACAACCATCATTCCACGGGCCACAATCAACAACCTGATAAACAATATGCGAAGGAGATGTTTTGCACTGCATGAGGCAAATGGTGGTCACACCAGACACTGACTGGTGTTCGGACCCCGCAGACCCTCCCAATACAGTAAAGCTGCCTTTTATTGAGGCCAGCCTAAGGCACACCTGTGCAATAATCATGCTGTCTAATCAGTATCTTGATATGCCACACCTTTGAGAAGGATGGAGTATCTCGGCAAAGGAGAAGTGCTCACTGACACAGATTTGTGAACAAAATTTTAGAGAAATAGGCCTTTTGTGTACATAGAAAAAGTCTTTGATCTTTGAGTTGGCTTATGAAAAATGGGGGCAAAAACAAAAGTGTTGCGTTCATAATTTTGGTCAAATAAATACACTTAGTCAGAGTATGGAAAGTTGTGCTGGGTGACTTTAAAAAAAAGGTTGTGCTCAGTGACACAAAAAAATCAGGATATTCGTGTTTCCATGAACACGTATTAATAGATTCCAAATTTTGTGTCTATGCTATGAACTGCCCTGAGACTGGGTTGGTTTATAGGGAAGTCTTACCTATCCGAATATGGTACGGTTGTTACCATTTGATTCAGCAGCCAATGTGGCATCAATGTAATATGGCTATGAGATGAACACCCACGTTTCATTTTTTTAAATATTATAATGATGATATAACTATTACTATTGGTTAAATAGAACACCTACAGTATGTGTCATTCTTATTTTAGTTTGTCAAACAGATCTCATTTTGTAATGACATGAATTCCATTAATATTTGCCAATATAATGTACAGTGTGATCCCTGAAGGGATACGGTTAAGCTTAAAATGAAACATTAGTGCATGTTCAATAAAAATGTATGGATGCATTGTAAACTATATAGAAAATAACTTGTGGGTACTGAATGTTTCAATCTGAGTGGCTGTGTTATTGATCTGTCTATCAGCTCGCCAATTACAAAAACAAAAGCACAAAAACAAAAGGTCCAATAAAGGATCTTATTGAAATGAACATCAAGCTCTGTTGGAATCGATTCGACAAGTCTCCTGTCAAATTTGTGTTGTGGCCTATGCAGAGCTTTTCCAAATTAGCTATCCATATAGCAAAGTAGTTCACTAGGTTTTGGAATAGAGATCCGATGTTTACAGTTCCTGAAATTCCACATCATCTAAAAACCACATCATAACATAGTTCAAATATCAAACTCTTAAGGCTGCCTTAAGGGCTCTGTGCACATTCCATGGCCAGTGGGCCGGGGGACCAATTTTGATTTCATCAGGGCACACCTATAACTGAGTGTACTGGAGCTCGACTAAATCGGGGCTCGCGTCTGCTGCGGGGTCCTTAAAGTAGAGTGTGGCAGTGTCCTCTCCCTGCTGTATCTTCCGCGCCCTGAGCTCGGTCACCTCTTTGGCCTGCTCTTGCCGGCAGCGGTTGCTGTTCCACCACATTTCCAGGGCAGCCACCAGACAGGCCAGCAGGAGGCCTGCAGCCAGGATGCAGAAGACGCCAGCGAAGCTGTGCAGTTTGAGCGAGCGACCGTCCGGCTGGGCGTTGCTGTGGCTGTTGAGGTCACAGCGACCGGTCCGAGGCCACCACTTCTGCTTTAGGACATCCAGATCTCCTTTCTCCTGCAGCTCCAGTATCCTGCAAGTTATGAAATAAGAAACATGATTGATTCATTTATGTGTTGCATTTGATCGGGTACCTCTCGGATGATTTCGATTTCGAAATAATCTACATAAGAATTTGTCAGATATCACAATAGTTGTTCTGCTTAACACCCACTCCCGCCTGCAGTATTTCTGCACGCCCCTTATTTTAAGAAAGACTTTTTCTTCTTCTCTGCTTTACATAGAATAAAGGTTATGTGCCTTTTCAGGATGCTCAAAGTATCCATTTATATATACTGTATATATTCCGATGGACCCTTCATTTCTTGGAAACACATTCGGATTGGGACAGTCTTTGTCACACCGCTGTGATGTAATTGCCGTTCAAAGGGATGGGCACTTACGGGATGAAGCATTACGGGATGAAGCATTTTGGAGCCGTGATATGTCATTTGGAGAGATGTCAAAGGTGTTATATGACGGTTTGCACGACCAGGACAAACTGAATTTAAATACCAAGAAACTGTCTTTGGAGGATTAAGAAACCCTTTGTGATGTAGATCCATAAGAGTTAGCTGCTTAGCTGCTTATGCATTAACAAATGTATTCTCAACTCCTGAATAATGCAGTCCATCGCTGTCCTTCTTAATAACAATATGTCTCATTAATTGATTCAATTTTATGGGACTAACCCCCAATTGCCGACTTTCTCGTTCTGTTGATTATGTTTTTTTGTATCGGTGGTTATTAAATGATGTTGCTGTTATGAGTACCGCAGCCATCATCAAGTAATAAAGCCATTCAAAATTGTATTGTCAAAAAGCACCATCTACAGAAACTTGTATGAGGCCTGGCAAAAACCGAGACCACAAGAGAGAATAGATGATGATGGGCCACAAAGCACAGAAAGTAAGATGATTTTTTCTTTCAAGAGGACATGACATTATGGTTCACTGTGTAATAAACCGCAAGCTTCCTCCCAGCTGCCTCAGAGTTCATTTCTAGCAGCGTTACGACAAAATCACCCTTGGGCTTCCGAATACAAGAATCTCTCCGCGCTGACTTCTGACCAGTTTTCTTGACCCAAAGAAGGTAAGACTGATCTGAGCTCAGAAGACACAGGCTAACAAAAAGCCTCTTAATGCAACCGATCACAATTCATCTTGTGCCGAGTCATGTTTAGGAGCATGGACATATCTCTACAATACACAAAACAAACATCAAAGTTTACAACAGCATTTATGAATTTATGCCATGAACATCACATAGGGCTACTTTAAGGAATCCAGGTTGACAGTAAAGAATGCGACTAGTATGTCTCCTGGAAATCCTGTAGAATTCAAACAATCAAATGACAACTTTGAATCTGCTAACCGAAGTATGTTCAGGTAAGCAGGGCTGGCATATTTTGAATTCAGTTTCGAGTGGGATTGTCTGACCGGGAGGTGAGGATTGGAGTTGAGATGGCATTTGGGATATAGTAATGTTGTAAAAACTACCACAAAACAAACACAAAAATCTTGCATTACAATTGTACTGTGGTTGTCCAAACATTTGATAACATCAGGTCATTCCTTTCAATATAAGGTGTACTACATAGACAAGACATGGATTTACAGTAAGCAAAGAATGTAGATACTTGTCAAATATTCATATTTTACTATTTTTAATGGGCTAATCACAATCTATAAACAGACTTCTAAAGCAACACAGTTGCCAAGTTTTAGCAAATTGTGAGGATGATTTAACAATTTTTTTTCATATTCTGGTCATTTATTTTAAATAACTAAATGTATGTCATGGACGTGGGTGTTGAGGGACAGAGAACCCAAACGCAAGACAGCGGGTAAGGGGTTTTAACAGACTTTTATAAATACAAAACTAACACCCAAGAGGGGGTAACAGAAAAAAACATAACGGCAGGAACTTGGACTATCTACATTTACATTTAGTCATTTGGCAGACGCTTTTATCCAAAGCGACTTACAGTACACTTATTACAGGGACAATCCCCCTGGAGCAATGTGGAGTAAAGTGTCTTATTCAAGGACACACTGGTGGTGGCTGCTGGGATCGAACCAGAAACCTTTGATTTACCAGTTCAGTGGTTTAACCCACTAGACCACCATCTCCACACTAACTAGACTAGACTAAACCAAAAACAATACTTGACAATTACACGACACACGACACACGACACGACACACGACACACGACAAACGACACACGACACACGACACACGAGACACGAGACACGACACACGAGACACGAGACGACACGACACGACACGACACGACACGACACGACACGACACAGCAACTCACCACGATGACACAAACAATGAACCAGCACAAGACAGGAGACACAAGGTCAATATAAAGGGAACCAAATCAAGAGGGGACAGGTGCAGGGGATAAACTAATTCACACTAACTAGGAAACAGGAGGGTAGGAACAATGACAAGACCGGAGAGAGAGTATGGCAACTAATAGGTGCCAAAATAGTCTCTCTCCATCATAAAACAAGGGATCCTGTCTGATTGGAACCATGACAGAGTATTATCCCTACACTGTCTGGAATGAAGGACATTTTTACCCCAAAATAGAAAAAGGAAATGGTTTGGACATTTATCATCTTAGAATCAAAAGGAAAATATATTAAAATATGCAAAGAGATATCTGAAAGGATCATATATGTATACATAAATTTAGCGAGCAATAAAAAGTGATAATAGGGCCAATTCTGTAAAGCTAAAATTGCATCATATTTACAAATGTCAGTTGTATTGAAAATTGCTTGTAGCTGAATCATGTCAATGTATTCAATATGCACATCAGAAGATGAGAATGCATGTCAACAAGAGAGATCCTTTCCCTGCATTCTGAAATCCAACAGCAATATTATTATACAGTCTTAATTGGTTACAAGTGATAATGTGGTGCTTTAGACAGTCTACTGGCATCTGTTACGTCCGCAAAGGGATCAATTTGTAACGGGGAGAGACTAAACCCAAGAAACTGCAGCTGATGAGTCAAGGCATTGTGCAAAAATAATGGAAGTGAATTTCATACAGCAGCTCCTGTGTCTTTGATAGTCATTTAACTTCATGTCTGAGGTACCTGAAGCACTTATCATTTAAATATTTTTTAAATCATACCCTAGGCTATATGTCTGAAGAATGTTGAAAAGCGTTATTGCTTTTCTTTGAACACCAACACAAGACAATAAAATGTACTTTCTCTAATTATATAAGCAGTGATTGGATAGTGTGGGATATTCGGCCGTATTCCCTCCCTGCAGAATAGAGTTTTTCCAGTAGTTCGAGTTCTTAACCACACACACCATTGAATTCGCCAAGAAATTGAGATAATTGCGAAAATAGCTTTCACATCTCGGGAGAGCCCCAAACAATAGCGATCCGCGCAATTTGTGCTCCTTGCTCTACACCCACATCAAAAATGAGAAGAGATGGGAGATTTTATAGGTTGATACTCACTTTTGGGATATGAGATCTCGATACGGGCTCCCGTGCTGCATGGCGATCCCGTAGCCTTTGCTGCTCATGCTGTTGCCGGATACTGTGATGGTGCAGTCGTCATCTGTGAGCGCTGCGTACTCCACCACTGCCATATCCCACAGGAATACATAGGGTCCTTTTTTGGCCTGCGGATAAAGATTCATGTTCATTCTAGAGAAGCTGACCAACACGCTCAATGTAAATGCAGGGGCGTATTTCAGAGGTATTGGCATTGCGATTTAACCTTTGATGACTGGCACTAGTGACTGTACCAAACACCCTGGCGTTCTCTTAACCATATCCTCAAAAGCTATTGAAGGAAAATTGCAACCCTTCTAAACACTAATTATTGTTAAAGTGTTCCAGTTCTTCAAAACGGTCCCTGGGGGCTGATCTATTGAGTTCTTGCTCGGTTAAAGGAGCTTCATTGATCTGAGCCTGCTCTCATTGGCTGAAGGATTTCACACACCTAAACCTTTCTTCCTTCATGTCTCTTTTACATTTTGTCTTTCCCTTTGATGTCATCATTTCAAGGTTGTTTTCTTTAATTTTCTCAAGAGCAGGGAGAGAGAGTCTGTTTTTCAGTTTGAAAGGCTCTATTGATACATGACTAGCTTTAAAAAGAGAAAAAGTCTGGAGAACAAAATACGCAGACGGTCTATTATCATCATCAACATTTCGTGCTATAAGAATTTTTGTTTTTAATTGTAATCATACGAAACACAAATGTAAAAAAGACTTCACAAATAAGATTTGGAAATTACCTTCATAGCAAACATCAAATGCATTATGTTCTGTTATTAATCCAAAGCATTTACGTAATACAGGGATCTTTTGTCCTTGAAGAAAATGTTGCATATTATTTAAGCTTGCAAAATTCTTCATCACAGCTACACAACCCCAAGAAAAAACCCACTGGTGCCCTGTATAGAATCTTGGTTTGCTGGTGTCCCCGCACCAGATCAATAGCTTCACTAGCAAGTGTTCCTTGGTCACTATCACCATCAGTGTTAGGGTCATTCACGTGTGCTCTAAACATGTTATGACAACGATTGATAATGATACAAAACTTGGTACTAATAAGGAAAGTTACATCAACATTACCCATCAATTTGGCAGTAAATCAAATGGCTGAAATAAAAACAGAATATAAAGCTAATGAAAAAAATGTGAGTGGATGATGATCAAATTAGACCGAAATACCACCAAGGCCACAAAATCCTTATAAATATAGACTGTGTGATATTTTGGACTGCAAAGAATGTGTGTTTAATTTGTCTTTGAAATCATTTTCTAAATATACCTTTCGTATGCCTTCTGATGGGCTAGACACTGAGAAGTCCTGGCCGTTATTCTTGCTGATTGTCCTCCACAGCTCTGCATAGGTGCTGTCCTGCTCCAGTGGGTTTGTACCCTTGGCTCTGAAGTAATCATACACTGCAGAGTCCCTCACAGTGCCATAGGCATAGTCCATCTGCCTCGCAAGGTCCTGAAATGTTCTGGAGGATAGACGGGCGACAGAGAAAAGTTTATACAAAGCATCACACAAACAAACACAAAATAATAAACCACATGTGACAAAAAAAAGATAAACCATAAAATAGTGTATTGACGCTTAATAGTCAATATTCTACTCACAGATTACTTTTGATCAAGGAACATGTAGAGATGTGCTTCTAAAGTTGGGTGAGCCTGGCTCACATTGCTTTCCAATCAATCATTCAAGAACACAATTCTCTAGAATATCATTGCCTGCAGTAGCTTTAATATTTTTCTTCATTTAAATTAAGCAACCTATCATATACCTGTAAGAAGGTGATTCATCATTGATCATTTTTTTAGGATGAAGCACAGCGTATCCCTCATTTAATTATTTTTAAGGGTAAAAAATGTGTATTCGGTAACTATGCTATAAAATGCAAAAGGGCGCTCAAGGCTGAAGTACATTTTGAAAACCATCCCAGTTTAAATGTCATACCTTTGACCTCAATGTGTTCCAGTAAATCACTTCACAACACACGAAAGAGCGGCAAAACAATTTTTATTATTTGAATTTTTAATTAAACGTAGAAAAGTCATGACATATTTCATGCTTTCAGGAAACATTAAAGTTAGTTTTAAGAGTAAGTTAGTTTAAAGTTAAAAGTTAAAGTTGATAAAGTTTTCTTTTAACTTCTTAATGTATTTTGGTTCTGACTTCACTAAAAGCATCTTGCAATTGATGCGAAACGACGTGTCTCCCTGAGGTCAGGGTTGATCAATCTGCCCCATGTTCAGAGGTTGGATATCTCACTTTGTGTGTCGTTTTTGAGATGGGAAATATCCTAAATCAGAGCTGTCTGGAATGTAGCATTAATCATAACTATTCTAGAATAATTTTGTATCCTTAACTGAATATTTGTCTGTAGCACACTCACACTTTTAAACGACTCATGAGATGTTAGCCACAATTAATCCAGAATGTTTTTATAACTGAATAAGAAGCAAAATCATTTAGCCTCTGGGGACTCAACCTGAAGTTGCTTAAAGTTGAGTCAGACCTAGAGAAATTAAACTGAGTCATTTTTTTGTCTCATTACATTTATCATGTTAATGGTGCCACAGGATTCATCCTGAACTCGGTCATCATACATCACCACGACAGGGACCTAACTTGGCAAGAGCTAACTTCAAAGTCCAAAGAGAACTCTGTAAATAATGTGAGACGATGTGCCATCTGTACTGCTAATGGAGCTGTCAGACTCAGCCGATGAAACATCAGCTAGTTCCAATCCATTATGACTGTTTGTTTGCTCGACATTCTTCTTAAAGTAAATCAGAAAAACGTTCACAGACCTGATATAAAGCAGTTTTCTTTTACTCTGTTTAACTAACTTCAGTACAGATTTTGGACATGTTGTATTGCTTGGGCGTTCTAACTAGTGTGCTATGCTATACAGAGATAAGAGTGGTCATCAAATGAACTATGTTCAATTTACCCACTTTATATTTGTTTAACAAATGCTCTAATCGTAAAACCTGGATATCCAAAACTTGAGACCTAAACCATTAAAAACAATGTTTTAAACATAAATATATTTTATTATATGCTGTTGCTGCCAGTTTGTAAAAGCAAAAAGCAGTTGGACTTTTTTGGCTATGCGGTTTTATAATGGTTGAGGACTTTTAATTTCAGAACGGTTTTGAATGTGGATCATCTATGAATTTTACATCTAGGAAATAATAATCCTTTTTTTATTAATAATGCGCTTTTCTTACACCCAAAGTGCTACTACATCATATTAAAAACTAAAATACATTACTAAAAATAAAGGGATAAATAAAATATAAATAGGATTGTAATTAAATTAGTGACACATCATATCAATAGTTGAAACACAGTCATAAAAATATATGTTTTTAACTGCTTCTTAAAATTACTTAAAGTGGGGGCTCTCAAGATGGTTAGAGGAAGTGCATTCCAGATCCTAGGGGCTGCTACCGAGGCGCTTCGAGGAGGAGCGAGTCTGACGAACGGAGAGTACGAGAAGGCCTGTGCGGAGGGATTAATTCACATAAATATGAGGGAGCAGTTCCTTGTACTGCTTTGTAGGTGAGTGTTTTAAAATCAATACGAGCTTTCACTGGAAGCCAGTGCAGGTTCTTATGCACACCAGAGATATGTTGGCGATGAGGTGTATGAGTAAGAGCACGTGCAGCCGGATTTTGAATATAATGCAGACGCTTCAAAGATTTAGCAGGTAGAGCCCTATACAAAGGGCATTGCAATGGTCAACCCCACAGGTGACGAACGCATGTACAAAGAAAGAAGGCATCCAGAAAGAATTGTGATACTTAATCGATTCATTTACAATGTACACATACTTGTGTGTGCCGTACATGCAGTTGTGCTTCATATCATATTAGTATGCTTTACTGAGTGTAATTCTTCATGCCCTATATTCTTCATGCCTCATCAATAACTGCTACCAGTAATTTCTCAGACGGCTTTTAAAAACTACTATAGTATAGATTTCCTTGTAAGACAAATGTGTGGTGAGCTTTTAAAAAGATTTAAGACAGGAATGAATATACAGTTACTCAAGGAATGTTTCTACATCTTTCTGTTGTGCGAGTACTCAGAAACCTAAATCCAGATGTCATTCTCCTTTTCATCGGGTCAAGAAGAGACAGATCACTAGAAGGCCCATTAAAGCAGCATCTCCATCAATAAGACATGCAAACAATTGGGAGGAACAACACTATTGAGGGAGAAAAAGCACAACCAAAACTCAAAGTAAAAAGAACAACTCGTGACTCGAACAAGACAAATGTGCCATTAACCCAGATTCAATTGCAGGTAAAAGAGATTTGTGTTGGTGTCCTGAGAAATGCCGTACATGTTCTAAACGTGTGGGGGAAAATTCAAACGATGAAATCTGAATTTCTGATGGGAATATCAATGCTTGCCTGGCAGCAGTAAATGAAATGGCAGCTATAGATGGTCCAATGGAAGAAAACAAATGCACAAAAAGACCAATGGAGACATCTGGGGCTGAATTAATTGCAGCATGAATATGAAACAGGTCTGTTCACACTATTCACGTGACACCGTTTGCTCAACATCAGCATATTCAAATACAATCAAACATCAGAGCCACACGCTGGGTAAATAGCTCTGATCACACCTGAATGCTGGGTAACATTTACACTACGCAAAAGTAAACTTCAACAGCACACAAAAGAAATGGCACAAAGAACCTACGCTCATTCTGAGGTGGAGTTTACATTAGCCTGTTGTCGTACAAAAACAGCGATTTAAAACCAAAACGATCCTCGATTATTCTACCGTTTCCACGTGCGTTTTTGAAAATATCTGCGTTTAGACTACACTACTGGAAACGCATGTCACATGACCATTCAGACACGCTGGGCATGCGCACATAAAAGAGTTGCATGGGCATACAAAAGTTGGTTGTTGATAACAGTTGTTTACTAGTCACAGACCGAATGAACATGATGGCGAGGAAAAGCAAGGACCTCTTTGTGTGGATAACGGTAATCCGTGTTATTCGGCTCGTTTGATTTCATCCGGCGCCAGGCAGACCGATCGACGTATGACATTGCAGGACTGAGTGAGCTATTTGAAAGCATACGGCTCTCGAGTCTCTCTCGCGTTGGTGTAATGTCACCGTGTCGATCCGTGTACGCAGCGCAGGTTGAAGTCAAACAAGCCTGTTGTTTACACGGCCCTTGCGAGGCTGGTCATTGTCACCTTCAGGAAGCGTAATGGCTCATATGATATGGGCCAAACAAATCAGAGAAGCAAACACAAGGATACAACCATGAATGTGGGCATTCACGCCTGCATATTATAAATCTCAGTTTTCGTCCCTTTACACTGAAACGCAACCCTGGAGTTCCCTTTCTGTCGGTCTCTCGCCGTTGTGTCGAGAACAACAGATGGGGTTCGCCCTTGAGAACCAATCAACTCTGACTACTATAGAAAAGGCCAATGAAATTTGCATGCCGGGCTCCGCCCCCGGATATCCGGTATAAAAGGAAGCCGGCGTGCATCATTCACTTACCTTTTGTTCTTCAGAGCGTTCGCTCATGACTACGAACAGAACGAATTCAATGAATTCTTCTTCTGCCGGAACTACGACGTGTTGCAGCGGATCGTCCCTACCTGCAGCGACCTTCCCCTGGGCGTCTCGGCGGTTCCGGAGGTGTTAGAGATTTTTTCTAAAAAGTCCTTTTCAGGACTGACTGAGCATTCTCCAGCGCGGCAAGTCCCGCTGTTCTCTTGGGTGCGGCACCCTCATCGAGGAGGGGGATGGACACGATCGCTGCGTTAGGCGTCTGGGCGTCCAGCACGCTGAAGCAGCGTTCGTTGACACATCTGCCCGCACTGCGGGCAGATTGTCATTCAGAAGTTGTGGTCACGGGTGGCTGTCTTCCTACGGGAACCAGCCACCATTTCGTCTGCTACCTGGGCTGTGACATCTGTGGCTACGGCCCCGATGACCACCCACGTTAGCAGCGTTAGTGATATGGGGAACTCTGCGAACGTAAACCCGCCAGCCAAGTGCTCACGGGCCGATCGCACCCCGATTCGCTTTTCTGAACGTCCCCCAACCGGCGGTGGCATACCGTCCGGATTCTCACGCACACACTCGGAAACGATGTGTGACGTAGATGAGATGTCGCTCGCAGCATCGGAGGGAGACTGACATCCGACTCTGACGAATCCGAGCTCTACCCACAGCGGTCGAGTTCAGGAGGAAGCAGAAGTGATGTCATCCATGCTAACACGGAGATGCGTGGTTCCTGAGGTCGGAGCGCGGTGCAAACCGCGCCCACCCCAGGTGCCATGTTTTTCCCGGAGGTGCATGAGGAGCTGTGTGAAACTTGGAACGCTCCATTCACGGACCGTTCCAGTGAAACTAGCTCCGGCTCCCTTACTTCCCTCGTTGGTGGGGCAGCCAAAGGCTACGTCGACATCCCCCGGGTGGCTCGGGCGCCGGCGGTACACCTGTGCCGCGGGCAGCTACCTCCTGGGGGGAATCGGCCACGCCTACCGTCCAAAGCGTGTAGGACTTCGGTATCACTTGTGTCGAGGTCTTGCACTGCCGCGGGCCAGGCTGCCTCCTCTCTACGCCAAGGCCATCCTGCAGGTCCGCCAGGCCAGGGCGTGGAGAGAGCTCAACGAGGGTAAGGCCGACCCGGGTATAATGCAGGATCTCCGTGCCGCCACTGACAGCGCTCTACGGGCGACTAAGGTGGCGGCGCGGGCCCTGGGTCGGACGATGTCCACGGTAGTGGTCCAGGAGAGACACCCCCGGCTATACCTTGTGCAGAAGAGTGACACCAAGGAAGTCCGCTTTCTTGATGCACTCATCTCGCAGGGTGGGTTGTTGGTAACACCGTCGAGGACTGCGCTCAGCAGTTTTTGACGGTGAAGGAGACAGTGGCAATTAGCCTCACGCCGCGACTCGGCCGCCTACGGGCCTCCGAGATCTCACGTGATGTCTGCTTCCCTTCATCCCAGGACCCCTTCGACATCGGCTTCGGTTCCTGTGCCCCCACAGGCGGCACCCCAGAAGCAGAGGTCGAGGGGGAAACCTCCACCCCGTCAGCAACCTTCTCTCGAGAAGGGACACTGACGGGAAGACCCAGGGGAGAAAAACATCGGGCCCGAACCTTCACAGCCACGGCTCTGATCGGTCGGTACGGGACGACTCCTGCCTCGTCACCAAAGCCGGGCCCTTTTCAGGGCTTGGCGCCCACTACTCGCAGAGTTTTCCGTTCTCCCCGGGTGTACTTACAGCCTATCGCACACTCCTCTGGACTGTGCACGGCGAACCGACCTCACACCCTGGCGAGGCGTGAGGTCGTACACATACGACAGCTGTCACCACTCTCAAACCGACAGTGTGTGCCGTTGTTCCGCCAGGCAGGTAAAAAGGCGGAGCTAACCTTCCCTCCGGGGACCCCCGCGACATGGTTAGCTCCGCCAGCCAACGAACCCCCCCGTGGGAATGATGAAGCAGACCGTCCCCTTGGTCACCCTGTCACAGTCCCTGGGAGCTCGAGAGCTGCCCACACTGTCTCGCTGGCTAATGAGGGCGGTCCGTCTTGGTTACTCGATCCAGTTCGCCAGAGACTCTCCCAAGTTAGGGGCATCATCTCTCCCTCTGTCAGAGGCAGGGACGCATCCGTACTTCGGGTAGAGGTCTCCACCCTTCTGGCAGAACAGGCATCGAGTTCGTCCCTCAAAACCAAGATGTTCAGTGGGTTACGACCCGCACTTCATCATTCCAAAGAAAGACGGCGGGTTGCAAAGGTCTGCGTACCCTGAACAGAGCACCTTCACAAGCTGCCGTTCAGGGTGCTCACGCAGAGGCGCGTCCTGACATCTATCAGGTGTTAGGATTGGTTCGTGGCAATCGACCTGAAGGACGCTTACTTTCATGTCTCTATCCTCCTCGACACCGGCCGTTCCCACGGTTCGCGTGCGAGAGGCGGGCATATCAGTACAGAGTCCTCCCTTTCGGTTTGTCCCTGTCTCCACGGTCTTCACGAAGATCGTGGAAACCGCCCTTTCTCCCTGAGGGGAGGAAGGCGAGTGGGTACTAAACTATCTCAGCGACTGGCCTATCTTGGCACACTCGTGAGATCTGTTATGTACATAAAGGGACCTGGTGCTCCGGCACCTAGATCGATTGGGACTCCAGGTCAACCAAGAGAGGGGCAAGCTCTCCCCAGTGCAGAGCATCCTCTTTCTCGGTATGGAACTCAACTCTGTCACCATGTTGGCGCACCTGTCCACAGTATGCGCCCAACCAGTGTTGAACTGTCTGAAATGAACATTTTAGGCAGACAGCGGTCCCCCTGAAATAATTCAGAGGCTCCTGGGACATGGCGTCCTCGCGGGTTAATACCCCTCGGGTTGATGCACATGAGACCGCTCCAACACTGGTTTCAGAGTCGAGTTCCGAGGAGAGCGTGGCACACCGGCAGCAGGCGCATGGTGATGACGCCCTGCTTCCTACGCACCATAACACCTAGTCTTCTATGACTTTTTCGACGGACTCAGGTCCCTCTGGGCAGGTTATGAGACAGGTCGTGGTGACGACTGACGTCTCCCTGCAGGGGTGCGGTGCAGTGTGTGACGGGCACGTAGGCGGGGCGTTGGACCAACCCCCGCCTGCGCTGGCATATCAATTGCCAAGAGTTGTGGGCTGTGCTACTTGCACTGAGCAGGCTACGGCCTCTCGTGCGAGACAAGCACGTGCTGGTCCGAGGACAGCACTATAGCTGTAGCGTACACAGATCGTCAGGGTGGCGTTCGCTCACAGCAGCTAACACAACTTGCTCGACGCTTCCTCTGGTGGAGTCAACAGGTGACCCGTTCCCTGCGGGCCACACACACCCCGGGCAAACTGAACTAGAAGCCGACGTGCTTTCTTGCCAGTTTATGCCTCGTGGAGTGTGGCGACTCCACCCCCGCGCAGTCCAGCTCATTTGGAGGCTGTTCGGGTAGGCCCAGGTAAACCTGTTCGCCTCCCGTAACACCACCATTTGCCCGCTTGGTATTCCCTGCCCTCGGCACGGATATCCTGGCGCACAACTGACCGCGGGATGGGCGGAAGCACACCTTCCCCCCCAGGAGCCTCCTTGCACAGAGTCTGACCGACTCAGTCGGTGGAAAGTTTCTAGGGCAACACGACTCAGTCGGTGGAAAGTTTCTAGGGCAACACGACCTGGTCACCAGGTTCCTAAGGGGTGCGAGAGGGCGGATTCCGCCTCATCTCCGCTCCATACCCTCTTGGGACCCTAAGTGGTCCTGGGGAGCCTCAGTGCCCCCCAAGAGCCCCTCGGAGATTCCGATCTTCCTCACAGGGTAAGACGGTCCTCCTGACGGCGCTCACTCCCTTCAAGAGGGTAGGGGACCACCGAGCATCCTCCGTGTCCCCGGATTGCCTTAAATTCGGCCCTGAAAACTCTCACGTTATCTTGAGACCCAGGCCCGGATGCGTGCCCAAGAAGTTCCCACTACTCCCTCCGGGGCCAAGTGGTGAACTTGCAGGCGCTCCCCATAAGGGAGGAAGACCCAACCTGATCAGTGTTGTGTCCAGTAGGTGCTGGACCGCACGCAGAGCTCTGAAGCTCTGACCAGCTCCGTGTTTGTTGGAGGACAGCAGAAGGGGAAGGCTGTCTCCAAACAGAGGCTGGCGCACTGGGTCGTGGTAGCCGTTTCGACGGCATTCCGATCTCAGAATCTCCCATGTGGGCAGAAGCGCCTCTCTAGCAGACATCTGTAGAGCTGCGGGTTGGGCTACGCCCAAACACCTTCGCAAAGGTTCACAACCTTCGCATAAACCCGGTGTCAGCCCACGTCCTGCGTGGCGACATGTAGGACTGGCATCCGGGGGGGCGTATGCCTGCGAAAGCACCATTCCACCCTCTAACAGGTTGGGTCAGTGTGCTATCTACCTTTTTCTTCTTACCCAAACCCATGGCTAAGAAACTGGTACCTCATCTACCTCCCTTCTTACCCAGACACTGGTTAAGAATAGGCTTTCCATCCATCACTAAGCAGCACCCCTGGGGGTTGGCTGGGCAGAGCAGCCTTCCCCCTTAGGCCGGGATTCCATATGAACTATCACAGATAGCTCTAACCGGACCTAGTGCTACCGGACGTCTGTAACACCCCCTCCGTGGGCTGTTCCATCTGATGTATCCTCATGAGAATGGTTCCCACTCCTGGTAACCCATGAACTTCCCCAGGTGGACCTCCACCTCGCGGTTAACTACCCAGTCCGCACATTCCATGCGTTCTCCTCCAAGGACGAGACCATACTTATATCCACCATATTCCTCCCCACGGGTAGGAGGTGGCCTCTGCAGCGCATTCCTGTTTAAGGAAGTGGCGCTTACCCGGTGTAAACCCGAGCCGGACGGCCTCTCGCCTGTAGAGAGCTAAGGCCCCCGTCCGTGAAAGGTTATCGGTCAGGGCTGTACCCATCTTTCTCCAAGAAAGCTCTGGTACCCCCCGACCACCACACTGGAAGGTTACAGTTTCGCGAAAGCATCGAGCTGACACGCCCAGGCTTGTTACCGTCGCTTCGCTAGAGATTGTGACGCGATACAGCGTTGTGGCGTTTTCCAGGGGCAACCCCATCTGTCGTTCTCGAAACAACGTCGAGAGACCGACAAAAAGGGAACGTCTTGGTTACGTATGTAACCTCGGTTCCCTGATGGAGGGAACGAGACGTTGTGTCCCTTATGCCACAAACACGTATCGTATTCTGCTGCAGTCGTGAGAGGCTCTCAGGCTCTTCAGAACAAAAGGTAAGTGAATGATGCACGCCGGCTTCCTTTTATACCGGATATCCGGGGCGGAGCCCGGCATGCAAATTTCATTCGCCAAATTTCATTGGCCTTTTCTATAGTAGTCAGAGTTGATTGGTTCTCAAGGGCGAACCCCATCTGTCGTTCTCGACACAACGTCTCGTTCCCTCCATCAGGGAACCGAGGTTACATAGGTAACCAAGACGTTTTCAAGACAAAGATTTGGTTTTTACAACAGAATTATTTTCTCACTACTAAAGTAAATAAAGTGTCATTAAAAATAATAACTACATTCTACCCTGTCAAAGACTTCATGAAGTACTGAAATATAAAAATGATATTGATCCAAGCTGCTCATTTGGTAAAGTTGGCAAAGAAAAAGTCTTTCATTTTTTTTGCTCCATTCATTATACAGAACAATTTTGGAAAGATATTAGCGCATTTATTAATGAGAATATTGGGAATCGTTTATCAATAACTTTTAAGGATATTATTTTGGGATATTATGATTCTGACTCTGGTAAGAATAATGCATTTTTAATGAGAATTTATTTTATTTTCTTTGTAAATTTTCCATACATAAGTGTACATTTTCTAATCACAAACCAATGTTTCTGGTCTTCCTAAAAGATTAAAGATGTATCTGGATTTAATTTCACCTTCTATTTTTCAAAACTAAAGACTAAAATACACTACAAGTCTTTTGCTCAGATTTTGCCCAGATTTTCAGTCTGCACTTGTTGCACAAAGTCTGTGCCAGTCCGCAGATTTGAATAAAAAAATACATTGAGATTTTTTTAATCTTGTAGTGTATTCCAGCCATAAAAAATCAGTTTGTTAACACTTTAATTTATGTACTGTACCTGATGTATAATTTAATTTCTTACCCTCACGTTTATTTGTTTTTTTTTCTGTTTCCCTCTTGCTAATTTATACATTGAATGTGAACATGTCATCTTTGTTTCTCTCTTGTGAAATTCAATAAATAAAAAAACGTCCCCTGACACTGAATAAGTGAGGGCAGCAGTCATAATTAATGATATTATCAATACCTCAATTATCTCTATCCTCTTATAACAAATAACAATGAAATTAGTTTTAGTACTAATTATTTTAAAATGAAAATATCATTACTACCTTATTTTTGGGTTTATTTGGCAAAAGGTTTCTCATTGTATGAGAATTATATATCTATACTGTATCATTATATAATAATAGAGTTAAATCCACTATGTCTTTCAAAACTTTTAATCACTTATTTTATACTTGGCTGTATGTGCAGTCCAAGACTGAATGAAAAACAAACACAGACACGTTAACTGTTATTGAGACCGTTTTAAGCTAAAAACTGAAAACCTTTTATGCATTTTCACTGTTCGTTTACATGACATTGATGTTTTGGGGGACTGAAAACACAAACTTTTAAAAACGGGTCTCAAAGTGCAAGTTTTCAAAAAAAAACGCCATTATCGTCTCCGTGTTATCTCTGAAGATGGCACTTTCTATTAACAATGACGTCGTATGCATGCATAATACGTGTTCAGCCTGTGGCCATGCGTGACAATATCTATACCTTAGGTATACATATGTGTGTACATATTTGCACAGGCTCGCAGTGTTCCTTTACAAACTGACATCGCCATCCGCTGGCCTGGGATGTGCAATACAGTGTTTTTCTCGTTTTTGCGGATCCATGTAAATGCAGATTGTTTTGACAACGGTGTCATGCGTATGTGAAATTTTATAAAACACAAAGGAAAAACTTTTCCGTTTTCTACTTTATCGTTGTTGTGTTAATGTACTCTAAGTCAACCACCTGCCAAGACAATAGGAGCTTGTTGTAATTGCTTATGGCTTTCTTCATTGGAGGTGTTGAAACTGCACGTCACCTCAGGATGTTCACTGACATTGGACGATCGGTTATGTTTCCCAAAGCACTAAGTAAAATGTTAGTCCCACATAAGTAGTACTTACTCTCTATTGCACATTTCCCAAAAGCATTGTTATCTAAGTAGCACATAAAACGCTCGTAAAAGAACAAGAGCCTTGGGCCACTTTTAACTCCATTACGGCAACTGAGACACTTCTTTCTTCTAGCTTTCACAGTTAATCAGAGCGAAGGCACATTTAAAATATATTAATGCATTTTGATCATTGGAAAACCCTTGCTCATGTAACCGAAACTCTCCGCACCGCTCTAAGCGGGCCTTGAACCGGATCGGTCCGGCATGGGAGTCGGGTGCTCTAGCGACTTTCGCTAGAGCATCCTTGAGGCCGGGGAGTGAGGTTTATATACTCCACAGCACTTCACTAGCTTGCCTCCGTTACACACACAATAAACCAGGGATATACCAAAATAAAAATTCTTGGCTGAAGCCTGTACCGAAACCGGACCTTTATGTACATTATGTAACACTGGCTGAAGGCAGAATACCGAATATGGTTTTGCATTATTGGTGGATTACAAGAGGATATTTCATAATGATATCATTTTGAAGTATTTTTAATTATAAAGTCCACTCAAATTTTCGTTGCATTTTTAGCATTTTGTAATTATACAAGCACATTTATCAAACAAGTAAATCCCATAGTATACTACAGTTTTTTCCATGTGGGCATGTCATAATGTGCGTTCACAGGACTTTTAATTTGACGGGTTGTCGCAAAAACCTTTTCAATGCATGTTTGTCAGTAGCTTTTCTCAAATGTGGCAAGGTTGCAAAGAACATACCTTGACAGGTGTGAAACTGTCTGTGATTTGTCTGGGAATGGAAAACTGTTGAAGTGGAATGTATGTGACTAAAATCTTTAAGGACACTGCGTCATCAAATAGTTCAGAGAGTGGAGGAAAGATAGCTGAGAGAGCGGACAATCATGAAATCCACCCACAAAACACCACATCCAATTTAATGACTTTTGCTTTCTCAATCAGGCAAACTCTAATCCGAATGACTGGTTTAAACTTTTTCACTGTTACTCACTCTCTCAACCATCGGAAGACACGTGTCCATAGAGCTTTTAGCATTTACATTTAGTCATTTAGCAGACGCTTTTTTCCAAAGCGACTTACAAAAAGTTTAGGGAGCAATAAGCGATAAGTCATACAGGAGCAGTAATACAGCAGGTGCCAATACAAAGTTACTGATTTTAACAAAAGCTATACCACTACCTGTTGAGAGAAAGGGTTAGTGTTTTTTTTTTGTTTTTTTTAGCAACATACATTCCCCTCAACAGTATTACGTCCTCCGACAAATCACGGAAACAGTTTTGTTTAATGTTTTTTGGCTGCCACCTGTCTTCTTTTGTCACACCCAGCTCGTGTTAAAGTATTCTAGCAATATTTAATTGCACATTGCTGCACATGTGGCCAAACGGGGTGTGAAGCCTCTTGAACATAAGGATGCACCAATTATGAGGACTAACGCAAAGGCAGAAAAGCAATTAATAGACATTGATCAGCACGGTAGCATATGGTGCGTTGTGTTGTAGACTATTTGTGAAATGGTTATTTACCGTATAGTGTTGTCCATGCGGGACACGGTTAGGAATGCAGCCAGGTTTGCAGTGTAAGAGGAGCACACGATCAATGTAAACAACCACCAGCTGCCCATGACTATCCTCAATGCCACAGACCCGACCACTGAATCTCCACCTGTGACAAAAACAGCAAAACCTAAATATTTAGAATAGGTCATAATGTAATTTTGTTAAACCCAACATGAACGTACAATTTAAACACTAAATGCACATTCATTCACAACCTACAATTTTTTTCTACAGAAATCAGAAATGTCACTTTACTCAACATAAATACATTTTTAACCATAATATGTATAACATTTTCATGTAGAAGTAATAGTAAACTGTAAAGAACAATGCAATGTAAGTTGCTTTGGATAAAAGCGTCTGCCAAATGCATAAATGTACTGTAAAATGTAACAATCTGTAAAGACATGGAGACACTGCGCTTTTCATGGTTGGCATCTGGTTCATCCACAACAATTCTAGCATCTCTCACTTATGTCTTTTTTTTTTGAATATCAGTAGGCAGGACTGTAATAAACAGCCTCTAAGAGTTTCAAAATGTGAAATCACTAGGCAATGAATGAATAAACGCATCAATGAGTAAAAAATATATGTAATAAAATGTCACTAAACCACTTTGTTCCACTATAATAAAGCACTCCAACGCACTGAAGAGCGTTTCAAGCTGCAAGTGATGCATTATTTTTCAGTTGTGCAACACTAAATCTGCAAGGTCTGCTAGCGACACATTTAAATGAGTTATTCATGTTATTCAAGTGTTTCTATTACCTCCATCACAGTCTTTAAGCTTCTTTCGCTTGAATTTTTTGCTCTAACCAAACTTTCAGACAGGTGGTTCGGCAGAACTTCCTGTTTCCGTTTTATAACACTACTTAAACATTTGAACACAATACAGAACATTTAACCGAATCACAATGTTCAAAGAAAAATTTAAGATTTTATCAATTAAGTAGGATTAAAAAACTAATAATATTACATGTATTAAAACTGAAACTTGAATCTTGCAAAGTGCCTTATAGTGTTTCCAACATTGTCATTCCGTTTTCCAACCCTTACAAAAATGAACCAACTAAGTATGTTTTTTTTTTGCATATTGACTATTCTATTGTATAACTTTGCGTTCTCTACTGTCAAAAATAATCAAAGTAAAAAGCAGTTAATAAATCAATACAGTTGCAATGTGATCCAAACCAAATTTGTTTAAGTTGTGGCGTTACGTAATATTTTGATTCACTTCATATCACTTTGTTCCAAACAAAACATCTATAAGGGTTTTGAAATAATCCTGCTTTTGAACTCTTAAGGGGGCCTAACACAACACATTAGAAAGGAAGACCCCTACAAAAGAGTATTAAAAGATTAACATATGCTAATTTCTTCACAGATTTGAATAATCTTTGAAACTCAAATGCAATTTCACATTATTAACCTCTGTCTTGTTGAGTAAGCTGGAAACAGAAGCGTTATTTCCATGCTAATTTCTCAGGTCAGACCAAGTCTAAGGGAATCACCGATTGAAAAAATATACTGTGCTAATTACCGTAAAAAGTTTATTGTGCTTCAAAGACTTTTGTACCATCTACTGGAA
The DNA here is from genome assembly GCA_029783895.1 of Triplophysa bombifrons. Taxonomy (NCBI): domain Eukaryota; kingdom Metazoa; phylum Chordata; class Actinopteri; order Cypriniformes; family Nemacheilidae; genus Triplophysa; species Triplophysa bombifrons. The sequence goes on along the minus strand of CM056460.1, from coordinate 3,499,761 downwards.
ATATGGCAGAAAGCAAAGACAGTATGTGACAGGAGTAGCCCAGATTTAATCACTGGCTGTTAGGCTTAAAAGGGTTAGAAGGCAGTATGCCAGACATTAATAGAGGCAGCTGGGGTTTAGCATGCTAGCTGCTGAGGTAGTCATTTATTCAAGTTTGCCTCTCTTGGAAGAGAACCAGCTTTCTATGCTTCATTCAAAGGAACCTTTACACTGTTTTACTGCACTAACCACTCTCCAAAAACATCAGTTTTGTATACATGCATGCTGACTTTAAAATGTGAAGTAAAATATGAAATGTGCTATAGCAGTCCCTTGGCTAAATGAGAGTTATATCGTATGTTAGGCACACAGTAATTAAAGTTTAACATGCACCATTTGCAACAGTTTGAAATCTAAATTTTGAGTATAAAATATTACACCAATCTTTCCAAATGAGTGATTGGATTAATGTTTATTGATTATAGTTGGTTTAGCCATGACTAATGTTGTCTGACGTTTAATGTGCGCTTCATTAGCTTTATCAAACGCCGTGCTAAATTGGCAGCTGAGGTAATTTTTTCCCCTTTCATTTTTTACATTGCATGCAAGGAGCATTTGTTTTCATATTCAAAGCAAGGACTGATATGTAACCTCATAAAAATAGTAATTGTTGACATGCTAGAAATATTACTCCGCAGTACAAAATTGAGAACACTTCAGGTAACCAGCTACTGAACAAAACTTCTAATATGTGCAATTAATTCGAATAACATCCGGATGTCGTTTTTTCTTCGGAACACAAAGAGAGAAAAATGTCCATGCAGCTTACCGTGAGCATACTGCTTAACTGTATTTTTTTTATCTCTAAGCTCTGAGTCAAAGCATTGCCTGATCTCCTGACTGCTTCTGAAAGCACACTGAGCTGATAAGGCTCTTAAAGTGAAGGGTAAAGTAATCTAGTGAAGTACCTTGCTGTACAAATGCTCCATAGACAATCCATATTGCGCTGTGCAACGTGTTTGACATGGATGAAGCTTGATGAGCTACTGGAGGATTCTGGGAGCGGAGCATCTGCATTCGTGTTAGCAGAAAGATCAGAACGCCCACCACGGGAATGGCAGCCGCGATGCAGGCCCACACAGCCAGGTCGAAAGGAGCGAACAGAGAAAAGATGTTGATCTTTTCCTCAGGTTTGTGGTGTAGGATTCCCACAGAGTAGTCCATGTAGCGCTTGCTGAAGTCCACAACGTTCTCTCGCTCTGCTGTAATAGTGATTGCGGAAACGGCCAGATCTGCCCTCTGCAAAATCAGGAAGTTACTCAGATTGGTGTGAAAATCCATTTTATGTCATTTCTTATTCGATGCAAATGTAAGTTAAAACAAGATGAATCATTCAGAAATTGTTAAAATGTCTTTATGAAGAATTTCCTTTAAACGAATATCTTGGAATACATTGGTTATGATAATTCGACTTCAGAGTTGAATGTCAGCACCACAAGTGTCATTAAAAACAGCAGGAAGAAGAAAATAGTTAGCAAGGGATCATTGAATACGGAATCTATTATGACAAAGGCCAACCTTAAACATTGAGTAATAGCTGTAACATAGATTTTCTACAACCTGGCAGGCTTTCTTATTGTAATTAATACTAAACCAATTCAGTTTTCACCACAACAGCTTGGAAAATTAGACAACATTAGAGCTGTTGAATACAAAACGTGAACCCTGAAACTTAGTGAAAAAGCCAGCTAACAACATGAATTTCCATATTGGCCGAGACTGGGTTGTGATGGTTAGTGCTTGTCCATCTTGTGGTGTAACTCAACATATGCAGCTTCTCATTTAAAGAAAATACTGTGGTGTATTTTAATATAACCATTTAAAAAAACTTGCCTTATTGATGAGCTCTCCAATCATTCCATTCCATGAGCCATTGGGCAGCTGAGATCCATATTTGCTGTCGGCCACTTGGTAGATATCATACTTGAATCCTAACATTTTGGCCAAGGCGTCAAGGACGTCAATTGAGAAACCCTTATATCTTTTGGGTTGTCCGAGAAAGTTTTCCGCCACCATCACAAATGGATCCTCCTTTAAAAGGGAATATTGTTTAGTAACAGGTCAACATTTCTAAGAGCCAACTGTAGGGGGTCAAATATGAAAATTTGTAAGGCACCCTAGGGAACATTTCTGTAGTAGATGATTACTGCACATGGCACAAATACCAAATGTTTTTAATAAAAGTCATTCTGCAACTTTGAAGATCAAAGAACATATCATGTCAAAAAGTACAAAATTATATTGAATAGTACCGTGAAAGTGTACGTATTATCGCACATGCATGTTCAAATTATTATGATTATCCAATAAGATCTTAGAGCTGAAGCAGAAGATTACCAGTGAATAACTATCTATTGGTCTGTTTCTCACAAAGCGACTTGAAACCTATAGTCCACACATCCATCACATTCATTATGTGTTTGCTTTTTAGTTTGCTGGACCCTGTGCATTCAAAAAAATGCTGGGTTATTGTCAACCAGCATTGGGTCAAAAAGTGATGAACTCTTTGTTTCACCCCAAAAAGATAGATTAGGTTTTAACTCATTGTTGGGGCAAAAAAGGAACAATTACTGGGTTAAAAAATAACACAGTATTTGTGTGTGTGTGTGTGTGTGTGTGTGTGTGCGTGTGTAATTTACTTTGGAATACTTGCACTGAGCTTCATTGCAGTCTTAGTTTACATATTGGTAGTTTCAGGTTATACAGTGCATGTGTTTACAATGTGTGATACAGTTGGAGCCTAGTTCCTGAAACTCCACCACTGTTCAAATCGAAGATTAGTTTGAACATTACGGTGTAGATTGAACACAAGGGTTGAATTTGGAGACATCAGGGTGAGTGAATAATGACAGAAATTTAATTTCCTTAAAAAAAACAGATAAACACATCAACAGCCTCACACAAATATATACGTTTAAAAGAAAAAGTGTTACCAGCAACGTCACTACTTTCACAGTAACCCCCTGCATGCCATTCTCAATCCGACTCTCCTTTAGGCTTCCATTGAGCCCATGGACAGGATCCCACGTAGCCAACTGCAAGACAAAGAAAAGAAAATAAGACTATGCAGAAATTTCAGCAGTAAGCAACACACTTTAAAGAGGATTTTGATGGAGAGGATGCGGGTCAAGTTCATCAACCAGATCATCTCCAGTGTTAAAACCATGTTATTCTGTGTTGACTTTAACATGACTTCGAGCAGCTGGCTCCAAAATTCACATGTAGTATAATACTTAAAAAAATGTACATCTCAAAATATGAATGTATTATTTGACCTTCTGCAAATTTATATAAATGATAGAAAACTGGTTTAGTATGCTGTCCTCCTGTTGTTATTATTAAAATCCTAGACTTCATATGAAAAACTGAATTTACAAAACTCTATACAGTCCACGCTGACTCTATCAATGCTCCATTGTCAGTTTCAATATCACTACATTTACTGAGCTGATTTGCAAGGTTAATCTCATTAATAATTCATTTTCTCAGAAACAACGGTGATAATAAGGTTTAATCACAAAATTTAGCAAGTAATAACTTTTAATGTGATTAACGTGGGGTCTAAAGCGTCTTAATTTCAAGTGTTTGTGGTGTTTGTAAGCACATCTCATTTTACTCAAATGAATTGGATGAAAAGTGGCTGCTAAACGTATACTCACCTAAAGGATTATTAGGAACACCATACTAATACTGTGCTTGACGCCCTTTCGCCTTCAGAACTGCCTTAATTCTACGTGGCATTGATTCAACAAGGTGCTGAAAGCATTCTTTAGAAATGTTGGCCCATATTGATAGGATAGCATCTTGCAGTTGATGGAGATTTGTGGGATGCACGAAGCTCCCGTTCCACCACATACCAAAGATGCTCTATTGGGTTGAGATCTGGTGACTGTGGGGGCCATTTTAGTACAGTGAACTCATTGTCATGTTCAAGAAACCAATTTGAAATGATTCGAGCTTTGTGACATGGAGCATTATCCTGCTGGAAGTAGCCATCAGAGGATGGGTACATGGTGGTCATAAAGGGATGGACACAGTCAGAAACAATGCTCAGGTAGGCCGTGGCATTTAAATGATGCCCAATTGGCACAAAGGGGCCTAAAGTGTGCCAAGAAAACATCCCCCACACCATTACACCACCACCATAATTGCATTAATGAGAAATTGAACAGGTGTTCCTAATAATCCTCTAGGTGAGCGTATATGAATGCATGTATATGAATGCAGAAAAGAACCATTTGCATACATGCATACAGCAGGACACGTACATTTTTGAGAGACAGTACTGTATATTGTCTTCATTATTTTCCATGAGGAAGAGAACCACTGTGGTCTGGTTCCAGGTGGTGGCACTGGATCAAATTAAAATACATCTGACACTGAGCACCGTTGCCTCAAGCCCCCGCCATTTTTTATAGGTGTAATTTTTTGTTTTGAATGATGCCCTGAGCCGAAAGGGAATACTTCATTCGTACACCCAACAACAACACTAAATTAGCGGTAGTCAAATTGTGTGAAATGCAAAAATAAAGACAAATTAAAATCTCTTCACGAGTTCTTTATGAAGATTTACACAAATCCAAATAAGAAACTGATAACTGCAGGTCTGCTTTGTTTTCAAAACTGAGAGTTGTTTGATGACAGTGGAAATCCGCATTATTTAATCCGATTTATTTAAACCACACTAGTGAAAAATCAGTTATTTATATAAACCACACTAGTACAAAATGAGTTATTTCAAATATGAACAAGAAGCACCCATTTGCCGGTAAATGACAAGCAGTTGTCTCTTTGTGTTTGTTCTATTTTTTCCACACATCATTTTTAAAACCATGCATCTACATGAGCATTGAAATATAAAATTGAAGTTAAACTTTTCATGTCACTAGACACGACCACATACAGTTGTGTTCAAAATTATTCAACCCCCACTGAAATTGATTGTTTTGGTCGGTTTGACATGGATTATGATCATTCAGTCATCCTGCTTACAATTAAATCAAAGAGGCACGTGTAGGTCAGACAAATATAACATAACATTTATAATGAAATAACCACAAATGTCTTTTCTGAGCTCACATCATTATCAGTTTTATTCAACCCCCAAGTGACATTCAATCTTAGTACTTAGTACAACATCCTTTTACAGTTATAACAGCTTTTAAACGTGAAGCATAGCTTGACACAAGTGTCTTGCAGCAATCTACGGGTATCTTCGCCCATTGATCGTGGGCAAAAGCCTCCAGTTCAGTCACATTCTTAGGCTTGCGCACTGCAACTGCTTTCTTTAAGTCCCACCAGAGGTTCTCAATCGGATTTAAGTCTGGTGACTGCGATGGCCACTTCAAAATGTTCCAGCCTTTAATCTGCAACCATGCTCTAGTGGACTTGGAGGTATGCTTGGGATCATTGTCCTGTTGAAAGGTCCAACGTCTTCCAAGCCTCAGGTTTGTGACGGACTGCATCACATTGTCATCCAATATCTCCTGGTACTGAAGAGAATTCATGGTACCTTGCACTCGCTGAAGCTTCCCAGTACCCGCAGAAGCAAAACAGCCCCAAAGCATGATTGACCCCCGCCATGCTTCACAGTAGGCAAGGTGTTCTTTTCTTCATAGGCCTTGTTCTTCCTCCTCCAAACATAGCGTTGATCCATGGGTCTAATTTTGTTTCATCAGTCCACAGAACACTATCCCAAAACTTCTGTGGTTTGTCCACATGACCTTTGGCATACTGCAGTCGACTCCTCTTATTCTTTGGGGACAGCAAGGGGGTGCGCCTGGGAGTTCTGGCATGGAGGCCTTCATTACGCAGGGTGCGCCGTATTGTCTGAGCAGAAACTTCAGTACCCACATCTGACAAATCTTTTCTCAGTTCCTCAGCAGTCACACGGGGACTTTTCTCCACTCTACGCTTCAGGTAGCGCACAGCAGTCGAAGTCAGCATCTTCTTTCTGCCACGACCAGGTAGCGTTTCAACAGTGCCCTTTGCCTTGAATTTGCGAATGATGCTTCCTATGGTGTCTCTTGGTATGTTTAACATCTTTGCAATCTTCTTATAGCCATTGCCCTTCCTGTGAAGAGTAATCACCTGTTCTCTTGTCTTCCTGGACCATTCTCTTGACCTCACCATGTTTGTAACCACACCAGTAAATGTCTAGAAGGAGCTGAGTATCACAGTCATTTTAAAGCTGCCTAATTGGTGCTTATTAGGCTTTATTGCTGCTCCCTGATATCCACAGGTGTTTTCAATACCTGATTGAAAACACTTCATTGAACCTCTGTTCTTCAGAGTGGTAGTCTTTAAGGGGTTGAATAATTATGTCAATGAAGAATTCACAAAAGAAACATTTACTACTGTATTACAAAACTAATTGATGTCATTTTAGTTGCATATGGTTCTTTAAGAAGTCCTTGTAGGATTTCATTCTGAATACAATTACAAATGTACACTAAATTCCCTAAAACCATTTACAGCATTGGGGGTTGAATAATTTTGAACACAAGTGTACGTTTGCCGTTGGTCACTGTCCCTCATGTTGCCAGAAGTCACTAACCTCCCACTGAAAGGCATTAAATCATTACGCTCAGTCGCTGCTATACTCTTGCAGGTTTTTCAAAGCAATGCCGTAGATAGAAGAACCATTTATTAAAAAATAACAATTAATGTCTGCTTTCCACTATAAAAAACTGCTCTCCTACGGCATTATGTTGCACATTTATTATAGTGAAGTCGCTAGTTGTTACATATATATTTGCTCTTCATGAGGTCACTTGACATCACCTGACATCTAAGAATATACATAAATAATTTGTTGACAACAGTACAATTATACAATGAAAGTGGATAGACAGTTAAATTTGGAAATCTTACTTCCGAAAGAATACTGATATCCGTTTGGAAACTCTAGAAAATATGTGTAGGATTAAAGCAGCCTTTTTCTCCTTGAAAAAATCTGAATGGCAAAAGTCTCCCTGCAGCTAATCTCCTTTCATTCTAGTCGAAGACTTTCCTAAGCACACATAGAGCCTTTTGTGTTAGAGAAAATGGGTTGATCATACATCACTGAACGCTTTTGGCCCAACATATAACCTCACACAGAAAATCCATGAGTGTTTCACGCAGAGAGCTATGGTGTCAAGCACCAGTCCGCCTGTCTGTCACGGCCCTACTTAGACGGATGATTTTGTAGCGTGTGGACGTGGATGCAGAGACCGACGATTTATCAAACAGTCAGATTTTTCCACATCCTGCCAAACATTTCTCTCAGATGACAAATGAAACTGAGGACTTGATGGATGACCATTTGATCCAGGGGCTCAAGAGATTCACGCAACAAACAAAAGCATATCCTTCATCTCCTGTTTGATGTCTTGTCTGTCTTGACCCCAAACTAGGAGAACATTTTTCTGTTTGTTGAGTCCCCGCTAACTTCAAGATAAAAGTTTCTAATTAATGAAACAGGCTCGGGTGGATATCTCACAGACTTTGCTGGGCATTTTAAAACTGTTTATATAGAAGAGTGACTCAGACAGACTATGACTAGACTTAAATTTAGGCTAAATTTAGACACAAAACAGGCCATTTTTCTTGTCATTTTGATTTGCTGTGTAAGCGCATTGTGTTGCATGGTTGGCATTCTAAGCAAAAAGGAAATGCGCAATGGCTGTACAAAAGAATGATGTTATGTTTTATAAAACATTGTGAAACTGTCAGCAATCACATGCTTAAAAAAAAAGCAACAGCTGTAAGCAAACAATCATGACATTCAAGGAGGATTCATTAACTCTGACTATGAAATAACTTTTACTATGAAGCAATATCCCAAGCATCAGAAGACATGGAATATGGTGAATCTGTCATATACACTATATCAGATGCTTTTATGGTGCTTGTTTGCTCTGATATCTACAGTCCCTGATTCCCATCCACTTTATTATTCAGCGGAAATGATCGGCTAAAGAATCCTGCTCATTTAGTGTTCCACAAAAGAAGAAGGGTCACACTGTTTTGAGATATTTTTCATTTTTTGTTCAACTATTCATAATGCTTGAACTAGGTTAAGCGTCAAGCCTGTTTTCACTAACCTAACATTTACAAAGCAACCCACTGAGAAAATCTGTCATGTTTATAAAACAAGTGAAAAGTCACTAATGTTCCATGTGGTCCTTCACTCTTTAAGCTAAGTGAAGTGATGTTTTACTCAGCATCAGCACCATCTGGGAGTCTGTCTGCTGTACTCACACTACCAGGGCTCTAATAATTCGCTAATTTAATAGCATGAAAGGAACTAAGCTGCGCATTTGTTTGGTGGAAAAGCCAAGCCTGATACATGTCTGGTACTGAGCCAGAGCTCAATGCTTATCTAAGCTTTGCTACACTGTCATAAGCCATGGCATGCCTTAAATAGCAGCTGTAGAATCTCTGTGGGCAGATAGAAGAGAAAAACCTGCTGGGGACGTGATTAGAGTACCTCAGAGATGATCTATCTTTGTGTGTTAACCCCAGAAGAGAGTAAGCATTTTAGCACTTCCGGTTCCATCACCCCAAAGTCTATGGTTTGACGGGAGTTTTAGTAAATCGCCTGGAATAAAATCCGCGGTTGACAAAATTTCACGTTTTAATATATGACATAAAACACACCAGTTATAATCGCTTGAGATTTTTTAAACCTTTATAGTGTTTTTTAAAGGTGGTTGCTAACAAGTTGCTTAAGTGAACTAGATTCTATGGCGGGGATGTTAGACGTCGTCAGGCAGCATGGACACAAGACTCTAAAGACATTCACAGAGTAATGCTTACCAATTAAAATGTTTTTAAAGGGATAGTTTACCTATAATTAAAAATTCTGTCATAATTTACCCTATTGACTCCCATAGTATTTATTTTTCGTACTATGGCAGTAAATGGGGGATGAGATCTGTTTTGTTACTGACATTCTTCCAAATAGCTTGCTATGTGTTCTGCAGAATAAAGACATTGATACTGGTTTGGATTTACTCAACCTTAGGGTGAGTAAATGATGACAGACTTTTCATTTTTGGGTGAACTATCCCTTTAATAAAGTTTGAAAAAATTCTCGGAGGCTTGGTGGTGATGACATTAATATTGGGCGAGCGTAGTGTAGTCTGTCAGTGTGATATAACAGGAAACATAAATTTTAATGTGTCTTATTAAAGTTTTTCCTAATATCCTTTTAGTAAATTTGCTTTCATAGAAACAGATTTTTTTGTATCATTGTATTATCAGCTTCATAATAACCATCGGTGTCTGACTATGATTTAAGACCCCAACATTAACAGATGGGTAATGTCTCCTTATTGTTCCATCATATGCTTTTGTCCAATTTCTCTTCAATCTGGCCGTTTTATGAAAATGAGTATATTAATAGTAAAAAGCCTGCGACAGGTCAATACATTTGGAAATGATATCTCAATTACTGTGCCATTTTATAGAAAACAGAAACATTAAGCTAATTGGCTAATTTAATCTCCAGATATACTGTAAGGTTGCCGATATACTGAATTCTGTTATGAGGAACACAAAAAACCATACTTTTGTTGTAAATTATAATAAGGGAGTAAATGGATGTGGTTGCATGTAATGGTGTGGACAGAGAAAAGGCAAGAGAAACCACTTTCCAAAACCCAGGAAGCCCCCTGCTGTCTACATGGAGTTGACATCTCATGCATACTAACTGAAATGGAACCTCATAAATGACAAATCTGCAATGCTCTCCAAAAAAAGCACTAAGGAAGCTTGTGCCCATAAAGCAAGAAAGTTCACTCAACGGCCACATTGAGCAGCCACAGGCAGCTATCACCCTCCAAGCAAGAACAGCTTCTATTTACTAGAAAGAAAGGAAGACCAAAATGATCACCAGCCGGCATGAAGTGACAAAATGACAACTTATGAAAGATTTGAATACATTGTTTGGAGAAAACAATACAGTGTCAGAGAAAAGCAATTTATAGAAACAGAAAGTCTGATGCCCCTTTCACACTGCATGTGTAAGCAGCGCATATTTTTTCAGCAAACATTTTAACAGATGAGAGCATTCATACCGCAAACGAAAGCAGCGCATCGGCGCAGAGTCTATTATTGCTGTGCTGCTCACACTCAATTAAAGTGACAGTACATTCTTTATATATCAAAACTTTTACCTTTAAAGCAAGTATGTGGTCACTTATGTATTTTTAACAGTCGCCACAACTTTCAAAAACACTTTTGTTAGGAGTTTTTTGGCCAAAACCACAAAAGCAAATTTTAAGGATTTATAATACAAGAAACATATTAATTTAAATGATTATATTGCATATGAATGAGTGGAAAACGATCGCATTGTGCTGTCAGTGTATTGTCTGAACCCCACAGTCATCATGACCTTCTGAAATCAAAACAGATAAATCTACATAAACGTCATGTTATATCCCAGCACAATCTATCCGGCTTACGTCTATTTGACGTCTGCATTTAGATCTGTAAGACATCTGCTATACATAGTTTGTTCATCTGCAATACGTCTCGGAGATGTCTGTAATAAGTCTGTTTAAGATCTGAAAGTCATCTGCTGCTTAAAAACATCTGCTTAACATCTTAGAAAGAGCAGCTTTACATCCATTCTAATTCATAAACATCTTACAGACATCTTCTAGATGTTTATATGACGTCGGACAGCAGACATTTCCGAGACGTATTGCAATGAGCAAACTATGTATTGCAGATGTCTTGCAGATGTAAATGCAGACGTCAAATAGATGTACAGTACGTGTGCTATCAGGGATGCTTATATTGCGTATGTGTGAGAAAAAAGCGATCGCATCACAGGTCTGTCACTCTCTCCTATCGTGAGTTAACCCTTTAGTGACTTCGTAACGTTCAAAGCATAATGGCTTTTTATTAAAAACTTGTTCTACTTGGATCTAAAAGAGCATGAAACTGGCAGATATACCAAATCGTACACCAAACAAAATTATAAACGCAACACATTTGTCTATTTCCCCATTTTTCATGAGCTTAACTTTAAGACTTAATATACACAAAAGGCCTATTTCTTTCAAATATTGTTCTCAAAACTTTCTAAATCTGTGTTAGTTTGCACTTCTCCTTTGCCGAGATAATCCATCCACCTCACAGGTGTGGCATATCAAGATGCTGATTATTGCACAGGTGTGCCTTAGGCTGGCCACAATAAAAGGCCACTTTAAAATGTGCAGTAAAAAATATAGGAATGCGAAATTGCATTGTTGCTCCCGCTTCGCCTACGCACTGCTTACGTGTGCAACGGGTTTAAGATGAGACAAAAGCAAAGACTGAAACTGCTTTTTGAGCCATCACCACTCTAAAGTCAGATGCAACTTTCCAGACTGCATTCACCTCCTGGGTTTCTCATTTAGTCTGAAAATGTATTTGCTCAGTAGCTACAGACCATGACATATGTCAAATGAACAGCAGCAAAGTTCGCTATTTGTCTCAATAGCAGGGTGGAAATGAAGTTGGCCAAATGAATCGCTTCTTGGGTGGCACTGTTTAGGAGACTGAAGCTGGTGCTCTTATAATGAACAACAACAGCACTGAGTACACTTGACGTACCATTAGCTGTACTTGCCTTTCATTACGGCTAATAAATGTGTATTGTATGAGGGGGAGCCAAGGCTCGTGTGTGCGCATGCAGGGAGTAAATGGCCGTGGCGCTGGGGATCCTAATGGCCATAATGTGATACAGTGGGTTCATAATTCAGGTTGGGATGCGGGGTGATTAAATCTTCATCACTAGCAGATAATTTCCTCTCCTGTAATTTATATTACTCCTTTCCTTAAGTGATGAAAGAAGTTTATCGCTTCAAAAACAAAGCCCACAAAATGGAAGGCTGTCTGTGGTTTTAAAACCCCCCAAAAATCAATCTCTGAAAATATTTCTCTAAACAAACCACGTAAAGGTAAACATAACAGTTTGACAAACCGAGCCGGCAGGGTTTTTCTGCTGTTGACAAAGCGCAATATCTGCATGTCGTACAGGCTGAATTACAACGCATTTGGTCTGGCCGGTCAGGCCCGCAGAGGCGTGACCCCCGCCGCTGTTTACTCATGCCTCTCGGATGTCTGACACTGAGGTGAGCAGTCAAAATGGCAGGCTGGATACACATTCAAAGCAGTTTACGTCAAGTCAAGTTGTTCTCAGCAGTGGGCCTTTCAACCAACCAGATTGCTTGCCCTCTGATTCATCAAAAAGGAATTGCAGGGAACTCGATTTCAGTTTTCATTTTACCTAAGGTGAGTGGTAATGAAAAAGTAATATAAAAATAATGCCAAAAGACAGCGTTTACGCCTGGTCCTAGTAATGAAATCCACAGCGACTTGACTCACCCGCTTTATGTCTCTTCCAAACGTCTCGCTGAAGCTGGTTCCCAAAATTTCAAACTGAACATGGGAATTTGATCCATTGTCCATGAAATCCATAATCCCGGTGAGACCGGTGATGTGGCCCTGTGAGAAACAACCTTTCTTTCAATCGATAAACAATGAAGCAGTACAATAAAAACAACTGAGTTACATCGAGGACAAAGATAATATGTTGTAGTGGCTTTACTTGGAACTTTGTATAGCTTTCTATGAATTTGGTGTCCCATTTTTTAACAGATCCGAGGCAGTTAAAACACTTTAAACATCTGTTGTTCTGCACAATAGAACAAAATATATTTAGATTACTTAAAAATGATCCCCTACAGTATATATGGGAGGTATTTGAGTTAACCTTTTCGCACTATGAGTATCTCAACATTTGAAAAGCTGACATGGCATTTACAAACATCTCTAAAAGCCAAAGCTTTGACTGTAGCGTGCAAGCTGAAGTTTCAAAGATAAATCTATCTGAGGCCTGTCCCTCCCGGGGCCGATTAGAGGACTCTGTACTTCTCTTTGGCTCATATAACGTTAAAAGAGCATGAAATTGAAGAACACACTAGACCGCCCGCTGCCCCCGAGAGCTTGGAGATGCATCGTGATGGGACATCAACTGATGCAGCCACTATGTCAGCCAGCCGGCCCCTTTTAGCAGACCCTTGGAGAGCTCTGAGTGAGGACAACCAACAGGGATCTCAGCTTGACCGCTGTTTACGTTTAAGAGCAATGTGATTGCAGTAGTGAGACTGGAAGGCAGCAACAATTGAGGTGGAAGTGATTTGCATCTAAAAAGCGATATTGAGCCTGGAGATAAAGCAAAATAAACATAGAAACAAGAAACCTTGAGGTCACACCTTTTGGATTGTCTCGAGCATGGACCATCCTCCATTCCAGGGCTTGGTTGACTTCCTAATGCAGTTGAGGCTGGCCATGCTGTGCCATTTTCTGTCCTCTAGTTTTCTGTAGAAGGCATTGGCCAGCATCAGTACACTGTCATAAAGGTACAGATTGGACACCTGAAATAAAAACAGCCAGTTACATAACATTAGAAAGATAGTGGGAATTTACATTACGTATACATGTTAGGTCCAATCCTTAAAAAAACGCTTTGGATGTAATCAACTCATAAATGTAAATGTAAAATGTACCATTTTTGACTTGTGAGGACATTTTTTGTAGCCGGTTTGCCTTTGGTTTGTTATACGTTTGGCTTGTAAGCAGCTTGTAATATATTGGTTACAGATAATACCAAATATACAAGTTTAAGAAGATATTAGTATAGGTTTTCTTACAAACATGCAACATCATACACTTAAGATTGAAAATTCTTGCAAACTTCCAATTTATTAAAAAGTATTATTTTTTCCCCCAAGTTTTCTTGTAGCTTGTAAAAAAGACTGAACTGTTTCTAAGGATAGCTTACAGTGCATGGTAAGATTCCCACATTATGTGACAATAAAACATCTTTATCAAACATCTGCAGTATTGAACACATGGAAATCATTGAAGACAATAGCTCGTAGCACAAGTCATTGTTTTTATTTAAATTTGGTTGCTGGAAGACAATCCAATACCTGCAAAGCTAATTTTATAGTTTTCCAAACCTTGGCTAAATAAATGCCTTTATGATAAGAAATATAAGATATGAGGCTGGATATATACAACTTTTAAAATAAAATGAATAATATGACCTTAAAACACGTGCTATGACATTTATTGACAGAAAGTTTTTGTTGTGGTTTTCTAGTTGCCTAGAGCAAAGCTAGTCGACATGATGTATCTTGTCTTGGTAGCCACAGGGGTCCCGCAAAAGGCTGATGGCACATCGGAGCCCAGTACACTCCTTTAAACGCGGTCCACATGAGGCCACACACACACTGATTTCAACACATTTTCTCACCTGACAAGACACTGTAAATACATATGTGTGTGTGGAACTTTTCTGAGGCAAACAAAATCTAGAGCTGTTAAACCCTGTGACACGTGTTTGGTGAAGACAGACCCGAGGACAACATAATCATATTTCTATTGTTAAAAGACCACATGCTGCTTTGAATATTGATTCTGAAAATTCTTTTGTCACCCATTTTGACAATTGAAAAGATAATCATACTTCACAAAGCAAAATTGTGTGTCTTTGTAAGTGTCAAGGTTATTTTTTCTGTAAAATGGTAGAGAAACTTTAATGAATTATTTTAGATCTTTCATTTTCCAAGTGTTTTTTTCCCTTTTTGTAAGTAGATTTAAATTTCAGCCCTTTTACTGTGGGTTTCTGTAATAAACTCATTTAAATTGAAAGTAAACTTTAGTAGAAACACAAGTTCTGGTTTCTTTCGACAGAATAATTCCATACTCTCACAATAAACTGACAAAAAAAAAACTATGTTTTATTGTTTACGCAATTATTCACTCCACAAAAGCTCTTGCCTACAAGCCAATAACTTTGATGAGGAAACTCCAAGGAGACTATCCGATGACAGTGCATCAGCAAGTCTTGTCCATGACCCTTCTAATGCAAATCAAACTTTCAAGGCCGTTTTCCATCCAAGTACAGAATGAATGACTCTGCTCGGTGACAAGCTCCAAGGTGTCATTCACCATTCAACTTCATGTATAAAACATAGCACATGTCCATCCTGTACGAATGACAACCTCACTGGCACACTGCTGGAGCTGACAAGATAATACAGGATGACATTTGTCACAATTTGCTGAAACTGACCATCAACTGAGAAATATTGGCGGTATTAGCAAGATCTGGGCGGACAACTCCGTTGGACCCAGGTTTCTTGAGTGACAGGGAAAGGCACACAAAAGGTTGACACGGCAGATTTGCAGACCAAAACCTGACAGTTTTGTCACTGCTATGAACTAGCGGTTTGCTTGTCAAGGTGATTAAACATCAAAGAACATATAACCCTCGTTTTCATAAATTATTGAGGAACCAGAGGAGCCCCCACAGGGGGTGTGGCACAAAGCTCTGCCATCTGTTCGCTACCATGAAAATATGTGTTCAGGCAGGTTTAGGTGGAAACGTGGATGTCAAATCAGTCGAATAAAGGAGCAAAATCTGTAAAACTATTGGGTTTGACCATGTTTTGATCCTACCAAGATGAAAGCTTAAAAGCTTCAACAAAACAAAACTATTTTTTTTCTATACTTTAAATAAATACCTTTAATATTCATTCTTCTGGTGGCTGTTTCTATTCAAAGCAACTTGCAGTGCATTATAAAATGTAACAATTTGTGTGATTCCTGGGGATCTAAACCATATGGCTGGCTAGTACCATGCTCTACAAGTGAGCTACAGCGACTTATCTGAATTTGATTATCAAATAAATGAGTAATTACACACAATTGTTGATAAATGGGAAGCTTAAAACCTTCCTTGAGGTTTCAACAGTTTTGTTTGATGTGTCTTTCAATCCCTCTGAACGCAGTGTTAAGGTTCTAGACTAGCATCTACTGTATTCAGGAACCTGAAGAAGCAGTTTCTATGGTTACTGACCTCCAGCGACTGCAGGTAGCCCTCCTGAGGGTCACAGAGCAAGGAGGAGATGCGGTGATTGTTCCTCATACAGCTCATACTGCTGTCTCTCCACAGCGGGAAAATCTGCCTGACCGCGGTCATCCTTCCCAAGGAACTGTGGGCCAGCTCCATAATCTCAGTATCGCTGATCTCCTACACATAAACAGACAAAATACGAACAGTCAATTGTAGCTTTGGTTTTTGAAACATATTTGAGGAAGACTTTTATAAGATATTTGTTCCCTAGAGATGTGTGGGTTTGTCAGACTCTGCTCTTTATGGAGACTGCAGTGATTTATGGGGTTTGTACAGTTTTCAGTTTTCTTTTTTTTCTTTCTCTTATATCTTCTGAATGTAGAAGTTGGGGGAGAGATTTTATTCAGCAAAATGTAGTTGATAACAATAGTGTGGTAAGCCTACATATTCACAATCCTAACAATGAATGTAGTCATGGTAATTCAATAATATTCAATTGTAGGTTAAATGAAACAAAACCATGTATTTTATGAATTACATTTGTATATAGAAATTATAATGTCAACTGTAAGGTTACAGTTTTTGAGTTTTAATTGACTTTCTCCAGAAATGTGTGACCTACAGTGAACTCAATGTCTCGTCAATATATTGCGAATATAATATTAGACAATTTAGACATGTATAATAGAAATAACATGCTATAACATAAATGAATTACAATGGTAATAACTTACAATTGTGGATTGTGAAATATACTGTAATCGTCCGTGCATTTCATTTCCCATGAGCAACAAAGCTATTGTTTATGGCTGGTCCGCGTTTCACATTTATAACTTGCTGGCAGATACTTTGTAAATAAATTAGGCCAAACAGCTCTGTTACTGGAATATTCATCAGCAAAGATGCCGTACAGTCATTATTTATGCTCTGGCCGCACACGCTGAAAACAAATTCAGGTAGAGAAAGACTGACATGTAAAGATGATGCAAAACGTGTATCTTGCACCATAACTGTTCTTTCAGCGAAAAAAAAAATACTCAAGTAGACATCAATTTCCCATTTGAATGCACATCCTCAAATGTTCCCCATGTGACTCCAGGTTCAAAGGATCTATGTTCATACTAAAAGCCAACTAGTGTTTTCTGTGCTCTGATGGACTCGTGATGCTCCTTGGTATTTCAAGGGCTGATGTTTAAAGCATCCGGGGAGCGAGGTGAAGCTGCTGCAGAGGGCAGAGAATGCTAGCGTACAGGGAGTGAGAAATGACAGACTAAAAGGTTGTTAGAATTACACAAAAGTGTCTAATATTTAGGAAATGCCATACTGCTCAGTGAGGAATGTGTCCTATAAAACTACTCACCAATTTGGTGCAGTACTTCAGAGTGGATTCAGATTGACTGCATAATGGTGCATAAAGCGTTTTTATCCCTTAAAATATTTAATACAACAGTCCGAATTTCATTGGTAAAAGGCATTTAAAAGACTGACGTTTAGAATCCCGTAACAATATGCTTTTATAGTAAACTCTGTTTGTGGCATTCCAGAGTAGAGTCTTCAAGAGGTGTGTAGAGCACGGAGAGGAGATTTTGAAGAAAGAAAAGCTTTTTTGAAAGTCAGCGCCTCTATAACTTCTCTCGGCCCAGGATGGCTCGGAGCAGAGTTTCTGAGCGAGTGGGCAGAAGAAAATAAATATTTGTTTATTGGAACTGAAGTGAAAGTGATGCTCCAAGCCGGGGGGAGAATTTGCTGTCTCTGGTCTATCACTTCTGAACTTTTCAGAACTATTGTTGTTGGCAGTAAAAAATTCCAACTAACTGACCGAATATTTGGTCAAAGATTTTACTGCTATACAAAAGCAATATGACACGTTACTTTACGTCAGGGGACTTCAAATACTTTTCTTTGAGGGCCAGATTCCAAAAGTATAAATAGGATGCGGGCCAGTTTTTTTGCCATATCCTCATTTTAACTGTTATTTTGTATGTCTGTTATTTATTGTTAATTATGTTACGGGATGAGAGCCATGAGGGAACGATAGCTGTCCGTTGCACCGGTCTAGCATCTCTCAAGGAGAAGATCTGAAGCATCAAAGGAAAAGCGACAAGGATGTACGGCGAGAGAGGACAAGGCCTGGACTTTACGTTATGGTTTATTATGTTGCCGCTAGACGACCGTGAGGAAGCTGCAGGCATTTTACTTTCATTTTTGTGGTTTGTTTATTTTCTTAAAAAGTTGGTTAAATGTTCGCGCTTCCTTCTTCCCATTCCTTGAAGTTGTTACACAGTTCATAGCTAGATAAACAAAGTGATATACCCCAGAAATAACCCTGGGGTTATACTCCTTTGGTGTCGTTTGATAAAGGAATTGTAACCATTGATTCCTCAGAACTTCTTCCTTCGGTAGTTCAAGTAAGACTTAGTTTCACAACGTAGAACACAGGTTCTAGACATGATGCACACGCAACATGAACGAGCGACAGTGTTTGGGGGAGGAATGTGAAGTTTTAGCGGCAGTCCCAGCGAAACTTTGTCATGATTCCGCTATCATGTCATGTTTATTCTTGTCTAGTGTTGTCCTAAATGTTTATTTTCTTAGTTTAGTCAGTCCATGTCCTTGTCTTAGTTAAAAGTTTTATCCTGTCTTGTTTTCCCCTCGTGGGATTTGTTTTACCTTTTATATAGTCTTGTGTCTCAAATATCTGTTTAACCCCTTCATCCCCGTGTCTGCCTGCGATTGGGTTCTCCCTTGTCAAACCCTGACAAACTTAGACGGGGACTATTTCTAGTGACGTAGATACTCGGCGGTTACAGACTCGGACAAGGTCATGTGTTGTTTGCGTGATTGAGTTGACTCCCTTTTTTACAACCCAATTACTTTGTTATTCATTCACCTTAGGACTTGGCAGACTGCTTACTTTCAAACACGGCAACATTACACACTGCATGAAATGTCATTTTCATGATCTAATGTTACTTACTCTTTAAAACATGCACACAAATATTGCATCTGGTATTTGTGCCTTTTCATGATATGTAATTCAAATGGACTTTTAAGGGCGCAAGACACTTATTGGGACGCAAACTATGGCCCGCGGGCCGCCAGTTGCCTAGTCCTGCATGGTCATTATGTCATTAAAGAAATGTCACAATGAAAACATTCTAATGGCTCTAAAATAGTCTTTTTTTACCTTATTAATTCTTAAAAGCCTTGTTTTTCTCATCGCATTGCAGTAAAGAAGCTCAAGGCTGAAGACCAGAACAAAAAATTAAGCAGCCATATGAAGTCACAAGGAAAGCACATGAAATTCAAAACAAGTATTTACAAATGACACAACAATTGCTTTAATTCAACATTTGCTGTGAGTGTTTCTTCTATTGGTGGAGATGGTGGAACAACTTTGTAAGGGGTCATTTTTTTGGAAAAACTGTATCTATCTATTATAAATATTATCAAACTAAATTCTTTTAGAAGATCCAAAGTATACAGTACTTCTCTATAGGTACTCAAGATTAATATGAGATTGGCAGTTGAAACTGCACGTTCAACCAGACCTTAAATACTGTTTAAGGAATGCATATAAAATATAATCTTAAAGACTAATTTAAAAATACACTTTTAAATGGTCCCAGCCACAGATGCAGGTTGGTTTTATGAACCCTGTTACAAAATTTTATCTGGTAGATTGATTTGTTTGGTTCGAAAATCATTTGCTTAAGTTAAAAATTTCCCTAAAGGGTTGACATTTATGTTGTAATAATCTTCACACAGTACTGTATGTCTAATTGACTAAGGATTACACCAACACATATTCATACTCCCAACTCGTCAGTGATTGATGTTCGGGCAGCGCCCCTGGGCACCGCTTTTTAACGTGTGGGTTAATCTGTTGCTTTCCATGAGAAACCATCTGCGCCAAAGTAGAACCCTGCATTTTAAAAAGCGATACCAATGGGCACTGCCCGCATGTCAATATGTGACGAGAAGGAATTGATGACACACTACCAGACTTTCAAATTGTTCTGAACTCAACAGAAATACATGTCTTGTGACATTTGAAACAAACAGGGATGTGCAGGGGGAGACCTCAATAGTTGTGGTAGTTTCTATGTGTGCTCAGTACCAAAAGAGAAAAATGAGTCAAGCACATTTGGATGCGTAATATGATGGCTAGACATGGTCAATATGGACCATGTTTACAAGTGTCATACATAAATATCAAACATGTTTTGATATCCCCCGTCTAAATAGAATCATATTCCAAGTCTGTGCCCATAATACGCTACAGTACATGACTATCTGTAAAATATGTCAACAACAGCTTAAAATCAGCAGACTGGCCTGTATTTTTGACAAATATGGTCAACTTTTTTGTGTAGCCAAAGTCTCACGTGAAATGAGGTTTTGAAAATCAGACTAATGTTTAGCTTGTACGTGAGAGTCAGTAGCGAACAATCTCATTCAAATGCATGACATTCATGTAGTCAAGCTATGTTTTTTTTTTAGCTGACAGGAGGAGATGTTTATATTAACAGCAGCATGTGGCGTGTCAAGGATCATCTTTCACAAATAACTTAATCGAAACGACTTGGTTTTCAAATGATTTTGTGAAGAATGAATTTCGCAGATTGAGTTACCCGAGGAAAATTCATTCACATACTATCATGTACCCACCATCTGCCCTTGCATCAATGATGATTAAAGGATGTTTGTGTAGTGGGTATAATGGAGAAACAACTGAGATATGTTGAATGCTGTCTCCTTTTCACCGTATGAGGATGGTCAGCCCTGTATTTTTGCACTGTTTGAGCCACTGTGGTTTTAATTGGCTTCATGGGGCGTTTGAGTAAAGTGAGATTATTTTATATGAGCTGATCTCTGGTGGTTCTGCCACTATTTCCAATCCCTGCTATCGTATGACAGGCAAGTTTATTTGGTTACATTATGACCAGATGCTATGCCACCCACGTTCTGTTATTTGTGAGATTGCTTTAATATCTATATAATGACTATACCTCCAACTTCTTATCTCTGTAAGTGACAGTACACCTTAAAATAAATAAGTATAAACTTTCATATGAGAAATTTTAAAAATGTTTCAAGCCATATCTATTGTTTAAGGGTTTTTAATATGCTTCAACATTAAGTCACAGCTGCATCCTCTGTGCTGAGATTTCACTTATATGCAATTAAATTTGACTTGAAATTTTGGGGTTCACATAATTGTAAGTTTAGCATTAATGCATGGAATAGGACAGAGTGAAAATTATACAATTAATATTAAAACCGTAGAGTACTTGTAGTAGTCAACTGACGTGTGTTATCAGTATTTTTGGCATGTGTGTTATTGGCATTGAATAATCTTTCAACTGATCTTTTATTTTTATGATATGTTTCTTTATCTATTACTGCATATTAACACAAACAAAATACCATGTTAAAGCAGACAGGGTGTAACTGAAGGATGGTTGGAGAAAAGATAAATAAATCTGGCCTTACCTCGTTCACAAACAGCCAGTGACTGTCTTTGGAGGCCAGGTTCGTCTCCACAGCCTAAAAAGAGATGAAAAGAAGATAAATCAATTTTAGTTGTGGTTGGCAAGTGTTGAATTGGCTATCTAACATTGAGGAGATGGCTTGAAACTGCATTGGATTAGACGTTGGTTAAACAAGCACCCAGGTCAGCCGTGCTTGGACCATTGATGTTTTCGAATGATTTCCAAAAGATACTTTAGTCCACACTTGAACATGAAAATAGTTAAATCCATTTGTTTCGAAAGTAATTAAATATGAAAGAATCATGGGCCTGCGTTATTAGACTATTTAAAAATGTTGTTTGTGACAGTGACATTTGGGGACATTGGTATTAGGAGGAATGGAGTCCTCGAAACTTATCTTATCTTTTTTATGTGATACCAGAGGTATCATGTGGTATTTAAATATTCCTCAACAGTCTCTGTTTCTGTAAAATTTACATAAACCATTGAATGCAGATCTAAATATCACACAGTTTTAGCAATAAAACTTGCCCGGTGTCCTTGTACGAAAATAATATGTTCTGCTTTAGGACTAACTAGATCTCGAAGGTGTTTTACTGCATTTGACCTCAATCCCTTAGGGTCTCATCATTATTCCATGCTGCATGTCAGAACTCCATAATGGGAAATTCCAATATATTACCAAAGGCCACTCGGCATGCCATGGCATTTAAATTAAAAATAGAGATAGGAAGAGGGTTTTCTGTCTGTTCATCGATGTTAAAGGAATTCTGAGGGATATGTGAAATGTGGAAGACTCAGGAACACACTTTTGTCATACAGATGCTGTGGTTGCTTTCGTTCTGCACATTTACGGAAAACACATATAAGTAGTAACCTTCTATATTCAGGAAATCATTTAACTGAAACAGATCTTTATCAAAACAAATATCCACAGAAATTTCCACAGACAAATGTGATTCTTGCATCCAACTCATTGAGTCAATGCGATTTGAACCAGCTGAAAACTGTTATGGATCTCAATGGTCGAACCCAATTGCAGGCAGAAGATGGCAGACACAGATAGTGAGGGGTTAACAAGACTATTTATTAACTTGGAGCACTACAAAAACAGCTAAACAAAACCCACAAGGGGGAAAACAATACAGGATAAATAATAAAGTTAACTAGGACACAGACTGACTAAACTAACAAAACAAACACTGGATATGAACACTAAACTTACTAGACAGGGAAGAACAGGACAGGAACAAGGTAACAAGTATAATGCCACAGGATACAGAGACAGTTTCTCCAACACGAACAAGGTAAGGTACAAACTACAGGTATAAATTACCACAGCTTACAGACAAGGTAACATATGCAATGGAAGCGCACAAGACAAAGAAACATGAGGACTCTTTATAGGGAAGGTAATTAACACAAACTAGGAAACAGGAGGGTAGGGAACAATGACGCGGCTCGGGGAGAGTATGGAAGGCCACAAGGGTCAAAAATATCTCTCCCCACATAAAACAGAGGATCCTGTATGATTCCACCTCTATGAACAAGAAATACCTGACAAGGTGAGGTGGAATCATGACAGAAAACTACATCAACATGCGTCTGACTACTATTGTAGTCAATGGTGGCCGAGAACTGTTTGGTTACCAGCATTCTTCCAAATATCTAACTCTGTGTTCAGCAGCACAGAGACATTTATTCAGATTATGAACAACATGTGTACTGTTCCTTCAACATTAAAAGTTTAAATAATTCTGACCAGAATGTCTGAGGAATACCTATACTACAGAATGTCGTCTTGCAAAGACAACCCATTAAACATGTAAGACTGTGCTGAAGCATAAATAAACGCATGTAAATGATCTGTTTGTCTTTTTGTAAAGCCTTGAGCTGCTTCGAATGCAGGCTGTTGTGTTGCTTTAATCTGTAAAACATAGACAGCTGTCTTGAATTTTATCACACACTTTCTTTGTGTATTTAGAGCATGTGACAGCACAGAATACATTATATTTTCAAGCCACTTTAGAAGAGCAAGCCTGTCAAATTTCATCTTTGATGAGTTCAGTTGTAAAATGGTAATGTAGCAAGAATTGATAAATAGTTCATGAAGAAAATGTTGTTGTTAGCTTGACAAAAAGCATTATGCAGTTTTGATACAACATAGATACGTTACCAGCAGATTTTGGAGGTTAGGGAACCCATAACCATGCTTATGACCAAATTTGCTACTTCAGTGGATGTTCATAAGAAACAAGCGTGCAGTTCGCTGAATTTGGTTTTGTGATTTCAATATAACAGTTGGCAACGGGGCGTTTGAACATTACGAGGGTTTACTGTTTACTGGGGTTTTCATTTTTACAGATGAAAGGAAAATATAAGCCAAGTTCTTCTTCACAGTAACTTGACATGCCCACATTACCACTTTTTTCATTGGTGTGATGCACCGTATTACCGAACAACGGCACCTGTCTACTGTGTACTTGTGTGAAAAACTAAATAAAACTAAATGTGACAACCTTTGAGTAAGGGCACTCGTTGCGTTAAACTCAAAATAATGAAACACTTTCCTGGGCGGATCTGAACTTGTGACATTATCAGGTATCATTCTTAGCATTTTTAAACTGTATATGTCTGAATTGTGTGACCTGAATAATATGCATTTATTCGGTTATAAAATATAATCAAAGCCAAATTGATTCAAGTAACTTAACTGCATTAAGTGTTTTATGATGTACGTTCCTTGTGACATAAATTGCAACATTTGAAAATAGTTCTAGCCTCACCAATTGCTCAGCCACGGTTCATTCAGTGATCGATTGATAAATAAATATGGGAAAAGTCATATACATAATGTTATAGGGCAAAAGATTGTAATGGTACTTTGATGAATCATTGAGGCAGTTGTCTATGAAGCAGCAGTATACTGTATTCATCTGTACTGTGTATTCTTCATGTGCAATACTTCAACATCTCCTCTCACTTCTCCAGCTCTTTAACTGCACCTTAGAGAAGGTATAAGCGGTCTGCTCTTGAGGGCTAAAAGCCAATATGGATCAAGTTAGTGGAATCAATAAAAACACACAAGCTCCTAAAATGTATCCACTGATGATATACAGTTAGGGCTTGAATTGTAAGCACATTAATCTGACATTAGAAATGACCTCATTACTGATTGACCCTTCGCAAAACCCCGCCCCCCTTCGCTACTGTTGCGATGTCCCACAAGCTTTCTTCAAAGTGTATCAGCCGTGTGCTCCCAGTGTACATTTGTGCACGGCAAATTTTTTGTTGGCCATGATTCTTCTTTGTGAAAAAGAAAGTAACAGAAAAGAGGACAGAAAAGAACAAGAGTCCATCAGTGTCTTAATCTTTCTTTGTGTTACACTCAACAAACACAGTAAAGCTGTTGCTCTACGACTTCATTGCTGAAAACGTCTTCCCTTTATAATGTCACTGCAAATTTTGCTCTCTGAAGGTGTCCTCATCACATCACACGAACGCAACGCATATCTTGCCAGCTTGCTCATACTTGTAATGTGTGAGAAATACCACAACAAGTAGTATATTAATATCCGCCATAAAACTAGACTTCCCGAACGTTTCTGTATGTAATTCGTACATTAATGATTCCAACAATATGATGTCTCGTATCTGTATTGGTATATAGTTGTGATGTGAACTCTGATTCTCCTTCATTTAGAATGATTTTTATAAGTTATAACCTATCGTTTATCGTTATAGTATGAATGTCCATTAAAACTGGGTATACATCTCTCTGTTTACTATTACAATAATTAAAAAGCTATTTTTCATATTAATCACCAAAGCGCTACTAAAGCAGTTTTGTCGGACTGGTTTGTTTGTCAGAGAAAAGAGCGGTCAGTAATGGGGGGAATTAATGTTGGCGTTATGATTGGTCAGATTGCCGGTCAATCAAACTGCCTGTGAAGGGTAAATTGTATGATAATTAGTATCTTCAAACCCCATTTACAGTTGATTAAAAATTTGTAGACAGTATAGGTCATTTTGGTCACACTTTTTTTAAAGGTCCAATTCTCTGTATTAATAAACCATTAACTATGACTATGACCTCAGTTAACTACTAATTTGTTGCTTATTAATAGTTAGTAAAGTAGTTGTTAGGTTGAGGTATTAGGTAGGATTAGGGAAGTAGAATATGGTCATGTTGAATATGTGCTTTTTAAACAGCAAATATGCTAAAAATAGGCATCTAATATGCGACTAGTTCAAGTTTATAGTGAGAATTGGTCCCTATACTAAAGTGTTACCGTCAGTTTTATTATTGCATATTTAATTTGGTTTTAAGGCACCATGAGAGCCACATACACTACATAAAATAAACTTATAATTGCTTGCTTTTTTAATAGTCGTTTCATTTTTTGTTAACTAAATCTGCAGCATGAATTTACCACACTTGAAAAAAATATAAATAACTGAGTAAACTTCTTACTATACATACTAACATTACCAACACTTAACCTAAGACCTTTTTTAAAGGGAAAAATTTTATTTTGGCCAGCACGCGTGTCTTTTTCCCTAACACTACGTCCTTTCATTTCTGTTCATTACACAAGGATATAATGAGGCTGACCTTCTGCTCAAATGTCAAACAAGTATTAAAATGCATTTGACAGTAGTTTCTGGAAGACGACTTTCATGTTTTAGTCTGATGAAAAAAATGATATATTGTTTGAATATTAATTTAATGTTAAACAAGCCCTCTGATCCACTGTGAGTTCCAATCTGACAATAGACCGGTCATAAAATTGTGCAGTTATTGTAGACATTTAAAAATATGAATCTATCATTGTCTGCTTCAGAATGTCGATGAAAACGTTTTGATCTTTTAGTTTACAGTAAATTATTTTACTAAGGTATGAGAATGATTTTTTGTAGTTGTTGTAAAATAATAAAGTATGGTGGCGTGTTATATTTACCTCAAATTATAAAGCAAAAATCACATATTTTGTCTATTTTGTTACATAAAGCACTTTTTGACAGACCAAATAAAATGACGCTTTTCTATCTAAACAAGTTGAATAAATATGTATAATGCATCATGCAATCGAGTTGACAGATTTATATTCACTCAATAGATATGTATCTGTAATGAACAGTTGCTTGACCTGAGTGCGGAAAGCTTCTGCTTATCTGTAAACGATGGAAAAAATACTATTATTAAATGATTTACTTATAAATCAAATCCAGATGTGACATCCTGAACTTTCCATAGCAGAATTGAAATACAATTTATTTTATTTGTTTGATTTTGAGCTGAGAAAAAATCTATGCAATTCTGCAAAATAAATGAACGGTTAAAAAATTGTACACCCATGTAAGTGTTCTCCAAACGTTTGACCGATGGGTCATCCGTCTTCACTCACCCACAAAGGCTCTTGAGCTAAAATAACCTTCTCAGACCACTTGACCTTGAATTCTGCTTCTGAGGGTTATTTTTCAGCTAGCTGGAGGATATTTACAGCACATATTACTGGACATGAAATCTGTACGACCTGAGGTTATGAATTCCACTGTAAGAAAATGCACCTTTCACTGCAACATACAATATAAAACATACAAACATACCCGCTCAAGCTTCAATCGTCCCTCTGATTTACACTAAGCTGTATATCAACAGTGATATACTCAGAAATCAAATGTATATAATATATCTAAGCACAGCTTGTGGGGACCATTTTATTGTATTACGAAAACAATAGAAATGGTAAAAGGGAAGAAAGTGGTCAGATTTTGTGTCAGCCAATGATTGAATACTGTACATTCATCCCTGCAGGATCCCGACACAACATACAGTAAACATATTGTTTCGTCCTATCACACCAGGGTATCAACATACAGTATTTCCTCACCAGGGTATTGACATTTTGCCTTTCACTCACTCGGAAACCTAGGATTGATTACAGTGGAAAGAAGCATCAATGTACGGTGGTGGATTGATTTGTTTGATCAGCCTGCTGTTTGTGGACCAAAAGAGGAAATCAGACCCATAGTAAGTATCATACAGAGAGAGCTCTGAATCTCATTCACACAGCCAACCTCTGAAAAGTCTTTCTAAATTTTCCAATCATTATAGTAAAAAAGTAAAAAAATAATCAAATGCAAGGCACCCAAAGCTCAGTCTCAGGTGATCACACTTGAAAATTGTACTATTTCATGAGGTGACAATTTTTTATGAATCACAGAAAAGCGTACAACTAATAGATAAAAGCAAGCATCCACCCCTAAAAACTATCACGGCTGACAACGTATAACATACTAAAACATTGAATTTTAACGAATTGCAGTGACAGTGATAAAAAAGTTATGATTTAATTACATTTTTTGATCAATTCATTAAAAGAGTACTACTGAACATGTTCCTCCTTAGACAAACCACCACAGATATTGGGATACCACCAAGCAAAAACCTGAATAAAAGTTTATTTCCCAATTAATGTCAAGCTCTAAAATATTTTAATTGGGTAGAAATGTTGAGAGTAAGGTGGGCCTTTGAATATCTTTGAATACAATGGGGGGCCTTGGAGTCAAAAAGGTTGAAAACCCCTGATATATGGGATGCCACAAATCTCTATATAACATTAAACTGTTTGGGAGGATATTCATGGTTCAATACACATTTGTGGCTCCATTTATTTGTGGTTTTGCGTTTAAATAAAGAAGTTGTATTCCTTGCGGATTGGCTTTGTTTGCCTGTGTCCATGAGCCTACGTACTGAGATGGAAAATCTTCTTGTGTGTAAAAATCCATTCACTATCCACTGAAGTTAGAGCTAAGCCACCTTATGAAGGTGCTCTATCTGTATTACAGACTGTTGTCTTGCACTTTTCAGATGGTGATACAACCATAACCATAAGGCCATGTTGGCCAATCAGAAGCCTGGAACCTGACATCAAACAAAGGAGAAAGTGGCGCGCAGCAACGTCAGATGCCAAATCTCTGGTTTCACCTTCTACTCGAGTCGACAACATTGAAACCTGTGTTCTACAAATCTTGAGCCTGGCAGGTGTTTTCAAAATAGTTTGGTTTCAGTGACCGGTAACTGCGTTAGATTGTGGACAAATTACTAAACCGAATAGAAAAAGCTGCGGTTTAAAAAATACCCTCGTTCATGTGGACTGGCCCTTTACTGCTCCTGTTACCAAACCATGGAATAAGAAAAACACTCAAAGGCATCAGAACCAAAACAAAAACTTGAGGTATGTATGGGGCTAACTGTATTGTTGCATATCTACCGTATCAATTTATAGACCCTTTCATCAGACGTGCGAGTCTGGACTGTAGTTAACCTCTGGTCTGTGACTGTATATCTAATGTGTCTAATAATATAACTATTTATATTTGATCGAATGTATGTTAATTGTAATTTATTTGACTATTTTATTGTATAATAATTCTATGAAATAAACAATTTGTTGCATGGGTCCTGTAGTTTTGTCGCATGTGAAGAAACCGTATGGGACATTGACGTCTAGCGGTTGAGCTTGGTATCGCAGTCTAAATTCAAAATATTAGAAAAGTTTAGGCAAGTAACCGATTTTACTTTGGCCGTCCATAAAAACGCGTGAATGAGCGCTAACACTTGTTTATGTTTTGCTTTGAAACCATCTATGTTAATGTTTGTAGTTTCAGTCTTGTCTAGTAGTAAAATTATTGTTTTGTATTCTAATAAATGACACATTTGGCATTTCATTTTTTTTATTCATTGCAACTCCCTCTGTGTTTTCTCCTGATATATGCAAGTAGTAAGTCATGGGGAGGAAGTTAGAGACAATTGGTTCCAGAAAATGACTTTGTTACAGCTTCTTCAATAGAAAAAGTTCTTCCAACTCTCGCATCGCTTCTGCGGGGGGATAGGAGGGGTTAAATGAGCAGAGTTCCCTTGAGTAATCATTCTCACTTTATCGTCTTGTAGTAATCAACTTTTCTCCCTCTGCAATAACAGGCAGTTATCTTAAGGACTGCCATTCCATATACGAATGAACGTATACTACTGAATTTAGAATGATACCTGTAGCCTGCCTTTCGAGAGCAGCGCCCAAAGCAAGCTTATTTCCACTCCACCTTTCAGAGATTTATTGCGTTGTCGCATTCCATTATTTTCCTCTTCCAACTCCTGATGCACGTACCACTGCAGATGATGTTCAAGAGGGCAACGATGAGACATGCTTCCTTTGGAAACCTTTAAAGTTTTGATAGGAAAGTTACCGAACCCCGGCATTTTCTTAACAACAAATCCGATGGATCTCAAGGAATGGGATGTTTTAAAGTGAAAAAGTGAAGAGAAAGGTACAGAAAGCTGTTAGCAAGAGTGAGAAAGATAAAGACAGAACGGCCACAACTGATTAACTGGTTAAAATGGTTGCTAAGAAATGAACATAGTTTGGCAGAGGGGAAAAAACAGACAGGCAGAGAGAAAGAGAGAGAGAGAGAGAGAGAGAATATGCAAAATCCAAAATGAAACTGACCTCTATTACAGTATGTAGATAGAAAAGTGTTCATCCAGGTATACACAGCATCAGTCTTGGTGACGGTATAATTCACAGTGATATACGGATTCTCTTCGGAGGGGTTGGGAGCATATTTGTGTATGAATTGGTTTGTTTGAATCTGTGCTGGCCTCTAAAAAACCGAAGGACTTGAGATGGCTCCCGCCACGTAAGAGACCACCATTAAACCGCTGGAGAGGAATATTAGTGACGTTATGAATTATCAGAAAGGACAGGCCATTGAATCTGTGCCCGTAGACAAAGTCAGGCAGCAAACAAACAGCACAGGCAAGGTATTTTTGAAAGGGTTCTATAAAGAAAAAAAGATTTTAAAGAGGTCAGAAGGCGCGAATATGTGTTTTTCTGTGTCATTGGTGTGTTATAAGTCGCCCATGCACGTATTAAACACGTTAAATTGCAAAAAGTTGGAACAAAAGATACATTCTTTCTAAAAGCGAATGCTAACCCAGACCTGCCTGAAACGCTTTGTGTTACCACACCCCCACAAATCTACATCAGTTCCTGGTTTGACTAAGACCGACCAAATGTATACGCAAGTAAGGTGGGCTCACCTGTCAGTATAATTGCTTTGGAACCTGGTTTTCTATATATGGTAAGAGGGGTGATATTTCTGTCACACGCTTGCAGTATTCGACCAATCACTA
Source organism: Triplophysa bombifrons (assembly GCA_029783895.1). Taxonomy (NCBI): domain Eukaryota; kingdom Metazoa; phylum Chordata; class Actinopteri; order Cypriniformes; family Nemacheilidae; genus Triplophysa; species Triplophysa bombifrons. The sequence continues at coordinate 3,469,124 of CM056460.1, read as the reverse complement.
CACACTGGTTAACTGGCCAATCATAGCACAGCTCGCTTTTCAGTGCGATGAGCTTTGTAAAAAATCTGCGCATTTCATAGAGGCAGGACAGAGAGGAGATAGAAACGTGCACGGTATGTGGAACCTTAAATCGTGTATTCACATTGCATTACATAAAAAACCCCGATAATATTCGTGTTAGCCGTGTCGTATGACCCCTTTAACATTTTCAGAGGAACATTTGAGTGATGCTTGCCCATGAATAATTTTTATTACCTTATACCTCCAATGCTGTCTGTTCTCGGTAGTTTCTAGGTTGTTCCAGGAAGCTCCTGACTGCCTCAGGTCAAATGAAAACCACCAAAATCTATGATATTTTAATCCATAGATATAATGCTGGATCCTTTCTTCAAAGCTCCACGCACACAAACATTTACGCATTTGGCAAACACTTCTATCCAAAGCAACTTACATTGCATTATCCTATACAATTATACTTAGGTATGTGCAATCCCCTGGGATCAAACCCACAACCTTGGATTGTTAATGCAATGCTCTTAACACTGAGCTACAGGAAAGCTGCAAATGAACAGCAATATTGCTATATTGATTTAGTTTTTGGTCTTTCTATTTGGCACATCTATTTTGACTATGATTTTGTAAACATTCCTTCATGTTCTTATTATAGTTATGCATTTGTTGACACTTTAATTCAAATTGACTAATAGTGCATTGAAACTATATACTTGTTATGTGGGTTCTCTTGGGCATCAAACCCATCACCTTTGCTCTAATTTAGATTACGTTACATAACATTTCATTGCATTATATTATGGTATTGTAGATGTTTTCATGTAACTTACCAAATTCTTATTTAAACTATCCAAATCACTTTCATTCATTTGATAAATGTGGCCGATATGTGAGAGCGCAACGTGTTGGCATAGCAACATGCAAGCCCAGTTTCAAATGGGGCTCTGGCAACTGCTCTGGTGGATAAGCAATATCAATATCTATGGTATTTTTCAACCAGGTGAAGTCTGAATTCTCAGAAAGTAATAGCACATTTCCCTCCAAAAAGCCACAATTAAACCAAGTTAGCCTGTTTCATGAAAGAAAGGCTTTACCACAGAGGACAGAATGCTAAATGCAACTGTGATGTGGCATTAATGATGGATTACAGAACATCTCCGAGCAGGTTTGGGTCAGGGCCGTTAGACGAGAGTGTAGGGTGAGTTAATCCTGAATTGCATGACAGAGGAAACCAGGAAAACAGAACGGGCTTGTGGACAGCGTTAAGGCTCTCTGCAGGGTGTCGCTATGTTCACTGGCCCATATCTATATTAGATGAAATAAACACATCATCATTCAGCGGCTTGGACCCTCAGGAGACAGACTGCTGGATATCAAACCCACACCAGTCATCGCTGTTATCTTCATCATGTTTGACAGTTACATTCTTAATTCAAACACGCATTGCTTGTCGTTTCGATGAAATGCACAAAGGAAAAAAACTGAACGTGTGAACTGTCAAGAAATGTGTGGGTCATATTTGACACGAGAAAAAAAAGATAAAAAGTGTGTTGTGCGTTATAAATAAATGAAACCTATTCTTCTGTTCGCTTTTTTTAAAGGAATAGTTCAGTTCATAGTTCATGTTTATTCTAAACTTGTGTTCTTTTTTTATGCGGCTGTACAATATTTACATTAACTAAGAGATTTTACTATGTCATTGCATTAAAATCTCATTAGGTCAGGTAAAGATTACCTGTAAATAACTTGTTTTAATACCACCCTTTTTGATGGAAATGGGGGCTTCTAAGGTGGGTTTCACACTGGGCACCTGGGGTTTTCCTGGTTCAAAAGGTCTGTTTTGGCATATCATAGCATAGCCTACCAACCAGTGCTAATAATTATGATGTTGTATAAATTATCCTTTTTTCAAAATCTAAATGAGTTAAATACAGCCTAGCAGCAAATTTGTTTGTTTACAGTTAACAAACAGCAAACTTCCTTAATCAATGTAACGTTAAACCATAGAGATTAATGTAAATATATATAGTATATAAATGGACTGCACTGTACAAAAACAGTAGACGTGTGTAATTTCCAAGTGTGCAGGGAAGATTTCATAAAAGGGATAAAAAAATGTAAATGATTTTCTAATCTACATAATAATAAATCCTCAAGCAAAACACTCCCAGGAAGTCTCACTCCCGCAAGAGTCCAGTTTCATGACCGGAGGTGCTGCTGCCATCTACCTGCGAGCAATGAAACTGCAACAACTTCTGCAACTTCCTTTGTAAACACATTTTATCTTACCATTCATTATATTGAGTATCTATATTCAGTATCACTTTAAAGGATTTATATTCTTGCAGTTCAATACTCTATACATTTGCTTCCGTCCACAATGTGAAAACCAAACGAAACACTGGTCTGCATGCAGTATTTTTAGGCGAGAGCTGGCGTTGTACTGTGGCATCTATGAAGGCTTTTAATATCGCACTGCATAACAGCTGTTTGTAGTCGGAAGATTGGCAGGGCATAGCATCCCTACCCTGTTGAAAAAAACAGCATATGCTAGTTAGGTATGTGTTTGAGCCGGTCTCAGCTGGTCATGAGCTGGTTTAAGTTGGTCCTGAGCAGGACCTAGTTTATTAGGACCAGGGGACAGTTGCATAAACATAGCCGCTAAGGTAGGACTGTGTCTTAACAACTATTCTCACAGTCTAGCAATTAGTTTGGACTAATCAGTCTTAGTATTCATCTAGACCATCTGAGTACCAGCACATGACAAGCTTAAACTAGCACAAACAGCTTCAATGCTTCAAAACACATCTGATCAGAATATTCAGTTTATTTTCAACAGGTAAAGTTATTCTTCAGCTCGGTCTATCGACATCGAAAAAATGGGATCAGACAATAAAAATTTACAGGAGTGAGTTCTGTTTCAGAATGTGATTGTAACTGTAATTGTAATCGGTGTGTGTGAATGCAACCGTATTAAGGACTTAAATACAGGACTGACAACTGTATTTTGGTGCGATGTAAATGGGGCCACCAGAGGTCGCAATTAGTTGCTGATCGCTTTGATTTCCGTATTCTGACACATTTCAGAGTGAAAAGGAATTTAAAAGGATAAAATGAGTGGGTGTGGCTTGCGTTTTTCAACACGAGTTGATTGGCTGTGTGAAAACAGATGTTGCAATTTGAAATAAAACTGGCCGTAGACAGTCAGTTGAAGGGGAGGAGTTAATGGATGCCCCGCCCAAGCAGTCTAATTTATGTCACGGATAGTCATTTCAGGGCGGAAGTGCATTTTCAGATTTTAACTGAAGATTATGAGGGTACTGAATTTTAAAAAGAAAATGAGCCACATTGATAAGCTATTTACTATAAATGCTGCAATATTTCATGAAAAAAATGAGAATTGTCATTTTGACTTTCACTGCGACTTTAAACCGTAACTATCGGTCGTAGAAAGCTGCTTACACACACAACCTATGGAAAATAATACACCTATTTTTGACACGAAACATGACTCGTACATTTCTTCATAAGATTTAACACTTTAATTATATGTACGACAAAGTCAAGAATAACACTCTAATGACAGCCTTCTTCATGTCCATGTGTGAGATAAAATACAAAATGGGTTGAATTACAGGGGTGCAGGCAAACATGATTAAAGCTTATATTTCAGATCACTTACTTCTCCATTAGTATGATTAATGTGACCAGCTTATGTCTTATGCGGGGGCCCTGTGTGAAAAATGATGCAATTACCCCTGTTGAATAGGGAAGGGAAAGCTCACAGGCCTTCAGATGAAACTGCTTTTTCTGTTTCATTTTCTCATTCGCTTACAACCAAAATGCTTCAGGAACAGGGTCCAGCACTGACTACTACTTACATCACAGCAATGCATCAGGGATTTGCTGGTATTTCTTGCGGGTTTACATCGTGTAATTATAAACACCAAGATGAACAACCTTTCCCAAGACTTAAAATTTACAAGCTAATATACAAGAGTTTGCTATTTTGGAGATTTTTTTCCGCAACTTTTTATTTTTGCGACTAGCCATATTTTTATTACAACATATCAATCTATAATTATATTAATAATAACGTGACCACCACCCAACAAACCAAACGTGAAACAGTTGAATACTTTTTTGTTTGATCTTTTAAATTAGATTTCGCTTTACCGGCAAATTGGTGAATGACATGGAAGGGAGTCAGCCGAGCTACAGTTTGATCGCTGTCAGATCTTCTCAGCCGTTGGCTAAAAGAGAGGCTTTCAAAACATTTGGCTATGATGCATTTTTATGTGACGGTTGGTCACCCTTACATAGAAACTTGATCACGGCAGGTGCATGAGAACTCATCCGTGCATGTCACATGTGTACTTTAGTCAGAATGAAATAGATGCAGTTACAAAGTGTTAACATGTTTGTGTTTACATGAGGTGAAGTTCAAACTTGCCTTAATCTGATGGTTAATGGGAGGTTTTCTTGCCAATTTCTTTTCTCGTTATATTCAAACCACAAACCCAAATTGACAGTTTTATTTATTTTGCTATGACACTAAAACAAAGAAAAAATTATGAATTTACTGAATTTAAGCTACCCGGAGTATGCCCGTAAGTAAACATTAAAACAGATGTTGAAATTAATACAATACATCATACACCATAGATCGTTTTAAAGTAAAACAAGAGTTTGAATAGACATTAGCATGACCTTTGGCTTGCCAAAAAATCTGCAGCAAACCGTATATACTGTATGTAATCATGCAAAATAATACACAACCACCTGCCGTCCTGCAAAGTGGCTGACAGCACGGCTTCATTAGAAGAGATGCATGTCTATTTTTAGTGTGCAGTTAAAAGCTTTCTTCTGCAGCTGCAAGTGAGGCAGCGTGATGACATCTTCGCTGCAGTCTGAACAACCTCTCGCTTGGAGTTATTGCCGTCACATGAAGGTTGTTTTCATAATTATTGAGATAATGAACAAGTCAGGTCAATTTGTATACAGCGGTGACGCATAGAGAAAAAGTGCAAAGTAAGAGGGCATCAAAATGAGACACGCATGCTATTACTTTTTCAGACTGTTTCTCTTTTATGTACAGGACCATTCACGTGGGCCTTATGAAAAAGCCTTTGAAAGACAGCTTGTTAAACTAATATTCATTTTCGCTGGACCTTTATACTTCTAAAGGGAGTTCCTCATAAACACTGTCTTTTGTTGACGTGTGTGTCTTTTAGAGTTATGATCACGCCCATTGCATCTTTAAAATCTAGATTTTAGCCCACAAAATTATTTTTGTACTCGCGAGTCAACATTTAATCTGGCTGCTCGGTTACTTGAACTTGCATGACCAATGTTTGTTGCTGCTTTCTGGCATCAAACACGTCTCGCTTTGGTCTTTGTTCCATTCGCTTCATGTTTCGCTTTCACCCAAATGCCAAAATCCGTTGCCATGAATTATGAATTCAAGCATTTTTCCGACTAGATTTTTAACACTTAACACAAAGAAAATGTTGTTGCGAGTATCGTGCATTTTATTTTTCTGTGACTGGGTTTCTCGGTGAATTTTGCATCGCTACCTAAGATTTTGGAGAACTTTAAACATGACCATTTAGAACATTAACCTTTCTCCGACTCAAATTCTTTTGAACTGAACACATTAATGGAGTTTATACGCCAGGCATATAAAGTGCAGAGCCATAACCTGCTAATTACATTTTTCATAGACGATTCACCTGAAACAACTGGAAAGGTTCTTTAAACCTCAGGTACTTAATTTGGTGGAAAACTATATAGTCATTGAAGCTGCCGTAACATGTCATTCTGGATGTGAATATCACGTGAAGCACAGAGAAAGACGGTAGTAAACCACCTGCTGTTTTCTTTCTCTTTTGAAACCTAACTCTAGATTTAATGGTTACCGCTACACCTGCCATCTGGTCTCTCTCACGTTCCATATGCAGAATTGATTAAAAGTCATGCTCAGGGAATGCTTTCACAGTTCTGTTTTGTTCTTCCTATTTCAGTCTTATTCCTGATTCTGTAATTAAACTCAGACATCTTAACAGTTGTTTACATAATAAACATCATCTCTGATCCCTGAATCTTTCAACCAGACAGGTTATGAAGAAAAGACTTTGGGTCAGACTGACGTGTAAATGGCCATTGTTTGTATGTTTTCTGTGTGTGCGTGGACTTGGTCCTTATATGTAAGCGGGGACCTAAACCTGAATACACACCACCTCATGGGGACCAAAATTGAGGTTAGCACCGATGGGGTGGTTGATTTGGAAAGGTGCTAACTTTAGCCTGCTAGAACTTATTTTTTTTTAGCACTAAAATGATAATCCCACCCTCTGTGGAATTCACCGTCCAAAGCCACGCCTCCTGCGAACACTTGAATGTTTTTCTTAAATTCCTGTAACAAATTACCAAATAAATCCATTAAATTCTTCTTAAAGCATGTACAAACCTGTCCGAGAGAAAAAGAGCAACCATGGTCTCGTGTTTCAGACCCTTTGGCTGCCGGAGCTCTCTCCATCGCGTAAAAGCTGAACCGATGTTAATTCGAGTTTTTCCTCTTTTATGATCCAGACGTTTTTTCATTACTACTTTTCTAAAAACTGTCTTTTATTTTATAGATTTACTTGTTGTCGGTTCCGCAGGAAAGTTTGATTGTCCGCAACTCTCCCTACATTGACACAGCGGACGTGAGCGTGCTTGTGACGTATGATGTCTGCGTGAACAGGGTGCACAGTGGTATGCAAAATACATTAGCCAGAATGTTTGATTGGGTGAACGTTTTTTGGTCCTACACCTTTCACAGATGATATATAAATATAAAAGTATAATTTGACCAGGTATACTTCTTGATTCCTAGCAGAAAGTAAAGAGGTTTCCAACCAACATGACAAAACAAATTCTGGATAGGATCACCCATTCTGCCTTTAACAAAGGTAAACACTTTGAACTATGAATCAATATTAGCTACACTTTTGAAAGTAGCTCCCCCAACACACTCATATGGAGGCACATCCAACATCCCATCATTCCTGTTTGCTCCGCTGACATTGACAGGTGCACTAGGGCTTTGAATCACAACAGCATTAAAAACTCATGGAAGAGTGCTGATGTTACGTCACGTCTCCGATTTTAGCTCTGCCATTCTTCATTTGTGTTCGTGTGTACAGTACGTGTCATTTCGTGGATGGCGGAGCCCGTCGCACCGTCTCGCACGGCTCTTGACAGACAGATGGAGACTTTTGTATTAGACATGCACCGGTTCAGCCTCCATGTCTATCAGCGCAAACGTACGTGACAGGAAATTGGGCCTCTTTGAGTTGATGGGTTAAGGCATATTGGTGTACTAGAGAGGTGAAGAAACTGGTTAAGAAATAAACGGGGGAGGGAAAAGGTAGATGGATTTGGAGGACTGGGAAATGAAGTGCCAGAGTGTCTTGCTGCAGACACAGGCGATCTATTGGCTGACTGAGCAGGGCTCGAAGAGAGGAAAGCCATAAGCCTTCGAGTTTAGCACAATGACGAGGCCTCAAATCTGAGGCTCAGCTGGCTGCTTGGCGGGGGGTCCGCTCTTCGTGCTCAGGAGGGAGCGCGTTTATCAAGACTCGCACTACACGAGCCAACGAGAGAGAGCGCTGTGGACCTGATCTGAGTGCTGAATATTTACCAGCCCATCTGTCCTGCTCTTGTTTTCATCAATGAGCTTTCCCCTCACGTGTACGTCTGCCTCCCGCCACCTTCTGGACCAGAGTAAGGGACTGATTACATCGTCATGTGTCTAAATACCAGACAGCCCTGTGTTCTCATCTCAGTCACCTCGATCTTTGATAAATACTCATCAAAGGGTTCTGCTTTAACAGAATAAAATAAAGTAGGAAAAAAACTACAAAAAAGGCTTTTAGAATTAACCTTTAACGGTCCGGTTGAATGCACAGTTTCTGCCAATCTCATATTGATCTTGAAATATGACTTCTTGGGGGTGTGCAGGGGGGACAAACTAAACCATACGCGCCGATTGCCAATAAAACACAGACACATGACTTAGTTTCACTTATCCAAATGATCTTCCAAATATTAAAATGTGAAAGCAAACTTTGCCGATTAAATGTTAAAAAATGGTGGGAACAGAGTAAGGGCCCATGTACAAAGTATATACGAATGGGACTATGAACAAATCTGCATTTTGCTTGGCACTGACGGACAGACATCATTTTATCACAAAATGCAATACGGCAGTCATTTTTATGCCAGCTAGAGGGTGCTTGACTTTAATGAACAACACCTTTTCAACAATTGGTTAATGCACAATGAACTATTGTAACATTAGAAAAGTACATTGGTATCAACTAACATTATTCTTTCTGTTTTAGATCATGTTCGCTATTGCAGCTAATGGTAATGAAAATGACCTTATTGTAAAGTGTTACCAATATCCTTTTAAAACACAAACCTGACAAAGGTGTTTAAATTACTTCGTACAACAAATTTGGCTCATTCACTACATGCAACAGTTAATGCAGTGTTGCAATGTATATCAGAAGAATTATCCACCGTGACATTGTTCTTTAGTCCCTATTTAACATATCCGCAAAAAGTTGGGCTATGCGGGCCTGTGGGACAGTTCAGAAAATTGTAGAAGACACAAAATTTGACATGCTGTTGCTGATTTCCCACAAGATCCACCTATCAAAGATGTGTTATCACAGATAGTTTTGTAAAACGCTGTGGACAGAGGAACTGTGTGTTCTTGTAATGCCAGATTAGCTGACGCTTTTACACAGCGTGTTCTTACTGGATTGTTTACTGTGTTACTTCAGTTTCTCTGAAGACTTTTAAGGATTAGGACAAAATTTGAAGGTCTACCTGCACAAGTGATGCTATTCCTTTTTATCTTCATGCTTTAATGAAGACATATGCTGATTTTGTTAAGAATTATTTATTAATAGAAACCGAGGTTGTCAATACATTTAAAAAAATCATGGTGGGCAAAGGTCTTTGCTTCATAGGGCGAGGGCGGAGAGTAGTTTAATAAGAAGCGGAAAATATAAAATAAACAAATATTGACAAAATAAATAAAGAGATATGTTTGTAACCAAAATATCCGAAATAACAATCTTTCCTAGTGCTCAATGTTAATGACCAGATTATGGAGCATACATGTATAAATGTCTTTAGAAAAGTGTTGAAGTTAAATTAAAATTATTTTGTTTTATAACACTGTACGATATCAGTGAAAAATAATGTCAGTAAGATCTCAGTGAAAAAAGCACTTACAAAGTAGGAAATGGAAATTTTGGAAAATATGATGATATTATGTTAGAATGTAACAATGAACAAAGCTAACAATAATAACATAAAAAAATATTTGCTTTTAACTAATAATAAATATAAAATACTCGATTTTACAAAAGTTTATGGTAAATACCGACACAAACTGCACATCCAGCTCTCTTCTGATAAACCCTCATTTGAAAAAAAAAATGTTCTATTGAGTCAAAGAGCTGAAGAAAGTTGTACTGGTCGGTAAGTCTAAAAATATCTACAAATAATTATGAAGGGCCTAATAAATGTGTGACAATCTGCAATGCACATTTAACAATACAATTCTTATATATTTTTTTTTTAAATATTATTTAGTTGTGTATTTATAAAAACAATTTCTTGAATGTATTCATATTGAGACTTTTCTGACCTAATCTGAATCTGGTCTCGCTAAAAAGATATCCAGATGATCTTAGTGACTCCTTGTTCATACATTTCCAAAATTAAAGATCATACAGCAGATAAATGAGACTTTCTCTATGGTGGAATTGGAAAACGCATAGAGGGATTCGTATGAAAGAAAACAAAAAAGTGCTTCATTTACTGTTACTAATTCAGGGAAATGCAGTATCATCAAATGCATTAAGCTAGTACAAAGTATTAGAAATGCATTAGGCGCTCGTTCTCAAAAGCAAAAGGGTTTTCTGTGAAGGTCAGAGGTGAAGAAAACATTGATTTTTTTATCCAGACATACTCATTCTCTATAATATCATAACAACCACTATTTATTTACAGCTGTTCGAATACGTAAATGACTAGTGGGGAAAACCTGCCTAATGAAGCCATGTCATATTTTTGAGGCAAATTATAAGACATATTATGACTATAATTTGTCTCTATAAAAGCTTTTTGCCAAGGCAAAACATTATTGCAGTGGAGTAGGTGGGCGAGACCGTGGTTCGAGACCGGTGAGTAATTGTTAAATCACGTAGGAGATCGGGAGCATATAAGAGAACGAGCGACCAGACCGTCGAAGAGAGAGGACTTGGCCCGAATATGTTTTACGTTTGTATTTGTATTTATGTTTTATTGGCCGGCTGTCATTTTACTTTTGATTATGTTGGATTAAATGTTTAAATGTTTGCCGGTTCCCGCCTCTTTCCTTCCCTACTTTGAATCTTGCTAGAATTATCTTAAAAAAAATTATACCAACATACATGATAGTAGTACAGTAATAATGCAGGATAAAACTAGAGCCTGTTCCAAAAATTGATGTTCTTGGCACAGCAGATACGAAACATGTTACATGGCAGTTTACAGTTTAAAACTATTAAAGTTGTAAACCATGAAATGACTGTTCAAATGACAAATACGGGGTATGAGCAATACTATAGTGATCTTTACCTTATGCAAATAAGGTAAATAATAACAATAATTTTTATTCAATAAGGGGTCAATTTTCAGTTGAGGGTAATCACCACGAAAGGTCAAATATCTCAGGTTTAAAGATCTTCTTTCACCTCAGCTTCACAGTCAAGAAATGACTGTTTTACACAGTTTGATAAAAACATTTTTAACATTATGCCTTGTCTAATTCAGGTCTTTTTGGCACATGCCACGATGAAATAGGAAGGGAATTTTTATGTTTTTTTGAACATGCAGCACAAAATATCACAAATAGAGTGACTTGAGAATAAGCGCCCAGTGCAGTGTTGCGGAAAACAGTGTCAACCAGTAACACAAACTGTGAGAAACACTGTTGTGGATAGACACGACAAATAGGTTTGAAATTGGCATCAGATCGGCAAAGAACCCGAGTTTTGAAAACAAATGGAAAAAAATCCTCCTTATAAAGGAGAGGCCACAGTCTACAGTCTAGATTTCTGTGCCACTAGCATAACCAAAGGAAGTTGCAAAAATAACGAAAAATCAGGCTTAAAAAAAAATCTGTTAATCCTGCCTCAACATTGGCTGAGCCAATGTTATTTCCATATTGTAAATCTGTGTGGTGCTGCTATAGTGCAGAAATCCCACACTTCTTCTTTAAATGAGATGTGGACAGTGTGATAACCGAGACAATTAGAGCAGGTGGAAGGGCAAACAGCTAGACAGAATATGACCGATGGTATCATGCTTTGAGGGTAGTCTTAAACAAATCGCTAATGTTTCATTATCTCAAAAGCGAATGTTATCGCTAATCTTTGTTGCTCATCTTTTAATGCCGAACAGATGACCTGCACTGCTCTTTATATTATCTTTCCTCTCTAATGCTATGATCTTGGCAAGTGTTAGAAAAGTAAAACCACTGCCAACGGAATAATCTCAAGATATCTGTGACCTTATTCCATTCTGTCTAGCGCTTAAACTTCTTGTATTTTAAATCAGCCACTGCTAAGACTTTCACGGCCACTCTGTAATAACTTTAAAATATAAAAATATCACGAAGCTAGAAGGACAAATGTGGGGTCTAAACACGATTTTTACCTTGTTTCTAAAGAATACTTGCAATATGTATGCTAGTGCAAAAAGCCACTATGAGGTTGCCATTTCATTGTTGTTGCTAAGGTGTTTTATGGCCCGACTCTTCTTTAACTTCTTTTTTGTGAATAAATCATTATATTTCCAAGAAAATAAGCAGCACACCACTCCTCAACAAGTCAAATAATTTGAAGGAATTATTCATGTAGCAGAAATGCCAAAGGACGACTTGCACGCACTGAAATGTTATACTTTTAGTTACAGCTGCGTTCAAACTGCAGTTTAAGATATTAGTAATAGTAAGGTGATTATTTATTATAAGAATTTAGGAAGGAATAACATATTCTGTTATACTCCTCCATAATATATTTAGTCATCTGGGCCTTTAAGTCTACAATGCAACCAACTGAGGATGATCCTCTGGATGTTTCTAAAGACTGCTAATTTTGTCCCCGAACCAGTTTAAGTACAATAAGTAAACCACAGTACGTTAAATGATAGTATTACTTCTACTAAAGAGGAACGATAGTATGACTAGTATCACACAAATGCTTTAGTACCCTTACTTGATCAGACAAGGTCCCTTGCCACATGTGAGCTTTCTGCAGCTTTGCTTATTAAAGTTGCAGTACGTAACATTTTTGGTACATACAGTACATAAAAGTAGCATTTGAAACGGTCTCCTTACGAAACACCAATTTTCAATTCACACTGTGCTTACAAACAGTGATTTATAATTTGAAGTATTGGATGCGATTTCACCAAAACAATATGATGTAGTACATAAAGTGACCTGCAATTTTATGTTTTAAACTGAGATGGTGAAATAGAGAGGATTTTATTAAGTTCTATAACCTCCCAAGGGCCAGAAAGAGGGAAAAAGCGTTTTGCATGTGTTTTAAACACGACATTTGAACGGCCTTCTCATTTATATCGTAAAAGAGTTGTCAGACATCAAAGAATAAATATTTTATCATTTTAAGGTCCTACTTTGCTTTATGGAGTGTCCCACAGCATGTTTACGTAAAAACAAGGTGTAAAAACTTGACGGATTCATTTGTCTAATCCCCTCCTCTCTGTCAGCCTACTCTGATCTGATTGGTCAGATGATCTAGTTTGCTGCGATTGGTCTATCATGTACAACGTTAAAAATTGAACGAAGGCGGGCATTACACAGAGTGACACAAAATTGACACGGAACTGAAATTAGAACGACAGACGACTCATTTGTTTGATTCAAAGTCGACTTGATTTTTTTCAAAGCCAATTACTTTGTTATTCGTTCACTTTCCGTTTTACAACTTGGCAGACTGCTTATATTCACACACGACAACATTACACTGTATGAAATGTAATTTTAAGGACATTGTAGTACTTACTCTTTAAACATTTAGCTATGTACATCACGCTTTTTCACAGTTGAAACGGACCTCAACCTTGGCTTCTGTCAAAAGCAAATCCCACCTTATTTCATTTGATTGGACAGTAATCTTCACATTCTTTCATTTAATTGGCCACCTTATGACATTGACGAGCGCTGTTAGACAGCTGAGGTAGACCAGAGATCTGAGATCAGCCATCGAGGCATTTTCTACAGTATTGTATGGCCATGAATAAAACTCCAATCCCCGGGCCCATATGCACCTGCATACCCCCATACCCAGATGCTTCGCCTGTGTACTGTAGTAACCGTTCTAAAAAAGCACCATTTTCAGTAAATACGTTTTAAAACCAGTGATCTATATAAATGACTGGATTGCGCCTTGAATGCTAAACCAACGGGAGGAGGTGAGGCACCGGAAGCGATTGCGCCGCCATCTTGGTATGCCCAACTGACAGAGCGCGCCATTGATTTAGAGTAAAAAAATTAATCACGCAATTCGATTTTAGTTCACATGCGTGTTCTAAGTAATTGTTGCTTTTGATGTTTTTTAGGTAAGTGTGTGTTGCACACATTGGAATGGCACATGTGTAAGTGTTTAGAAATAAAGCTTCATGATTTAAAGATCATATACAGCCTGTTTTTCTCTGTATTAAGATTTCAGAATAAGCACATTTGTTATATGTTGAGGTTTCTCGTTAGATCTGATATTTATGCTACTGTCATGAAAAGGAACGTAAGTCACTTTATATCTAAAAAGATGGAAAATTCTTTAAATACTTGATTTTAAATAATTGACCCCATGCTTAAGACATTTGCGTTGCACGAATGTACCGTGAAACTTTAGATATAAAAATGGGGACTGGTAAATTACTGTTTTATCATTAATATGTGATAACTCCCTATTAATTTAATGGAACGTTTCCCAACATGGCGGCGCGTTAGCTTCAGTGTAATGACGTCTTGTGCAATCCAGTAAATAAATCCATCCACCGCGTTTCGTGTCTAAAGGGACATGTCTTCATTGTTCTCCTATCTTCATTGACCGCTGATGTGTTTGTACAAGCGAAACTGAGAGGCCGGGAATGCAGAAAAAACACTTTGTTTCCCTCCTCTCACATTTCCTACACCTCTCCTATTGATCAGCATAGAGAATGCAGCACTGGACCACTCCAGAACAGCATGAGCCAATTGAGGTGGAAAGCAAAAACAGGTACTGGTTCCAGATTCTGATGTTTTGATGCCCCGGGCAACACACGATACCTATGAACAAACCAGGGCAGAATACCCAACACTGTCTTACAGCAAATATGATCATACAAACCTGAATCATATATAATGCACTTGTTGTTAAATAATAAACGCCAAAAACCGCAGTTCGGTGTGGTTGAAATGTGGTCATCCATCTTTTCTTAGAGTTCACAATGTTTTTCAATGTTGTGACTTGTAATATAGACTGTGTTAACTTAGAATTGATTATATGGTAAACAATATTGGCGTTTCACCAAGACTAGCCTTATAGAGAGAGAAACAAGGAAGTTTTGCAGTGTGTGTGTTCATGGTCTCAGTATCAGGCACTACGAATACTGATGGATTGGTATCATTAGTATTCCACATCCGTGGTGTCTCATATAATAAAGACTTCTGCAGTGGCCAGTAACAAACAGCAAACAACATCAGAATAGAAAGAAAGCGGTGGGATTTTAACACCACCCCTGAGCAGTGATTTACTAGAGAGAGAAAACGGTCACAAGGTGAACGCTGGGTGGATGTCATTGCTAATGTGTGAAATACTGAAAAGACGAATCCAGTGAGGTGAACTCAGACAGAACAAATGCAAGTGTATGTGTGAAACAAAGATGTGTGTGTGTTACTCGTGTCCATGCGGTTGGAGGTGTAATGTAAAATCCATGCAGTGTGAAGTTTGTGTAAACGGCAAGTGTTTAGTATTTGCCATTGATTTTCAGTCACATCAGGTGCATGTTTATACAACTGATCTATTCTAGTATTCGGTGTAATGAGCCTTGTTTTGCATAATATAACAGTTTTAGGACACTGGAGAATGCTGAACAGTTTTGTACGCCTGTTTTTCGACAAAAAGACAAGCGTAATGTACACTGGGAGATAAAGGTCATTGTAGCCTTTGCTGTGTGATGGAAGTATGGGGAAGGAAATGCAAGTACAAATACATAAAAAAATCTTCAGTTTGATTCATTGCAGTCATTGTCACATGATTCAAACTCAAAGGGCGGTTATTGTTGCTTCATTATCACATGACGTGTCCCAAACATCTCCATACAGATGCTTAATGTGCACCATAAGCTTTATAGCAGCTATATAATTGTGGATTGCTTTTCTGCCTGAATCTATTGCTACGATAAGCATACAAATAAGCAGCAATACTAAGCCCAAGCTTATTATAATAATAACAACTGGAAGGGTCATAACCGAGGCTTTTGGAAGAAATGTACAGATTTTTGCTTTAGTAAGTGATAATAAAATGCTACTTTTGTTTGGAATATAATAACGCCGCTTATTGTTCTCACAACAAAAACATGCATTAACAACATGGTTCTGGAACATTTTATGTCCATGCAAATTCCACTGTGAAACCCGTGTATATTATGGAAAATTTGGAAGGCGTAGAAAAATGATCCGTTATACCCGGAACAATGTATTCTGATATATTTAGTAAAAAAGGAGCGAGAGCGAAAATAACCCCGTCCTCCATCGCTTCCTGTATGCTTCTCGAAAAACACAAGCCTGAAGTGCACGACAGGGGAGAGTAGACTATATACAGCACATGAGCTCTCCCCGTGTCAGCGTTAGGAACAGTAAGCTTTCCATGACCGGCAGTATTTATGACAGTCTAACAACTCATCTTCATGACAGCTGGGATGCAAAGCACCTCTCTCTGTGTGAAGGTGGCCCCAGACGCCAGTGCATACAGGGCAGGTCAGTGTGGAGAGATAAATGGTGATTTATCATGGAGATGTTCTGTAAAAGTCCTTGTGCAGACACAGTTTTCTACGGGAGCCCGTCGAGAATCGCACATGGCCAGAGAGATTCATGTTAAATAAGAAGAGAGGCGCAACGGATCAGTGTCATTCTTCTCGAGGAGGGGAAAGAACTAAATGGATGAGTGGTGCCATTGGAGGTTATTTTTTTAGGAAGCCATACCACAATCTGAACGTTAACCTGTTCCATTACTTTAGTGTTTACTGATCGTCTTGTTTTACTGAGCCTGGTTACAAATACAACACTGCAGACTGTTGCACAAGAACAGTAACAGCTCAGAAGACCTCAGGTCAACATGACAGGCTCATTACGTTTTCATCTCTGCTGGAACAGATGCCATCTTCTATAAACCCAACCTGCTGCTGTACGCCTGCCCACGTATGGTGCTCACCGCTTTGACTCTCTTCCTGTCCAACTCTTCCAGCATCCAAAGCTTGCTGACATGGCAGCTGCGCAGCCTACAGAACATCAATTTTTCAGCAGTAACACAGATGAAGTGGATGGGCAACACGCACCACTGACAAGCGTGCCATTTTGCCCTCTGTGTCGCAGAGGGTTCACACCATATGTCCATCGTTGGTTTTCCAAAACACTGTTATGCTAGCAAAAAAGTGGCAACTAGACAATTATGAGGTTGTGATTTATGGGAGACTTAAAGGTCATATAAACCTCTTAAAGGAATATATGAAGGAACTAATATTTGGACTGTCTGCAATATACATTTTAACCAGTAAAAGATACAGTAAGTAATGTTATCTTACCTTCTCACCTGTGGGCCAGACTTCTGCCTTTTTATACATTTTGTTATAACCACATCTCTTAAAAAGTTCATTTCAATCACTTATTTTTTGGTTACAACTCTTTCATTAAGAAGAAATGTTTGAGTATCACCTGCAGTGTCTGCAGTTCTTGGTTCTTGCAGTGATACTGTAGGTGAGACATAAAAAGTTACAACATGCTTCCTCTTTGGCCTTCTCTTGTCTTTATGACATTTTCTTGGCCTTATTTGCGACAGAGGGCATTAAAGCTTCTGGCTCCTGAGCTAGTCTCCGTTTTTTTCACGTCACATGAGCATGTTTTTGGCTTATTTTAAGACTGTACTCTTTCTGTTTCTCTCTGGCAGTCTTGAGTCTGATATTATACTTTTTTGTAATCAATGCTCAAAACTCTTAGCAATCAAAACTCTTCAAAAATAAAGGTGCTTAAAAGGTTCTTCTCAGCGATGGCATAGAAGAACCAATTTTGGTTCCACAAAGAAACATTCAGTCAAAGGTTCTTTAAAGAACCATCTCTTTCTTACCTTTTCATAATTTGAAGAACATTTTTTTGTCACAAAGAACCTTTTGTGAAACAGAAAGGTTCTTCGGATGTTAAAGGGTTCTTTATAGAACCATTTAGACTGAAAAGGTTCTTTTATGGCATCAAAGAACCTTTTGAAGAACCTATAATTTTAAGAGTGCAACTACTAAAATAAAGTCCTATGTTTCATATGTAGACATACTACACTTTCTACCTATCTTACTTTAAAGCAAATTTTACATAAAAACATTTGAACTATGAAAGTTGATTAAATGACAAAGTTGGTCTACAGTATATAATAAGGAAGACGTGGGGCATTTTAATCTTTGTGCATGTTTAAATAAACAGATAGGCAGGGATAACTTACACTCAGCATAAATATATAATAACACCATAAAAATATTTGGAGTTTAACTGTAATAGTCTTCTGAATCATTAAAAGCAATGTATGAGTTAAAAATAGCAACTCTTAATGAAAATAATATTTTCAGTGGGCTAACAAATTAACTTAAAAAAATTTGTCATAACTGTTCATTTCTCTTCTTATTTATAACCAAAAGGTGGCGACAAACAAGAGACATCAAAATTGTGTTCTGCTAGTAAGATCACTTTCTCTTAGTGTGACCAATTATCATTATGTTAATGACATTCTCTGTCCCTGGACAAGCACTGCTGGACTGTCAATGTCAGACTAAGAGAGATGCTGGCTGATACTCAACTACTTTTAAAAACCATAGCTGGAAACCTACATCCTGTAGTATTTACAGTTTACAATAACACATCAGAGCCAAAACAGAGCCAGGCCAGCGGCAATGTTAGTGCTTTGGGTTAAAGCCCTTTTAACATTGATGTGGGACCAGAGCTCGTGATTAAATTATAAAGATTATGCCACAATGCTGTCTTATATGTTAGGACGCACTGGCATATAACAGCCTGTCAATGCTTATTTTAGAATTAGGTATTTTTGTCAGACATACAGCAATATGTTTCTTGACATGTTGCACCGAATGCATGTATTCCATTTATAGGGAGTGCATATGTATGTTACATATGCCCACTCATAGAGTAATACAGGCTTAGTGTGTGAATATCTGCGTATTTTTGCTGTGTAGATCTGAACTCCGCTGTGTGTGTGCATACAGAAAAGTTTTTCCATCTTTTTTATATGTACGATATCACCTTTTTCTGCGGTCCCCTTGTCATTTCTTCTTCCTTGATGCTTGGTTCTAGGAAACATAAATAAACAAAAACAACCCCCCAAAACTGCATGCTGTACACGAAATCAGTTCAGTTCAGCCGGTATAGGGCATCACTTACCATTACGACTGACATGTTTACTGCTGGGAATATACAAATCCTGATGAAGTGACAAGCAGGAATAGAATATAGCTGAACTACAGAGAACACAGTCTCCATATAAAGTGACCTTGAGCTGGTATGTGGTGCGAGATTCCAAGCATGCCTGTTTGACTTTCTATAGTTTGGCTTGGGTTGGAAGGTTTCTGGTGTAGCACATGACTCTGAGTACCACAGGGGTCACTGTTGGGCCCTATTATGATCTTTTCTGGGGGCAGTAATAGAGCATGGATATTCAATTAAAGTTAGAGATTATGTTTGTATATTTCCTTGCTAGCAAAAGGATTTTTTTTATAAATAACTGTTTCATCAATTGAACACATTAAGATATGGATATTGAAGGTTTAGATTCAACAGGGCAATTATCTTTACATTTATACCTACAGTATGAACATTCAATATCATAACATTCTACTACAACACACACAAACAAGTTTAATAGGCTAATAGTGTTTCCAAAGTTGCGTTACCATCCATACCAGAACCGATTAAATCTCTAAATAATTTCCCAGCTGGAGCATTACTCATTATCAAAGGTTTTATAATCTAATGCTCTGACCAATCTAATGCTATAAATACAAAAGTAAATGCAGCTTTTTTTAATCACTGTTAATAGAACATAGCTATAACATTTAAAGGGATGTTTCGCTGGATATACATATTTTTCTATGTGTATATGTGTAGTCGTGGAGTTTATTGAATTGCCCTGTAATCCACTACTTAATTGATCAGTGTTCAAAAACAACCCATAATAATGCTCCTTGCTTTATGAATCGAGTACTAATTTGGTATTTTGTTAAAAATCAAATAAAAATTCTGCTGTCAAGGAGCTGTGGGACATCAGGAATACAAATGAAGGCAAATATGAGCTAGGAACACATAATGCTTTGTATATATCAAAGATGCTAATTTAAAATCCAGCCTTAAGAACATAACCCAGCATTCTGAAGGGAACTAAAAGAATAGGCTTTCACTTTGGTAAATGTATTCTAAGTGATTATTTTTAAAGGGCAATTAGTTGAGCAACTTTACTGTGACGTGACCTAACGCTTCATATTAGGGGATGTAATGATAATCCATCTCTTTAAGAGACTGTCAACAGCAACCTTTTTCTTTAAATACCAGTGCTGCAAATGGTTCCCTGCTGAACAATATGTCTGTCAAATCAATATTTTCACAATGGTTTGCCCCCATTGTTAGAACCAGTGATTCGGAGCTTATAGGTCGCAAGGAAACATTGCTTGTGTTGATTTTTATAAGGTCCTATGAAATATTTATTTTAGTCATTAACTGCGACGGGGCCGTTGAATTCTTAGAACATAATGCACATCCCATTGGGGTGATGCATTTAAACCTCAGGGTGTGCATTATTTTCTCATAATTCAATAGCCCACTGTCAATTATTCTGCTTACACCACAGTGACCACATTGTTCGGTTGTTTAAGGTATTTGTCTTGGAACGCTCTAATTTCTAATAGGACGCTATTTCTTACACCTCTCGTCTCAAGCTGTTGCTTGAGCCTGTATGCAGTTAACAGAGAGCGAGCAAGCAAGATTAAGACAGACAGCACAGCGGATATACGTTTGCTTCATTTAGAATTTGCATTTGGAGCAAAAACATGATCTCTTCCACAGACGTGATTTTGACTTTAAGCCAATAATTAAACAAACAAAGCTGCTGTTTTACTTTATTTTCGTGTTTCTAAGTGTTATCTGTAACCCGCTGATTGTGTCGTGGTTTGCCGTTATCTTCGATATACGCATTGTTGTTGAAAATGTGATGTTGACCATAAATATTCATAGTTATTTCTTCTCAATAACCTATTATTTTGTTTGTTTTCAGATGTTTATTCAGTGTTGGACAGCATTCAGTTAAACTTGAAGCATTGATATAGAACTGTAATTCGGTCAACAGAAATGAAACTACTTCATATGTGTGCGTTTTAGTGAAAAATAATGCACATCCGTAGAACATTTGTCAGCCAATAAGAATGAAGCATTTAACAGTCCAATGGTATAAAGATTTATGAAACAGCAGTTTGATGTGTACCAAAGTCAATTATTGATGCCGAATCCCTTTAGACTGCCAGTGATGCAACAGACTGGCCTCAAAAGATAGCCTTCAATAGAGACGTATGCAGAATGCATTAAAATTGAATGAGTCAAGGAGAGGCACGCACCTAAAAATATAAGGGTATTTGTGTGTGTGTGTCTCTGAAATAGGGAGCGAGACAGAAATTCGCAAGACAGGGAGGGAAGGAAGATGAGGCGGTGGACGGAGATAGATGATCTGTTGGCAGCCACAATTTTCTGGGAATATATGGTGGAAAATGGAAGAGAGGAGATGTATAATGAGGTCACGGGAAGACATAGGCAGGGAACGACCCTGAGGCCAACGCAGACCGATAAGAGTGGACAGCAAACTAGATAAACACCACACCACCCAGACTCATTCCCTGTTACAGCCACTGTGACCTCTGGCCTCAGTACTCTCTCTAACTTATTGTGCTTTAAGACCACATCAACATCACAAATGCGACCACGCACCTCAAAGGATGAAGACAAGTGTTATGTCAAAGATTTTGTGTTCATAGAACATTTCTGTACACAAAAGGTTAGACTATAAAAAGTAGTCTAATGAATAAACAACAGACACTGCTTTTAATTGTTATGGCTGCTTTGCATTGACATATTTTAAAATGCCGTCATGCATTTATGACTCATTTGGGTTCTTAGTCAGGAAAAACTCTTCAAATTTCATTTCACCTTTAACTTCCATTATTTCAGCATCCAGAAGCATCTTCCGTCTCAGCATCTTCCGTCTCACGCAGTGCATCTCAAATCTTCTTCTGCCTATTTCTCAGACTCTTAGAAGCTCCACCTGAGGGTGCCATATGGCCTGCTGGTCCAGAGCGAAGCCACCTCAATCCTCATCTACCCTGCGTGGAGGTGACAGCACAGTAAATCATCGGCACCTTGCCTGACACTGCTCTTTCTAACATGGCAGTAGGTTTGTCTACTCAGCAAACACCCAACCGCAGAAACCCCCAACACCCACCTCAAGTTCAGGTTCCACTTTATTTCCAATCTGCTTCTAATCAAAGTTATTGAAGACGAAACTGCAGCACTGGTCTCAGAACAGTGTAACGGCTCCACCACCGCAGAAGCTCTTATGGTCGAAGGCATGAGTGTATATTTACTAAAAGAGCATTTAAGAGCTCACTTTAATTCATTGGCAACAGTGTCTTGAGTCTGTATGGCCCATGACAAGAGCAGTTTCCCTTTGTATTAGTAGTGACAGAGTAACCGAAATCCTCTTACCAACCTCAGTGAGCCATGACTTACTTCTCTTTTCTAAATGTCTCCTTCATCCACAAACTTCCTGTCGAGGCAACGACACCTTTCTGTTTCAGCAATTTTCAATTAGCATCATAAATTGCTTTATGGTTATAAATGGTTGCTCTTAAGGAGATGACATTTTGCAAGATGAAGTTGTTTTCAGTAGGTTTACTTAGATGCGTATAGACACAACATTAAAAAGAAGCTAGAAAACAGCGTGATAATGCCACGCAAAAACTGTTCTGACTAGCGCTGCTTACTTTACCGTGTTCTTGGGATTCACTCCGCTGGCTCTACTCTTTGAATAATGACATCACAGTGCATGTGATCAATGTCTGAATGGAATCCATTAGCATCCCAAAAGACACTAATGGTGTAGGGTATTTTTTAATCAGAACAGTGAAAGACTTTTCTCTGTACTTAAAATTCAGCTGGAAAAACAATATTGGACACGGTTAATTATCCCCAGCCCTGCTCATTTGCTCCTGGGGAGAAGGAGGGGCTGTCAGTGATGGATGTTTGGTGTCGGTGGGCGGACGGAAGCCAACGCAGCGGTCACAGCACCGGTGGCCCTATCTTAAATAAAGGAGGATGACTTCAAGAAAATAGAGTTTCTTTATGCTGTGCTTCTGTGGAACCAAGTCAATAAAACTAACAAATAGGTTTACAGTAAAGCAAATTTGGGGAGTAAAGTATTTCAAAACAGTGTACTCTATTGACTCCGCCCTGAGATGTTTATCCACCTATGATCAGATGGCACTCAAATTTGATGGTCCTTATTAAAGCATTCCCCCCATGAAATCAACCCATATATTTTATTAAAAAGCAATAATAACTTGCTCCAAAAAGCCTTGAGTGTTTAGCTGAGGTTAATTATGCCGTTAGCTTCCAGGCATTGAGGATTTTATAGCTCGATCCCACACCCCACAAACAAGCAGACAGAGTTATTTCCTTAATCCCCTCGTGCATTAACGATAAACCTGTGCTCACCGATTTAAGATTCCAAAAAGCCCCGCGAGTTTGCCTTTGTCAGCACTCAAAGTTTGAATTTCGTCTTTTACAGACAGAATCTTCTTTACATGCGAGCCAGCTGTTCTGGTGTTCTGCCGTATTGCTTTTTATTGAACATTTAAAAGTTTGTTGAAAACTCATTTCTCAGATTTTGGGCTGAGAATGCAGTTCTGTGATGAATGGAACAAATACATTTTAAATAGTTTCAAAATGTCCCAAACAATAGATTAATCAATTGTTCTGAACCTGTTTTGAATATACAGTTTTTAAGTAGAATGAAATAAGAATCAATTTTCTTTCTAAGATGTGTGTGTGCATTATGAGGTTGCAATTTATTGTATGCTTACAGTTTATGCTTATGATAACTAAAAATAATGAAAATATTGAAATAATTTTGCTTGAATGTAACTTAGTCATTTGCCTTTACCATATTTTACATGTTATTCTATCCTTTCTATCCTTTAGTATTTGAGTACTTTTTAGTTGTTGTTGTTATGTTTTCATACAAGACATTAAATAGCATCTTGACAGAGTCCCAAAGAATGTCTCAAAACTTATTTCACTTGTAAAGTGTCAGTGCAACTGTGTTTCTTGCCTTCTGACTTATTAACAATGTTAATGTGCTGTCTTCTCATGCTTAACATAGTCAACTTGTCAAAAAACGAGTTTCTGTATAGGTATTCGTTCGTATAGGTTTTGGAAAGTTTTTAAGAACATTTATATCCGTTTCGTAAAAAAATTCTTATTGGGCATTTCTCCCGGAAAAGCGAAAGAAATAGCCCACCCACGCGTCAACCTAAGAGATAGGAAGACCAGCATACCATAAAGATTGGCTGAGCTGTGGGCCTGCAGCTGCAGCTTGTTACACTAACGATAGTGAGAGAAGTGCTGGTGTATTTGATTGTTCACGTCAATTCAGTGATGCTTGTTATATAAACAGTGGATATAACGCTGGGTTTAGAGATCAGTTGAAACTGATAGATAGAGCAGTCCCAGTGCTAAAAGATGCCAGGCATGAACTGCATGCGGTAAGTGAAACTAAGTTATATGTCTGTGTTTTGTTTGCAATGGGTGCGCACGTGATGAAATTCCACCCACCCTCCAATACCACAACCCCCGCACGTGTCATTTCTTCGGAAATAATCGTACAGCTGTTTCTGTCATTTATAAATGTGATCAAACATAAGAATCTACGGATATTTGGAGGGTGAAATGCTATTCATGAGATAATTAAACAAACTTGATAAGATATTCCACTCAAAATAAAGAAGACTGAAGTTAGGTTTTTCATATCATTCCTGTAAAAATTACTACAGAGAATGATTTTGTAGATCATTTCCAAAAATAGTTTATTAAGTCTGGTATGAAATAACTTGACAAAGTCCTACAACCACTAAACATATCTGGGATGAATAAGTATGCATTTTTGCTTATTTTACGACAGTGTATGTCCAACTTTTCATGTAGTAAGATTAGACATGTCAGGCAGGCGACTGATAGCAAATAGTGCAACAATGTCTTTTATCAGTGGCATATCCAAAGGCAAAATAAATGCCATGTTCTCTTAAAAAGACTAACAATCCCATTTGTCACTCCAACATCCATCTTACATTTATGCCAAGGTGACTGGAATTCAAATGCGCTAGGAGAACCCCACAACAAAAGTTAACGTGAGCTCACGATCAGTTTGCTCATTTAATCAAGGTCTGTCTCAGACCTGCTTACCCTAACCAAGTTCTTTTTTTAAAACTAGCAGTGTTTAATAATTTTGCAAATCTCTTACATGTTTAGCATTCACGTCAGTGTGCATATGCTAATTTTACAGCACCAAGGCTTTAAAACTCTCTGAGGCAGCGCTAGTACTAGCCTCATTAGCATTCAAACCCAGAACGAGGGGACGTCTATCAGTATGAATGACAACGCAGTGCATGTTGTAAAACCAGAATCCTGGATTAGAGGACTTTTAAGACAGGACACCTCCAACAGTTTTATCCCTCTCATGCCGGTGTTAATCACCAGGATTTGTTTCTCATCAAATAAGTCCTTGCTACTGCAGCAGGGCATCTCTGATCAGACGGGAAGAGCACAATGTGGTGAACGATACAGATCCACAGAGGGTGTTAAATGTGGAGTTTAACAACTAAATGATGTCTGGGAGGCGATGAATTGCATCATGATGTCAAGACCAATCTAGAGACAGTTCATTTGCTTAATAAATAAAATTGAACTTTTATGGACTGGGAATTTGGTATCAAGTGCAGAGAACTATTTCTACTGTATATCATTACAGTATGTATAACAGTTGGAGTGTGGTATTGTGTTTAAACATATGGGCAGAAGTACAGTAACAAGGGCTTTAAACCACTATCACCAATTCAGCCTTGAGCAAGGCACATAACCCAAGATTGCTCCAGGGAGATCGTATTTGTAATAAAAATACTTTAATTCACTTTGGATTAATTGAAGTAACTGTATTTTGTCGGGTTAGTGGTGTTCTTGTTGAATTATTCTTTTAAAGCAGACTTGATAACCTTTCAGATTTATTTCATTCACACCAGACTTTAAAAGCTGTTTTTTAACATTCATTCATTCGTGCAGTTTTCCCCTCGAAAACCACTTCATTGCTCAATTTAACTGTGTTCCATTGACACCTTTATGATTGTACAAAAAATAAAGGTAAACTGCACAGACTGTTGGTTGAGTTGTAGCTCAATTGAAACCTTAAAAGGACCACTATTAAAGATCGAGTAACATGTTGTTTCATGCATTCTGACTTCTTTACACTGTTAAACATGCTGGCTTCTCATGCTTAACATGGTCAACTTGATAAAATGACACTCCCCAAGAACAACATCTTGTTTCTGAAAGTTTTTTAAGTCCTGTTCCTTTTATTGGCCAATTCTCCTGTAAAAACATGCCCATGGCAAGGCGAAAGAAATAGCCCACCCACGCTCCAACAGTGAAGCGATAGGAAGACTGTCTTATCAATATTGGCTGCACTGCATCAAGATTGGCTGTGCTGTGGGACTGCAGCTGCAGCTTGTTAAGCTTGCGATAGTGAGAGAAATTGAGGTGTGTTTGTTTGTTCACTGCATTTCAGTGATGGATGTCATATAAACAGTGGATATAAAGCTGGATTTGGAGATCGTTTGAAACTGATACACTGGAGCGCTTCCAGTGCTAAAAAATTCAAGAGATGAACTGCACGCGGTAAGTCAAGTCTGTGTTTTGTTGACAATCAGCGAGTAAGTGCATAATGTCAAAAACACGAAAGGATTATTGCAGTGATGTATTGTGTGCTCATGCTGTAGTTCCGTCCGCCCTGCCTGCCTCCAGCAGCTTGTCTTTTTACGGAAATAATCGCACAGCTGTATCTCTCTTTTATAAATTTGATCAAACTAAATACTTAGGGCTTTAATATCTCAATAAGTTGCTATCATTTTATATATTTTTATAAAAATAATGATTTACACTCTGTTATTAGTGCATAATGTTTAATGCACAACAATAATGATGTGCAAATAGTGATGTTATCTGCCACTATTTATAAGTTAATTAAACAGCATGTATTGCTACAAATAGCCGCTGCCATTAAATAGATAAAATGACAAAGAACACAACCTTCTCTGATCTTGTAAACACAGCAAGGTTTCCGAAAGTGTGCTTAACACTATTGTTTGACCACTTAACAAATGTCAAGTTAACTAAAGTAGATCATGGCAAAGTTAAAAACACCTGAGTGAGGCAATTGAGCATCGAGTCAGAAGTCGAGAGCAATAATCCTGCGGATTCTGGTTTTCTTAGGTAGTACTAAAGCAAGCATCAGTTGTATTGCTCACAGTTCAGGTTAGTGAATTGTACAAACCCCTCTCCTAACTTTTAGACTTGGCCTGTACTCAAATAGGTGAAGAAATTGTATGTTATAGAGACCAGAATATCATTGTAAAATGTGATCTTTTGAGTGGACCATGTCCTTTGCAACCACCACACTTTGGAATTGTGATAGCAATTTTTGCATGGCTAGGGATTAAATAAATATCTGGCTCATATTTATGTCCTGAGATTGACTGGCCATATCCCGAGCCCCCTTTCACCCAATAGAGAAAAAGAATATTCAGAGAACGGATGGATGGTTCTCATTTGCATTTCTGACATAATTCGTCCTATAAGATTCATCGTTACCCTTATTTGTGAAAATCATGACACATTCAAGCAATCAAGAGCAGATGTTAAGTCAAACATAGGAACTAACTGCACCTGAACAGTATCTTTCTCTCCCGCATCACACCCCTCCAGAGTACCATCCTACCCACTGAGTATCATCCATCATGCTTGATAACTGATGCAACTCAATCGCTCTCCCGGAGACAGCAGCGGTGGGACGGCCCCTCCGTCTATAAGCAGCATGTGCGAAGAACAGCAGAAAAATAGAATAAATCCCCCAGAAACGACGATTGATGGGCACCTTCAACAGTTCAGGCAGCCTACACACGAAGGTGCGCTTTTGGAGAAAACTTAAAGGGTTATAGCCAAACACAGTCACTGGGTGGCAGAGGACAAAAGTCGCCCCTACTTATTTAAATAATGTATGAAATAGCAAAAGCAAATTTTTTCATGTGTACTACTTACAGTTCATAGAATATACTGTATACTGCCTGCTATAATTAAAAATAGTATGTGAAACAGTTAACCTTATGATAAACTTAAGACTTGTCATATAACCTCAATATTTAAATGGTCTTCTAATAGCTGTTTATTGTCCTAAAAATATAATTTTACAATCATAAGTTCAAGAATTTCAAATAATTCAATTGAATAGCTTTCCTGAAGATCAGTGGTAAGAGCATTGTGTTAACAACGTAAGGTTGTGAGTTCAATCCCAGGGGACTGCACAGACCTATGTATAAATATATAGGATAATGCTATGTAAGTCACTTTGGATGAAAGCGTCTGCCAAATTCTTAAATGTAAATGTGTGGGCAAACATGTGTTAACTGATGTCAAGTAAATTCTCCAAAAGTGTATATTGTACATAACAATAAGAAAGTTATTCCAAAAATGAATGGAAATAAAATTAAAATATACACCATATAGGCCAGTATAATTCAAAGTTATTTCAGAGTTAAATATACGTTATATACAGCATCAGCAATCTCACACTGTAGCTACTCACTAATGATCATTTCACACAAAATTCATCCAGCTCTGGAAGTCTTCTGAGTTTGGTTTGGTTTATATGTGTGGTAAAATTGCTTATAACTTGCAGTGAGAGCCCATGGTACTTATATTTCTATTCCTAAAATTCCAACAATGTAGAGTCTTGTGGAGAGCTAGTGCCTATTAAAACGTATCTCAGACCGAAGACAGTATTAAGTGAAGAACTGTAAGTGGTCTTAAGAATAAGAAATTCTCAGATACCATGTTTTGTTGATAAGGACTGGGATGTGTGTGGAATACGTGCAGAAACTGAGAAACAGAATCTGTGATATTTGACGTGTCCTAACACGGAGAAGTCATGTTATGATTTGGACATACAGTACTATTGTACAGTATTTGTTCAGCTCTTATAAGTCTTACAGTCCTCTGAACAATGCAGTTCAGAAATCTATTAATTTTCCTGCTACTTCAACCTTGATGTTAAAAAGAAACATTATGTTTGTGAAGGGCAGTCAGCGAGAAAGAGACACGTTCATACACAGCCGCATCATTACCATGTGTCCTAACATCTTCCTCAGCTCGTGAAAAAAACATAAATGCAGCAACTTTCTAAACATTCAGATCTCGATTTGAGTTCAGACAGTAGAAACTATTAATATTTCAATAAAAGGTTATTAGATGCCTCAAACTATGAAAACAACCAAAAAGTTTCATCTGCTAAAAAAGGAAAGCCTTTGGAGACAACGAGATGAAATATCCTTTTAAAATGCTGATGCGACATCCAAAACTGATGAGTGAGTTTAAAAAAGACAGAAGGTGTATTTTCCCGAACTTCAAAGGTAGCTCAACATCTGTCTGTTTATTTAATCTACAAGGTTCTGATGTGTAAAAATGTGACAGCGAGAGGAATTCATGTTAATACAGGGCACAACAAATTTGATGCTTGTGTAAGCAGAAGACTAGACAAGAGGCTAAATTTGTGCATATATGTCCTATTGTGGGAAATCTGGGAACAGATTTCAGAGAAAGAAACAGTACAAGATACTATCCAATTCACACTTTGAATCTTACACATTGTTTACAGCACACAACACAATTACCATTTGTGATTTTAGTTTGTTCATTTGTAATGCTCTTCAGTGTCATCAAACTCAAACAGTATCTTGAAGATTACAAATGACCTATATTTATGTAAGATGTACTGGAATGTAGATTTATAAATCAAACTAGATTTGTGTATTTGTTAAAGTGCGGGTTGGGGTTGAAGGAGTAGTTCACTTTCAAAATACATTTTCATGACAATTTAATCACCCCAATGTCATCCAACATGTTTGTTTCTTTAGTCGAAAAGAAATTAAGGTTTTTGATGAAAACATTCCAGGATTTCTCACCGTATAGTGGACTTTATTGGAATCGTTTCAGTGCAGCTTCAAAGGGCTTTAAACGATGGCAGGCGATGAAACAATCTAGCGAAACAATCGGTCATTTTCTAAAAAAAAAAAATGTATATGCTTAATAAACACAAATGCCCGCCTTGCTCTGTTCTGCGATGTGCGTTTATGACTTCACATAATTCGTCATTACGTTGAAAAGGTCACGCTTTTTTAATATTACAACATCCAGGATACGCACACAAATACTTTTGAACGGCCCTCTTTCTCCACATTTGTAAACACTGACTTGGTTCTTCCGCCTACATCAAGCACGATCTTTACAACGTAATGACGTATTACGTGAAGTCATGAACGCACATCGCAGAACAGAACAAGGCGAGCATAACCATTGAATTTTTTTTTTTTTAGAAAATGACATTGTTTCGATAGATAAGACCTTAATTCATCGTCTGGTATCGTTTAAAGTCCTTTGAAGCTGCATTGAAACTGTCATTTTGACCTTCAACCGTTTGGAGTCCATTGAAATCCACTATATGGAAAAAAATCCTGGAATGTTTTCATCAAAAACCTTCAATTCTTTTCGAGTAAAGAAACAAATGCATAAACATCTTGGATGACATGGGGGTGAGTAAATTATCATGAACACTTACAGTGTACTTACCCAACAAAATGATGTAACCACATGTTCTCAGCATAGAATAGGTTTTCTATTTAATTTACTAAAATGTGTACTAGCGTAAAATATTGACGTAAAATATCATATTTACGCAAAATAGTGAGAACTCAATCCTCATGCATGATTGACAGGAAAATGTTTCTAAACTAAGTAATCTATTCATTGTTTTTATTAAAAATATTAGTACCGAATGAAATGCTTTTAGACTCAAAATTTGCCCCAGCTCTGTCCACTGTCTCGTATAAATTTATTTACTGTGCTTGTTGGAACATATTGTGGAAATGCCATGTCAATATAAGACCCAAAAGTTAAAAGAAGGTATGAAGGAGTTTTTGGACAATGTTAAAGTGACAGACTGAAATAAAAAGAAAGAGATGTCAACAATGTCAAGGTTTCTTCAGCATGGTGTCCAGGCAACCGTGAGGAGCATCTGTCCATGGCTCGACGCTCCTCTACCTGGTTAACAACTCTCTTAAGGACAGCACAGGCTCTTCAAAAACTCTGTGCCACAAATCACACCTCCTGTGTGCAGCACCAGTCATTCGAGCCATTTCATCAACCTGTTCTATCCTTTAAGAAATAATACTACGGGAAATGACAGAGCACCACAAAACAAGTGTGAACAATACTCAGGATGGAAGCAACACAAGGCAGAACAACAGAACTCAATTTACAGGTTGTTTCATGGAGTAAAGTTCTCATCAAACCAATTGTGTTTCTGAGCCTAAAATTAGGGACTGCAATTGGTTGCTAGGAATGCAAAATCTCTTTTCCAACTCCAGTGAGTTACCAACAAAAACTGTATTTTTAGGCGTCGTAGGCACACCACAGATGCAAACGCTGTTCCATAAACAAAAATTAAAATGTATACCCCTGTCAGAAATATGTAGATGTAAACCAAAATGTTTACAGCTGATGCAGATTTTTGTTTTGACAATATTACTTCTGTTGGATCACTTGTTGTTACATGTATCCCTTGGGGTTTTGGCAATCTCAAAATGCATGCGTGGCAGAAAGCATAACTGGCAGAGGAGCGTAATTTTAATGTCACAAATAATTCAGCAAAAAAAAAAAAGAGTAGTACACATGGAGTACTTCATCCAGCTATTACTCATTATGTGATATGTTAAGAACTACATCGTCTTGCTCTTAGGGGTAGTGCATTTAATTTCACCCACATTTTTCTATAAAACACAAGGCAAGATGAAATCCTTTATCACTCATTACATGCCGTGTTGAGTGACCTTTACCAAACAACACATTTTCAGCATTATATTCCCACTACCATTGTTTCGAATCGACACTAACGGGCTCACTGTCTTTTTATTGGCCTTGAAATCAACGAAAAAAGCATCCATTTTGAAAGAACTATGACCAGTATATCTTACTGAAATCCTGAAGTGAACTGTTATAATAAGCTTTCTCAGTGGGTCGGTGATCTCGGTGATCTTTGAGCTGTTGAGTTATTTGACTTGAGATGAAGCTGCCGTCATGAGCTACACTACAGTAGTAAGTTATTAGCAGAAGAGCCAAAACATCTCTTTAGGAATGACCTCAAGTGGCATCTGTGTGCCGGGTGCTGGGAAGCGGCAACCTGTCACGGCTGACAGGACAACATGACAGCTGACTCGTCTGGAGAACACAGATGAAAACACACTGGAAGCTAAAAGTAGTGCCAGCAAAGACTGCCTGTTAAACCTGTGGTGAAATTTTCAATGGTGCTACTTCAAACCATTTAGCCAGCTTTGTTTTTTAAAACTCATATCAGCGTGAATGCATGAATAGCCATTAATAATATAAAGTCTATCTATCTATCTATCTATCTAAAAATAGCTGACTGTCTGAATTTTCACTTAATCGCATTTTCGTCATCTTCACTGTCAAAAGGACAGAGCATCAACCACTAATGTAACCGCTTGTATTAGACGTCTGTTGGATTCCCATTAGCCACAGATATTGCTGACAGCTGACCATCATCTGCTGGTACATCCGTATGCATGACAACACCACGCTCCCGCCTCCGCAGCAACAGGCATCCTGCGAGCGCAGGCGACTATGATTCCGATACAGCAGAGGGGAATAGGTCACAAAACACTCTTTAGGATCAATGTGGGATGTTAACCGACATGCCTGACCTCAGATCAGTAGAAGAAAAAACATCAGTTGCTTTGACAGTGAAGCTGGGAGAGATTGTCAGGTCATTTGTAGAGGTGTCATAAAGGGGCGCAACATGATTGACAGGTTTTTGTATGGCCATATGCTGACGTATCCCTTAAAGTTATCAGTCATTAATGTGTAGAAAGAAGATGAGCCAGTACACACCTGGTTGATGAAGACTTGGGCTCCACGCGGGCTGAGCAGCAGGATAGCCCTTCTGAGCGTGTCTCTGTAACGGTTGAGCTCCTCTGTGCGCATGGAGGTGAACAAACTGGAAAACACACCGCTGATGTTCCTGTCCACACGCTGAAGGGATACATCTAAACCCTGCCGAGATGTCTGGTCCAGAAAGCTTTGAAGACCACGGATATCTGCAACAAAGAAAACACATGTCGTAAATTTGTGTTATCGTAATGATACATGACTGGCCACCTAATCATAAAACCTTTACTCATCCGTGGACGAAACTCGCTCACTGACTACACCGAATGAGAGAAAACTACCAGTGGTCGTCATGAAAGCCAAAGTCAAAACCTTGAAATGACAAAATCCCCTCCTCAATTTAAGTCATGCTGAAGTTCACACTGATTTAATAGTTCTCAATGAGATTCTTGCCAGGTGAGCAATGCAGTGGTCAGACATGCCGTGACCAGATAGTGGTTGAGATATGGGCTGTGAAGTTTAGTCTGTGGTTAACTAGCTCCCAGGTTACCGGCTGTTCAGGAATGCATCAGAGATGTTGAAGCAAATTGTGTATAGATGGTAGCCCTAAAATATTCATGAAAACTGCAATCTGTTTGGCTTTATCACTGCTCTCGATTTTCCATCTGCCACATAATTCTATTCGGAAATATGGGATGAAGAACTATTCAGAAATTCAAGTGAAATATACATCGCTCCTCTCAGAGAAGTTCACTTTAATGGGTGAGACCTCAGATGATCTATAATGAGTGAGTAATTCGAGAAATAGCTTTGGTGGTTTCAGGAACTATTTCAATGCCATGCGCCCAGCTATTGTGTCTCACCCTGAGAAGCAAATTGGCCATCATGCCTTCTCAGTGGCGACTAATTGACAGGCAGAAAGAAAAGCTTTTATTGAAATAAATGAGTGGCAGTCTTGGACCAGCTGCAGAACTGAATAAACCAGTAAGACACACATAGAGTTGTAACGTTACACTGAACGTTACAGTCATTGTGGTTTATTTAATAAATGTGACCCTGGACAACAAAACCAGTCTTAAGTAGCACGGGAACATTTTAGTAATCACCAAGAATACAGGGTATGGGTAAAAATGACGGATTTTTCTTTTATGCCAAAACTCATTCGGATATGAAGATCACGTTCCATGAAGATTTTACACCGCAATTGTATAAAACTTTCTATAGTGAGTGGATGGCCTGCTACAGCGCCTCTGAATAACAACTTCAAAGGCGCACCCTCAGATTCCAGCATTCTAAACAGTTGTTGTTCCGCCAGATATTGTCCTATCCTAACCAACTATATATCAATAGAACGATTATTTCTTCAGCTTTCAGATAATGTAAAAATCTCTATTTCGAAAAAAATTGTCGTCCAGGGTCACACATGATAACCAGTAAAAGTGGTTCTCATTCTATCTGTGGCAATAACAAGAACTATCAAATCTAATTTTAACCAATTTGTACCCAAACTAACTTTCCAGTTAAATGAAACAAATCAAAGCATGTTTAATACTAAACAATTTTAATCTTTTTTTTCCATATGGCAGAGACAGAGAAAATTACCAGCTTTATTCAAGTTCTTGGTAAACTTCTTCCTTTTCAGTTTAGAGGAAATTAAAATCACTTCAAAAGATTAGTAAACAACTAAATAAGAGCTCGTGTTTATTTATCTAAAGTGTTCAGCAAAATAAATTGAAAATGCCATATGGTGTCAAGAATGCTTATGGAACGATTGTCTCTGCTCAGTCTGCACTTCTGTCTACAGTAGAATCTGATGGGTTGACAGGTGAGAATGTGCAGGCGGCACTAGCTCGTAGCTTTAGTACCAGCTGTTGTAATCCCAGTGAAATTGAACAAAGGCACTTATGGGAATCTCATAATGAGCCCGCTAAGAGATCATCAAAGAGCCGAGGTGCAGAAGACACCCCAGAAAACATGTTCAGTCTCCAGCGGAATGTTCTCAGGGGAGATGAGCTAGATGATGTCGTCCACTCCCTCTTAATTCCTTTGCCGAACCAGAAGAATTTCTACTCTTCCATTTTGCAATCACCCCCCTGCAATTGCTTGTGTTGACAGCATTCACTGTAGTTCCAGAGGCAGTGCGAGTCATTACGGGTAATCTTACACACACACACACACACACCAACTGGATGGTCACAGCATTTTAAGGAAAAGCTGTGAGATTGTCAGCAAGAGCTTCTGTTTTTTGCGGTGGAGTGTCTGACATAAGGACAGACATTAGAAGACACACAAAGGAGAGAAAGTCAACTAAAGTGCATGTGTTGCATGTGGAGACATTTCTCTGCCTCAAACCAATCATTAAGGACACAATACCTGCCCATATGACAGATGGGTGACTTATTTAAAGTCCTGTGAACCGGAAGTTGCGATCGTTTTTACTTCCGTATTATGACGGATTTCCGAGTGAAATGGAATTTTGAATGAGAAAAATAGTGGGCGTGGCTTTGGTTTTTCTCTGCGATTTGATTGGATGTATAAAAACAGCTGTTGCAATTTGAAATGCAGACTGATGTTGTGTTCCCACCAAACGCGAATGAAGCGTTAAGCGCAAGTGATTTACATGTTAGGCAATGCAAAGATGCCATAGGACATCCTGCGGCGCGAGTTGAAAAATCTGAACTTTGGCGAAAATTTGTGCCGCGCTAACCAATCAGGAGCTTGCTCTGGTAGTGACGTGATTACAACCCGAAAACAACAATGGAGGACAAAATCATCGTTGCTTTATGTGGATACCTGGAGCTGTACGATACATCTTACTTTTATCGAAACGGGAATAAAAAGGATCTTGCTTGGAAGAAAGTGAGTAAGGTGGTCAGACAATCTGGTAAATTGTGAAAAACGCTCTTTACTCATTTTGACAGTTACAGGGGAGGAGTCAACAGTTGCTCCGCAATAGCTGCCTAACATACCTAATCTAAGATGGATAGTCACTATACACAACGGAAGTGCATTTTCAGATTTTAATTTAAGATTATGAGGGATTTTTAAAAAGAGACTGACCCAGATTGATGAACTATTTACAATAAAACACTGCAATATTTCATTTAAAACAAAGGATAAAAGCATACTATTACTCAGACTGTAGACTGTGTCATTTTTACTTTCCTTTACTATTGTTGCTTGCTGGATTGTACGATATGACCTTGATAAAATATTGTGTAAAGTCTGCCGTAAATTGTCCAACAGTTGTTTACCTTAGAGTGTGTAACATACATTTAGTCGACAGAATAAACTGTCCATCCTTTTAAGCAAACTTGTTTTGATTTAAAATCCATATTAGAGTGATATTACAACCAAAAATTAAAGAAATATGTGAACATCTACCCAGATGTCAATTAAAATCTGTATCACTTTCTCTCTTCTGCAAAACACAAAATAAGATCTCAGAGGATCCCAAAATGAACTAATCTTAATATTGCAGTTTTAAACATAATTGCTTTCTGTCCATTATTGTATGTGTCGTTGTAATCTTTAGAATAACCTTTTCATAAGTATCTCTGCACAAGGATGAAACTATTTTGACTGTCTATGGCCAGGCAGTGCAAACTTTCAACAATCTAGTACAGTGGTTCTCAACCAGGTGGGGCACAGAGGTACTGCCACATTATCTCGTCGATCCTCAATGTACAGTATGGGGTGGGGGGCTGCCAGTTCTTTAAATGGGTTTACAGGGGGGGAGCAACCATAAAAAAAGTTAAGAACCAACGATCTAGTCAATTTCTGAAGAACAAAATCAAGTCCTGCCTTACACTTCTAAACACTGTAGAAATTAATTGGCACCTACCGGAATTAAGTTTAATCATTTAATATAATACACTGACCAAAATAATAAACGCAACACTTTTGTTTTTGCCCCCATTTTTCATGAGCTGAACTCAAAGAGTTTTTCTATGTACACAAAAGGCCTATTTCTCAAATTGTGTTCACAAATCTGTCTAAATCTGTGTTAGTGAGCACTTCTCCTTTGCTGAGATAATCCATCCAACACACAGGTGTGGCATATC
Organism: Triplophysa bombifrons; assembly: GCA_029783895.1. Classification (NCBI taxonomy): domain Eukaryota; kingdom Metazoa; phylum Chordata; class Actinopteri; order Cypriniformes; family Nemacheilidae; genus Triplophysa; species Triplophysa bombifrons. Next base: position 3,432,341 of record CM056460.1, on the reverse strand, counting down.
AAGATGCTGATTAGACAGCAAGATTATTTCACAGGAGTGCCTTAGGCTGGCCACAATAAAAGGCCACTCTAAAATGTGCATAAAATGAGTTTTACTGTATTGGGAGGGTTCGAAAACCAGTCAGTATCTCGTGTGACCACCATTTGCCTCACGCAGTGTGACACATCTCCTTTGCATAGAGTTGATCAGGTTGTTGATTGTGGCCTGTGAAATGTTGGTCCACTCCTTTTTTAATGGCTGTGCGAAGTTGTTGGATATTGGCAGGAACTGGAACACGCTGTCGTAAGTGCCGATCAAGAGCATCCCAAACGTGCTCAATGGGTGACATGTCCGGTTAGTATGCTGGCCATGCAAGAAGCTTCTAGAAATTGTGTACAGATCTTTGCAACATGGGGCCGTGCATTATCAAGATCATGACGCCATACACTCTGTCTGCCATCTGCCCTGTACAGTGAAAACCGGGTTTAATCCATGAAGAGAACACCTCTCCAAAGTGCCAGATGCCATCGTATGTGAGCATTTGCCCACTCAAGTCGGTTACGACGACGAACTGCAGTCAGATCGAGACCCCGATGAGGACAACGAGCATGCAGATGAGCTTCCCTGAGAAGGTTTCTGACTGTTTGTGCAGAAATTCTTTGTTTATGCAAATCGATTGTTGCAGCAGCTGTCCGGGTGGCTGGTCTCTGATGATTTTGGAGGTGAAGATGCTGGATGTTGAGGGCTGGTGTGGTTACACGTGGTCTGCAATTGTGAAGCCAGTTGGATCTACTGCCAAATTCTGTGAAACGATTTTGGAGATGACTTATGGTAGAGAAATGACCATCAATTCACAGGCAACAGCTCTGGTAGACGTTCCTGCACACTGCATGCCAATTGCACATTCCCTCAAAACTTGTGACATCTGTGGCATTGTGCTGTGTGATAAAACTGCACATTTAAGAGTGGCCTTTTATTGTGGCCAGCCTAAGGCACTCCTGTGCAATAATCATGATGTCTAATCAGCATCTTGATATGTCACACATGTGAGGTGGATGGATTATCTCGGCAAAGGAGAAGTGCTCACTAACACAGATTTAGACAGATTTGTGAACAGTATTTGAGAGGAATAGGCTTGTGTACATGCAAAAAGTGTTAGATCTTTGAGTTCAGCTCATGAAAAATGGAGGCAAAAAGAAAACTGTTATGATCATAATTTTTGTTCATATTATTTACCATATAATAGGCCTAAGCTACGCTAAACATTTCAACCACCAGACAAACTGAATAAAAAATGAAAAAAGTATATGATTTCTTTTCTTTAGTTTGAAGTTCAAAATATTTATATCTCTCTGTTACAAAAAAGTCATACCTTGCCAATGTCATACCTTAAAGTCTCATTGGAGCATTCGCTAAATGCATAAAGGTACAGAATAAAGAACAAACAACATTTTATGATTGTTTAAGCCCTCTCAAACATGTGTCCTTCTTTGCCAGAGGGTCTAGTGTGCAGGGAATTGTGGGCAAGCTGTGAGCTCAATAAACTCTACTAGCACAGCAAAACGGTAGCGAGCTGAGTACTGGATCAATCTAGAGATATGCATCCATTCTCAAAATGGATTTGAGCGCCGGGGGCCGTTTCTTCCAACAACCCTCATGTTTTATAAATAGGCAACATCTTGACAAATCACAAACACCTCATTCTAAAAAAAAGACCTTGTTTCAGTTTATTACTGGTTTGTATTATCCAGGATTTACATGGCAAGGAGTTAATTATTGTGTTGTGGTAATTATGCTTATTTATAAGTAAATGAAAGTGGTGGAGACCTGTTTAGAAATGCCAGTGAATGAGAGTGAATGCAGGTAATGTGAGAGGGACATTTTTTTTTATTACTCAACAAATGGGTTGTTTTCGTTATAAAAACAATGTTTACACAATACCCTTTTTCGTATTCAAATTCAAAAAATGCCTCTGTTTACAGTGATATCTGAGACCACGATTGTTATTCTCATTCCAGATGACAAGTTTAACATTTCTTCAAATGAAGAATGACAGTTTTCCTCAATCTTCCATTCAAAATGGTTTGCCGAGTAAATGCATTATACAATTATATTGTATTTAGTGTTGAAATTCAGCTTGGTGAATGTCAGCAGAGGAAATATTCATGAATGTATTCAAGCCTTGAGTTTAAATTGTAGAGACATGTAGTCCTTTGTCGAGCAAGCTGTCAGGACCATCTGGCTGAGAGAGAGCGTTCTGGAGGACACGTGTAGTCTCGCTGTGATGTCATCTGTCTGTCTGTGATGTCACTGAGGCTGGCTCGGGGGTTTGCTAGCCGATGCAACATCTGTCACACCACTGTGAATGGGCAAAAATACTTCACCCACGACTTAATCCTCTCAGATTAAAAGATAACCATTTGGAGCCTTAATGAGGAAACAGATGATCCTAATTAGTTTCAAGAATTATACCTAATTAGGTAAATGACTTTCCCGTTATGCAAAGGGAATTCTTATGGAAAAGTGAACAGATCACCCCTCAGGTGGATGTGAAGAGCAATGGGGAATTAGGTAACTAGGTAGATAGATGCAGATGGCAAGAAACCCAAATTAAGTTTTTTTTTGTAAAAGTACAGAGACTTACCAACATAACTGGCTTTCTTTTTATGAAGAAAAAACATCATGAAAAAAAGAAATTAACCATTTTAGACATAAAACGATGTAGTGCGTACAGTAAATAATGTTTCACTTTGAAATCTTAAAAAAATAAAAATATAAATATGTCAATTTCTGAAACAGAATATTACACTCTGATCATTTTCAGATCAGTTTCACTATCAATTCAAAAGTATATAACCATTTACACAATCTTTATTGACAATCTTTTACATTTTATGATAATGTTAAAATCATAAAAACTATGGAATAACATAAACTGAATATGGGGAATGTTGTACTCTCTAAAAATAATTCAAGTAACCTACAAAACATTTTTATACGAATCGTATTAAATTGTTTTATTTTCAATAAATGATGCCACATTTGTTTATAAAACTTACATCAAAGAGTTCATAGCATTTGTCTTCATATCTTTTTTAAGAAATATTTAATTAAAATACAGTCAGCGATACATCCTATAGTAGGTATAAAAGGGCAGGGCTTAGAAAGACAAGACTTGTGCAATTCTCTTAAGTGCAGTTTGTGTACATTCTCATCTGTAAAGGTCTGTATGTGGTTCTGCATACCTTCAGGATGTCTGACTGACACATCAAACACGGCCAGGCCGAGAGGAACGGCCCCACATAATGGGATTATGAGGATTTACAGTATATGTCAATGCTCTGTATATTCCTAGTGTCGCACTGCATCCGGGTGAGACTAAGTTCTTTATCGCCTGCCGAAACTTTACTGACCCCTTTGGCTGTCTCTCCGGAAAAACCCCTTTAGAGGGCAACCCTTCCCCAGCTAAATCTCCCGCAGGCGTCTTTGTGCTGGGGCTTTTGGGTCCGCTGTGCACTTTAGCGACGTCAGTTTGGAGGAGACAGCACTGAAATCTATTTCTGTTCTCCCTGATGTCTGGGGCTTCAGCGGTGCCCTTTAAAGCCGAACAATGACGTTCCGTTGGCACCTTGTTTCATTACAGCGTGGCCCTGCAGATATTTCCTGCTTAAGATGCAGTGCGGTGTTGACTCACTCTGAGGAAAAGAGCCTTTCCATGCACAGGTCTCAGCTGCCCTTTCCCCAGTGCTAGCGGGATCCTAGACGCTTGAGATAATCCGTGCTTTGAAAGCAGATCCTGGGCCGCTCATTTTTGACAGATCATATCTGGCTTTGTCTGATCCGTAGGCATGATGTAAAAGCACCAAGAAATGATCCTTCATGTTACGCCTTTTGGATAAAAGTGTCTTAAAGAGCCAACTGGAAAACAGGATGGAATCCAACTTTGAGTATTTATTTTATAACTACATGTGAAACAATCTGGTAGTGTCTGTCCTCACACAATTCACAATCATGATATTGAGGTGTTGTTGGTGGCCACGAGGGTGGTTGCTTTGTAATATGCTATGGGCAGGGATGCCCACTTCCATGCCATTCAGGATTTTGGTCTTTTGAGGACGCAGCCGCTGAATTCCATGAACGAAACTTCTCACACTCCTGACTTTGTAAAATAAATATGGTGCCAGAAATGTGTATTTTGTTCATGACAGGAACATGACACATTGATCTAGACTAAACCACCCAACAGTATATCAAATTAACAGTATTAGTAAACAGATTACATGCTATTATTCAATTTATTTAGTTTAGTTATTTAGGTTACGCACAATGAATTTGGGAAAAACCAAGGGTGTGAAGGATCCGTTCATTCTATCTTTTTTTCTTACCAGGGGAAAGACTCGTTTTGAAGCTGCATATGAAGCAGCCTTCGAAATGGCATGGCCTTAGCAACCTTTCGTCTTGAAAGCCTTCGACTTGGGATGCAGCGTAAGTCTCACACGGCTCACCCAGTCCATTCGTGGACTGATATTGCATTCGAAACTAGAAAGACCTTTTTTTGATCTGACAAATATTAATTGGATTGATGAATGCTTCTTTAGAAAAACAAATCACTGCCGTAGATTTTAACGCTTTTCAAAGATTGTTTGAACTTTTCATGTGTTTATGTAATTTGCATAAATTATGTTTCAACACACTGCTCATTCTGATCAGTTAAAGTATTAATATACATCGAAAACTTTTCTTAACTACATTTGTGGAGATTTCTGTGCAATAATAAAAATGATGTTCATTAATATTTTGTTCTTCCAGACTATTATTATAATAATATATATCATAAATATATATTTAATTGTTATTTAGATGTTCTCCTTCCGTATAAGCAGGTGGTTCCTGGCCCTGGGTATGAGCCGTAAAGTACCATCAATGTCCTAATAAAGAAATTTGCCCTACTAATAAGCAATTGGCACAAAAATACATCAATAATGCCATTACACAGATATCTGATTACCGGTACACTTCTAAAACAAATTTTTCAGTTGGTGCACAGCGTTTGATTGGGAAGCTGAAGGCACCAGCGGCAGCCATTAGCAGTGGCTCATTAAGGAGCTTCAGCAGTCAGACTCTGTGGGCATTCATTGAGAAAGTAGATGAAGCTGTGAAGCACCTCAGTCTTTCTACCCACTAGGCAATGTGTCAGGATTTAAATGAAGTCCCCTACCATTCATTAAGCTATTGCAAACACAGACGTGCAGCTTGGCCCCAAACAAGAAACTTTACACACGTGTTACTCTTTTCTCAGGCGACTCTTTTTGTGGGACAACACTGCACTGCAAGCCAATGGAAAGATCTCAGAAATTAGCAAAGGTTTCGCAACATATACATGTACATTACAAATATTTTTCAATATTATAGATAGTTTTGATCAGTCATTTTCCTGCAGCTTCCTAGAGTTATTCACTTAAGTGATTGGTCCAAAAAACTTGTGCCTGAGCTAAGATGCCACCGGGTTGCTTACTTCCGGGCAGTTTGCCATTTGGATGAATGGAGGTGCTAATAGAATATTTCTTCAGGTATTATACAGTAAACCTCCTCGGTCTGCTCAATATCACATGATGCACCATCGCTTTTCCAATATTTCATTAATTCCACCATCAATAAGGCCACTCCAGAATAAAGGCAATAGTGATTTTTGTCTTCACCCCTTCTTTACTCTCCTCTTAAGGAACATCTTTTTGATTTTTCAGAATTGGATTATGTGGAAAATCGTCTCTTCACTCATCGGAAATCTTTTGCACTCTAAATCCTATGAAAAATCAACAGGGTTAGCATCATAAAAGATGAAATTAATGGTGGGACATGACATTTCTTCTGATGGAAACCACTTAGCAGGAATGGGGCTCCTGCTTTGCCAAAACACATCATTTTAGAGTGGAAACCAAATTGGAACCAAAGTGATAAAAAATAGTTTTAAAAGCCTCACATGTTAGGTCAGATGCATCTTCAGCAAATTGGCTTAATTTATCCTTAAAGACACAAGGTTACAACATTCCGCATCCACATTCGGCAGCCGCATCCAAATGACAGTTTTGCTGATTTTCCAACATAGTCACTTTGTGCATTTGATCGTTTGAATCACCATCCAATTTACACTCAGCCAAATAAATGTGTCTACGTAAAATGGCCATAACGCTGATCTACTACATAGTTCACGGCTGTGATGGTGATAATGTTGAGCGGCAAAATTTGGGTAGCTGTGATGTGTGTGGCTCATAAAAGACTTACGTATTGATTGCAGGGCTTCTGAATCTGTATATGCTGATATAGTTCCGTTTGGAAGGAGTAATATTGAATCACACAGCCTGATGCATTTACACTTGGCTGAGTTGTATGGTTGGTGGGTGAGGAAAGAGCTCTGATGTGATTGTAAAGCAGTGAGTGTATAGTTGTACATAGACAAGCGCTATATAAATGCTTCATTATTCTTGGATGCGTTTTAAACCACCTCCTGATCCATCTATTTCTCTCAGGAGACTAAGGGGACATTTGCATTGGCTTTTTTCATGTTTGCAAAGCTATTTGCAGTGGCCAAGCGTAAATACCTCCTAATTAAAAAGCAGATAACACAAACACAGCAGCAAACTACAAAGTTCGTTGTGATTTATTACACATCTATTGCATTTCACACACCCTTTCCATATCAGACATCTAAAAAGCAGGGCAAAAAGAACATTAGACTAATTGCTAAAGAGCGATTTTGCTTTCTTAAGTCATAGATATTAGAGATAAGAAGAGATCTCAACAATGTGAAAATACTATGCTTTGATTTGCCATGTATGAGCTTGTGAGTCAAAAATGTATTATTGAAGATTTTAACATGTCCTACAGTTTAGTCTTTACATTAATTAACATTAACACCATTAGCAAAAATAGCCTGTGATTTTTCCGTCGCAAAGTTGAAATTAGGAGATTTAAGGCACCAAAATAGTTAAAGCCAGTATTACAAATTGTATTTATAACATGATAAATTTTATTGAAACTAAATTTTATTACTTATACCAAAAAATACCGGAACCTAAACATTGATTTAAGTAATTGTATCCGTGCTTGCCTTATGCACAGAAACACCTGAGGATTATTGTATCCTTAGTTTTTTACCAATGGAATCAAGCAATTAAGATGAATTCTGTATCTGAATGTGACATGGCCAAAGAAAATAGATATCAACAAGATCTGCCACTGCCATTCAAATGAATGTGAGTCAGGACTATTGTGATTTGTGTGTGCAAAGGGAGCTGAAGAAGCTTAAGTGACCTTAAAAAAGGTGATTTCTAGTGCAACTTAAGCTTAGGACACAAAATGGATGCCACAGTTGATGTCAGGTTTAATTATTGGAGGAAAATATGTTATTTAAATGTGATTTGTGACATCCATTTTAGTAATTACTACCTTTCATAATTTCTAATACCTAGTGATTAATTCAAGTAGATAGGCCTATGGTCTGGCTATGACTGAAATAGCTTCACGGAAATGTTTCAAACTTGGCCTCCGAGTGACACGACTTCGGCAAACAGACTTTGACAGGGCGTGGAGCGATAAAGCGGGAGGAGCAAAAGATAGCACATTTTTGGAACAATAAATCTTGGCGGTATTGCCGCAAACTATGAAATAATTTTGTGGAGGAATAAGAAAATGATGATGATCGAAACTTATTCTTGGACGAGTCTGGCGGGGAATTTGATATTTTTTTGTTTATTTATTTACAACTGTTTCCATGTGTTTGAGTTTTTTGTACATGCGTATAGTAAAAAATAGACCTAATGTACAACTCTTTTAAGAATTATGCCACAATTATGTCATATATCACAGAACGGTAGAGAATCTCGGCTTTAATGGGATATTTCACATGGACAGGATACTTATGGTTTAAGTGTGTTACAGCTTTAAATATAAGGTTGTACTTACATTGGAATTTCTCGATAACTTGATTGCCAAAAATGACTTTTCACAGGGAGGGTCACAAATGAGAAATGAGAATGGTAGGACTTTGAAATATGATGATATGAATCAGTTATATTTTTTTCTGCCTCTGTTGTGTCTTTTATTGAAAAGATGCAGTGAAGAGACAACATGTAGTATTATGCAGGAAATGTCATAAGCCACAATCAACTTCAAGTCGCCCACATGAGCTTTGTTGAAGAGCCCGTGCTAACCCCCAGGACTCAGTTTATTCAATGACTGTAGGACACTATATTCCACATTTTTAAATATTAAGTGGAAAGTGTTCATCTGTGTACTGGCACAATATGTCCTGCCCGACTGACTGCAACACATCATTGTCAGTAGTGCACAAAATATCAACAACAAGCCATTTGGAAAATCATCTGGGATGAGCAAAGGGCAGGTTGTCCAACGTTTCTTGGATGTATTGATGCACATGCTTATTTTGTTCAGTACTTTTAAACAGATTTCTTGGACAGATTTAGAAGGACAGGTTAATGTTTTTAAGAGTTCAAGCCAAGGCCAGCCAACCTCAGAGTCTACAGTGAGATAATCAACACAAATTTACAAGATTTACAAAAACAGTTGAGCCCCCAATATTGAATGCAGGACCTGGCAGGTTAAAGAGGATCTAAATTGGATCTAAAAAGGAGTGAATTTTTACACAACACAAACAAATGCTGCCATCATTCTCCAAACAAGCCAGATAAAAATGCTTTTATATAATACAAATGCAATCAATTAAGATACAAACCGGCAGAAAGCATTGGACATATGCAGTGTACACTTGCCATTTTTAAAAGCATAAACAAGAGCAGACGTGTGAAAGATTGATGTTTAATTGAAGTCAAACAATAAATAAAAAAAGAAAATAGACACCCTGGTGGAGTGAATCGAGCACAAAAATACTACATTTTACGTTCAACACGTTTTTTAACAAGTTGACCGTGTTAAGCATGAGAGCCAGCACGTTTAACAGTGTAAAGAAGTCAGAATGCATGGAATAGCATGTTACCTCTGCTTCAAACAAAATTCACATACCACATGCAAATCAGGAGAAAATAATAAGCCTTAACCTTTGAAAACAAGCGTGTGCAACAAAAACGAGTAAACATACAGAAAGCTAATCTTAGCGTAATTTAACTGTCATCTCTGTCGGTGCGTTGTGTTCTTTTCTCCACCCGCGTGATATCCAGCACTTTGTCGTAAAAGATTTGGACTCTTAGTCCTCCTTTTTGCTCTTTCAATCGCAACGTCTCCATTATTACGAAATCCTTGACAGACAACAAAAACACAGCTCCGATCATGGTGTCCTTCAGTTGTTTGTTTTTAAAATGCTTCACTGCCGTCTGGCTTACATCACTTCACAGAACCTAATACCGCTGTGAATGCAACCAGGGAAAATTGAGTTCACAAATGACAGCCCTTCTTGCTTTTTTCCTACGGTGATTGTGAAAGCTAAGCATGCATGCGAACGTTTAATGATGAAGGTTTTAGATCCACATTCAAGAAGCACTTAACACTGTGCTATTAACATACACCAGAAGAACACCGTTTGACTGTGAGTTGGAGTACTTGTCAATAGCATTTATATCAAGACACTCATTACTATTGATAGCCATGTTTACAATCAGCTGTCATGATGTAAACACTTTGTGTGAACCTTATGCAAAGGAAACATCTTTAGCTATATATGAATTAAATCACGTAAGATATATTAGAAACAGGATAAAACAATGTTAATGTCTTCTTCAGCGGAAGCAGTAATGTGAAGCTTAGAAAAAGATGTATGTATCCCATCATGTGTGTGCCGCGTCATGTCAAAATGCGTGTTCGGCACGTCACATGAATCTATGTGCAGATTGGATCATGTCAAAATACGTGAAAAGGTTTATGATAAAGAGACGATCGTGTTCGCTTAACACTTAACTCGAGTGTCTCTTTAATCATAAACCCGGCCTATTTGACATTATGCACAATGCATATAGTTTCACGTGACACCCTGAACACATATTTTGACATGACGCGCATGTTAATGCATATGGAATTTGCCACTTTTTATAGCACATACTGAAAAAAATATAAGCACTTGGTTCCAGTACATGAAAATGTATTGTTTAATATTGTATTATAGTATTTCCAAGTGAATTTCTCTAGATATTTGTTTCGCAAGGGGAGACACTGGCATGTACCAGAGGTAGGGCAGACAGAACACAATGCTACAGACAACTCTTCCTTGAGGACATCCTCGGCAGTGAAGATATTTTTCAAGAAGACAAAACGACATCATGGGGCAGTGCCAACAGGCGGCCCTGTAGTTTTACATGCCGAGTTAAATGTATAATGGGCATACTGGGATTACAATACATTTTTAAGACCAGCTACCAGCTGAACAATGAACATAGTTCCACAGAGGACCTCTCCGCCATTGGAACAAGCTTAAATATCGCTTCCATGCTTTTTTTCTTTAAATAGCTTTATTTACAGTTGTAGTCAACATGAAATGGCATTTATTTTATTAATTTAAATGACAAAATATAGTGTGATGGTTAAAAAGATTTAATTCCCATAGTAACCAACCCAATCTACTAAGAGCAGCGCAGGGTTCAGGACATTCTGTTTTTATTCATTTTAATATGCTCTTCCCATAAATCAGGCCCTTAAAGAGTAAAAAAATGTAGGGTTGGATAGTAAAAATGTAAAGCACAGGCTAATTTTGCAATCTGCTAGTCAATCAGCTTTCACATTAGGGTGAATTGAACATTTTTAGCCAGTGAAAGCAATCTTTTTTATCTCTGCATTTACAGAACAAAATATATATACACTGACATGTCATGACCATTAACATGCTAAAATTTATTCTAAGAATTGTCAGTTAATTATGAGTGGCTGTTTATATGGACTGGCTCAGAGATGGCGTATTTGTGCAGACTAACCCAGAAGTTAGCTGGTTCCCTCGACCGAAAGCCTATGCATTTTTCCCATAGACTTTTGGAAGATCGCAGAAAATAAGATCTGTAATTAATAAACGTTCACGATTTGTACACGTTTTGTCTATTAAGATAATCTTTACATTTTAGCACAATATTTGTTATTTGTTAAACCTAAATACAATCGGCAGAAGTCAAAAGCTAACATGATGCTAAAAAACAGACTATACTATGTTTGCTCTATATCAACCTCACCAGTAATCTTCCAAGAAACTTTCCCAAACTTTATAAAAAATGTGTTGCCTGGTATTTAATTACTCCGTGAATGAATCCCCAAAAATGATTTTACACATTTGTGCCAGTTGCATTATTTGTGAGATTTATACGTCGCTTTTAAAAACACCATAAAGGTTTAAAAAAATCACAAGTGGGTTATAACTGGTGTGTTTTATGTCCTAGATTAAAACGTGAAAATATTTAGAGGTTTTGTTAGCTACAGACCATATTTCAGTCGATTTACCAAAAGCCCATTCCAAAAACCCATAGACGTTGGGGCGATGAAACTGGAAGTCTAAAAATGCTAACTCGCTTCTGGGTTTTGCATACAAAAATACATCATCTCTGAGGTACTCCACAGCAATATACTTTCAATTTGATCTTAAATGTGCAGCATGATGCATCTTAACAGCAACTTGATGAATGCAGTTGAAAACTGCTCATCAGCAGCAATGATTTAAGATCTCCTCCGATGGACTGCATGATGAATTGATCTATCAGTCGCGGTCATGAAAATGCACTCGTGTGCTGAATGCAGTCACGTGCCAGATTAAGTGCAGTCTTCTGCACTCACACATGTTTGATGGTAGAAACTGTCAACTCCACATGCAGAGCTTTCACAGTAAGTCCCAGGCAATTTATACCATTTGGTATACATTAGTGCTGAGCAACAGGAGAATCAGCTGTTGGACTAACTGTTTTGAATTTGTATTTTCATTTTTCTTCCAATGTTTTATATAAAAGGTTTCTTACAAGAAAAAAATAGATGGTTTGCATGTCTTTGACATGAATCACTCGGGTCCCTCATACATCAACAGCAAATATCAACAACAACGTTGCATCAGCCGTGCCTCACAAGAAACCAAATGTTTGACTGTTGAAATGTGAGATAAAGTGAGAACTAGAAAGGGCAGGAGACAGTTTTGTTGTGCTCTTTACATGTGATGAATTCAAAGAAAGATTGAAAGGATAAAGAGTGTTTGATATGACATCTTGGCACCGTCAGCTCCCCCGTGTTTACATGTTCCGCCTCAAGAACAAATTTCACCGATAAGAAAATCAATGCTTTGTGCATTGAGCCGAACGCATTAAACACAGACCACTGGCAATGCCGGACTGACACCCGCCCATCTTGCGCAGCCCCATTAATATGCTCCTAAAATGTACACTTTGAGAGGGACGGCAGTGTCATGAAAAAAGAGAGAGAGGGAGGGAGGTGTGCGCTTGGATTGTGCTAATCGCAAGGATCTGTCCGTCTCCTAGTTACGGCCTTTCAAAAAGAGTGATTTATCTCCCTCGCTCCTCTCGGTGGTAATGCATGTCTGCAGGAGGGCTCTACCACAGGGATGATGGGTTTGAAGGACACATCCATTCTCAGACTGAGGCAGCCTGCCAGGCCGTTCACTACTTTCGTAGAGACGAGAAAACGAGGCCTTTTTCCATATTTCACTTTTGGAAGGAGGAGCTGTGCCGGTCTGGGGCTGTTCACAGCCACGAAACTAGCCATTAGTTACACCTCAATACGCATGTGGCATTAGTTAAAGGTGTAGAGAATAATACAGAGGTAGTGATGGATGTAAACGTCTCGGGGGGACTAACTGGTGTTCAATCATACTTGGCTGGCATCTTTTCTTTGAGTTTGGAGAGTTTTTTAGAGTATCTCTATGTAGATGCTGTAATATAGCACAGAAGTTTTTTAATGCGCTGCGGAAAAGAAACAGAAAGAACTAAAAGCATTTGCACATGAAAGCCCTGTGTTACCTAGTGAGTTGACTTCAACATTTTAACACATGTTCCAAAAGGACTTTACTTGCTACCTTGTTTTGGACGATTCTTAAGAGAAGAAAAATTCGAGTTTTCTTGCCAAAAAGATCCAAAGAGATAAAAAAGATCCACGCTTTCAAAAGTCTTGACCTTAAAACATTTAATGATACAGAGGCCAAAAAATCACCCAAGAGTAAAAAAACAAACTGCATTACTTTGACATTGTTCAGTAATTCTGAATGCCCTAATCCAGTGGTTCTCATCGATTTGTTCAAGCCAAGTACCCCTGGAGCAGACAACAAGATTTTACCTTAAAATTCAGTGAAATGAAAGTCAAACAGTTATTATATCTAAATGTATCAATTTAATTTTTATGCATCTTTGTGTAGTCCTAATTTCATATAAAAATACTATTATCATAATTTATTGATTTTCATTATGTAATCCTAAATGTCAGTTTCTCTCACGTACCCCCTGCAGTACCCCTGGAGGTACACGTACCCCCATTTGAGAACCCCTGCCCTGATCTATCTATATATTTGTGTTTTGGCCATTAAATAACTTTACAGCCAATATCTGTAGTATTGAGACACCAACAATATGTACGTTCAATGTCATCCTTCCACTTTGATATGGAAAACGTTCGGTCTGTTTAGCCGGAGTAACAGTAAACTGTCATGGGCGATCTCTGGGAAGCAAAGCCATAAATATGCGGTCAAAAGCAATTTATAAAGTGGATTATCATTTACAGAGACACACAGCCTCCTAGGAAGACATCAGCACAAAAGCCAAGGGACATCCCATGTACAAAGACAGGCTGAGCACTGCTTGTTTTAGTGATAGGCATAGATTTGATGAAGTTGAGACAACTAGCTTGCCCTAGACATCTAGCAGCGTGACGTTTCAGAGCGCTGCCTGTTCCCTCTGATTAATGAGATGAGACTGAAGGAATGATAAGCTATCAGAAGATATAATGACAAATGTAATGAAGCGTGTGTTTGAGTACTAATATGCTGCATAGGCAGAGCGTCGAAAATAGGAAGGCTAGTCAAGCTCTTTCATCTAGTCTCAGCGTCAAAAAGGCCATCCACTGACCCTAGCATGAACATGTTTTTGAAAATGTATATATGTGGCTATATTTTAGCATAAATATTTAAGCATAGTAAAAATATACTCGAGGAATTCTATCCATAAGCTTCTAAGATCTCATCGTGTGATGCTATTTATTTTTATACATTTATATTTTGAACCGTTAATTTGGTTTCCAACGCCTCAGTACATAGTGGCACTTTCCGCTGTGAATGTACTGCAAATGCTCTTAAGAATGCTGGAGGCGAACAGAAATGAGATCTCTGCTTGGAGATCGTCGGCCACGGCAGTCAGAAAAGTGAGTGAAACACACACAAGGACACATTTTTACCAAGGAATACGTCATAAATGGCGATCACTTCCGTGATTTGGTATAATTGCATTCATATCAGCAGTGAAGCGTACTGGAGTTCACATCAGACCTCCCTTCTTAAGCGGACTCGGGTACAGTTCACCGGTGCGCACCCAGGTTCTGAAGACAACGTTCACGTCAACCAAACGAACCAAACTTTGATGTGTATCGTACTCGGTGTGCACTAAAAGCGCTAGTCTGAAACCGCCCCTATGCATTATTGTATCAGTTTCTATCTATTTGGGGCTTTTATTAGCTTCAAAAAACAGGATCATGAAAACAAAATAAGTCTGTGAAGTCCCCCTAAACCTTTAACAACAGTATTTATCTGATTTTATATGTTACATTTACAGCGCACTTGGTCATTTCATGTGTTTTCCCTACAATCCACTAACTCCACAAAACTGAGCGTTAAAGAGACCCCCTCAAAAAATGCTCAACAGCAATTTTGCTGCCAGCATTAGCATCATTGAAGTGCGTAGGGTGTAAGGGTACTAAATCCGATTTATATCCATTCTGAGACACATTTATGTGGCTTTATGTAAATTGAATGTGCTTATCCAATCGGACAGAAATCTGATCAATTCACATGAAGTGTAAATCGCCTCATATCGTCCCTCTCCTAAATATTCTATGAAAATTTCACATTTTATATATCAGCCTGATATTTTTTATAATATAAAAAATAAGGTATGATGTGTTTCAGACCTTGTGTTTTATACTTCAGTCAAATGCTCTGTGTTCAACCTAACTGCAGGCATTATCGACTAGGCAATACATGTATGTAAGAAATATATCAGTCTAAAAATCATTAGTCTTTAACGATTACGTAAAAAATGGAGTTTGTAGAGCTCTGCTATTACTTTTGATTAGTCTTGTGAATGATAACATGTCAAAAAACTGTAGACTTAAGGCATTACACGTGATTATTATTATCTGGGGACAACGTGTGATTTAGAAATTACCCCCCAACATTTGTATTTCATGTGGAGCATTCGCACAGGATAACAGATTTTACTCAAATTTAAGACCTTATTTCCCGGATATGATGGCGAGGTTTTGCACATAGTTTGTATAGCCTATAGTTGTACGGTGTTTAACGGTGATATATGAGCGTACCTGTCAGCATTTGAGGCCTGTCGCGAACCAGACATAGATCACCGCGATCGCGGGTCTCAGATGTTACGAGAGCTTCCATGAGAAATAACAAAAAGCGAGACTCCCGGCCCAAAAGACAGTGTTGAAAATAATATCAAAACACTTCAACACAGCCTCTATTATTCGCAAACGTTGGATGAAAAATTATATACGAGCTCGACAAATCTCAAAGATGCTGATACGCACGGGACTAATATTATCACAGGACCTCGTGTTTGTCAAAATATGGTATGTCATTTGTGTGGGAATTTTTCCTTTGCAGATTACAAACATGGCCTTTTTGCATGGAACTAAGATCACAGACAACCGCTGCAATTATTACATATGACCAGAGGTCCCCAGGTTATACTAATCCCGTTCGAATAGGGCTTTACAGTAACTCAAGGGGGTTGAAGCCATTTATTTAAAATGCAAAATTATTGAAACGTGAGGTGGGCTATGTTGACTTGGACCTGTAAGCAAATACCCAGAACAACCTAGCAACTGCATGGCAACATGACTAAAACGCCCTGCCAACTACTCATAACACGTTGATGTAGTGATGTCTGCATAAACACGCTTATTAAAAAATATAGTCTTTAAATATGCAGTTATTAAATTGCTTTATGAAGCATTGCAGTGAGGTTGGAAAATCCATGGTGTTCTTTTATTATTGATATATACTGTGGATATGTTATTATTTTATATTCAGCTCGGTACAACAGAAAACTTTTGAAAGCGTTACAGGAGTAACATGCAAAATCTGTAACATGAAAATGAAAACCTCTGGGCAAGCATTTAAAGCTTCAAGAGAATAGATCTGTGCGGTATAAATGGACCTTTTTATTGACCTATTATGCATATTTATGTATAAAAAATAGTGTCCATGTACACTTTCAGAGGTGGTGAGGAACACACACTAACATGTTATGTAACATAACTTTGTCTTCAGAGGTGTATCAAGACCTTACGTAATGAGGCGTTATGTTTTTTATCACCTTAGAATGAACTATTTCTATCAACATACACAGTGGGTCCCCTTGCATGGAAATGGCCATGCTGAGTGAACTGTTGGTTGCGATTCAGACCGGAAACACAACCTCATGAGAAAAAGAAATAATAATACATCTTGGTGCATTCCAATGTTCAAGTTTGGTTAACTCTGAGTTATGAATTCGTGTCCTGTGAAGAAGAGGCCAATAGAACGTAAACATAAAAGTTCCAGTTTCCAGGAGTCGTTTTCAGTGATTTTATGCTCCAAAGAGACACATGAGGATATATTCACCACACATCTCACAAACAGAAGCGAAGGAGCTTTCGACTCAAATTCACCTGGTGTTTGACCATCAGGGACGATCTGCGGCTGCAATATGCGCCATATAAATAAGTTAGTCCCTCAGGTGCGATGCTAGGACACTTCTACAGATGCCTTATTTATGTGTAACATCAAAAGATGCTGAAATGATGGACATTTGCTTCGCTTTTGTAGTGAAGCATATGAGCTATTTTGTGGTCCCTCTTTGAATAATGTAACCTTTCTGCTCAGTTGACTCTCTATTTCCCTTTTCTCATTTCATTTCACATCTCAGGCACAAATGAAATGTACACACAAATGTAGTGTCCTTTTCAAACTAACTGAAAACTTATAGCTTACCCTTTACTTAATGCCAAGGGGATGCCTGGGTAAGCTTTTTCACTTGGCATTCATTTGATCTCCTTTGGCTAAACTTGAAGAAAGCAAACAAAAGAGAACATTTTTCTTACGTGTACAGTTGGGATAGGGCTAAAAGTCTGGCTTTTCTGCTGACCCGAGTCTTTTTTCCCCCTACTCATGTATAATGAAGATGCTCATACCTTGAACTGGGGTGGCTGATTCTAGATCAGGGTCCGTGATGGATACTTTAAACAGGTGCCTTAATATTCACAGCATGTCGTTGATACAGAAACTAGAGGTCACTCACATTGCTATATACACAGCAGCTGAAATATTTCGCAAGCTCGTTGTCGGCTGCAGGTGGAAGTGGATACAAAGCAAATGTCAGATTTGCATTTAATGAGATTTTTATTACTGATGTGTTGAAGGCGGGATATCAAGCATTTGTAAGTGTAGGTGCTGTCGCTTCCAGAATGTGAGAGAGGGATTACAACAATAAGAGCATCAAAAGATCATCCAAAAATGAGTAGACATTTCTAGATAAAGATGAAAAGCCACTGCTCTTTAGTAAGATGTACTTACATCAGCAATATATCGGCTGTCTTTATGCCAACAGAGATATGCTGTTTACCTGGTATCGGATATGTTCTGTACTTGCAACAATTTAATTTTTACAACTTTTCATTGGCATTCGCCGTGAGAATTTACCCTGTAACCTGTTTCTGAGTCACAGCTGTGAAATAATCAGTATTTATTACTTTCACGTCAGCTTGAAAGGATCACAAACTCAGTTCAGTGTTTTCCGGTGTCATTCATACTCGTTTACTATTATTAGTATATGCATAATATTATATTGAGAGTTCAAAGCAGTCAATGACAGCAGAATTTAAGCATAAATTGGTGATTCTCGAAACTCAGAATATGCGATTGTGTGAGATTCGGCAAATGCCTGAGGAACATCAGTAAGGTCCATTGTCAGAATATGAAAAAATGATGCTTATATTATAATTCATACCGTGCGCTGTGCGACGTGTGCAGCATATACTGTAACTCTTTGCATTTTATTTAGATTTGATACCAACACTTGCTGTGACGACCATATGTGATGAGCTACAAAGGATTCTGTATTTTTTTTATGTTTCGTATCATGACTGGTGATGCGGACATAATGATAATGTTATATGTCTCGGTCATGACTGTAACCTATGCTCAGAAATGGAGAGAAGATGATGTTGTGACGACACAAGGTTATTGGCAGGTAAAAGGGCAAAGTTCTAGTAAAATCATCAACACAATGTTGAGTTACAGATGGAAAGTAAAGCGGAAGTCACTGAACTTTGGTAAACTTTTGGTGCCACCTCCCTTGAGCTACTTTATTGAACAGAACATGCTGGACTGTGAGATCAGGGCACAAGATAGAACTGAAACTCTAACATGTCCTGAAATAGAGTTGTTTTATCAATATGTGGATTTCTCATTTTCACATTGCAGCAGTGAATGTAGGTGCAAGGACAGGACAAAAATGATGAGACCCCAAAAGACAGGTGAGTCTCCAGGTATGAGGTAAGCAGTGTTTGTTAATCACCTTCTGCCAGGAAATAGTGAAGAATGTTTTAAGATATGTATTTGGATGTTTTTTTGTGTGTGATCATTAATTATTTGGACCAGGTTTGTTGCCCACGTTGTTGGTGAATTGCTGCAGGGTAAAGGTGACCAGGTGTGCCATTACAATTTTTATAAAAGGAGATGACTTTTTCATAGCCATTGAATTAATACAGGTCTCAGTTATGTTTAATCTAAGCTTGAACGCTTTAAAATGTTTATCCTCGGGCCAAATGAAGTACATCACACTACATACATCAAGAGTACGGATCTATAAAATTAATGGGATAGTTCACCCCAAAATAACAATTCTGTCATCATTAACTCTACCTCGGGTGTTCCAAACTTATATAAAGTTTGTTGTTCAGCTGAACACAAAGAAAGATATTTGGAAGGATGTTTGTAGCCAAACAGTTACTACAGTATCATACTGTTCCAAATTTGAGTGTTTACTGAGTTTCTCCAATTGATTTTGATCTTTTTTGCAGACTTTAAACCAGTCAGCGAAAATGGGATTGTGTTGAGTATTTTAAGAGGTGGCTTATTCATACACCGTGAATCATACAAAAATGTATGATTACTAGAAGAAAAGCAATTTTGAATCCCCATCTGTAACCCCTCTCCTTATCCTAACGTCACTGGCGCAAATCATACAAAAATGTATGAATGAGATTGTACGAATTTACACAAAATAGGCAAAATTAGCCACATCATAAAATAGTTTTTGCCATGACATTGCGTTGGAGTTTCTGCAAATGGCCGATTAACATCACTAAGGTCCATTTTGAAAAGATGATTCTTAAAATAATCAATTCCAGCAGCATACATATAAAAAATGCAATGCCAATACAAAAAATATGTTATGCTTAAAAGCTTATTTCACAATGTTTTTAATTAGTGTTAGTTTCAGTTTTTAAGCTTATAGGAAATTAACTAGCTAATTATTTAAGGACTATATTACAAATTAATTAACTAAATTAATTAAATTTTTAAAGTATTAATCCCCAAAATGCCAGAAATGACTTTTCAGGGTTTGGTGCCCCTGAATAAATTTCAATAGGGGTAAAAAAATTCAATTCCAGTTTTTCATGCACATTTCTGTCTTTTTCTCAGAAACCTAGAATTAGCAAATCACATGGCCTTCAGTAACATATTTCTGTAAAACTGTATTAAAATGTAACCCTGGACAATAAAACGAGACTTATGGGACATTTTTCAAAATTTAGATTTTAACACCACCTGAAAGCTGATGTATGGATGTATGGGTTGTGAGGATATGGACATACATGACGAGGATACAACTGTTTAAAACTCTAGAATCTGAGGGTGTAAAAATGATATATTGAGATAGTTGCATTTTTTGTCTTTTACTAAAATTGTTCCTGTGCTACTTTTTTTGTGATTTTTGTGTTTTGTGATCCAGGGTCACAAATAATAACAATACACCAAAGCATACCTGAGAAAATGATTGAGGTTTCTGTTAAAAATGTATTTTTGATATCTCAGAAGAATATGGAGAGCAGCAGATGCTACACAAAGCCAGGAGTTTCCTCAACATCAATTACCAAATAGTTCCTTAAACGTCTGCCATCAAATTCTCAAAACTGTTCTGCAAAAACTTCCAAGTGTACCATACAAACACCATTTTGCACCATTGCACTAAAGCACCATATACTTCATATGCTCTGAAATTGTGATAACTACCCACAACCGGCATTTAAAAAGGCCAGGGGACCGGTTTGCTCCCTCTGAGTGAGCCAAAAACAATCATGCACCTACTACAAACCTAATGGCCTTCCCCCAATAAAGAGCCATATGAGAGAAGACAGAACCTTTTGTCGCTCTCATTACCAGTCTTAGACTAATATAGCTGTGCTAGAGAGAAAGCCAAAACACTCCTTTTCCTAAGAAGTGCATTCCCGGAAGAAACCTGACTTTCAAAAAAGGAGAATAGAGGCCAATGCCATTAATCAATGTTGCTCAGGTTGGGAGAATAAGAATGATCTATGTAAGTGCTTGACACGTGACATAGTGACAGAGATAGAGAGTCAATGAAGAAATGGTGTGGGAAGGGAAAAAGCAGTGCCGGTTTGTAATTTTTGTAATATTGATAAACGAATTGTAATGGTTCATGCAAAAATGCAATGCCATCATTCACAAGTACTGTACACAAATTGAATAGAAAATATGTATAACATTTCTCTATTATACATGAGGAATAAAATGTATCACAGGTGTAATGTACCTGCAATTGAAAGTTTCCAGCCTTCAATGTACAGGTAAATCTGTGTACTTACATTATATCAGTCGCTTAGCCAGAATTTTAATTTTGAAGGGACCTGTCTGTAAATGAGGGGGCCATTATGTATACGTTTCTATTAGTGGTGGGCCGTTAACGGCGTTAACGCGCTGCGTTAACGTGAGACTCTTATCGCGCGATAAAAAAAATGTCGCCGTTAATCTATTCTCAAAGTTGGGTTGGGAGCTGGGTCTATACTACGTAAGCTATGATGACTTTCACCTTGATATTTTGGGGAAATGTATATCTAGCTTAATTGCACTGTAGGGAGCGAGAACGAGAGTTTTCAACTCCACGTCCACGTCGTTCGCGCCGCCTCATCATCTCATAACCAGGGCTTCATTCGCGTCATTCGCGCTTCATTCTGTCATTTGCTTCAGGGAAAATTTATTTTTAAGAAGCTTCCCAATGGAAACCTCGACAAGACTAAGGTTGTTTGCACCTTGTGCAATGTGGAATTGGCTTACTGTACGGAATTGGTTTACATACAGTTGGTTTAAAAAATAATAAAAAAACGTTCTCTCAACAGGTAGTGATCTAGCTTTAGTTGAAACCAGTAACTTTGTATTGGCACCTAATGTATTATGGCTCCTGTATGACGTATCGCTTGTTGCTCCCTAACTCTTTGTAAGCTGCTTTGGATAAAAGCGTCAGCTAAATGACTAAATGTAAATGTACTGTAGGAGCTCTTCCAGTCTCAAGTACCACCTAAACGCAAAGCATCCCTTAGCTAATGCGGAAGGAAACACAAGTACATCTTATTGAACATAATTTAATTTTCATCACAAATTATCATAGTAGAACAGCTTTCTCAAGCAGTTTGTGATGCATTTTGGAAACAGGAGATGAGCCCCTGATCTAATGCGCCACCTGGCTTGAGAAACCCTTTCTCAAAGACTTACTTTTAGTCATTATTTGGGTAGCACACATATTCTGAATGCCTTCCGCAGAATTCAAATGAGCCATTTTAATCTATATTAATTCCAAGATTAATCTAGATTAGTCTGGATTAAAAAAAATAATCTATGCCCACCACTAGTTTCTATACATGTACTGTAGATATTTATAGGTACTAAAATGATACACCTGTATTATACAGCTCATTTCACCGTTTCAGCAAACATAAAGATAAACTTAATCTGGTCGCTCCATGAACTGTGGTCTGATTTATTTAATCCCTACACAGTGTTCACTGCTCTCAACCCTCTGCACACAGGAAATCGGCTGAAGTTTGTTTTTTGAAGTTAACTTCAGAACGCGAATTTTCAGCGTCTTCATACGCAGACGAAACTTACTATGGAAGTTTGAAGGGTTATTTAAGCGCAATCATGAGAGTAACGTAATGTTAGTAGGTACATTTAGTGCACTTCAATGCCCTGTATGTCCACTTCGCAGGGCTTTAACGGGGAAATCGAACAAACCTCTGAAGCGGTAAGAGACGCATACAAAATATGCAGAAAGGAGTCGTGAGGACCAGGATTAAGAACCGCAGTGGCAACCAGTCAAACCATTGTGTTACCTTTTACATGACAAGGTTCCCTCAGGTCCCCTCGTGGCTACGCTACTACATTATAGAATAATATAAAAAATGCTTTAAATAAACCAACAGTGCAAAAGCAATCCGTCCTAGATGTGCATGGCAGATATTATTGCCTTCTTAAAAAGATGCTCTTCATTAATCATTTTCATGGTTTATGCTTTCCAGACAAGAGCAGGACTAGATCAGAGTTTAAATGTCGTTGACATCCCTCTGCTCTCAGAGAACACAAGGCAACAACCAGCTTGTGTAATTTTTACCATGGATGAATAAAATTGCGTCTCGGGTGTCAAAACTCACAGAGAAGATGAAGGCGAGCGCAAAAGATTTCTAAGGAAAGTCTTTTGCCAGGTTCTTGGCAGACAGAAAGAACATTGAGATGTCTGAGACGGCTTCCTTTATGATGAAATAAATGTATTTTCCTTATGTTTAATTCATGTTCTAGAGTCTAGTACAGAGATGCATATTTGCTCATGTTGACTGCTACTATCTGCTCCACTACTGATGGATGTAGTTGGAGTGGGACGGAGATAAGTTTAGTAAGTTCCATCTGCATCTCTGGAAGTATGAGGTTTTCAGACAATCTGTCACTTTCAAGTATTTGCATATTTGAGCCCATCACTAATCTGTTGGTGCATTGGAATCTGACGTCACAGTCAGATGTTAAACATGCTCAAAGCATCTGCCACACACATTTCACTTTCTCCTCAAACACCACTCAGTCACTGGTCGAACAGGCCAGCATATAATGACCCAAGGTCATTAAAACACAACCCTTCGTCTTACTCATGTCTTTGCACACATTTTCCCCTGGCCAATTAGGTTTAAAATAAGGAAAACAGCATCAAAGGGTGAAGGCAAACACAAAGGTACTATAAACAGAAGCTGCAGGTGTCCACACAATGTCACTCGCGGGTTCATTGAACGTCTAATTAGAGATAACAAATCACCTCCTGAATTATAAAATCTCTTCTCGGGTGTTCTTCCGTTGGATCAGACACATTTACTGTTATGTTTCCGGATTGTCTTAATTTAGACAATCTTGAGGAAACTTCAGACAAAAGAAAACATTTAACTGCTTGGATGGTGCACCTCTTGAGTTCATGAGTTACATATGAGAATTGTCTAGTCACTCGATACTACAGTCCAAAAACATTGTTGTTGGATTAACTTAATTTATTATGACACCCATTTCTGTCATGGTTCCACTATCATGTCATGTTTTAATCCTGTCTCAAGTGGAGCCATGGCATTGCCTGATGGTTTTATGTGGGAAAGACATAGTTCTTTCTCGTGTCTCGTCTTTGGCCCCACCCCTCTTACTCCTCGTCAGCTTTCCCCGAGTGCTTAATCCCCAGCACCTGTTTCTCGTTATTATCCTGTGTTTGTTTGCCTGTAAAGAGTCCTCATGTTTCGCTGTCCTGTGCACGTTCATTGTATGTTGTATGTGATACCTGGTCCTCGTCAGAGTTGTTATCTAAGTAAGTGTCAGTTCAGTGTTTTATCAAGTGTTTGTTTTTGTATCCAGTTTTAGTCAGTCAGTGTCCTTGTATTTGCTTATATTTTACCCTGTCGTGTTTTCCCCATTGTGGGTTTTGTTTTGCCTTTTTTTGTCCTGTTTTGTATATAATTAAATACCTTTGTTACCCCTACCATCTCGTCCTGCCTGCTATTGGGTTCTCCTGCCCTGTCTTGCCACAAGAACCGTGACACATTTCCACACAATTGAATTGATTTATTTGAATTGAAGATTAACATGTCCGCACAATTTAAGTTAATCAACTTATTTTATTTAATTTCAGTTGAATGTAATTAAGTTGTTGACCCAATTAAATTTGAAAGCTTCAGTGATGTAGGAAGCACCAGATAGTTTACTGCATGACCATTTGCAGGGTTCTAATTTGGATACATGCTAAAATGGTATAAATGCGCTTGTCCCCGACCTAAGTAAAACCGCAACCCCTTAAAAATCACAGACAACAGAAAATCTTTAGAATTTTAACATTACAGAACATTAAACACAAGACATTTTATCTTTCATCCTGCACAGACACAAATAAAATAACATTTAATTTGGAAATGTACTATCTAAATTCAGTCACAAGGGCAATGCATGCTGGGAACTCAGTGCATTGTGTAGTTTCAGTTAGTCAATGAAAATGATTTAGGTTGTCCCAACACAAATGGAATCAGTCATGTGAAAGTGTCGCCAATTTAAGTATTTATGTAAGTATTAGACATTTAAATTGTGAACAAGAAACACTTACAAATATATGTTAGATTAACTATATTGATCAAGTTAAACAAACAACCCCCAACAATCATGTTTTTGTGTAGATTCTAGTCAGAGATATTTAGAGTATAGATAAAAATGAAAGTCATTGATTTATAGAATGGTTGGAATGATCCAGAAATGGTGAGAAGGGAGAACAATTTGAGACATTCCACCTGATTTATAGTAAAACTGTTGATGATTAATCCCAAAAGTGTTCAGCGGGGGTTCATACCTGACTTCTAAAGCAACTACAGTATATTCTTTATCAGTGGTTAACAACTATGCACATCTTGTATGTCTCAATGAAATAAACTCAGTGTGTCAGATAACAGAGATATAGAAAAGATGTTCCTAGAAGTTATTAACATCCCTATTAATTCAAGCAATGTCATTGTGAAGCATGAAGACTTATACTGTATAGATAAATACTGTAAAGCTTGTCTGGTCGCTGAACTGAGCTGTGTCGACCTGCATAATTCAGTCATTACTGATTTTCTGTATGTTAATTTGCCCTTATACACATATGCATGAGGGTGTCAAACGGTATGCAAGTGGATTCTGAAAATAACTCCTGATTAAGAATTAGAAATGATGAAGAGTGAGGGGTGTCAATGAGCAATTCATTCATTTGCGTGGTGAGCAATGCCTTCATTTACGTGCAATTAGAGCAGAATTGCTTTCAAAGAAAGCCCTTCTAGTGGAAATTACCATCAGCCTGCTGAAATGCTAAAACCTCACCCCACTTACGGTGCTAAAATGTTGAGACAAATTGAATCATGAACTGCATTATGTAGATCCAAACAAGGCCTAAACAAACCTCCCATGCATTGAAAACACAACAAAAGCGGTCAAACCGATCAGCAACATCCGTCCCTATGATTTAAAAACACATGTACCTTGTATTTATCAAAATATGCTATGGTGCCAATTGTCAATTTATAATTCACTAAGACACAAAAACACAGTTAAACTGTTTGGAAAATTACCTTAGCCATTACCATAAATTAGACCCGTAATGATCCATTTTGCTACACAATATTCATAGCTCAACACAAACTCATGGGAATTTGTAACAATTTTGTAAATTGGCTAATCCGTATGAACTCATACAATCTTATTTGTATGTCTTAGTACGATTTGCTTACTCACCAGTGATGTTAGGTTCAGGGTATGGGGTTAGAGATGACATATGTTTTTGTATGCAAACCCCTGAAGCGAGTTAGCATTATGACACTTCAGGTTCCATCGACCCACAGTCTATGGGTTTTTTAAAGGGTTTTGGTAAATTGCCTGGAATAAGATCTGTGGTTAACAAAACCGCTAAATATTTCCACATTTTATGATTTTTAAAAAATGTATTGTGTCTTTAAAACAGCAGTTGCTAAAAAAGATTCTAAAAGCAACCACATTCTTTGGCGGGGACATTGGATGTCATCGCACATACAGTATAAATCTCACAAATAATGCAACATGGGCACAGATCTCTAAAAACATGGTTGGGCATTCATTCACAGCATAATTACTTACCAGGGGACACGTTTTTAATAAAGTTTGATAACGCTGTCAGAGGTTTGGTTGTGGTTACGTTGATATTGAGTGACTGACGTGTAGTTAATAACCTCATGTTAGCTTTTGACTTCTGCCGATTGTATTTAGGCCAAAGAAATTGCTAAAATTTTGTTAATCTGTAAAGATTATCTCGATAGACAAAACGTGTAGACATCATGACAAGCTTCCAAAAATCGAATAATGAATAGGATTTTGGTCAAGGGAACCAGCAAGATGCTAATTTCCAATATTGTGAAAGCATTCAGCTAAACATCTTTTGTGTTTCATGGACGAATTATTGTGACATGTACATTAAAATATTTGTAATGTTCAAGCAAGCAAACATTGACTTTTGCAAATATAATTGTACGTACCACTCTAACAACAATACCATTTATTTATGAGCTGGCTGTGAGATGGAAAGATGAATTAAAACGTTTAAAGTAAATTTATTGTCTACAACTGAGTATGTTAACACTGGCTATCAACCAAGAGCAGATCTTTCATCAGTTGACATTTAAAAAAATGGCATCATAACTGCAGCATCTTAAACATTGCAGTGCATTACACAATGCTGTGTGGTCTTCTGCTTGCACGAAGAGTACTGGTGAAGTATCAGAGTTGGCAGTCGTCTACCGGCTTGGCATTGATGATATTTAAAGCATGCAGTGTAACCTGTCTGCTCTTGGGAAAATGGATCAAAGCATGCATTCCTGTCATACATGTATTAATACATCACCGTGGTCGTACCCCTTAAAAGCAACTCATTCATGCCATGCTATAAATTGTGCTTTTTTGCATTTCAGAATACAAAAATGCTTCAAACTGAGCGTTCATAGTTTAAACATTAGTATCTACTTAACGTACTTAAAGTACTGCGTGATTTACACCTCAACCATTAGCGAGACGCCAATCTGTCACTTTCTTTCTCTGGTGGGATAAATGGTGTGATGCAAGAGAGTTGCTGAATAAAAGCTGCTGTGTAAGAAACCATGGGGTGTCTCAATTTTGGCTTCCCAAAAGAGCTGAAATTTGAGGGAAGTAATACAGGAGGTGTCTGTGAAGCAAAATTCTGATAAGTCAACTTGTGAATGACAGTCACTGAAAAAAGGCCCTACTGTGAAGAAATAGGTATGAAGTCGTGTGTGAGAAAACGCTTTGGAATAATACATCAACAGCAAACTGTGAAAGTTATAGTGCAGTGGACGGCCGAGCGACTACTGTTCGACCTGCATGCTGTTAGTATTTTAATTTCCTTTTTTATTCATTTGTAGGTGATGAAGCAAATACAGAGAACATTGCATTTCAAGTGGTCGTAGTTGTCAAATGGATGGAGCTTTGATACATCCTCTGCCCTGCTGGGCTGTGGCGAGGAAGAGAAACCCTCTACGGAGCAGATATCAGCGTCTCAGGAAGGGAGCGGGACACATTTCACAAGCCTGGCTGTGTGTGTTTTTGTTCTTGGGTGTGTTTGATGTTAGAGAAATAGACAGTGCGTATGCGTGCGTGACACTGAGCGGAGAGCAAAAAGGAGACACAAGGACAGACGAGACTACACGACAATCCAAGGTCTCTCTTTAATCATCATCGTTCAGCTGTCAGTGGGAGTCCGGTCTAGGCTCGGCCCTGGATTGCCAAAACCCAGCCCCATCTGCTTCCAATAAGGTCCAACAAAAGTCTTAATTTGAATAGATGTCCCATTTCTTCTCCTCATTTTAAATGCCTTTGCTCATCGGAGACAATGATATTTGGAGGACATGGATGTGCTTGCATTTAGCTTGTGAGCGCACAGACAATAAACCATAGCAGATATGCACAGGTCTGTATATCAATGTATGTGCCTTTATTAAAAATAAGATCTAACACTGATTTCAAGCCTCTGTTTTTTCATATTTTGGTGTCTGTGTAAATTAAAATTTGTTAATTTTGCATCGTTGCACAAGTCACGTTGGATAGCAGCATATTAAAAAGAACGGAATAAAAATAATGATTGTTTCCAAACAGTTGTCCCAAACATTCCTGTATCTTGGTGTAATGAACTCATGCCATTGGTTAAACCAAATTTGGGGTCAAAATAGTGTAAAAATGATTACTTGTGCTTTGCATGTTAAACTGACATAGTAGAAACTAATACATTCAATAAGAATCCCATAAACATCGGCCTTAATATTCACATGTACTACTGCAGAAAATAATATGGGCATCCAAGATAAAGTTACGAGAAGAAAACACTTCAGTCACAACAGATGTTTTATTTGTTGCGGATAGATGTCGTCTTTATATTTTACATGCATTTGGTTTTTGGTGAGAGTTAATCCTGGAACTTGGGAACATGCCATGCTGCGTGTCATCAGTAACAACACGTCAATACTTCAGATCTGTGATGTTAAGTGATTTCTGTGAAGGCGTTCACATTAGTCCCACGCCGCGGTGTGGTATTGTGTTGAGCGAAGTATAAAGCACTCCAAACTAAAGCACCACACTGTTTTGTGCCTCAAACAAAGCACTATTTTGTCATTTTTGTTAGCTGAGAGCTGGCAAAACCAGAAAACAGGCTTGTTTAACAGACAGCGATTTGGAGGTTTAATCAGACCTCCGCTGATGATCTCTTTACATCTCATGTGCAAACATATTGACTGACTTTGTCTACCGGCTCGGAAATTATCTGGTTTTGAATGACATTGTGGTAATAAAGTGGTTGGACAAGTGAGCAAGGAATACACTTTAAAGAGGGCACCTAAGGGATTATTTTATTGCAAAGTATTAACTGAGATTCAACAAAAGATCTTTGGGAAAGATAAAAGCAATAGACACAAATGAGTTTATGGATTTACAGTAAGAGTACAAAGCTATAAAGGTAATGTGTATAAGCATAAAACACATATAGGGTACATAAAGACAAACCTCTTCTTAAACTTTTCTTCAAACCTCTTCTTAAAGAGGATATCGGGGTCTTTTTCATGAGAAGAAACGTCTCTGATTTTAATATTTCTGTCTAGGAGAATACATATTATTAAGTCTAGGCCTCTTCAACTGCATTTTTTTTAAGTGTTATCATTTGGATGTTGTTATAGATTTCGCAGTGGAATAAGTCTGTGTCTTCTATAAGGATTAAAGGCCCCTACAGAAACATCAGGCTTTAACACCAAATTGAGTTCAATATCGGTATGTGCTAGCTCAGTGTTTAATAAGGACAACATGCATTTATACCAGTGCAGTGGCGTACAAATGTGACTCTCATTAACTGGTAACATGTTTTGCTCTAATTCATATCCAAATACTGCATGTTCGTATTTGAAGGGCTTGGCATACAGTTTATAGCTAAATATACATACAGTATAATTTATTCTGTTCTGTGTTGTCATGCTTATTTGCAAAGAAACTACTAATTTTAACGAACTCTCACCCCTTGTAAATCTGCTAATATGACTAATAACAATTCTGCCACCGGAGTAAGGGATTATGGATAGTATTTATATTATAGCTTCCTCTGTTTTCCTTTTTGTTTTCTCTGAATATGAGCATAGTTGAGCAAGGATAATAGTGTCAACAGCTCGATTTTGGTGAATTTTGCCTGTAAGTGCATATGCTGCATAAAACTGTATTGTCAATATTTAAGTAAATATATAATCTTGATAAGTAATGCTGTGTTAACACCAAACACAAATTAAGTGATTTGCGAGGTGAAAATACTAAAGTCAATGCAGACTCAAACACGCGCAAACTCAAGCCAGGCGATGCGAATCGAGCAAGTAAAAAATTTCATATCAAGCGTTTTATTTGCGCTAAGAGCTCATTGACTCTTTCCCAGGCTCAAGGTAGGTCATGGCAGAGACACGTAATTGGAAATCTATGAAATCGTGTTCATGGACATGAATTTCCACTCAGCACAACTTTTTTTCTTGTCACCAGCACGACTTTCAATACACAGACTGCTTGTGTCTGTCCATTTATATATTTATAACCTGATATCAAAAGAAGTCCTATATGTATTAGGAGTTGGCTAATCAACACCTTACCTCACCCCAGACCCTAAAATCACAGCCGCAAAGGCTAATTTTGCTAAAAACGCAAGTTTCAAAGGCAAAGTTGTCAAAGCAATGATAAACGCCACCCTAACCCCGCCCCTAAACCTAACGTCAAAAGTGAAATCATAAGACATACGAATAAGATTATAGGAAATAGGAATTCACACAATATATTTATACATTTGAAAGATATTGTGTATTAAAGGAGTCATATAACACGGCTAAAACAAATATTATCGTTTGGTTTAGACGTAATGCAATGTGTAAATACGATTTAAGGTTGAAAAACGCTGTATTTTCCACATATCGTCGTGCATGGTAGTATCTCCTCTTTGCTCCGCTTCTCTGAAACGCATAGATTTTTTACAACCCCATCGCTCTCAACAACAAGGTGTGCTATGATTGGCCAGTTAACCAGTGCGTAGTGATTGGTCGAATACTGCAAGCGTGTGACGGAAATGTAACGCCTCTCCACGTAGAACAGCAATTATACTGACAGGTACACATTACTTGCGTATATATTAAGGCGGTCTTAGTCAAATCATACCACGAACTGATGTAGATTTGTGGGGGTGTGGTTACACGAGCCGTTTCAGGCAGATCTGGGTGAGCATGTGTTTTTAGTAAGAATGCATCTTTTGTTCCAAGATTTAATTTCCCTTAAATTGTAAAAGTCTAATGCATACATGGGCAACTTATGACACAACAATGACACAGAAAAACACATGTAGGACCCCTTTAAAATATTTTTGATTGAAAGTCATGTTGGGTGACATGAAAAAAGGGGAAAAAATTTCACACATTCCCTTGAAACTGTGTTGGTTTGACATGTCTGTACGTGTGAAGAACTCGGTCGCACAATAATTTTCGCGTCACTCGCGAGTAATAGAGAGCGAGGAATGCGATGCTTCGCGTTTGGTATGAACACAGCATAAAGTGACTTTTTAATGGATGACATAGTCGTACATCAGCTAATAAATTACATGCCCTCTGGGGTTGTTCTAAAATATATTTATGGGATAGATGGCCACAGAAAAAAAATTAAGGCACCACTCCCCAAAATTATTTTACGTAAATCAAATTTGTAAAATGATCACATTTGCTTCATTCCGTATACTAGTGACGACATTTCTCCCAAATAAAAATATTGTTTTTTTTCCTGAAAACTGAAACTCGGCCAGTTGGTCAAAATAAGAAAAAAGTTGCAATGTTTGCGGATCTTGAATACTGTTAGAAGTATGTAAAAAGTAATGCAACAAGTTTTGGTTAAAAGAAACAATACTAATATTTTTAATAAAGTTTAATTCAAAATGAATATATGAAATAAACCAATTTTCATTTGTCATTCCATTCTCTCACTCTCTCCCATTGCTGTTTCTGATAAAATTCAACAGACAATGGACTGTAATGGACACGATACATCCAGAAAGGCTAATTAAAGACTAAACTTCAATTTTATTTTGAGGCTGTAATCATTTCAAAAGTACAGAATGAACCCTATTATTAAGTTCAGCATCAATATACTTGAGTATTAAGGCGATTGTTAAACAAAATAAATCATGTAAAAATACTTTTAAGTGACTGTCCGTGGTTCTGCATCTTCATTTGTTTCACAGATGAAATAAAGTCAAACAGTTTAATGGCGTGGATGAGGAACTATAAATCGTTTTATTCGGGAATGAACTATCTCTTTAAGACAAAGATGTTTTAAGAGTGTCTCTTATGTAATGAGAATAATGCAAAACCTGACTAAATTTAGAGCGTGTTAATAGAAGCCATTTCCCTGTGTGGGTCCCTTCATTTTGTTCACAGTTTTGTGTGTACCATACTCATTTCATTTGGGTAACCCACTTGGATATAAAAACAATTCCTTGCCATTATCATCTACTCTGCGACTGGTAGGATCTCAAACGAATCTCACAATGAATAGCTTACTGAATATGTTTTCAACACAACAATTCTCAAAGTGAGTGATTTTACTCAATTCAGCTGCTCTGAATGAATGAGCGGACTTCCATAGAACATCTCACTTACATCTTCTGCTCCCACCTATTGTCTGTCTTTCTCATGGAAATGAAGTAAAATCAATGTGAGTCATCCGAGTACTTTTCTTCATGTGCTGCACCTGTGTGCAGCTCTCACAGGTCAGACTACAAACGCAGTACCACAGTATCTTTAAGAGAACACATTAAGCTCATTCACGATGAACATTTTGTGCTACGGACACAGTTTTCCTCCTAGCAGTGATACAAAATGTCACAGTGACAAAAAATTATGGTCCTAAAAAAAAGTGTTTTATGAGATCGACTGGGAAGTTCTAAATAAATACCGAGGTCTCTTTCGATAAAATATTAGAACTTCTTTGTACGCCATCATAAACCGTACGAATAACATATGTGTTCAGTATACCACCGCAGGACCTTCAATTTAAGCTCAACAGCATGAGAAGATCAATATGCATAAACCACCTATAAATCAAAACCGATAGCTATATCTGTAAACCATCAGGATAATCACAAATAAATCACTTAATAAATGATAAAACATGCTATCCAATGGTAACCGTCTGTTGAATCACTCACCATATTCACTATCATAGAAGACGATGAACTTCTGCCAGCGCAGCTCACCAACCAACGTCAGCATTACATCGCTAAGACGGACGGGGGGCCGTGCCGCGAGCGTGTAACGTTCTCCATCGGGACTTGGATTGAGATGGCAGGCAGTACGAGGCGATCCTTCAGCGTTCCTCTGGACGTAAAGATGTGGTATGTGCATGGCATCTGTCAGGGACTGTAGAGCGCTGGCTGAGGCGCAACCTGTAGATGTGACCAGAGCCAGGATCCCCTGTGTCATCAGTTCACATGCTGGAAGATAAAGCAAAAGAGATAGAACGGATTAGCTTGGGTGCTTCAGCCAGTTTCGAAGAGTTTTTAGAGCTGAAACTATGGACGTTAATCAAACAGATCTGCTGTTAATGGGGTGGATAATTTCTATCAGGGCGTTTTCTCGGAGGAGGCAAGTGAGGCAGTGCCTAAAGCCCTATTCGGACGGTAATTGTTTCTCACAGGGACGTAAGATATTTACTCCATTTACAGGGGTAAATGGTGATTTTGTTAACGTCGGAATCCAATATGTCTGTGTTTTTCTCTCACCACCCCAGCCGAATTATCTACTGTTTTTTGACAAACACCAAGGTCGTGCGGTAATTTTATTTTCGTCCAGATCTCTAAATTTGTAACAGGTGTTAAATCCAAAATACGTATTGTAAGTCCGTTCTCTCTCGTAGTGTCTGATGAATTGAAAATACCGTAAATGTCAGCATAAACAGCACAACATCACTCACATAACCTCACATGGTTATGGAGAGAAACAGTTCACTGACGGCAAAAGGTGCTTTATTTTACAGAAGCACAATTTTTGTGGTTATCGTTGGATCTACGGCAATGAATGTAAACCCTTTACAGATGAGCTTGAACGATATCATAGGTGTTTGTATGATGACCAGATGATACAGAGTTTAATAAGTTTCGGCTGTTTCGGCTGAGATGAGTCACGTGGGCACACTCAACATACACAAACAAGTTCACATAAATTCTAGCTAACTTGACCGATAGATCAGGATCGCTGATTTACAGAGAGGGAGATGATAAGAATGGATAGAAGACAAGAAAAAACATGAAAACATTCGATATTGGCATTACACGTTATAATTATTAAATACATGCAAATTGTCATGTGACTGAGCACGTGAGAAGTGCATTGTCGGGTTCGCAGGATTACAAACTCACACCTACACCATGAAATTATGTCTGCATGAGTTTCATCACCAAAGAGCCATGCGGATTTATCTTTATTTTACAGAAGATTTTAGAGCAGAGAATAAGTGCGATACCAATAATTATCCGTGAAAATAAAACAAATCAAATAAAACGTGAAAATGAGTCCATATATTCAATATTGCCGTGTTGACAAATGGACTATCAATGCAGGAACTGGACCTTGGTTTATTTCAAAAGCCTGACGTTGCTCTTCTTTTTTATTATTAAAGAGTGCACGTGGCTTGGCAATGTGTTGCACTTTTGAAGAGCTTATTAATTGTTGACTTTCTAAGTATTATGAAGAGGTCTATTCTATGGGAAGACAAACTTTGCCGTAAATGCCAGAGCTTTAGAAACACTTTGGTTAAGCCCTTGGCAGCTGCTGAGTCCCAAACACAGATGAAGTTTTATGCCAGGCAAGATCATTTTAAATGGAGAATCCCCCACTGACTGCACGATTTAGGTCACAAAACAAGTTTGAATTGAATGTGAATTCAAGCAAGAAACCCCATAGCCATTACTGGAGATCATAGCCTCATAATAGGGAGGGCTTCATTGACCTGTGCCAGTAACCAACCTAGAACCCAGAACCCAGTTCACCCAAATATGACATTTCTGGACTTTTCCTCACGTCATTTTAAATCTATAGGACACTATTTTGAATGTTGGTAAGCAAATGCCGTTCATTGTATGGACATAAAAACTGAGACACTTCTCAATAAAAAAGAAATCATAATATACAGGTTGTGTAAAAATAAAATAAATCCCAGATTTGATCAGCCAATATATAAAAATCAGTTTGCATTAAAGAGGGGTACGTCTATGGACTGTGATAGGTTAAATACTTATTTTTGAAGGTCTTGAAGACCTTTGGGAGGGTTATTAGACAGAAAAGCAAACCAGGAAGTGAAAAACTTTCCTGTGACTCAGTGGTTGGAGCAGGTTATGGGTTTGAACCCACGAAATAGCACATAGTCGGAAACAAATTTATAGTCCAATGCAATGCAAGTCGCATTGGACCTTGTATTGTGATAGACATACTGTGTGTCCAAAGGCAACATCACGCTAGTTGATTTTCTTCAAATGTATGAAATAACAAGGAAGTACAAAGAAGAGTTTGTCTTTGAACAGATTACCAACAGCCCCTTTTTTTTCCAATTTTACAATAATCTTTAAACCTCTTAATGCAGCTTGCAGCAATTACATTGTACATTCAAATCTAGAACAGTACATCAGTCAAAGCAGGGGGGAATTTTCTCTCAATGAAAGACGCTGTCGTTTCAACGCTTAATCGCTCACACAATTGGATACTCGTTGTCTGCCTTTGTATTTATCACAGCGAATTGAGTTTTAATTTGACTTCATTTTAATTAAAATCCTTGCATTTGTGTTAATAAGTTCAGTGTCATGAAACACGACCTGGAGACTGACCCTACCGGCTAAACTGAATTTCATTTTATTCAGCCTCTGATATACGTACATCTTATTTAGCTGCGGGATTAATGCCAAGAAATCAAGCTCCGTAAATTTCTCCTTGGAACTTCGTAATGAACAAAACCTAGTCATTCATATCGCTCTGATTTAATCATCATGTTTTAATGAGTTCATACCTAATCCTGTTAGTATATTAATCGAATAAAGCTTACGACAGCAAAATAACAAGCCTCTAACTTAAGTGCGTCTACAAAGAGGTGAGTCTCATTTTGTCTTTAACTTTAGTCTTACATCCTTTAGCCCAAAAGCTGTGGAGTTCATGAAGCTAAGGCCTGGGTGAAACTCCAATTACAGTTTAATCGCTTGTCTAAACTGCCCTTTAAATGCATTACTGCGCAACTTTTAAACTGTGCTGGAGCTACGTTTTTACATTCTTGTGATCAAGGTTAAACATAGATGCCGATATAGAGGCAAATGTTAAAAACTGTAGCTTTAATTTCTCGAATAAGAGTGTGTCAATAGGCAAAATGCTTGACTACATTTTATCTATAAGGAATTAATTGGTTCTTATATAGTGGGAGTTCCATAACAGTATGGAGCCTAATAGTTTAAAGGTGCCGTGTGTAAAATTTAAGCGACATCTAGTGGTGAGATTGTGAATTGCAATCACCCGCATTTACTCCACCCCTCCCTTTTGAAGCAGTATGGAGGCAGAGAGAGGATTAACATGTCATCACCTTTTCATTTCTTTCCCGAAAGAGATAACGTGTTTACGAAACGCGTTCTGTAAAACGGTTTGTATGTTTAAGGCTACTTTTGACACAATATTCCACGTAAGGGGACCCAGAAATAGAAATAGCTCATTCTAATGTAAGAAAAACAAAACTAAATTTCTTTATATACCTCTGAACACATAGTTATGTATATTATATTACATTTGTGTCAATAGATCCTGCACAAAACTACACACTGGTCCGTTAAGGCTAGGGGTTGGAAATAAGGCTGACAACTTGTGAAGTGATATGAAAATGAAAGTTGTTCCAGAGGCAGAGCAACTTATTGATGAACAATTATAAGACAAACACATGTTTTCTTATTAAAAATATATTAATAATAACACCAGGGATCTGTATTAACAAAAGAAACCAGGTTCAATTTCAGTTAAACTTTAAATCGCACATTATTTTTCAGTCATTTCTTGTGAAACATCAAGAAGACAAAGTTTTCTTTGTGTAAAACCTAAAGCTCTTTCACAGCTTGGGGGAGAAGTAATGAAAAATGTTATACAACGCGATCAATAAGATGGATGCATCTCGGAGAATCTCAGGTCTTGGAGGAGAGATATTGAAATGTCATTTTGAGACACTGGCTGGAGAAGAAATCATGGCAGATAATCAACTTGTAAACACTATTGATTTAACAACACTAAACAATAAAGAGAGCTTATTAAGAGTAAGACTGCAATGCCACTTAAAATTACCTTCAAAAATGAACAAAGCTTTGATTCAATAGTTATGATGTATGATAAGAAAAGAGATAATACAATGTCCGCAATTACAATGGAGTATCTAAAATTATTAAGATTACACTGTTCAAAGAACAGATGATTTTGAGGTGTCTTGGGGGGGTTTAATACTTTAAACATGCTTCAATTCCCAATGGTAAGCTTAAAATAAAAATGTATAAGTTGAGCTGTCGATTTAGCTGGAAATGTTGGTTTGATAAACTTACGAAACTTACTCATAACCAAACAAATGATGGCCATAGCACGCATTTTCACTGGATTCATTTATTCAACATATGGTTTGAATAAATATGTCTTTCTGAAGTTGTCTCTCTAAAAACGTTTTTCAAATGTGTTTCTTTAAGCTCTTCACTAAACTCATTAAAGACATCTGTTTAGTGGACTGGGGAAATGCTCTTTCAATACAGCAGCAGTCATTTGAGAAATGAAGAACAATTTGAACAGCTAAACGCTCCAAAGAGAAAGACATATGCTTTCCAGAATGATGTGGCAAGAGATTGTGGAGTTATAGTTTCTTTAAGACTTGTGTTTTATGCTTCTGTCATATCATCTTTATTAAGCGCAGGAGAAAATATGTATTGTAAGGAGTGAACAGATAATGTGTTTCTTTTTACCTTCACATTAGTGATGAATGAGCTGCTCTAAAGCTTTCTCACAAATGGTTGTATTTTCTCCTCTGTTTTATTTTTAAAGCAGTGGGCCTTTACATCAGGGAAGGATTTATAAGAGCCGTTACCTAAAGGGACCCGTGGAAGCGCTTTTGGCTTCGGGGGAAAACTTGGTGAGCTTGGTGCAGTCTAGTTTGAAAGATTGAAGGCATTAAGAAATAAAACTCAGAACGCATCAGAGAGAAAAAAAGTTCACTCTCTGGATTTAGGATGTTTGCCTGAAGAAAGGAATCACTTTTGGGAATGTTTTCAGTTTGACTGGTGAGATTTATCCCTCATATTCTTCTGGTGTTTAGACTGATTTTTTTGGACATTCATAGTGACGTTTGCCCTAAATAATACAGTTTATCGAAAAAAATCTTGAAACTTTGTAGTTACTATCCAGTCCATGATTAAATCTCAAAACTTGCTGATTGGCTCACCTACAGCCTGACTGTACACAGTAAAAAAAACTGTAATTTTTACAGATTTCCCTGTTAGTTTTTACATGTAAAATGTAAATAAAAAACAACATTTTTCGATACCATGCAGATTTTTATGTAATTATAAAAATCCCTCAAAAATTATAAAATTACAAAAAAAGGCAACAATTTTACAAGAAAAACAGGAAAAAATGTCATATACATCCTAATATCCTATACTTTTACAGGGAAAAAATATTTTACGGCAGGGACGTGCACAGGGGGGTTGCTCAGTTTGCCCGGGCAACTGCCCATATGCCCTTCTCGACTCACGTTGCCCTTCCGAGGTGGACAAAAATAAAAAAATGAATCGTACAGTGGATGCAGAATTTCACGTAGGCCTAGATAAAAAAACAACGCAAAGCCTCATTCACTTCCATATTCGGTCACCGAAAATGAAAGTCAGTAGGGGAAGGGCAAACTCTGTTTACATGAACGCGACAGGCACCTGAGCTGAGCCTGCATGAGCGGTCCTAGAAGGAGATTGTCACGGTTGTCAGGTGAGACGACTCAACGTTGTCAAAAAAGGTGAGTTTGTGATGTATAACAAACGAACGATCATCATCAAGTTTTGTGAAATGAAATAAAATCTTCATAAATCCACGCTGAGTTTGCCACGTTTAGCCTAAATAATAAGACAGATATACGCTACTATTTTTTTGCTGATAGTTAGTTTCTCACATTTCGTTTTAGCAAGATGAATGAATGATGGAAGTAATGCATCACATTAATTATTTTATCCAAAAAGTTTAAATGCCTAAATGCTATCACTATTTTGGGTATTGTTTGAAGCCAAGATGCCCACTGAAAAGAGGCGGATTCAGGAGAGGGAGAGAAAATTCAGGGAGGCAGCAAAGAGCAGCACATCTATACGACGGCATTTTAGTACCACGTTAAAAAAAAAAAAAAGATTTCGAGAATAAAGTCGAAACGTTACGAGATTAAAGTCGAAATGTTACGAGAATAAAGTCGAAATGTTACGAGAATAAAATTGAAATGTTACGACAATAAAGTTGAAATGTTACGAGATTAAAGTCGAAATGTTACGAGAATAAAGTCGAAATGTTACGAGAATAAAGTCGAAATGTTACGAGAATAAAGTTGAAATGTTACGAAATTAAAGTCGAAATGTTACGAGCATAAAGTCGAAATGTTACGAGAATAAAGTCGAAATGTTACGAGAATAAAGTTGAAATGTTACAAGATCTGGTTGCATCAAGCTTATAAAAGCCACAATCTTTAAGGATTTATAAAAAAATTATAAACGTGAACTAAAGAGGTTTTAAAATGACTGCTGGTGTTTGCAAGGCCTTCCGAACTAACTCACTGGTTCAGAAGACGTGCTTAAACACAACTTAAACTCTAAAAATACAACATTCACGTAAACAAAATACATTTTACGACGAGTTTATTCTCGTAACATTTCGACTTTATTATCGTAACATTTCGAATTTATTCTCGAAATCTTTTTTTTTTTTTACGCGGCACTAAAACGCCGTCGTAGGACATCACTGCTGGGTTGGATGACATGACACTGTGTAGGCGAATTGATTAATTAATCTTTTAATCAAGAGTTTTTTTCAGTCCTTCATAGAGCCCGTGAGCCCCGTTTTCCAGTTTTCCAGAAAATGTTAATTTTTTCAATATTTTTTTACACATAATATGCCTAATGCATATATATATATATATATATATATATATATATATATATATATATATATATAGGTCTGTTACTGGTATTATTTGACAGGAAATTGCTAAAGTAACATCTAGACTAACTAGTTTCTTCATTTGTTTTCAAACATGACTGCATAACCATTCACACACATTAGCATGTTGTAAATTCTCTTAAAGGAGTGGTTCACCTTCAAAATAAAAACTCTGTCATCATTTACTCACCCTCATGTCATTTTAAACCTGTATTTGTCTTTCAAATATCTTCACAAAAGAAGATATTTGGAAGAATGTGGTTAACAGCCCCCCATTCACTTGCATTGGGAGGCTGTGTTGTTCTGTTAACAACATTTTTGAAGAAAGAGAGAAAGAAAACTCATACAGGTTTGAAATGACAAGAGGGCGTGCAAATGATGACAGAAGTTTCATTTTGAAGGTGAACTCCTTTAATATTTCTTCCTCGATTCAATAATACAACTGGACTGCCTGAGGTATTTTAAATGCTTGTTCATGGACACAGCAAATCAAAAGATACCTTTTTGAATCTGCTTCCATATTTTCTTCACCCGTGGCATTCAAATCCCCTTCACAAAACAGTTGCCACGGAGCGTTAGCAACACTGATTACCATGAGAGCGAATAGTCGTTTGAAAAGCGAGCTCCTCATGCAAATATGAAGTTGAGATGAAACATCCTGCCGCTCTATGGGAGAATATGGCATCGACCCTGCGAGTTTTTCCAGTTGGCGTGGGCAGTTAAAGAGGTGGCAGCAACACCTGCGAATTTAAATCAAAGCCGCACATGGCCTCGCGGTTGTGAGATGATGAGTTTTACCGCACAAAGGCCCAGATTATCTGGATGAATCAGGCAAAGACAGCCATGTGAAGCTCGCATTGTGAACTGGAAGATCACAAAGCGCTGGATGTAATGAGTTAGTTGGCCCCTAACCTTCCCATCGATATGGGAGTGTAATTAAGGCTATTAATTACATTAGCGGTGCCGTGAGGCTACAAAAGAAAGTTCAAAATCATCCTTCCTTTGGATTGCGTTCTTTGTTGTCTATGTGTTCCCTAATTTTGGTCCATGTAGTGCAATTGTCAAAGAAGTGATGAAGACTTAAATACAGTTCTTGAAAGATATGCTTCACAAGACTGAAACCACTACGCGTTGGTCTTTCATGGAAATGATTACTCTGTATTCTATCGTACTGAAAAGAAAATAGGACATGAGTCTGTGACGTGCAACACAGTAAGAAACTATAAAAGGATCATTCTAAAGCTCTATAAAACATAAAACCCAGATTTTAAGTGTACGTGGCTGATTCAGAGATATATTTTTCCGCTTGTTTGTTTTTGCATTGATTCCATAATGCTGTTTTTGCGGGTTTGTGTGCAAGTATGCAGCTCTCTAGGTTGTTGTGTGGTAAGCCACTATACAATCCCAGAACACATTACTACAGAAAGTCTGACCCCAGGAAGGGTCTTCCTTCTATTTGTTGTGGCAGATACATGCCTTGGCTCTTTGAAGAAGCCGCATTAGTGTTGATAGAGGACACTAGGGCACACTGTAAAAAGGCCACAGTCAGCATGGCAAGCCTGATAAGAGAGGTCACGGAGTATCTTAAAACAAACTCAACACAGATAGTGCTCTTCTCCAGAACCAAAATACACAAGTCCCCAGTCTGTAAGTCCAGCAGGATGTTTGCATGCACACTCTGGTTATAAATATATTTTACGCTTGTGGTTACTCTTTTGGCTAAGAACGAGCAGCTCAAACACACATATGAGGGCGTTACTCATGAGATGTTATCTCATTAGAGGTTGATGGCGAGGCGTACACCTCATTTATTTTTGCTTGAACGCATACATTTGCTAGATCTCTTGGTTTACACCTCCACACTGGTTTCCCATAACGTTAATGAGGCTTGCACCATGTATCCACCATGATAGATGCAACTTCATTTACTGCCTTTAATTTGAAACAAATCTAGAACTGCCACTATATAACAAAAATAACACTATATTTATAAAAAAATCATTGCTATGAATTGCAGAGGAGCGTTTTCCCAGGTTAAACAATTATACATATCTCTCTTGGCAGAATAACAAAGGCCGGTCGATGGTCTGGGAAAATCCTGAGATGACATGCACCTCTGACGCTTCAAATCTAAGCAGTCTCAAGTCGCTTCTAGTGTAAACACTGTGTCTGATGCTCAGGCACTGATGGAAAGTTATAGACTCCCATTGCAATAAGTCTTGTTTGAGACCATCGGCAAACGGTTTGACGGTGTAATGCATTTTTGTGGAACTGCTTTACATGCGCGAAACAACCTGGTCAAATCAATATTCATGTAAGTGTCCAGGTCTCCACTAAGGCACTAAAAAAATTGAATTTGATAGCTTTGGGAAATAAATTAAATCACAACAGACCCAATGGCTTTCAGATACATGTTTTATGTATATGTGGGTAGGAAGGCAAGGTAATGTGAAGGGAGTGTTGTGAAATTTAATTTGTAATAATAATTGTTAAAGAATCAGTGCCCCCATACATAAACTGTAAGAGGGGCAAATGTAATTTTATTTTAGAAACCAGAGTAGATACAAATTGATTATTCTGTAAAACCTCCCCTCCTTTTTAATCATGCTGTGCTGATGGGTCTTTTCAAAGAAAGCTTTAACTAGGCGAATACATACTCGAACACTACACGTCCTCAAACTAAACCTAATTTAAAACACAACTAGCTGTGGATTATCCCGCTTATTCCGCAGTCATTTGCCAAGTTAAAGCTGTTCATTTTTTATCAGACAGGTGATTTTAATCAGTCAATTTGTGTCACTCCAATATTTTGAATATATACTGCAATACCAAGCTCAACCGCTAGTTGTCAATGTCCTAAATGGTTTCTTTAAATGCAACAAAACTACA
The DNA here is from genome assembly GCA_029783895.1 of Triplophysa bombifrons. NCBI lineage: Eukaryota > Metazoa > Chordata > Actinopteri > Cypriniformes > Nemacheilidae > Triplophysa > Triplophysa bombifrons. The sequence goes on along the minus strand of CM056460.1, from coordinate 3,389,366 downwards.
GGACCCAATTAACGAATGTTTATTTAATAAAATGAACATCCAACAAAATTCAACAAATTGTTAATTTAATACAATGATTAAACAATAAAATAATTATATAAACTAATTTTAACTTACAATTAATACAATTCAAATAGTTATATTGTAAGATACTAGCCAGACCAATAAACAAACAGACCAAAAGTTAACTGAAGTTCAGGTGGGCGCGTCCGATGAAACGGTCTATATCTTTGCATGTCCCTTATTTAATGTCCTGGCTATGTAGGTTCTACGTTTTATGTTTCTCAGTTCCTCATATTAAAAACAAAATGAAACCCCGAAATGAATTTCAGTCAACATTTACTCACAATAACATTCCAAAACTGTGATTTCTGTGCCTTTTTTTTGACTTTGTAAAGTATCTATAAAAAGAAGTATCATATCGGCAACTCTAAAAATGACTAGAGCACAAAATGATCTTAAAAATAGACCACCTGTAGTGATTCTGTGTAGGTGCTGAGTGTAAGCGTAGGCCATGTGATACAATTGACCCCAGTGACCACATCTCTAACCATTCGGTGAATCATCACAAATGAAACTATAAAAACATGTCTCTGCTTTTTCGGTTCTGCCTTCTATCGGCCGTGGTCTCCAAAGAGAGTGATTACACCTAGAGTCAATGTGCCCATTTGGTTGGGTAAACAACGCTGTCACCATTGCTACATCAAACCCATGGAAGCCATCAGACCAGAGTAATGGGGTCATTAACGTTGGCCTAGATATTGGATCTGGTGTCGGCCTGTGAAAACCGCAGGGTGGCTCATCTCAAAGATCAGCAGAGTAAAACCGTCACACTCATTATTAAATCACACAAAGGCAGAAAAATGTCACCTCTTGTCTATTATGATAAAACTCGCTTCTGTCGCATAAGAAGGATTCAATTGATTTTTCAGATCTGATTCGGGAAGGTGGTCTGCTGGAACATATGTAGACAAGTGATGGCAAAGAAATAAAGAAATAATGATACCCCATTATTCATATAAAATAAAACGCTGAGAAGCAATTAGCTACATTAGTGACACTGTGATAATCCACACAGAATTCACACTTTTAGAAGTGAAGATATTTTCTAAATGTAGCCACTGAAAAGTACAGAGAAGCAATGAAAGAGAGAAGTGCCAAAGCCTGTGTAGCTTGTAAGGCATTACACATAAAGATCTACCCATGGAGACTTTTTATTAATAGCTTTTGGCTCTCAGCATCTAACAGAACTCCTGCTTGTACTTCTCTTGAACAACTTTCATCAAACATGATGAGTATTGTAGGCCAAAAATGAATATATCAGAACACATCTTTTCAGTATTATTCACCAACTGTGTCCAAACAGGCTTAATTTTAACGAAAAGATCACCGTTTTGAATAAGTGATAAGCTATACAGTATTGTACAGATGTAAGGAATCGGTGATAATATTCTCCTCAGTAAATCAAAAAACTCATGGTTCTGATAATTTTACAGATTTTTGGATCATTTTTCAGATCGGCTAATGTAGAAGCTCATCATAGTTTTCTTATTATATATTATAATAATAATTAAAATAACTTGTTTTGCAATCAATAAAAGGGGAGCTTATATAGGGGGTCAAGTTTTAAGTTTTAAAATACCCTGAAAATATCAACAGATTAATATAACATTGTTATTTTTACACTTAATCCGCGGTTAACAACGAGGTTGACTCCAGCTTCTTTTTCGCCAGCTCCTTATATCATCTAAATAGATTTTTGTCTTCCATCATTCACGAAAAATGGAACTAAAGTAGATGTGTTGTAACTTGTCCTCAGTGTTCTTTATGTATCTTGACTTCCACGCCAGTACAGAGAAGGATTGTTATAATAATGAGCAGTCTGAATGAATAGGTATGGGCAGTTATTCTCATTATATGGTTCTGTGCTATTGATTAGAGGTTGTAAGCGCACAGGCATTTAAAATTCATCTGGCTTTTTTCGCTCAAAGAGCTGTTCAAAATAAGCGGTCGTATTGGCAGCGTGCACCGTATGTTAATTTTACTTCTTCGGTACCTTGAATCTTAAACACTGTTGTTTTGCCATCTGTTTGAAGAGGTCATGTTGAAGGAAGGTTTCTCTCTTTGCAAAACTCACTGTAGCATGAACAGCGAAGGTAAAATTCAAATCAAGAATATCTGTTTCTATAATTGATAAAAAGCTACTAATTAAACCATATGACATTGCTGTGTGCTATTATCTGATAACCACTTAGCAAAATGACCTTTTGACCTTCTTAAAGCTAAGAATCACTATTACTATTGCTCATACTTAAGATTAGTGATTAAATAAGAGGAATGCTAATGGCTTTGTTGAGAATAAACATGCTGTTACCTACACACTTTCTATAATAGTATACAGTATTATATTACTGTAGTAAACAATCAGCACACCCACATTGAATATGTGTGTGCACAGTTCAGCAGAATTGGACTGTCCTTTATTTATATACATTCTCAAGCCTTTATTTGATACTTTGCTTAAACATTCACTCAGTATGAGTGCAGAATTATCGGGGTTTGAACTGGGAGATGTAGACTAGGTCTACAAGTACTTAACAATAATGCCCTAGCAACCACACATTGCACCCTAGAAACACAAGCAACCTTGTGAAGACTATAATACAACACCCAGCAATGTTAGCAATGTTTCATTAACCTCTTCAAATAATTTGTCAACAAGAGAACAAAAGTTGTGCGAGTGCTAGAAACAACAAATGGATGGGTAAAAAACAGACAAAACCAACAGTTGGATTGTAAATAACCAACCCAGTCTCACAGGAATTCGTGAAATTGTCACAAACTTTAATCTGTTCATTCGTGTTCATCAACACGAATTTCCTCTTCCGTCACTAAGCACAACTTTTTTTCACCAGTACTAAACTTTTCAATACACAGACCGCGTGTGTTTTCATATCATAACAAAAAATACTAATAAGATCGTAGGAAATAGAAATTCACACGAATGAGCCACCTTGGAAAATCGGTTTGAATTCCCATCAGTTTGCGTTGATATATATTTATACTGTTAAAAAACGATATTGCGTATTAAAGTACTTTTGATGGAAAGTCGTGCTGGGTGACAAGCAAAAATTGCGTGCTGACAGAAACGCAAAAAAGGGGGATATTTGTGTTGATGAACACGAATTAATAGATTATGGGTTCATTAAAATCTCACGAATTCTCATGAGACTGGGTTGAAATAACCTGTGCTGGTTGTTTTAACACAAAATACTAGTTGTTTCAACCCATAGGTTAGGTAGCAAAAACCCAGCGAGCGGCGAGCAAACACATATGCGTATTCTATTTCTCATCAATGTCACCAAAATGTCACCTGTATTTATTTCGTTTTTTTATATATAATTTCTTGTTCCACGTGAAGGGAAGTTTGGTGCAGTTTTCTTTAGACAAAGCAACATAAAATGAATTACTGAAAATAACTTGTTTTGGAAAAAAAATATTCACATAAAAAACATCATTCATTTGATCAAAAAAGGCATTCTTATTTAGTTAATAGACCAATATTCCATGTAAATGCCAAGATTAAACTTGGTTCAAATATCAATAAAATGTTTGCCTGTCAACACATTTGAATGTTTTGATAAAAAAACAAAGCAAACAAGGTCTTGATGCTGAATTATTTACAGATTGACTCTCTGTGGAGAACTGCATGTTAACTCGTTTCAGTCTTACTGGTTTTGCGCCTCTCAGGTGAAAATAGAGCACAGGGGTCTAAATGAGGTCTTGAGACGTGCTGTTGCATCAGGATTGAATATAAAAGGAATAAACTTGAGCCTTTGTTTCTATTGGCAGGAGGTCTGTAGGAGCAGCCGGCGTGTCTTCCATCCGTTATTATTGTGTCCTTGATGTGAATGCAATCTCCATTTTCTGTCTTTCATTATCAATCCAGTGATCCGCTAGAGGTCTAATGTCCGCTGAATGCTGTTGACAGACTGGGTGGTGATAGGAAAAGTCGCAGCAGAATCAGAAGCACAGACAGGCAGAGATGCAGAATGTATTCCGATCTTACGTTTAAAAATCAAATACATTGAGCACCTGTTAGGTGATAAAAGCAATGATATATTTCTATTTTAGTTTAGTTGTGCCAGAAATTATTATTTTAAATGAATGCACGTATAGATGAAGGCTCATGCCATACTGATATTAATAGCATTAGCCTGATGAAAGTTGTTGGATTTTACACAAATCATTTTGCTTGGTGCCAACATGACATCACATGACCTGCTGAATTCTACCTGCTTTATATCAGTAACTCTCTGGGCGTTTTGCCAACCAAAATAATGTCGCATGATCCTATGACAAACATTCAATAAGTGTCATCATCGTACAGTCTACAAACATGTCATACCTAAGTTTATCAGACTGTTTGTAGCAGAATAAATACAAGCTGAATACCCTGAAGGTGCACACTTACTGCTTTAACATAATGTGAAGTTTTAAATGCAGCTGTTGATTAAAAATGTATTTTTGCTGCTTGTTCAATTTAGTTAACAAATGAGCTAATTCAAAATTTAAAATAAGATCAGTCTAAATTTGCGAAATTAGTTTACTTGATTCATTTGTATTACATCGGCACAAAGCATTTTCTCAGGCCATAAATGCACCGAAATCCAGATCCAAACTGATTTATGGCTGGAATACACTACAAGACTTTTAAAATCTGAACAGGGTTTTTTTTAACTAGATATCGTACACTTGCAGACCTTTTGAAAGTTTCATATAGAAACACACTAACTTATTAAATCTTCAGACTGGCGCAGACTTTCTGTAACAAGTCCAGACTGGCAAAATCTGAGCAAAAGTCTTGTAGTATATTTCAGCCTTTAGTCAACAGCTTTATGATTATAATTTACTCGTTTAATTGTTTTGTATTAATCTTTTTTACATTTTAATGTTTTATAAAACAACAGAAAGTTAAAAAATATGTTTAAATGTCTATAGTATTATATATTCTCATGATTTTGTGTAGTGGTGCTTGAAAGTTTGTGTACCCCCTGTATACCTCCCATTGTAAAGTATTATATTTGATGAAAAGACTGAATTTAATGTAGGGTCTTTATATTACAGAGGTTTTGTTCCTTATCCTTACTGCTATAATCCACCTGTTTCTTTTATCAGACATTTCTAATAACTTAAATAAGAAGCTCTTTAAAATGAATACTTGGACATGTCGCATCATACACCTGGCAAGATTAAACAAACACAAGCGAAAAGCTGAGCACTTTTGATCAGGATATTTTTCCAAATGGATAAGATGGGCACTGTCACTTCGAATCATTCAAGTGTCTGTTGTAATTTAAATAGGAGGACAGCGTTCTTGCCAGCCTGCCGTGCCACTGAGAATACGGTGACTAAAATAACACATAATTCACAGGCACAAGAGCCTCTAACAGAAAAAGTCACCTGACCTGAGCAGTGTACTCAGATATCACAGGGGGATAAAACTTGAACTGGAGAAATCTCTTTAGTACACTCTTCACCACAACAACTGTATAAGCACTTGAACCAGAGGCAAGCTGTTGGTAGAGAATTGAAGATTAATGCCAAATTATCTACTTCAGATTAGTTACAAGAGGGGCCTTATGAATAAAACTGTGTGGATTTCATCCTAAAAATATGCATACACACGAATTGCGGATTTTGAACAGTACACCCGGCCCTGTGCAACATTTGCCAGTAACCAGCAATACTATACATGCACAAACATTATTCCTCTTTTAAATCATCAAAATCAACATATATGCGTGTATTTCAATACTTAAAGTGATAGTTCACCCAAAAATTAAAATTCTGTAATCAGTTACTCGCCATCTTGTCATTTCAAACCTGTATGACTTTCTTTCTTCCGCAGAACAAAAGAAGATATTTGTAAAAGATGTTGTTGACGAACAGCGATGGCAGCCATTCACTTGCATTGGTTTTGTGTCCATACAATGAAAGTCAATGGGTGCCACTGCTGTTCGGTTATCAACATCCTTCAACATATCTTCTTTTGTGTTCTGCGGAAGAAAGAAGGTTAGAAATGACAGTAGGGTGAGTGAATGATGACAGGAATATCCATTTTTGGGAGAACTATCCCTTTAACTCTATTCAGTTCAAGTCACTGGATTCGTCAAATGGTTTGTACGGTACAAATGCTCTAAATGCTTTTATTCCAAGATGGTTTTACTCCCAGTTTACTTTTTATAATCGAAATGTGTGCGTGTGGACTCAATTTTCGAAACCCATTGAGTGTCTTCACAACGCCGCAGGTGTTAAGCACTGCTTGCAATAAGAAACTTCTAAATTTCCACAGTTATTGTTATTTGACCAGCTGGAGAAAACTGCTTGTGTTTTTGACCAGGAACATTATTATTGACCACCCATCAATACGGCAAGATGATGACAGTTTGTGCCGGAAAATGTGGAAAATCATGTGAAACTTGTTACAGTTCATTGTTATCCGACCGGTTGAAGAAACCTCTTTATTCGTTAGCCAGAGGGTATGAAAGCTTGTGTTTTTTCTTTAATATCTGAAAAAGCAAAGTAGCGTGACAGCACAAAATCAAAGGTTGAAATGTGTTTTTCAGGTCGGCTTTGAAACTCTAGAGAGCATGAAATATCAGAAACATCTGTGAGCTTGAATATTAAGACAGAGTTTATTGCTTTGCCTTTCAGCCATGCCGAATTACTTGTTGCAAAGCTGCATGTGCAGCTTTTTGTTCCTCCACAGTTACGATAACATATCCAAAAATAAATGACATCCTAGATAACCCACTAGTTACTAAAAGTGCGCGTGTGATAAAAAAAAAACAAAAAAACTCCCCCAACAATTACACTTTATTTTATGAAGTAATATGGGGATATTAAATAGTGTTCAAGAGAAAATGAAAGAGATGAAAAACTAATTCAGTTGTGATGAGTAAACACTGCAAGAAATCCAATCTTTTGTCTTTGCAAATAGTGCGGGGAAGAAATGTTTGAGAAATATATCAGGGGTGATACTGTGATTATGATTATTATTAAACTGAAGCCGAGCACCGTACATTTGGTTAAAAACTCTTGGCGTGTTGTTTCATGTACTGAGGTACATGAGGGGTCTACAACAAATAATTATTTGCAACATCATAAACAGAAAAAACTTAAAAAAAAGCTGGTGTTGTAACTACTAGGGCTGCTAGTCAACCAGCCTCCCACCAGAGGGAGCCGACTATGCTGGACTTTCATGCCACGTCCTCACTTCCTGTGTCAGCCATATTTAATCAGACCATGCCAGTCGCATGTTGCGAAGTATTGTCAGTTACCTTCTCACTGCCTTACCGAGCGTTTCTATTGTTTGCCTGCCTGTTATGACCATTGTGCCTGCTATCTTGGATTACGTTTATTGGATTAATTCTTTTACTCTGTTTGCCTGGTTGGAACAAAAAACAACCAACAGAACATGACTAAAATTATGTCTTTTCTTCAAATAATTTAAATTGATAGTCCACTCCGCCACAAAAATAATCTGTCATCATGTATCCACCCTGATGTCGTTCATAACCTGTGCATGAATCTTCTGTGTGGCACATACAGAAATGTCTGGGTGGTGGTTTGTCCATAAAATGGAGGTCACTTGGGACCAGTGTTGTTTAGTTTCCAACATTCTTCAGAATACCTTCTTTTGTGTTGTGCAGAAAGTATGTTATAAATGTTTGGAATACAATGAGGGTAAGTGCATAATAAAGAATGTTCAATTTTGGGTGAGCTATCCCTTTGTGATAATGGAATTATGAAGGAAGCAGAATCATAAAAATTAGTCTTATAATAAGCCGTCCTTCTTCAAGCAGCAAAAGGGGTGATGAGCCATCAGCATTGTATTTATAATCAACGCTCTTAACCTCTGGTTCCTTTAGAGGAGGGGGCTCAACCTGTAATAAGTCAACTTTTAGACACTTCAGATAAAAGCGTCTTCAAAATGACCGCTTCCTATTATTAGTGTAATGGGCACTTAACGTAAGTATATATGTCCTAAGAAGCATTAAATGTGAACTGAATTTAATAACAGGCATTAAAAAAGCTCTTGACTTATTGGCCAAGTTCTTATTACAGTAAAGTACATGTGTTAAAAATGTCATTAATGGTTCACTTTTAATATTTTTAAGTTTGTTCTTGGTGTGGTTATCAATGAAATGGGTTTGAATTGACTAAAATGTACAGTCATTTATGCCTCAGTGTCATGCTTCAGATGGTCATTCTCTCAGAGATTTTGTGTGACTCGTAGCTTCTAGGTTAAGACAACGAGTTAGCCTATTTGCTTTTTGGCCAAATTACTATTCAGTTTCTTCTCTATGGTAGTTCACCCAAAAAAGACAATTCCGTCACCTTTTACTCAATCTCAAATTATTCCAACTCTGTATAAATTACTTTGTTCTGTTGAACACAAAGGAACATATTGGAAAAATGTTTCAGTTCAGTGACATCTTTGACTACCATAGGACAAATGAAAATGGTGCTAAAGAACTGTTCTAAAAAAAAATGTGTTCAACAGAAAAGAAACATACAATATTTATACTATGGTATAATGTACCATATTGCAATACATACTTCAAAATAAATTTCTTTGTATACAAAAGAACAAATAAATGCATACAGTTTTAAAAAACTTGAGGGTGTGCAAATGGTGACAGAATTTACATTTTTGGGTGGACAATCCCTTTAACACTGGAGCATTACTTAATGATGCTAATTCTTTTAATCTGAGTATTATAATTTATTTTAAAGGATTGCATAAAAGTGGCCTTTTCAAGAAATCCAAATGAATGTGTGTTAGCAGCCAGATGCAATTTAGCCTTAAAGAATATCGGCAGATTGAAATCAATTCGTCATTACTGACCGCTCACCGACTCACTCAGGATTAGTGTTCTTGAAAATGATGAATATGACTTCTGCGAAAATGTGCATCGAACTGTTTTACTCTCTTTATTTTCAACAACCCATTTGGCATTCATTTTAATGCTTTTAATAAAATATTCCACCGTGTAGAGGAAATGATGTGATATATTTACTGTTTGCTTCAGAAAATCCATGAAGAGACCGTTGACATTAGCAAAGAGATGTTGACTTGCTGTTTCTATAGTAGATCAGGATGTTTTTGATTATTTCTTACTGAAGAGGCTGATTTTAAAGGGATACTTCACCCACAAATGAAAAATCTGTCAACATTTTCGGGTATTCCTGTAAATCTGTACACATGTCTTTTTTCTGATGAACACAGAGAAAGATATTTGGAAGAATGCTTATAACCATACAGATTTTACCCCCCCATTGACTCCCATAGTAGGAAAAATTACTTTATCTTTTTATTATTCAGTTGAACACAAAAGAAGACATTTTGAAGAATGTAGGACAACAAACAGTTCTGGGCACTTTTGACTACCATTGAATGTTTTCCTACTATGGGAGTCAATGGGGGGCAAAATCTGTTTGGTTATAAGCGTTATTCTAAATATCTTTCTCTGTGTTCATCAGAACAAAGACATTTATACAGATTTGGAATAACTCAAAGGTGAATAAATGATGACATAATTTTCGGGTGATGTATCCCTCTAAACAGAGGAGTCTTCCATAGTAAAATCTTTCTTAGTTCGGATATGCTTATCCAATTGTAATCCAAAAACGTAGACATTTTTGTGCACTTTTTCTCTTTCACAAAACCTATTCCAGTATACAGACAATGCAACAATCCTAACACAGTCTGTGTATATACAATGCGAACTATAAAAAGGCAGACTTTCTTTCATTCAGCCAGTGTTATACTCCTTGAACTCGGGTCAGTGCCCTATGAATGTTTCAAGCCTGCTATCATCTACACCGCCTCAGTCTTTCCCGTTTCTCTGTTTCACTTCATCCCCTCAGACGACTGTTGAGGTGGCCAGCGCCACTAGACAGCGTCATCTAATTAGCTACCATTTGAGCGCTGACATTTTCCCCCGCTGCTGGGATAAAGTGAATGAGTCAGATATCTGTGCGGCTCAGGGGCACGCAGGGAGAGACAAGAGCTGCGGTTTACCTAGCGGGGCGACTTTAAAATAAACCATTTTAATATCAGCAGTCGGGCTGTCTTCGGCTTGTTGGGGATATGATATTTACGCCCATGCGGGTGGACTACATTAGCGCATCGCTACCTGACTAGAAGTGAGTGTTGCAGCAGTATACCAATGAGGATTAGGCACGCTTAATCATTTTAATTGGATCACCGGGCTGTATAAAATGATTAAATTAATGGGTGCTTTATCTCAATGCACCTATGTTTGGGTCTGTCTAGAGTATACGCATGAATAGTCATTAGAACCGCAGGTGAACAATCGAAATTACAGGTTAACATTCTATTATGATCTGAAGCAAGCGTTACTATCGCTCTTAAACCCATACATCTCAATACAAAACTTGTGTGTGGAACCTAGGGCAAGTAGGTTGTTATGTATCAAAGTAGAGTCTTAAATAAGTTGAGGTAAAAATTTGGGGTAAAATTGTGATAAAAATCCCTAAACCAAAGGATGCATCTGTGATCAGAATATCATAGAAATGTGGGGGTGTTTGACCGCTGAGAAGCACCACAAAAACAACCAGAAGCCTGTTGTAACCACATAGCAACACACTTAAAAAATCCACAGCCATGTCGAGGGACTGGAATAGCATATAAACTCTCATAGAAAGCATAAACATGACTAATGACAAATAACTAACCAACCCCGTAACAACCATTGTGGCCTAGCCTCAACTGGTATGGTTCGGTACTCAATAATTTGTGCTTCTTTTGTCAGAAGTTGTGAATGGTACCAAAACACCAATTTCTTGGGACCCTTTCATTAGGATACCTACTACAATGGTACGGTATCAAAAGGGTGGGGGTGGACTTACAGCTGAACATTGATTGGTTGACAGAGAATAGTCACTTGCGAGTGCTATAGGCAACTTTTCTTTTACACCGATTAAATACACCAGGATCGTTGAGGAAGGGTACTGTTGCACTGCAAAAAAATGACATTCTTACTAAGTGTCTTGATTTGTAGTACAAATATCTAAACATTCTTAAATCAAAATACAGTTACTTTTTATATTTGGTCTTGTTATGTGAAAAATAATATAAGAATAAAGTACATTTATTGTAAAAACATCAAAAAATGTGAGAAAAATAACCTTGAATTAGGTACTTGAGAAACAGGTCAAACTAAATTCATATTTATTTTTCTCACCCCATGGACATGTTTTTGTGCTTGTTTTTACCATAAACAATTAATTCTTACATTATTTTTTATAAAACAAGACTAAATATCTGACGTCACTTTTCTTGTCAAGTAATTGTATTTTGATTTAAGAATGTTTGTACTACAAAACAAGACTAAGACACTTAGTAAGAATGTTATTTTTTTCATTGCAACAGTACCCTTCCTCAACGATCCTGGTGTATGCGGGAAAGTTGCAATCGGCGTAGAAGAAAAGTTGCCTATAGCACGCACTAGTGACTATTCTCTGTCAACCAATCAATGTTCAGCTGTAAGTCCACCCCCACCCTTTTGATACCGTACCATTGTAGTAGGTACCCTAATGAAAGGGTCCCAAGAAATTGGTGTTTTGGTACCATTCACAACTTCTGACAATAGAAGCACAAATTATTGAGTACTGAACCATACCAGTTAAGGCTAGGCCACAATGGTTGTTACGGGGTTGGTTAGTTATTAGTCATTTTAATGCTTTCTATGAGAGTTTATATGCTATTCCGGTCCCTCGACATGGCTGTGGGTTTTTAAGTGTGTTACTATGTGCTTACATAATTGTTACGTTAAGTAATTGTATATTGATTCAAGAAGTTTTAAATATTTTCACTAAAAACAAGACAAAAATGCTGACCAAGAATGTCATTTTTTTCAGTTTTACAATGTGGCAGAGGAAATGCCAATCAGATCAAGGTTTGACGTCCCAAACCATAACAAATGAACCGCACCACTGCAAACGAACCATTGCATCTTTTAAAAATATGAAATGGTAATATTCAACATTTCCCTTTGAGATACCTTATAGTAATTAAATCTTTTTTACTATGTTTGACATACGTTTATGTAAATATTTCCATCTAATTCATTATGTTCAGTGATTAGTGGAAACTATCACACCTAGTGACAAATGTGGAACTTACTATTTCATCAAAATAATTGTTTCTAGTTTGAATCATCAGGTTGAATTCTTAACCCCATTCATATAATTATGAAACACAATACACACAAAGCAGATCATGCTTCTTTGTACTCTGAATATTCTGCTGAATTAACATGAAGTGCACCAAACCTCCCCCACTGAGTGCATTGGTATACAGTTTAATCTGTACAACAACTCTGTCCAAATCAATCTTTCTGACACCCAAACAGGCAAAACAAATGGCACCTCTCTGCCAAGCTCTGCCAGGCCTCAATTGGCCCATTATGTGCTTAATATTCGTTAACTACATTGTCATATTAGCATCAGCGTACACTTGTAGCTGGAGCACTAATGATTTTGGAAAAGATGCCCTTGAATGTCAGCATGGCTTCTACCCCTAAACCTCCCGGCTCACAATAGCAAGCAGTCCAAAAACATTATTCAGGAAAAGAGGATTGGTTATGTGTGCACAATGAGTCTAAGTGAATGTGACAGTACCACAGTTCATCTCGTGACTATGATTATAGGAGCTCAGCTGTAGATCTGGGAGGTGGATGGGATATGGGGTATGGGGCGGGCAGTAGAAATGTCAACATCAGGGGACACAGTGTGTACTGGCTGAAAGGTTTTCACAAACACAGAAGAACGTTTTGTTGTCAACAAAAGGCTTTGGATTTGTATTCAATAGATAAATGGCAGTTTAGTTGAACACTACAGCTGCAGTATACTAGCTTTCTACAATGACTTTGTTTAATATAAATATTTGCCTTATACAGTAACGACATTGCTGAAATGTTTTTTTCTGAAACTAGCAACTATAACAAACACAAGGGATTATTTACAACATCCTCTTTATCAGGTGGTTTAAATGGATTTTGGCGCGTTTTATCTTTATTGAAGATAATACAACAACCTTTTCTTTTGGAAAGTAGCCTATCGTGTTGTGCCAATATATCATAGAAGAAAAAGCGTTTTAGTACATACAAATAAATCAACATTGCGTGAATAAAATTCTAAACTGATTTGGTGTTGCTCTTAACTTATCTTTTTTTTTCGTCCCTGACCTTCACCTGATTGAAACCGGTAAGTTTCCAATGTCAAAGAAGGCGGAGCATCAGAGCACACATAACTATTATGCAAATGCCATATACCAATGGTGGCTCGAAGGTGTTTACCGGCCAACGTGATTTTTCCAGGAGAGGTCTGTTGAACGACCGAAACGAGTTTTATTTCGGACCAGATTTTGATGTCACAGACCAAACAGTCGTTTTTCCATTTTGAATCTAGTATGGCGTTGCCTTTAGTCTATTGTTTAAACATCAGCACATATTTCAACAATTTAACTGAAGGTTTTATTAATATCTATCAATGCTCTAGTAAAAACTGTATAGGGAGTCATTGCCATTCTGAAAGATTCTAGAAGAGAATATCCAGTCCAGTCATCCAATACAGCCATCTGGAAATCTTTGATGAATGTACATCCACCCCAATGGTTTCCAGCCATTTAATTTCTATGGGAAAACGAAAAAGATTATGCATCGATATTGTTTATTTATTTACTTATATTTATTTAGTAACCGACTCCTTCAGATTCAGCATCAGGATAGAAAACACTGAAACACCCTATAAACAAAGACCAGTAGATATAAAGAAAATGACAAAAAATATTTTCATGACCTTAAATCATAAAAGGTATCTGCCGTGATTTGGCCCCAATTCACAGTGTGTGTGTGTGTGTGTGGGTGTGTGAACAATAGCACTCCAAAGATTAGCCAATAAAATCCACAGTTACTTAATTACAAAAATGACACCGGAAAGCAATTAAATAGTCAATGTTGGATAAAAAACAGAGATAATGGATAAATTAAATTAAATTAGTTAAATGAATCCCCTTTGTTTAGTTGAATGTAACAAAAAGCAAAACACTGAGATCTACATCAGGCAGTTTGCATTGAATAGAGCACCTTGAAGCCATTGTTGAGTGGTCTTTCATGTCTCTGTTCAGCATCGGAGTAAATGACAGCAACTGCTTTTTTATTATGAGCCCAGTGAACTGAGCTTTTGTTTATTTTCCTCTCTGAAAGACAGACAGATGCAGGTGTGAAGCCCATTAGCTGTCTGCTCCACCGCGCAGAGATTTTTCACGGGCTTTAAAGAAAGAGACGCGATCGGTAGAGGGTCATCGCATCATTACCTCTCATCCCTTCCTCCAAAATCTCTCCATCCCTGAGGGCATCAGCAGCAGATAGAGACAGCGTTGAAGAAATAAAAATGACACTGGTCAGAACGCTGGAGCCTTTCGTTTCTAATACAGGTGTGTGACATGAGTGCTCTTTTTCTGGAAACCTCTCACTTGATATGATAAATTCCAAATGTTAGCGGGAGCTGTTACTCTAATTTAAGGAGAATATTATCCTCCTGGGTGTGAAATGACTGTTTTTGAATACTGAAAGTTAATTAATTAAATTATGTGGGAAGTCAAGAGAAGTGAAAGTGGGATATAAAAGATTATGATTAAAAAAGCGAAGCAGATAATCCTCGGTATGAAAGTTTCCCCTTTACCGCTATCTAATAAAAAAACCCTCTTATCTGGTGCTCTACCTGCAAGCCATCATCTCCATTAAACAAATTGCGCCTGGCCTGCCGCCTTGACATGATATAGCTTTTGATCATGCTGTCTGTCAAAACCAATGTTCCTCTGTTAAGGGAAACCAAAAGCGAGAAGAGGTCTCTGCTAATTCTGAAAAAGCATCATGGGAATACAACCATCCAACTGTTCTGTCTTGAAAGAATATTAGATGTATTTATAACTACCTTCTATGACTTCATCCACCTTCTCGAATGATTTTCTTCACTGAGCTAGTCACATTCTGGGATTGCATCTTCCCTGTAGGACACAATAATGTGCTCCATTTGACCTTCCATTTCTTGTGTGACGAATGAAACAGAAGTAATTTCAGCCATGATTTTTTTCGTGATTTTTATTTAATCATACTAGCCAGTGTTATGACATTTTTACAAATTTGTTTTTTGAATGTAAAAAAGCTGTTCTTATTTGCTAAATAATAATGATGCAACAAAATGAAATCAAGCGGCATAGATTTATCTTACTGCTATTTAAAACAATTCATAATGTGTCCAGTTTCACATACAGTAGTATTTTTTTTATAAAACAGTTATACACTGTATAACTACTACTTCACAATTTAGCAGGCATTTTTTTATAAATAAAACACTCCATACAAACAACTTGTATTCTTTTAGTATTTATCAAACCTTTGCTATGTTTTAAGAACTGACAGCGTGAATTGATGTGGATGGATCTTACTGTATTTAAATGATAAACAATGTCCAAACTGTTATGACTAAGCCGTCTGTCAGCTGTCTGCTAATTTACAGTGTAAGGAGTGAAATCCTTGACCGCTAAATGCCTCTTCATTCAGCCATCAATTTAAAAGCTAAGGGAGTGTCGTCAGCTTTAGACTTAGTGATCGTGTTTAGACAGAAAATATAAAGAAACCCGAATTTCTAAATTTATCCTATAACTACCGGCATATTTTGTAATTTTATTTTAATTGGCAAAACTACAAGGATAACCATCAGTAAGCCATGTTCACCATACAGCCAACTTGATCTCATGAGAATTCGTATGTATTTTGCATAAAATGTGGTACTATAAAACGTATATTTACTTGTGTTTACACAAACACTAAAACGCAAAATACTGACATATTTACAGTTTCTAAACGCACATAAAACGTTCATTGTTTGCATATGAACAACTTTTCAGATTTACAAATCAATCCTTATGAATATCGTTATCGCAGCATTAAACTTTATTTTATTGTATTCTTTTTTTTGTCACATCAATGGCATTATGTTTTCAATCCCATTTATTAATGTTTACCAATTAAACAAAATATTCTGGTGATGTGTTATTTCTGCTCTTAAAATCAATAACATTTGTGCAATCGTTTAACCATTACTTTAATTATAATATTTGCTATGTTTGCCATGGGACATTTTCTAACATTTTGTGACTGACAGTAGAACCAACGCCATAAAACGCCAAATAATTACAAAAGGAGTCAATTTTATTCATCAGATCTAATATCTTCAGAATCTGTTCGACTGCAAGGAACATAGCCACAGCTATAATTTGACGATCTTCATCTCTATCCTGAACAGCAGCCACCATAAGCAGTGAGATCAACACTGACAAATCGAGTCCTCTCTCAAAATCGGTATCCTTTAAGACCCCGCGTGATTTTGTTGCCTAAAAGAACTTCTAATGTGTATTCTTTTTAGCGCCTGATTGCAATTCTTACTAAACTGCATTATGATTTATGTCGGTAGTAGGCCTACTTTGTTAAAATGACCATTATTATCTTTTTTATCCACTAAATGCTTCATATGATGGTTCATTATTGAGGCTATGGGATAACAAATCAAACAAATCTTGTTTTTACTGTTTTAGTTATTTACTATAATAAAACCATGGTTATTTAAAAATAACCAAAGTGATACTTTTTGTTTGTTAAGCAGATGTCGACCCAGAAATACTGCCGTGTATGTTACATCAAGCTTAAATGCACATATGTTTTTAGTAAATCTTAATTTTAGCATGTCATTTTAATGCTTTTATTTTACCCCGCGTTTTTAGCTTGCTAAAAGCTAACACAGCTTCGGTTAACCATACAACAACATATCGAGTTAACAACTTTGTGATCAGGCATTACAAGTACCTACTAAATTGGGTCCTAAGTAGACACAATTCACATGGTGACCGAATTTGTCATGACTTCGGCGCTAATGCGCTCGTCACAAATTCAAAAGTTACCGCCGGAGCAGCAACGTGATTTTACGACGGGTTTTACGACAGGTTTTACGGCAGGAAACTCAAACGCTCATTGTCTCTCGCCTGCTTTGTAACAAATTGTGACATGCCGTGTTTGTTTGTAATACATGCTTCTCAGTAAATTAGTAGGTTAGTTTGTGGTTTATTTTTGTTTTACTTCACTGTTTTATGTCTGTATATATGTAGCACTGTGGTCCTGTGAGGCACGACATTTCGTTCTACTGTATGTCCCCACATGCGGCGGAATGACAATAATGCTCAACTTGAACTTGAACTTGTTTGCCGAAGTGTGTTTGTAGGAGACATGCGTGCTTGGTCAGGATAATGATCTGGATATTTTCAGCGATTAACAACTTAAATACCACTCCACCAATTCTCACACAGAACTGTTGCATTCCACCAGAGAGGACTGCGATTGCAACGCATCGTCATTTGGATTCCAAAGCAACTCTTGTCTTGATATTTGCATCTGCATTGGTTGTTCAAAAACATAAAAAAATGTTGATCACTACTTTAGAAATCATTATTTTGAATCAAATGTAAGACTTGGAAGGAAGACTCTACTGTCTCTAGCGACCAGTCGATGAATTGCAGTTTAAATCAATTCCTTGTTTGTTTCACGAGAGAGACCGGAAGGTTGCCGCTTGGCTGATCATGATGAAGGACCTCATGAGACTGCTTGTTGTTGGGTAAATGTGATCTAGTAAGTGTTCTCAGTACAGTTTAAAAGTACTACATAAATTAAGCTTGTCAACAGTTTACTCTCTGTAGAATATAGAGTATATCTGATAACGCGATTATATTCATGTACCCTCCTAATACTACCTGCTTTGAAATAGGCTATGCAGGGTGTAAATGAATAAATCTCATAGCAGGGCAGTGACCCAAACTAAAAATAAGGGCCACTGCTTTAATGCTTCTCAGCCAAAGCAGTATTAATGTATCCTATTATGGAATCTTGGAAACAATGTTAAGTTCACTTTGTTTCTGTAATATTTTTCTCCTTAATGTTGCCACTACTGGTGTGCCAGGTGCTAATTATTATGGAGGCATTTGCAACCCCGTGCCACCCTTATAGCTACACCACTGATCAACAGCTGTCTTAGCCAATACTTGTGATCAATATGTTCAGACATCTGTTGCCGTTTAGCATATTTAAAACACTGCATGCAAACTGCAACTGTGGCCCTGTGATGTGCACTCTCACACCTGTATTCCTAGAGGGTGTTTATGACATGAGCCCAGCAAACATTCAGACATCACTAAGTCTGTGGAGACTGTATCCCAGGGCTTCTTTAGCTCAACCCCTCTCATCTATATTTCAGCATTGGCAGGCATAAGGGGGTCGTGTGCTAGCATATGAAAGGGTGAATTTCCACATGAATTATTTTCTGGCTGAGATGCCTGTGGCACTGTGTGCGCAACAAGATTCTGCTGTCGCCCGCTCTGAGGCGAATCCCTTGGAGGCACTCGCGCCTACATCAGCTCACAAATATGACATGTCGTAGGGCCTACATGATATCAGCAAAAATGTGGAAAATCTGGGTCCCAAGATAGATGATTAATGATATGAGAGATTTATACATGGGAATTTGATGGCAATTTGTATATTTTGTGCATAGCCAGAGGATAAAAAACATGAGCATAAAAACAAACTAGCCATTGCCATTCAACAGCCCTGACAGCGATTTATATAGCACTACAGTTTAATTTTAAATACCAATGTTTTTCTAAAACACATTGTGGGGTATTCTTCTGTTAGTATAGTTGAACTCCCAAATACACTGACATTTTAGTAGCCGTACTTGACCGGTGTAGCATGCCAGATCATGGTCGCATGCTGCATCCTCCAACCCAGCATCCAGAGCCAACTTCAAAATGGAGAGCGTGTAAACTGCGATCAGCACAGATTTTTTAGTGGGCGCCATTATTTCCAATTCAAAGTTTGCCATCGCCATGTCTTATCTGCATAAAATATTTAGGCCTTTTATGGATTTCTCCATGGCTAATTGCAAAACTAACATTCCTTCAGTGACAAGAGAAAACACAATGCCATATTAAGAGCTCAGGGGCCAATTACCAATTCATGGCTTTGGTAAAAGGCTGGAGGATCAATAGATCTTGTCGACTGATCTAGCCCCAGACACCCGTTCTGTCTAAAGCAATAGCCTTTGGACTCCATCAATAGAACAATCTCGTTTCCCATTTTTAGGCAGTAAATGGACATTCATGAGAGCTCCATGCATCTTCTTAGCACAGATGGTTCCACTTATCTCATCCAACAAACATTTAAGTTCATTGTAGAGAAGCAGTACTGGCCAATGGTAGAATTGGCATTTTTTTCATTCGTTGCATGGGAGCTTTTAGAGAAAAGCCCAGAGATGTCTCTCGAATCGGAGCAGCTCTGATCAGTGAGGGCCACCAAACATATGGAGCTGTTAGTTCTGTATCCAGGGGATCTGGAACATAGGCATCTGTTTCACCCATCAGCTTTTTAAGCATCATTTGTGCCATCTATTGGATGATGGACATTGTCTGGATCTGAACTCGACCTTTAAAGTTGAAAGACTAACTTTTCTTGACTTCAGAGCTGCATACAAATGTCAATAATGCATCTATAGAAGCCATCTACAATAAAAAAAAGGTTATGTGCACATTAAAGACAGAGCAAAGTCGTTTTGCTAATACAACCCGAATTGTGTTGTTAAAAATAACAGATGGAGGTACTCTACGACAGATGTCAGAAAATAACTTTGCAAAGTTAAATGTTTATTCCTCTACCTTATCATTGTGTCCCTTCTGGTTTATAAAAATATTTATTTGCCCCAAATGAAAAGTATTTTATTTTTGGTCACCCTCATGTTGAAAATACTAAGGGCTGAAGCTGCCATGCTCTAACTTTTCAAACTAAGCAATAAGTGCAAATTAGTATTTCATCTGAATTTGTTTACCAAACTTTCTTTTAGCAACTCAATATTGCTCAGCTTATAATGTTTTATCCACAGAAAAGCCAAGGTAATAATCGTAAAACCAATTAGTTGCAATGGATTAGACAAACAGCACTCATAATCTTTTGTCAAGATCCCTAAAGGCCCATGACTACAGCAGCCACACAGCATCTGATCAAAGCACTTCCGTCTCCTACAGTCAGCATTATCCTGTCGACTGAAGAAACTTCTCACGGTCTTGATTACGCAGCCCAGCGGCTCCACTTTTCACACAACACATCTGCACACATATGTTTTTGTACCCATAATTAAATAAATATATGTTCATTTACACAAATTATTTTTATTGTATTACATTTAATGCTATATACAGTAGTATCCTTGTATAACAATACTTCATGTGTTCAAATGTGAAAGAGAAACTCAGCTTGATAACTTGGTGTAGACCTATAGCCAGTAACAAGTGCCCGTCGGTCTAAAATCAGGTTTACAAAATGCAAGAGAAATCAGCCAATTGTGACATCAACAGATTGTATGACAAAACAAGCCATCTATTCTCCTCGCAACACGCTGATGAAACACGACATTCTAATTCACTGGGGGTCAGTATGTACACTCTACAACTGTACACTGGAAACACATCTTTAAAGTCTACATGTCTCTTCCTATTAAATCTTGTTCGCACAAATGGCTTGCTAGAATAGGTCAGAAATATTAATATGAAGCGTAAAGACACTGAAAAAAATGCTAATTTGAACAAATTTGAACTATTTTAATGCATTGGTTGAAATCTTTTTTTTTACATAGTTGTGGATATTATATTGCATTTCGGTCAAAAGATCCTACAAAACATTAAACACAGGACCTTTAAGAGTGATTAACAATATTAATAAAGCTGTTTTAACAAAACAATTTTAAGTAGATTAAAAAATATATTCATTTAACTACAGTAAGATGAATTCATATTTTCTTTACAATAAAAACAGTGGTGGAAATGGCAGAGATTCACGGGGGGACACTCTAGTTGGATGCCATATTATGAATATATAAACCATAGATGTTTACGTATGAATTGTGCATGCATGTAGCGTTTGGAGGCCATTTTATGGACAGAGAAGATGGAAATTCTCTACATTTTGAGGTGGAACTCCTCTTGAAATTCTCTTCCTGGACTTCGTCCTCCCTCTGTGGTTAATCAAAAAAATACTATAAACTTAATTGTTTCTTTTAATTTGATTAAAAGGGAAGGAAGTTTAATTTGTTTTTAGCCAAATAATTGTCTTACTTTTTTTTTACTTTGTCATTGGTAAGTGATAGATAACTTTTACACAGTGAATTTAGTGTGTTTATAAGGAAATGGGTGGTACCTGTAAGAAACAAATCTCAGCACATGGTAAAACAGGGTGTGATTGCACAATCTGTAATACCTACAAAATGCTTTGAAGGTCCGTACCTAATAGAATATTTAGACGTGTCACTACAAGAAGACATAGCCCACAAGTAAGTCATATGGACTGTGTATATTGTACTACAATGGTGTATTTTAATATTACAGCCCTTATCATAAAATGATAATGATTCACCTTAAAAACAGTACTAAAAAAAGAGCAGTCTAGACATTGTTTAAAACATCTCTATTTATGTCTCACTGTGTTATCTCTATTGAGGTTTTAAAGAGCGGTGGCGTGGAAGCTGTTCCTGGATCAACATGCTTTGTTATTGGGCTTGTTAGGGTGCCAAGCAGATGAGAGTAGGTGGGTGCAGTTAGGGGACTCATCAAAAAACATTCAGGAGAACGAAAGTATGTTACATTTGTCATGATTCTGCCATCATCGCCTTGTCTGCCTGCAATTGGGTTCTGCCAGGTCAAATCATGACAACATTGAATTGAAAATAGTGCTGCTTTAACAAGAATATGGACATGAAAAGTCATTTAACGTACCAATTATTCATTTCTGTCTTTTTACACTAGTTAGGGTCTTGGGACTGTACAATGTTCTTGCAGTGCCATCAGTGATATGGCATTTATGGCCTAGGTGGTCGGTCCAAAATGCTCTGTGTCCAGGAGTGCAGATGAGCAACAAAAAATAGCATGAGAATATAATGTGCTTATGTTGAAACCAAGTGCTTATGTTGTTTAATTTATGCAAAGTGGCTGTTTGAAATAGCATTATTTTGGCATTATTAAATATATTGTAATGCTGCAATATATTAACAACATATAATTATTCTATAAATTATCAAAATATATGAAAGGATTTAATATATAGAAAATATGAAGCGTTTGTTTCCAAAATTAGACTTTTATTGAAATAAAAAATGTTTTATGTTATCATTTTTTTTTCGTGTGTGTGTTTTATTGTGTTAGTTAGCTGTATATGTTGAGTTATTATGGCTTAAATCCAAACAAACCAACTGCTAAATGCCTTGAAATGCACAACAAAAAAACATGATTATCTAATTTTGGAACCAAACGCTTCATATATTTTCTCTGCATAAGGGTAACCTCCACAGAGCGATGCGCAGCCAAGCACCTGCACTTGAGATGATTGAGAATAATCATGAACATCTCTTTTCAGGTATTATAGACCTCCTTGAGAGAACTTATAATTTTCATATTGGCCTATTCTTGAGCCAGCACTCCTACCAACTGCTTACTCTCCTTCATAGTACTAGTGTTAAGATAGAGACTAGCTATTGTTTTGAGATCAGCGAAGACACCGTTCGACCAGTGCCAACCAGGTTGTGGTAGTCAGAGGTGAATATAGGATAAAAGCAATCTTTCAAGCACTTTGTGTGTGATTGTGTTGTTCCCTTCTTCCCACCGACAATGTAGACACCTCCCGCTCACCTGCGGTTTGTTTAGGCCTTTGAGGAAAATCTAAAGCGCTAGCTCGGTCAACGCTCATTATGTATTGTTTGGTGAGTCTCTGTTTTGAGTTGTTGGGAGGCTGCTGGTAGAAGTGCGACTGCATCAAGTGTCTGATTGAGCATTGATTCAGAACATCAAAGACGCCCCGGCACGACTGTCATGTAATTACATGCGATGAGGAGCTTGAAGGGGCTACTGCTTCCTCTGGCTGACTGTGTTTGTGTTTTTATTCACGTGGCTGATAGGACAGGGACCCAGGAGGAGGGTAATTACTGTTCACAACGCACGGCCAGGGGGGATAAATCAAACCTGCTGTTTAAATACTGTAGGACACAGATCTACTGTAAAACACCTTGGATGGCTTAATGCAGGGTAGTGTTTATATAACAAGAGACTATCCTTTGTAAGCAGACGTGTAATAAGGTGTTAGAAATGTCACTTTTAACTAATCAAAGAAATGAGACCAGCACTCTTTAAAAGACTCCGTTACATAAATGCATAAACAACACTGCACTGTTACCTTAACTACAATTAAAATGTTCACAAGCATATGTCCTGTCATTCAGAATTAAATTCAGTACAACAAATATTAACGTGATATACAGTACAGGCTACTTATTGTTGTACTTGTGGATTTTACAGTAAAGTACCGAAAATGTTGTTTCTTTGTACATTTTACAATGCAAATGAACTTAGTTATACTAAAGCTGTTTTAATTCTAAATTTAGGACATAGAGACACAAGTCTGCATTGGCCCAAACACAAAGCTCGGTTGCACCGCCTTCTCTTTTATACAGTGACAGTTATCATGATGAATTGTTGACAATATTATGATATTCCCCATGAACATTAAAGCCCCTTTGTTTAAAAAAATTCATCTTCTTTTCCGCAACCATTATTTTAAACATATAAATAGTATATGCATTATCTTAAAAGACTGCTAGCCGAGAAACTCCATTCCCCAGGAGAGATTGGAGCTAGATGGAAAATAAATGCTGGTAATTGGGATGGCAAATTCTGCTATTACTCAGATGCAGAATTAAAGCAGGTGACTGTAGAGATAAGAAACTCCTCCTGATGCGTAATGCATTTACTGATATAGGCACAACTGTCCAGTTTCAGGTAAACAATATACACTCTAAAAAACGTTTGGTTATTTTTGTAACCCAATAAGTGGGGCGTTTTGTTGGGTTATTCCTGACGTTTATTCGGTCATTTATGTAGCAACCAAGCCAGATGGGTTAAAATTGAGCTGCATGAGCGGTTATTTAAAATTTCAACCGTCTACCGGCGCCACTGCTGACATTCGAGACATTCGAGGGGTGAGTTAATGTTAATAATACTTATTAAATTTGGGTGTGTATATATAAACATGTTTGTATGCTGTTTCCTCATAGACACAAATATATTTTATATATTTGGCGGAAAATTCGGGTTTTAGGACCCAGCAGAGGTGTCAGGGCTTCCACTCAGTCAAAAGCAATCGTGTGTTAATTCTATTTCGCTACATTTAGTACTTTTATCATATTTTTTAAGCAAATAGCAGCAAATTAACCCAAATGGAACTGAAAATCATAGTTGATAAAGGTCAGCATCTGCTGTATGTTCTGGTTACATATTCATTAATTTTTTTATTATTCCTACGACCTATTATAGTGGAATGTGTTTCATCTGTATATTCGTCATATTTGTTTTGTTTTTTGAGGGGGATTTTAGGGCAAAACAGTCTGTCACACTTAACTTATGTCATTAATATAACCCAAATGGTCAACTCCTATAAATAAATATTTAATGTACATATGGGGATATGTTTACCATGCGGTTAGTGATGCACTAGAGGAACTTAAAAACTTCAACTGTGGTGCTTCCCCCTTTGGGACATATAAAAAACATAAAGTACCAAGGAGTACTACAATACAATGTACAACATTCTAATGAATATAAATATTTTACAGATCTTTTAAAAAGGAACCCTTCACCACGTTTGTACAATACCAATGCAAACATTTCAACGACTTCATTGTAGGACATGAAGAAAAGAAAATCCTTAAGGAACCAATAACAGAATCATGTATTGTTGTACCGGGAAATGTGTAGTCCAAAACAATCTTGGAGACTATTTCTATAAAAAGGATGTCTGAGAAAAACTCAGCCCACTTATTGTAGATGTGGTGAACGCGGTTCAGGTGCAGACTGACGGTTGTTCTCTCTTTGTTAATGGTGTGTAGTTCTGGAAGATCTTCCACTATGTGACCCGCTTCAGTGTACATTCATTCAGAATGTCCCTGAGACGTGTTTACCACATCTCATGTGTATCTTCAAACTACCACAGGTCACTTTTGTTTACCCGTCAGTTAAGTACACTGTCACGTATCCTTCATGTGTCTTAACAAACATATAAGCACAACAGATACATCGCTCTGCAATGGAAAAGTAACTACATGTTTACGTTGTTGGTTTTTATATAAGTTGGTAATACGGTGCGTTCGGGGGTCTCGGAAATTCTGGACCTTATCCGTGGCTATTTTATAAACAACAGTAGAAGTGATGCTTGCCATAGCAGGTTTAAGTAATGAGATGTGCCCTTCGACTCAGAACACAGAGTGTTAATCCCAGGCATCTGTGACTCGAGTACACAAAGGATTGGGGTCACATTGACCTTAGAAAGGAGAGACTGAGCACGCGTGCCAAGGTCCCTGTTAAAGAGACATGGAGATTTCTACAAGCCACCAATCCATCCCTGTGGATTCACTCTTTATTACTGACAGAGCGAGAGCTTCCTTCCCGGTAAACCAGACAAAATCATGGGGTTATGAAAAGAACATGCCTCTGCACACATAATAACATCTGCATTAGCCTTTTTACCAATTTCCTCAGTCAAAGTGGAATATTGTACATGATGGGTACCATACTTCCGTCCAAAAGAAGACTGCAGCTTTACAGACAGATGCAAGATGAAAAACTACCTTTGAAGACAGGTGAAAGGAAACATACGCATTGAAATGAAAATATATACGGTAGGTTTTCAGGAGAAAAAGTGATTGAGCTTTACGTTTTCGCAAATGCATTTTAATCCGGTGAAAAACGGCATGATTGCCTTAGCGCTGCTGGAGGATGAATAGGTGGACTACATTTACAAGCACATTTTATGCAGAAAGGCCAGCACCATCGCTCATTGAAAGCTATGATGGCGAAAATAGACTCTGTCTGACGTACGGTTTTAATGCTGAGGACATTAATGCGTGCGGCATCCTTTTAACATGGGGCCACAACGGCTCTCAGGCCGTTAAAATCAATGTAAAAGTGTCAGATGCACACTAGTCTGGTGTAATTTCTTGTCGTGATTGGCTATCCTAGCCTTTATGGCTTCAGTTTTGGCTTTGGTTCAAAAATTCTATACCTGAATCTAAACGGTTTTCTATTATGATAACACCAAACTGAAATTCCCCAAACAAAGCAGATGTCGCCTAGTGTGAACAATCGGGATGAAATTCCTGCGATTGTATTTTAGCATCCTTGAAACTTATCAGACTCAGGATCATTGAAAGGGTAAACAAGCTTCAGATTCAGTACCGTGATAAACTTAAAATACAAAAATCATATCTTAAAGTATCATACGCAATTTGCCAGGGTAGGGTCTTGAGACATGTTTAGAAGACTGACTCACATTTAAAATCTGAAAAAACTCACAAGGAAAATTGGATTTGAATTGGGCAGTACAATGCGCGCCGAATAAATTCAAGTATGAAATCCCATGCATGCCATTTTCCACACCTGTAAAGTTCCGTCTCCCACACAAAATGGCCTTTCTCAAAGCGTTATAACACAAGCCTTTTCATAATAACCTGCATACTGATCAATTCGTAACTGCGCTGGGAAAAGAAAAGAACGAAACATAATTATGTTTTCCTGCGATGTGTCATGGGTATGCGAGTGGCAGGGATGATGTGAAAGAACAAGTGAAGAAGTGACAGGGAAATAGAAAGGATGTGGAAGGATAGAAGAAAAACAATTTCAGGCCGAGTGTAATTGAAGATTTGAAAGACAGCCGTCGAGCTATGATAGGTTGATATAATGTGATTACAGGCATGCTCCCTATGGCCTGCTCAGGTTTAATCACATTGCAGGCCGGCGCTGAGTTCACTCGAGCTCCACTTCTCTCTGCTGTATGCTCGTCTGCCAGCCAGTTTTATCTTACTACAAGTGGAGGGTTAACATATAGCCCATAACTTGCTGTCAGGCGGAGCTTGCCAAATGGAAAAATGGAGGTCGCATGATTTGTTTCATTTACATTCATCAGCAGAGCACATTATTGTGGTTACTATGAAGTTAAGGTTAAATTGTAGATTATCTACCAATCAATATAAATCTAATTACTGGATGTTAAATACATAAGGTCTGAAGCATTCTTGCAGTCAGCCTTCTGAAAATCTACTTGGCGTTACCAATTACTGGATGATTTTCACAATAAGAGGCGCTAAACACAGTATGTTTTTATCTTTATCAAGTCATAAAACAGTGCAGTGTTCAAGAAAATGGTGCAACAGTATTCCAATAGTGCTAGTTTTCTAATATCTATCATTTTGTGAACTGATATGGAATGTGATTTCTGTAGTTACCACAAAGGTGAGCATTACTATTGTCTTGTGTACTGGATGCATCACATAATGCAAAAATGAAGATAGAGAGTAACCCATTAGACATGTGACGTGACACGCAAACACAAGCTATTTCAAGAATTTAGAAACAAAGTGTATAAGCAATTTTATAAAAAGCTCAGCTTAGTTTCTCAATCCATACACGATCCATTAGACTGAGTTAAGAGCAAGGACAGTATTTGACCTGCAGCATCACTTTCAGTCACGTTCACCCCAAAACGATTTTGAGTTTAATGCACTAAAAGGAAAGTATTGGAAGTCTTAGCCAACATTTAGATTATATCTCTTTGACAGTTTGAGGTTAATAATAAAACCATTACATACAGGCTCAGACTTTATGAGCTAGTACATAAAACTCAAAATTTGGGGTCAAAGTGACTTTCAGAAATTGAGCAGGTTATATATGGGAACAAGGTCAAAAATGTAGAACACTGTATAGCATCCAGAATCATAGACATTCATTCCCGTATGATTTTATGTCTTGGAAGATGCCTGACACCCATAAAATAATATGTAATTTCCTCTGTAATGTTGTGCTGCTCTGTGAGAATAACTGACAGGTTTGATTTGGTCACGACTGAAATCACAACCCTCTGTAGGGAGCTTCAGTCCTACGCACATAGTGCTTATGACAACCCCACGGTTTTTGGCATATGAACATGATTCATTCTGGAAAAATTAGGAACAAAATGACATTTTCTAATCAGGACTATGTATACTGTCATTTACAAACATACATAAATATTTTGTACAAGTTAATGTATGTTGTTAAAATGACAAAGTGAATTACTTCAGGTCAGTGATCTGTATTAAAGAAAGGTTAAAGAACAGATCTGTAGAATTTTAATGGTGTGAAATAGCCCAGAAAACTGTAAATCATTGGTTTTATAAGGTCAGTGGCACAGCATTATCTATTTACACCCAACAATGAACTGTCCTTCAACTTCAAGAGAAATATAAACACAGAAAGCAAGAGCAAAAGACCAAGCGCCAAAATCTGGTTAAAGGGATACTTCACCCAAACATGAAAATTCTGTCATCATGGACTCACCTTCAAGTTGTTCCAAATCTGTATAAATGTCTTTGAAGATATTAGGAAGAATGCTTATAACCAAACAGGTGTTGCCAAAATTGACTACCATAGTTGGAAGAATGACAACGGTAGTCAAAAGTGTCCCAGAACTGTTTGCTCTCCTACATTCTTCAAATGTCTTCATTTGTGTTCAACTGAACAAAAAAAAGATGATGTAATTTTTTCCTACAAGTGAATTGAGGGCAAGATCTGTTTGGTTATAACCATTCTTCCAAATATCTTTCTCTGTGTTCATCGGAAAAAAAGACATTTTACAGATTTGCAACAACTCGAAGGTGCGTAATTCGATTTCTAGACAGATAAAACTCACAAATAAAAAAACTCTGAATTACAACAACA